>JALMQS010000647.1:170412-876754 GCA_024734495.1 Forficula auricularia | reverse complement strand
TCCCCGTGAATCCCTAATTGATTTCATAACTAATTCCTATAATTTATTTATTTATTTAATTAATTGAATTTTATTATTTATTTATTCTATTTAAGGAAATAAAAATTAAAGAAGAAGAAAAAATTCCTTGGAATTTGATTTCCAACGAGGATTTGATGAATTATTATTAAAATATCTAAGATTATTTATTTATTTATTATTAGAGTATCTATTAGTTAGATATTTATATAATATACTGAGTAAAACATTGTATAAATTCATATACTGTTTTTTCTCAAATTCAAAAATATTTCCATACAAGTTTGTTCAGTACCCACCTCTCCATCCCCTCCCTCGATTAGCACTCATGGATTTAATTTTAACATTTTTTTATTTTATTTTCTTTGAAGGAAAGAAATACGAAAAAAAAGCCGAGTACCAAAAAAGGTATCGGGAGCGGGGGAAAAAAAAACAAGGTACGGTATATAATTTATATACCGTATATTATATATATTTGTAAATTAGATAATAATATCTTATTCCTAATTTAGCGCTCTTATTATAACCTCTAGGGATTTATTAAATATTATGTTGGTAGTAGCTCGAGACCAGCCAAGTAGCTTGTTATGAACATGTCACTTCGGTTAAGATATAAAATAATATGAACTTGTAATTTAATATAAATATAAGATAATAAGAATAAATTGTACATCTTTAAATACGTGATAAAGGTCTTATAATCTTTTCATTTATAGGTAAGATTACCCTCTAATTATTTATTGTATAAATTGTATTGTATATTTGTTAATAAAACCATTTATTGTTCCAGCTAAATTAAATCATTTATAACCTAATCGATTTAAAGATTACAAAAAGATTATAAGAAGATACAATAATGACTCAACCAAAACTGCATTTACATCTGATGAAGATGAATGAAAGGGAGAACATCTTGATCGGAATATCTTTGGACAAGAGGGTATGGTATCGAATTCCAGAAGAATTGAAGAATGTTGAAAACCATCCCGAACTGCTAACTTTGAGGGCGGTTAGTAATACTCTGCAATCTATTACAAAGAACGGAGGATACAGGAAAATAGGAGTAACATTTAAACCAGAATTAAAAAAAATTTATCTGGATGAAGAAGAAAATTTTTGCGTGAAGGATTATGTTTTGGAGGAATATCAGGAAACTGATTGTACAACAGGAAAAAAGGGTGAGTTAACATCCAATGAACATTTTCTATTAGAGCAAATCAATGACCTAAAAACTAAATTAAAAGCGCATACTCAAGTAAATTTAAACGAGATAGAAAAAAATTTTAATTGTAAAATTTAATGGAAGGCAAGAGGCAACAGTTTGGATGGAGTCATTCGAAAAAAAGTGCCTTAGGTGTGAAATTAGTAATAATAACACAAAAATAGAAATATTAAAAATCTTCGTTGAGGGCAATATAAACGAGTGGTATAGTGCCAATTTAATGAAATTATCAGCTTCTGATTGGGACGGTTGGAAAAAATTTTTTTGCTGACTTATGAAAAAAGAAATTGGGCTCCCATCTGCGCAGCATTTGGATTTAAATATATTTCTGGATCATTAATCGAATACGTAATTAAGAAAGAACGATTATTACTGGAAGCGGATAAAAATATACCAGAATTATTTAGGATGTATCAAATTGTGTTTAATTTACCGGCTGAAATACAAAATAAATTGGAAAGGGAGAAAATTAAGACTATGGATGATTTAATAAACGAACTAAAGAAAATTAATGATTATCACCATATAACGACGAATTGGGAAACGAAGAAAAGTGAAGAAAAAAATTTGATTATGTTAAAGATAAATTATTGAAAATTTCAAAAACTAAGAAGACCCCATGCACAAGATGTGAATCGTTGGGTCTTAAAAACCGTTATCACCCAATACGGTCATATTGGTAATAATCTAATGGCAGAAAAAATAAGACCATTTTATTACTTCAAGAATATGGACGAATTAATAAAAGATTATTGTAACACATGTGAAACATGCATAAAGAATAAATCAAGGGGTCCAAGAGAAATAGGTCTATTATCAAAACTAGGACCAGCAAAATGTCCATTTGAAATAATGTCAATAGACACAATAGGTGGTTTTGGTGGTAATAGATCAACAAAGAAATATATGCATTTGCTGGTGGACCATTTCTCTAGATATGCTTGGATTTCGACATCAACTACCCAGTCTGCAGATGATTTCATCAAATTACTAAACCCGATTATCCTCTAATTATTTATTGTATAAATTGTATTGTATATTTGTTAATAAAACCATTTATAGTTCCAGCTAAATTGAATCATTTATAACCTAATCGATTTAAAGATTACATATTATAATATTTTGCAGTGTAATTTTAAATACGACTGTAAAGTTAGTAGACATCAGACGAGAAATTAATGATTTTATAATCAATTTCAGTATCGGAGAAAAATATAAAAAAAAAAACAAGTAGGCAATATCAACAAGAGTATCGACAAAGAATAAAAGAAAAAAATACAAAAGATCCAAGGTATGGTATGAAAATTATATACATTTTTAATAAATTTATTATTACCATTAATAACTGTAATTAATTTTAGTACTGAAAATATACGGACATTAAATAATGCACAGCGTCAACAAATTCTTCGGAAGCATAGAAAAGATAATGAAAATATTGATAAAATATTTAAAAAGAAAGAATCTTTACGTAAAAAAGAATACCGTCATAAATTGAAATGTTCTCGGTTTAATACTATTTTGATACAGGAGGAAGGGAACGTTTCACAAATGTAAGTTATTTAATAATTATAATAGAAAATTTAGAAATAAATATTTTAAAATTTTGTTCTATTTATAAGATTATTGAGTATAATTAAATTTTGTTAAAAATAACAATATTTATTTTCTTTGTCATCAATTTAATTATTACTATTATTAATTATACAATTAAAATGAATAAAAGATATTCATTCTTATTATTAATTAATAAATTATTTATAAATAAATATTTTTATAATTGGTTATTATTAAACAATGTCAAAGTTACATAGTATATTTTACTGTTTTCTTTTTAGTTCAGAAATATATAATTCCGACAATGTACAAGATGAAGAACGAGAAGAAATAACCACGACAAATGATGTTATGTCGGTGAACAATACCCAGCAATCAGTAATGCAGTATGTTTTTCAAAAATTGAAAATTTAATTTTTATATAATATATCGACTATATTCATAGTCATTGAGTTTATTCATTTATTTATTATTATTTTTTTTCCTAGATTTCAAGGTAATACTACAATTTCTTCATTTGTTGAACCGTACGAACAACATCTCGAATGTGCAACGCCGCATGTTTTGTTACGCCAGAACATAGACATTTTAGGAGATGGAAACTGTTTTTTTCACGCTGTAATTAAAGTAATGCAGCTAGAAATTTCACCGAAAGACATCCGAAAACAGCTTTTAAATTCAGCACACCTGCACACTTGCCCTGAGCCATTTACCGCAAGGTCAATACTCAGCAGTGATTTTGAATACGCAGATTATAATTGTCTATTTATATTTTCAAGAGAATATCATTTTAACATCTGTGTGCATTTTAATTATTTTAACGTTAATACTAAAAAGGAAGAAGTTTTGTTTTGTCATTATAAAGTAAACAACACACAAAACTTCATTCATTTACATCTTTTAAATCAACATTTTACACCGTATATCGAAACCGATCAAATAATTTTGAACAGCAGTATGGATAGTCAACAGCTCCAAGATCTTCTTGAAAAATCATCTCATGAAGAAAATTATGAAGTCGATGAAATATTAAATAACACTGTTATTAATGATGATTGTCCTATGGAGCTTGATGAAGTTACATTCCCAACTTACACCAATTATTATCAACATAGTAATGGCCATTTAGATTTTCATAATAATTTCAAAAATAATATTTTTGGGTATTCATGTGCTGTTTGCGATAGACTTTGGTTGAAAAACGATTTAAAAAAAACTTCTGATCAACACGAGGATATTTTACAACTTATAATACCGGTAATTATTCATTTTAGATTTGATAGTCTAATAATATGAGTTAAAAGACTCATGTTTAAATACAATAAAACAAAATAAAAAATAAAAAATTTTTATTTTTCTTATTTATTTCAGAATTATGTAAGTGGCTCTTCAGTTGATGTTTGTTCTACGTGCAGAAGTTCTTTAGACAGACAGAAAATTCCATTTTTATCAGTTTATAACGGTTTTTCATATTCAGTGATTCCATCTCATTTGCCAAAATTAAACCTTGTTGAGCAACGACTCATTTCACCAAGGATTCCGTTTATGCAGATAAGAAGACTTAGGCATGTAAATGGTCAATATGGTATATATGGTCAAATTATTAATGTTCCAATCGAAGTTAACACTATGGTAAATCAACTGCCTAGAAATATTACAGACGACCATTGTTTCTATGTACACATAAAAAAAAAATTAATTCATAAAACAAGTTATGTACATGGTCTTATTAGCAAGAAGAACATCAAGGAATGGTTGTCATACCTAGTACAAACGCCACTTTATATTCATCATGATATAGAAATAGACAATACATTTCTAAATAATGATGAAGTAGCTACGGAATTAGTAATGGATGATATTAGTGAGCATGTGCCTATAGAAGACAATATCACAGCTCAACAACAAACTCTTCTGTGGAATGAAGACAGATTTTTGCATATAGCACCCGGTGAAAAGAGTGTTCCACTTAGTATATTATTTGATGAATATGCCGAAGAACTTTCATTTCCAACTATCTATGGTGGTCAGTTCAGAACTTATAGAGATGGAATTAATGTAACTTCATTTATGCAAGCTACTAGTGAACTTCGGCGTACTGATCGACGTGGCGTTGATCCCCAACATCTTTTATATCTGGCTGCAAAAATCATGAGGCAGCGAGTAAGTAAAAGTATTAGTGTTGCTTTTAAACACATTGGTTACAATAGTAAGATTACTAAAGAAGACATACAGTCTGAAAACTACATAAATAACTGTATCGGAACGAATCTAGCTTTTCTTCGTTGTATACCAAATTCGGCTTGGTACTGGTCAGAGCGTAAAAGAGATCTCTTTGCAATGATAAGACAATTAGGAGCGCCAACTGCTTTTATGACTCTAAGTGCAAATGAAAGTGGATGGGAAGATTTACTTAAATTATTATATAAATTAAAAAATAACGGAGCAAATGTATCTGATGAATTTATTTCAAAAATGTCTTCCATTCACAAAGCCACATTAATCAGCGAAGATGCAGTTACTTGTGCAATTTATTTTGAAAAATTAGTGAATTGTTTATTAAAAATTTTGCAATCAAAGAAGAGAAGTCCATTCGGCAAATATCGAGTCGTTCATTATTTTAAAAGAATCGAATTTCAACATCGCGGAAGTCCTCACGCTCACATTCTTTTATGGCTGGATAATGCACCAGAAGAGTTGTTAAATAATAATCCAGATGTGATCCAAATGATTGACGAGTTAGTCTCAGTAGCTGAGTCAGAGTCATCTGGAAATATTAAACTTCTAACTCATAAACACACTTTTACATGTTACAAAAAAATGGATCCAAACAAAAAAGATAACTGTCGATTTGGAGCACCTTTTATGCCGACAAAAAACACTGTCACATTGTTACCAATGAAGAGTACTGATTCTGATTACTCAGAAGACCTTTTTAAAAAATATAAAGAACATTATAAATTGATTCGATCAAACTTAGAATATATTAATTATACAGGTTTTTATCATTTTTATACCCACAATAATATTGAAAGTGATGAACATTATTACAATATTATTCGTGCTGGTATCAAGCGACCAAAATTATTTTATCGTCGAAAACCATCAGAAAAGTGGTTTAATTCTTTCAATCCATTTGTTTTCCATCATTTAAAATCTAACATGGATTTTCAAATTATACAGGACGAGTACGCTTGTGCTGCTTATGTTGTTGAGTATGTCAATAAACATAACAGAGGTATTAGTAATTTACAACGCCAAATCATTGAGATAATGGATGAAAATCCAGAATTTGATATTGTCGATATAACGAAAAAAATGAGTATAGATGTACTTCATTCAGTTGAAATGCCTGCACAAGAAGCCGCTTGGTATTTATTACGACAACCTATGGCAAAATCATCAATTGTAGCCGCTTATATACCAACTATATGGCCTACTGAACGTCAGAGAATAAAAAAAACTATGGAAGAATTAGATGAATTAAATGATGATTGCACTGACATATGGAAAGAAAACTGGTTTGACAAATATGAAAAAAGGCCTGATCATCTGAACGACGTCACCTTAGCACAATTCGTTGCCAATTATTATATCAATAATAAAAAAGTATACGTGAAGAGAGATGTGCCAAAAGTTATTAGATATCGCTCCTATGACATTACCGATAACTTCAATGACTATAGACGAGAGATGGTTTTACTTCATATATCTTTTAGAAATGAAAACGATGATGTTCTTGCAGAAAATAAATTTATTCAGATATACGAAGAAAATCAAGAATTAATTTTACAGCGCCGAAGAGAATTTGAATCGAATATAGACATACATAAAACACTCGAATTATGCAGAGAATTATGTAGAGAAAGAGACGAAGACGAAGATGAAGATTCGCTAGAACATGCGAATTTCATCTATGAACATGACCCTTACGAAATGATGCAGTTAAATCCACATTCTAACGTAAACGCTGATATACAAAATGCATTACTGGGCAAACTAGGTTCCATAGCAAAACAAAAAGAAAATTTGATGAATAGAGAACAATTCATTGAATTGATGAGATCTGCGAATAAAGAACAACAAGATCTCTTAATGAATATTATTTCTCGTCTACTTACTTCTGATCAACAACCGTTTCAAATATTTTTTACTGGTCCAGCCGGAAGTGGTAAAACTTTTGTCATAAAGCTTATGATGGAAATTTACAATAGATTTTCTGATACTGATGGTTACTGTAACGCTTACATAACCTGTGCATCAACTGGAAAAGCTGCAGTGGCTATTGATGGTACGACGGTTCATACTGCGCTTAAAATCTCTATTTCCAAAATGTTGCCCCTATCGATGGAAATGTTAAACTTGTATAGATCGCTTTTTAGATATGTAAAAGTATTGATCATCGACGAAATAAGCATGATCAGTGCAGAACTATTAAGTAAAATTGATTTGCGTTTAAAACAAATTATGGGAAATTACCAAGCTACTTTTGGAGGAGTAGATGTCATTCTTATCGGAGACTTGCGACAAGCACCACCAGTAAGATCGACACCAATATATCTGCCAATCAAAGCAAGTCTTGCTGGTCCCTTCTTGTGGCGAACTTTAAAATTTTATGAATTAACACAAGTTATGAGACAAGCTAATGTTACTTTTTCTAATATGCTTACCAAAATAGGGAATGGTGATCCATTAGAGCAACATGAATTTGATCTTATTCAATCAAGATTTTTTAAGAAAGCTGATACTGATAGATTATGTCCTAACGGGATTCGTTTATTTTTTCTAAACAAAAGTGTCGACGCCTATAACAAATATGTTTTACAACAATTTGAAAATAAAACTATCTCTATAGCTAGTGATGTGATTACTGGATCGAAAACTCATGAACAAGAGGCTAATTTTAGAGTCAAACTACATAAAATGTCTGTCATTGATACTGGTGGTTTGCCTTATGAAATTACTTTTGTAATTAATATGTATTATATCATTACAACGAACATCGATGTAACTGATGGATTATGCAATGGCACAGTTGGCAAATTAGTACATCTTGATTTTGATGAACATAACATCGTTTGTCGAGCATGGCTGGAATTTAGCGGTTCAGACAAAATTGGAAGAAAAAGAAGAGCAAAAGCTGGTCATTTAAGAGTACTAAACGGAGTCAGTGAACTAGCTGTACCCATTGATTTACGAACATCAAGTATTTCATTGACGTCTGATAAAAAGGTTGTCGCCAAACGGAAGCACTTTCCTTTAATGGCCGCTTGTGCTATGACTATACATAAGTCTCAGGGTGGAACCTACGATGAAATCGTTTACGAGTATAGTAAAACTCATTTACAAGAGCTTGTATATGTAGCACTTTCCCGAATATCAAGCATCGAAGGTTTGTACATAGTAACACCCTATGACGATGAAACTAAGTTTAAGTTTTATCATAATCGAGTGCAAGCTAGATCGACGGAAAGGTTACTTACAGAATTCAAAAGGTTATCATTAAATTCTTTACATACAAGAGCAAGAACAATCGTAGATTTCATTAGTAATAAAAAAGGTGTTTCAACTTTAACATTTAACGTTCAAAGTTTAAAGAGTCATCGCTTGGATTTAACTGATTCAGTTACTCAAAAAACAAACATTTTATTACTATCTGAGACAAATATGGACAATGATCAGCTATATGAAATACCGAATTTTAATTGTATCGTCCATTATAAAAGAGGTAATGTTCGATCAGGTGGAGTTGCGATTTACCAATCGAATGACGACACTGTTAATATTGTTTCACCAAATATGGACATAATAATGAGAAATGCTAATGACTTTGGTTTTAGACATTCACCTGTTGGAGATATTTGTTCTGCTATTTGCAAGATGGAAAACGGCGTTGAAATCGTAATGGTAGTCGTTTACATTGCACAGAAACAGAAGTTAATAGACATACAAGGATTCATACATCGATCACTGTTGGAGTATTCTGCAGCATCTACAGCATTACTTGAAGAGTATGGTACCAATTATGACCAACTTCCACTAATTTTGGCAGGTGACTTCAATATTAACTTCAAAGATAAGCAATCAGAGTCATTTAAAACTTTTCTGAAAAATACATTTGATTTAAATATGAACAATAATGAAGATGAATCCACTACGAGAGACAATACTACTATCGATGCTGTTTTCTCGAGATATTTGGCAAAAATCGAATCACAAATATATATATCTTATTTTAGTTACCATAAAGCTATAGTTTCTATGATAGAACATAATTAGGCTTAATTATTATTATTCATATAAATACCTGTTTCTTTTTGTATATTATTATTATTATATATTATATATTTTTATAAATCATTGTAAATAAAATAAAGGTGTTAAGATAATTTTATAAAGTAGTTTCTTTGCTTTTTATCGATAAAAAAATCATAATAAAAAATGTATACCCGAATAATTATTTTTCTTTATACCTAGAATAGAACTTAAAATTAATATTTTTATAATAAGGAACTTCGTTCCTATCCGGTGTCCTACGACACAGATCTATTTTTTGATTATCGCAGCAGTCCGCAGGAGGATATCCAATCCATTCCACGACTTTCATTTCCAAACACAACTGGGAATCTATGCATCGCTGTTTCTAGTGATATTTTATCAATCCAAAAATTGTATTATTTGTGATATCCATAGAAACAAACCAGAGCTAGTATCTGTATCCTGTAAAACCAATTATATATATATATTATATAAGTCTTATAATTAATTTTCTCATTCACTTGATTAAAATCTAGATCTTTATAATAATTAAATTCATTGCGTATCTATTTATACAATATAGATACAATCTTAAAATAACTTCGGTTTTCTTTTTTCTTTCATTTATATATAATTATTAATTTAATTATATATCTTGTTATATTATTGTTGTTAAAATAAATTTAAAAATCCATATTACTGCATTCAATTTCTACACCCGATCCTATCTGCCTTATAAATTAAGCTTTGATTTCAAATATCTTCTTACAGTCCAAGATATAGAATATTATTACATTCTGGTATTATCAGATTAACCCCCAGCGACCTAACCTAAATTAACTTTACCTTTTTAAACATTTAAAATTTAAACTCATAAATATCTTTGGAGTCTATAAGCCCCAAACATCACTAAGAAATCGCTGTTTGAATGTAGTTAGACTCGGACAGCAGCTCCAGAATGACAGTTAGAAGAAGACTAGCCGAAGCAGGCCGACCAGCAACCGGTCCGAAATTGACCCCAACCCACCGACAAATACGCCTTCAGTTTGCTCGAAATCATGTGAATTCGACTATGGATAGGATACCGCAGGATTTTTTAAAAATATTGCTTCAATAACAATATTATTCCATTCATTTGCTCAGCTAAGAATCTAGGTTTAACTATTTCGTGCAATTTATCTTGGAAAATTCAAACAAATAATATATGCCATGGTCACTCACTGAAGGGACTTCATGGAACATTTATATCTAATGAAAAATTGAAATATTCTTTTTCATGGCCACATTTCTTGTGCAATCATTGTCAAACCATGTTCATTAGCAAAGAATTCCTGAACAAACATCAAATGAAACTTGTCTCTATATCAAAGGATGATTAGAAGGAAAGGGTATCAGTGAAAGTAGGTTTTTTATATATCTGGTAATTTAATTTTTGATGTGCAATAGTAATTTGGAGGTCCAAGAAAGCAAGAGTATTATTGGGGCTAATTTCGGATATGAATTTTATATTCTTATGGGAGTTCTTATTTAGATAGTTCTCAAATAACAAAAATATCATCCACATATCTACGCCAGAAAATAATGTTTTTAAAAAGGAATTATCAGTGGTTAAATATAATTCTAAAATATTAGGTACAAAACATGATTCAAAAAAGAGGAGCGAAAAGTCTTGGCACTAGGGATTTTGGGGCTCCAGACAAAATCGAAAAAACCCCAAGTTGCATTTCCTTTATTCCATGATCCCGCTCAAAGAACAATTCCTTTCTTTCTTATTTCAATCGTTGTCTTCAATAAGCATAGAAGCATTTCGCAAACACATTTTTTTCACTAGTTCAACAAAATGTTCGACTATATTTTTCGTTATAGTCATTAAATATTTAATACTATTGCATTACTAAATAAAAGCAAAAATCTCTATAATTAAAATTATAGAGATAAAGTTGAACTCAGTAGCATATCATTAAAAGTGGCCTTAAGGTTCAATTAAGGTTTTTACATTTATTGAAAGTGTGCACACCCAAGGTGCCTACCCTCAAAAGCGATTCCCAACATTGGTTCCGAGACAAAAGGAACACTTATTCATCTCTCCCAGTGCAGATAATTCAGAGGCTGAACTTAACACGTCTGAAACCATTCATTTGTAATTAGACATATAATAAAATATATTATATGTCTCTCGGCCTCAATGCGAGATGATAGATTCAAAAAACAACGAGAAATGAGAAAAGCTCTTGTAAAGAAACAAGAAAAACCACCTTTTAAAGCTGGTGTTGTACAATCAAAACTAAATTCAAACCACGCGCCCTTAGCCTTCTAAAATAAATGACATACTGATATATTGGTTCCGAGACAAAAGGAACACCTATTCATCTCTCCCAGTGCAGATAATTCAGAGGCTGAACTTAACACGTTTGAAACCATTCATTTGTAATTAGACATAATAAAATATATTATATGTCTCTCGGCCTCAATGCGAGATGATAGATTCAAAAAAGAACGAGAAATGAAAAAAGCTCTTGTAAAGAAACACCTTTTAAAGCTGGTGTTGTATAGGGTGTTTTTTATTGAGGTATAGAACTTTAAGTTGGCATCACTTTTTTAACTGGCGGCCATTTTGTCAGCTGTCAAGTGATTAATATTTAGTTTGGTTTGCCATTTCATCATGAACAGGTTGACAAAATTTTGTTCAGTGATGAGGCTCATTTTTGGTTGAATGGCTACGTCAACAAGCAAAATTGCCGCATTTGGAGTGAAGAGAATCCACATGAGACCCTTGAGACGCCATTACATCCACAAAAACTGACTGTTTGGTGTGCTCTATGGGCTGGTGGAGTCATTGGGCCATACTTCTTCCGAAATAATGCTGGAGAGTCAGTTACCGTTAATGGAGACCGGTATAGAGCCATGATAACCGACTATTTTGTTCCCGAATTGGATGGCATGAATGTGGATGAGTTGTGGTTCCAACAAGACGGCGCTACATGCCACACAGCGCACGTCACAATCGATTTATTGAAGGAAACATTCGATGAGCGCATAATTTCGCGGAATGGACCTGTCAATTGGCCACCAAGATCGTGTGATTTGACACCATTGGATTATTTTCTTTGGGGATATGTGAAGTCGCTCGTCTACGCCAACAAACCAGAAACGTTAGGGGACTTGGAAGCCAACATTCGTGGCGTTATTGCCAACATACGGCCCCATATGCTCGAAAAAGTGGTTGAAAATTGGACCTGTAGAATTGGATTTATTCGAGCCAGCCGCGGCGGCCACATGCCCGAAATCATATTTAAACATTAATGGCATAAAATTATCCTTCCAATAAAGCCAAATTGATGGACATTAAAACGATTTTCTTGTGTTTTATTTCAATTCAAAGTTCTATACCTCTAAAAAAAACACCCGATACAAAAAGTCCCTTTACTTTTGTCTCCGCTTGGCCAGCGATCGCAGTACTCACTATCTCTCTAAGCCGTTCTCGAGGAAATAATTGCAAAATCAACTCTCTTATTTTTTAACCTAAAATAGATTAATAAATATACCTCTCTCAGAAAAAGCATATTCACAAGAATTAGAGATAATTAAAGAAATTGTAATAAAAAATGGATACGAAAAAAGTCTTATGGACCAAATGTTATTTAAAAAAATTAAAAAAATCAATTCAATGTTTTACCGTCTCATAAACATCCAATTGTCCCCCGAAAACTACAATTTAGAACTTAATACTATCCACCAAATAGCAGAAAATAACGGCTATCCCTCAAGCATAATAAAAAAATATCGTCCGAAAACTAACCTTTAGAAAAACCCTAGCCCTAATTGAACCACCTCCCACTCAAACAGACAAAATTTATAGAAAACTTCCCTTCATCTTTGATCAATTTAATAGACCAATAGTCACTTTCCTACACAAACAAGGTATCACACCAGAACTATATAACAACTTTAACCTGTCATCTATATTAGTTAATAATAAACTTGATAAAATTGACCCAAAGGAGAAATCTGGTGTTTATAAACTTGAATGTGAAGACTGCGACTCGTTTTATATTGGTCAGAAGGGCAGAACTTTTAAAACCAGGTATAAAAAACATATGAGTTCGCTAAGAAAGTTGCAGTCAGACACCACACAGAGTGATCCAACCTCCGCCTTCGCAGATCAACTTGTTGAAAACAATCACTCACCTTCACCCCAGAATCCTATACCACTACACTTCACCTCTAAAAGCCGAAAATTAGACCTATTAGAATCAACCGAAATTAAGAAAGCTATAATCGAAAAAGATAAAATTCTCAATAACCAGCAGGACATTAGAAATTCCACAATAATAGATCTATTAATTAACAAAAATTAAAAAACTTAACACTCTTAACCTCATTCTTTCTCAACTATATACTATTTCCTAAATTACAATCAAAACTAAATTCAAACCACGCGCCATTAGCCTTCTAAAATAAATGACATACTGATATATGAGATAACCACAAAATTGTAGTATATTGTAATTTATCTCTATTATGTTTTATTTTAATATTTATCTCTATATGTGATTTATGCTTATTTGTAAATTGATATTTATAATTAATTTTGTGTCTATGACTTAAATTTGTAATTTAATTCTAAAAAGACTTTATATTTATACTTGTAATTTTTATTTAAATTAATATTCATATTTACTAAGATTTCTTATATTTATATTTATATATTTTTATATTTAAAAAAAGAAAAATCTTTGTAAAACAATTTTATAAATTTTTTTTTTATTGATGTTTTTCTTGTGTTATGTTGGTATGTAAGATTTGAATGTTATATTTTGTTATATTGGTACATATGATTTAGATGTTAAAAATTGTGATCTCTCGTTCAATTATTATTAGTTTTAACTTGTAAACTACTGATGATGGACTAATAATCCGAAATATATTGAGTTTGTATAAACCTCTTTGAGTTTTATTTCATTCACTGTGAAACCTATACACCCTTTACTTTATTAATTAAAAAATCAACCCTGGAATCAATATATTCACAAAAGAATGAAAAAGAAAATCCTAAGATCTTTGTTTCTTTTTGTGAATCAACAACTCTGCTACTCTCGGCAAAACAAAAACTTTTCAATTTAATCTTTCTAAGCTTAATTTATTATTCATCAATATTATCAGGTAAATCTACAGTTTGATTTTTTTTCATTAATCAATTTTCGGTTGAAAGGACTATTGAAAAAAATTTATATACGTATAAAGGACACTTATAAATATGTGTATTTTAAGTTTTAAAAAGATTGTAAGAATCTAGAAAAATATATTGGTGTGATATTTCTACCAACTATAACATATAGGGGAATAAAATAAAATTGTAATTTGAAAATGGATAAATAAAATCATCAGTAATATTATTAAATGTTATTATAGCCATAATAGCAATAACAAACACAAGTCCAAGGTTTCAATATTCAAGCCACAATAGAAGAAGATTTTAAATAATGATAATGACGTATTCCAGTGTAGGTCATAAGACCTTCAAATTAAATAAACAGTTTGGTATGGTCGTTCATGAAATTTAAGCGTATAGGTACTTATCTCAATGCACATTGGAGTTGAAAAGTCGCCGTCGCCTCCTCTGAAGTTCCAGCACCAGATATACAAATTCTTTAGATTCTTGTAGAGGATTCACATCTAGTAGTACA
Organism: Forficula auricularia; assembly: GCA_024734495.1. Lineage (NCBI taxonomy): Eukaryota > Metazoa > Arthropoda > Insecta > Dermaptera > Forficulidae > Forficula > Forficula auricularia. The sequence goes on along the minus strand of JALMQS010000647.1, from coordinate 862,012 downwards.
GGATCTTTTGATGTTGAGGACCGCTACCCAGTTGTGGATCCCCACAGACAAAGTGAGAACGCCAATTCGATGAGGGGTCCGAGATCCCAGGGGGCGTAAGGTAATCAATCGAATTTGAGACGAACCTTTTTTCGGATAGGCAGATTTTCAAAATCCCTGTAATTCTCCCTGTTTCGCAATCATCACGTTTCTTGTAATTTCAAGTGCGACATCTTGCAATGTAGGGTATTTGGCTCGGGTTCTGAAACAATGGAAAAAGAGAAATTCGTTATTTTTAGAGGAAAAATAAAATTTTATCATTCAAATAAATTTAAAAGTTTTTATTTTGCAGAGAGTAGCAGAGTTATTGAATCATAAAGAGAAACAAAGAAGAGGTTGTCCTCTGCTTTAATGTTTTAAACGAGGGCTGAACCGTGACCTAATATCGTATACACCTACTTCCACTTCCACTTTTATTTCCAAGTAGAAGACAATAGGTAAAGGGGTATTATTTAATGAATTTCAAAATAATTCCACATACTTCCAAAGAAGTGGACACCTAATTCCAATCACGGTTCACCCCTCGATTTTAACTAAGTTTGTCTGCTAAGTAAGAACAACCATTTTCAATATCCACGCGATACTGACCACATTAAAAATAATTAATTAACAGGAATAGCAGGAATTGGACAAAAATTAAAAACTGAGTTTTTATTGAATGGGCCAGACGTTTCGTCGATTAATTTCGACTTCCTCAGTGGGTCATTCTATCACTCTTTGTTAAAAGACAATTCCACTACGCGACGAAACATCCTTTAATCTTTTTTATTATTTTAACTACAATCATTGTTAGCTTAGGCCTCAATTGCTAACAATCTTGAACCTTTTTACACTTGAACAATTAAAAACTTTAAATCAAATTCTCACAAAAAATATGTTGTTTTTACTTTTAAACTTCATTCATAAATGAAATGAAAATCCTTTCTTTGTCTGTTTAAAAGTAAAAACAACATATTTTTTGTGAGAATTTGATTTAAAGTTTTTAATTGTTCAAGTGTAAAAAGGTTCAAGATTGTTGAGCAATTGAGCCCTAAGCCAACAATGTATTGTAGTTAAAATAATAAAAAAGATTAAAGGATGTTTCGTCGCGTAGTGGAATTGTCTTTTGACAAAGAGTGATAGAATGAGCCACTGAGGAAGTCGAAATTAATCGACGAAACGTCTGGCTCATTCAATAAAAACTCTGTTTTTAATTTTTGTCCAATTCCCTGCTATTCCTGTTAATTAATGCTTATTATGGATACCAGTGATTTACCATTAAAAATAATATTTATAATTAAGAAAAGACAGCCAACCCTTCGAAACTATACTCTCAAACAAATAAACAATATATATAAGTTGAAGTAAAAAAAACCGTTTTTAGTAAGAACGGGTTCATACTAGTTAAAACGTGTTTCACTGAATACATTTATGGCAACTAGAGTTTACTGATGTTGGTTGAGTTTGGTTGAAAGATCTACTAGAATCATCATTTTTGAACTTCCGCCTCATTTTGGATGTTTATTTTCAACAAATTTTAAACGAAAATGTCAAAAATTAGAAGCAAAGCTGTAGAGGATGTAATTTTTGACATTTTCATTTAAAAAATTTTGAAAATAAACACCCAAAATGAGGCGGAAGGTCAAAAATGAAGTTTCTAGACCTTTGAACCAAACTCAACCAACATCAGTAAACTCTAGTTGCCACAAACGTATTCTGTGAAACGAGTTTTAACTATTAAGAACCCGTTCTTGCTAAAAAACGGGTTTTTACTTCAACATAAATATATATATATATATATATATATATATATATATATATATATATATAAACTGCTGTGCAAAATTATCGAATCGATATTAATATTTTTTATAAATCCAACTGTGTTTTGTATTGAATTTCTATATATATATATATATATATATATATATAATATAATTTAATAACTCAAAAATTCTTAAATTTATATTGCAAGAAACATTTAAAATATATTAAATAATTTTCAATGTTAAAAGGAATTAGATCAGTTTTCATTTGATTTAATAGTGATGCGATAATTTTGCATATCAGATTATTTGTGTATGTTTATTTGTATCAAGTCAAAATAAAAACAAATGTATTTTATTATAGGTAAAAAAAAAATGATGATTGTAATAATAATGATACTAAATAACTAAATAGGGGGGTCAGATAGGCTAGGCGGTAGCATGACAGCGAGCTAACCAGGGGACCCGGGTTCGAATCCGACTCCGAGGCATCCAGCTAAAATCTGACCCCGGGAGTAGAGACAAATTTTAAAAATAAATATATAGTATCGTAAAGTGGCTTATGGCTAAAAAGGCCGAAAAGCCCCCCCCCCCCCAAAAAAAAAAAAAAAAAAAAAAAATAACTAAATTGTATATAGAATGTTAAATGTAAAATGTAATTTGAACCAATAAAGGCTTAAAAATAAAAATAAATAAAAAAAAATTTTTAAGAAAAAATAAAAACCGACTTCAAAAAATTAAATGCAACAAATATAAAAATACACTAAAAGGTATAAAATAATTATTATCTTATTTGGTTACAACTAAACGACGAAAAATTAACACGAAATTACTTTTTAATGTCGGTGCCAAACAAACTATACCTATAAGCGAGCGTACCCGCCAAACGTACTAAGTAAGCTCCGTCGAGTGCGATTCATAAAAGGTATATGTTTGGCACCAACTTCAAAAAGTAATTTCGTGTTAATATTTCGTCGTTTAGTTGTAACTAAATAAGATAATAATTATTTTATACCTTTTAGTGTATTCTTATATTTGTTGCATTTAATTTTTTGAAGTCGGTTTTTATTTTTTTCTTAAAAATTTTTATTTTTCTCTTTTTAGTGATGTTATTAATAGTGATTATATCATCAGAACTTGACCAAATTAATATGACACCATCCCTAAGACATTCCCTTTCGGATAAAAAAAGAACCATCGAAATCGGTTCATAAACAAAGAGGTTAGGTCTAAACAAACCTAATAAAAAAGGTCTAATACCTATGAAAAAAATCGAAAAAAATGGGACCAATCGGAAGCTAGACTGGACCCAATGCAAAAAAAAATTTTCAAAATCGGTTGACAATTGGCGGAGATATGAGGTAATATAGGCACAAAAAAAAAAAAAAAAAAATTCAATCGAATAGAGAACCTCCTCCTTTTTTGAAGTCGGTTAATAAAATAAATTTGTATCAAGAAGAGGACAACCTCTTTGTTTCTCTTTATGTTTAAAATTTAAAATATTTTCATAAGATATGACATAAAATATATTAAAAATAGAATAATTATTTTTCTTTGAAATTTCCGAATAACCTTAAAATAATTTTCTTTAATAAAATCGGAAAATTTCCATAATCACATATGATTAAGACCGAGGAGTGAACCGCGATTGGAATTAGGTGTACACCGTCTTTGGAATTCATTAGATAATCTATTGTCTTCTACTTGGAAATGAAAGTGGAAGTGGAAGTAGGTGTACACGATTTTAGGTCGCGGTTTACCCCTCGATTAAGACTAAAAGTGTGAGCTAGAGAGCGTACACAAAATGTGCTAAAGTACGTATACTAACAAACTAACATGCGTTCTAGCAGCCATTTTGACAAAATAATTAATATCTCGTAAAATATCATTTTTTCGATGTTCAGTCATTAGAACTTTTTTGTAGACCAAAAACGCCATTGTTTTGCTCAATTTTTTTTTTATCAAAATACTTTCAAATATTGAGAAAATACAAAGCAAAAAAACAACACTTTTTTCATACACGATTAGAATACTTGACAATACTCTGAATGCCAAAGTAAAATGAATTTTAAATTAAAAAAAAATATATATTTATAGTAAAAAGGCGTTCCTCCAAGAATTTTAAAAATTATCCAAGATCTAAACACAGGTAACACGACTTACATCAAATCCAATAGCGAGAGAACAAAACCTATTAGCATCTTCAGTGGAGTAAGACAGGGAGATTCATTGAGTCCTATGCACTTCAACGTGATAATGGACGATATTATCGAAAATCTACATGAACACCTTGGCTACAAATTGGGGAAACCACCTTGCCAGTGGTGTGCTATGCTGATGACGCGGTCCTGATGGCGGAGTGCGAAGAGGACCTTCAAATTCTCCTGGACAAATTCTCTGAAAATTCCGATCGGCTTAACATGCAAGTCTCTACCACCAAGACAAAATGCATGACGATTGCAAAAGCTTCCCTTAGGTGTAACTTAGTCATCAACAACAGTCCAATAGAACAAGTCCCAAGCTTTAACTATCTGGGAGTTCAGATTTCTAGCAGACGAAACCTTAAGGAAGAAGTAACTTCGCAAGTCATCAAAGGAGCAAAAATTTCGGGCTGCCTATCCAATCTAGTCTGGAAAAATAAGTTTATGTCTTCCGAAAGTAAAATTAGGATATATAAGACCTGTGTTCGCCCGATAATAACATATGGGGCTGAGTCCAGGGCAGACACAACCGTTACAAAGCAGCTTCTCCGGACAACTGAGATGAGAGTTGTAAGAGCCATCCATTCGAAGACCCTACATGACAAAATCCGGAGCGAACACCTTAGGCAAATAAGAGGTTTTCAGGACATAGTCGATTGGGTTCACGTAAGAAGAAGATGCTGGGCTACCCATGTAGACAGAATGCAAGACGACCGTCTCCCGAAAATATTGGCAAAAACCGTCCCGAGGGGGTCAGAAGCCGTGGAAGACCAAAAAAACGATGGAAAGAGAGTTATGACCCTGATGACTGATTATAATATGTTGGAGAACAGGTGTTCACACCTATATAGAAGAAGAAGAAGAAGTAAAAACATAGAACATATTAGGTACATAGAAATCTTCAGATTGATACATCAAAAATAATTTAATTCTCTTTGATTCAGTTTTTTTTATTTTTGATACTATGAAATTTTTTTAGTAGTTTACATTTTTTTATTTTATTTATTGTCCTCGGGAACATAGCCCATTTAGACAGCACATAAGTATTTAAAGTTTACATTAAGGTAGTTGTTTTGCGACAATACTAGCAAAAAGTTAATGCTAGAGTATATAGAACAGACAATAAGGATTCATTGTTCATAAGCCCAAAACTTTTTGCTGTTTATGTACCAATTCTAGCCAATCCCGTGCTCGTTTGACAAATTTGGCACCATTGTAAGAAATTGAATATTTTTATATTATAAGAAAAAATAAAACCGACTTCAAAAAATTAAATGCAACAAATAAAATACACTAAAAGGTATAAAATAATTATTATGTTATTTAGTTACAACTAAACGACGAAATATTAACATGAAATTACTTTTTGAAGTCGGTGCCAAACTAACTATACCTATAAGCTAGAATACCCTCCAAACGTACTAAGTAAGATCCGTCGAGTGCGATTCATAAAAGGTATATGTTTGGCACCGACTTCAAAAAGTAATTTCATGTTAATATTTCGTCGTTTAGTTGTAACTAAATAAGATAATAATTATTTTATAACTTTTAGTGTATTTTATTTGTTGCATTTAATTTTTTGAAGTCGGTTTTTATTTTTTCTTAAAAATTATTTTTATTTTTCTCTTTTTAGTGATGTTATTAATAGTGATCATATCATCAGAACTTGACCAAATTAATATGACACCATCCCTAAAACACCCCTATCGGATAAAAAAAGAACCATCGAAATCGGTTCATAAACAAAGAGGTTAGGTCTAAACAAACCTAATAAAAAAGGTCTAATACCTATGAAAAAAATACGAAAAAAAATGGGACCAATCGGAAGCTAGACTGGACCCAATGCAAAAAAAATTTTCAAAATCGGTTGACAATTGGCGGAGATATGAGGTAACATAGGCACAAAAAAAAAAAAAAAAAAAAAAAATTCAGTCGAATAGAGAACCTCCTCCTTTTTTGAAGTCGGTTAAAAATGACAGATTAAATACATTTTAAATTTCTATAAAAATCATTTTGTTATTTTTTAACAAATGTAATCAACGCCTACGTTACACCTTATTAAAATTATAATTTTGAAAAAATCTAGCGCATGCATCTTTCGCTGCTTAAATAAATGCGCTGTTGCCAAAATGTTTTTAGTGAGAATTTTTTTTTATACATTTTTCATTATTTATGCCTTATTATCTCAGAAACTACGTTGTAACTATGAATCAAAATTGTCTTAAAATATGTATTGGTTATTGTTTAATGTTGGTTTAGTTTTTTATAAAAATGGTAAGTACGGTTTCTTAATTATAATTAAATATGTATGTAAATTTTCCGATATCCCGTATAGTGCAATGGTAAAAAACCCGAAAAACTCGATTTTTGAAATTAAATATCTCCGGAACTGTATTGTTCATAAATTTCGTTTTACCGCCAATCGATGAAGAAGTATTTAAATAATAATATATCTAAATTTCAGAAAAATCCTAATAAAACGCATTTGACGGAACAACTACCTTAAAAATAGGGATTTTAAAATTCTTTAAAATTTGAATTTTTATTTAAATCACACATAATTAATTATTATTAAAGTTGATAACGGGAAATAAGGACTTATTTCTTAGTAAACATAGCAAGCCAAGTCATTAACATCAATTAGATTAATTTTTTTTAATTTTTAATCTAATTGATGTTAATGACTTGGCTTACTATGTTTACTAAGAAAGAATTATTATTTTAAAAAAAATGACAAATATGCAAGGAAGATAACTATTTGAGCCCTGAAGAAGTCAACAAAATTGATGAAACGTTGGCAATAAAATATAAATTCTTTTCATAAAAAATATAGTCCTTATTTCCCGATATCAACTTTAATCATTTAATCGATGGACATAACTAATCAAAATAATTATTTATTGTACACGAACAAATAATACAATAAAACTACGACGTTTCGATCGATTTATTCTGAGCCTTTCTCATTTATGAGCACCCACTTCAATTTTAGGTTAACTGAGGCGGCCACGTGTAGGTCAAGCACAGTTAACCTAAAATGGGAGTGGGTGCTCATAAATGAGAAGGCGCATAAATCGATCGAAACGTCGTAGTTTTATTGTGTTATTTGTTCGTGTACAATAAATAATTATAATAATTAATTATGTGTGATTTAAATTAATAAAAATTCAAATTTTAATCAAATTAATCATAAAAATAAAAGATTCAACAGCTTAAAATGAATTTATTTATTATTATTGTTAGACGGACTAAAATCATTTAAAAAACAATCTTCAAAACGTATTTAATATCAAATTTTTTCACTTAAAAAATTGCATTGATAAAGGGAGAGTAAGTAAGTAAATGAACCACTGAAGAAGTTGCAAAACAGCAACGAAACGTTTGGCGTATTTAATGAAAACTTGTATTTAATTTAAAATGATATCCAACTCCCACGATTCTTTTAATTTAAAAACAATCATAAAAAAAAATTAAATGTAATTTTTGGATTACGTAGAATTTAAATATATTTATATTTTCTTCTATTAGAAAATGTTTAAAAATAAAAACATTTTAAATGGGTATTTATTTAACAATGCACTTTTTATTAGTATCTAAGTACTCAAATGGGGGGGTCGGTAGGCTAGACGGTAGCGTGACAGCGAGCTAACCAGGGGACCCGGGTTCGAATCCGACTCGGGGAGCCAGCTAAAATCTGACCCCCGGGGGTAGAGACAAATTTTAAAAATATAGCTAGTATCGTAATTGGGCTTATGGCTAGAAAGGCCGAAAAAGCCAAAAAAAAAAAAAAAAAAAAAAAGTACTCAAATAATTTCAATACTATTAACAATAAATTACATTAATAATAATAAAAGCGTGGACAATTTTATTTTTCTAGCTTAAAGCGCCCAAGCTTCTAGTGTAATTAGAATTTTTTTTTTTTTTTTTATATTTTTTAATAGAAAAATAATAAAATATTTGAAAGATATTCGTAAAAGAAAAATGTAATTATTTTTATTAAATCCTTTTCAATGAAAAGTTAAGATTATTTTAAATTTTAATCAACACATTTATTTAAAAATTAATTTAACCACACACACGTGTATAACATAACCAAAAAGTTGGTAAAATAAATTAAAAAAAAAAAAAAAGTGAAATCTTACTAAAAATTAAAAAATTTTATATTGTATTTTAGATAATTCTAATCATTTGATTTAACGAATAAGAAGAACATAAATTAACTAATAATAATCATATTTCGACTATTTATTTAAAAACCCATATTTTTTTATGTGGAAATGAAAGAAAATATTCAAAAGAATAATCAAATTTTTGTGAGAAAATTGTTGTTCAGTGTAATTAGAAAAGTTTGTACTTACATTTTGAGATGTTCAGGAATAAATCACATGGTTAATGCTTGTGCTTGAGAACGAAGCTGAATGTAAACTGTATGGTTAAAATAGTTTAACTGATTAGGTAAAGAGTTCAATTTCCCCCTCTACAAGAAATCCAAATAGAAAACGATTCAAGCGCCCCTATCGGGGAGGCTATCAGAACCGCCGAATTTTAAATGAATTGATCAATATTCACAGGTAGGTATATCTAAATATTGACAAGTGTAAATCTACTCTTATTAAACTTGTTTGTAAATTATTTGTTTATTTGTATATATATATGATATATATATATATATTTGTATCTTAGTTCTATTTTGAAAACGGCTCTACCGATTTTGATGAAACAAAATCTATTAACAAGTTTTGAGGATGAGAAAACGATCTTGCTAGGTCTGGACCCTGGCAGATTTAATCTTAATTGATCTTTTCTTAATTTAAGTAATTATTTATAGATAAAAATCTCAATAAAAAGTTTATTTACATTTTTTTTTCAATTATTATCTTTTATTTTTAATTGGTTTTTTAATTTTAAAACCCACTAATAGGTTATAGCAAATATTAATATATATATATATATATATATATTATTGATTGGAGAAGGAGGAGATTACAATAATGGAATTGAAATAATTATTGGAAAAAAGATTTTTTTATTTAATTAGTTTTTTCCTCTTATTAAAAATAAGGACTAAAAAGATGAATCAAAGACAGTCGATGGTGGAGAAGTAATCTCCGGAATCGAAGCTCAAAATACAATGTAAACATAAATTCATGTAAAATAATTGGTTTAATATTAAAATTGCGAACTTTTTTGTTTGTTTTTAATTAAATCATAACAAAACAGGTGTGTTTACAATTAAAGTGGTTGAAGTGGCTTTTTTTTATATAACTTGAAAACAAATCTTATTTAATTTTATGTTCTTATTTCAGATCCTATACGATTATTTTTTTATTATTATTTTCCTATTTATTTTTTATAATGTTTATCAATATGAACGAATGTGGGCAAATTGGTGTACGAGTAAACAAATATACACATAATATATATGTGGACCATTAGAAAGCTAGAAATGCAAAAACTGGGTGCGGGGTGGTGTGCATGTGGGAGGCGCGGTTGGGGTGCGGTGGGCGGAGTGGGGGTGCGGTGGTGGGGGCGAGGTGTGGGTTTCAGGAGGGGGGGGGGTCAGGGGTTACCGTGCATCGCTCGGTGGCTCCAGGTACTTATATTATAATGAATGACAAAAATGGCTCAAGTGGAGAACGTATTAGTATTATTGATAATACTTTAGAAAGGGTAGACAAAATTAAATTCTTGGGTGTATTTTTGGATGATTGGGTTAATTTCGATGCAAAGTATATTATGAATAAAATATCTAAGCAAACTCACTTATGGCCAGTTGTATGTCGGTTGGTAAAGTACTTGTAAAAGTTGACAAACGGTAAAACCTAAGAATTCACCTTGTGCCCGGCCGGATGCCCAATCAGATGACATGTACTTTCATCAAGTTTAAATCATTAAAACATGTTTATTTTTTAAATTAAGTACTTGACTGCTGTACAAATTATTGTAATCTTTGTTGAGACTTATAATTTGACATCATTGATAACTAAATTGATTACGAGCTGATTAGATTTTGGTGCATATCGACCCAAAATTAAGGAGGGTAGAGGAGGGTTAAAAATTAAAAATCTAGGCCATTTGAGGAAACTCAACCAAATGTCGTATACATAATCATTGGGATCCCAGAAGTCTAAAAATCAAAAACTAACCACCCAAAATTGGTAGGGGTGGGGGAGGGGGGGGGGGGGGTCAAAAAATGAAAATATAGGCTCTTGTACCCGATCCAACAAAATTTTGTATACATAATCAGTGGGCACCCAGAAGTCTAAAAATGCAAGACAACTTCCCCCTACATGATTATAAATAAATTTATTAAATATTAAATATAAGTGAGGGGCCAGGTTGTATGGTAAAGTCAAGTGGGTGGCCACATCAGACACCCAGCTTATTTTTGTGCTTATTAATTTGTCCTAATTTGAGCCTCTCAACATTTGGCAACCCTAAATATAAGAGAGTGGCCAGGTGTGTGGTAAAGTAATGTGGATAGCCCACACCGCAGTTTATAGAAATATTTTGAAATAAACTGCGATGTGTATGACTTACCGACACACCATATCTCTATACAGGGTTGCCAAATGTTGAGAGCTATAAACCAGGACAAATATAATAAGCCCTATGGCGTGTTGTGTGACCACCACTTGTTTTACCGTATGTATTATATGTAATATTAAATAAATTTTAAGTGAGAGCCAGGTTGTATGGTAAAGTCAAGTGGGTGGCCACACGTCGGAACTGCCAAGCTTATTTTTGTGCTGATTAATTTGTCCTAATTTGAGCCTCTCAACATTTGGCAACCCCCTAAAATATAAGAGAGGTGGCAACAGGTGTGTGTGGCACATTGCGGTTATTTCAAAAATATTTCCATACTGTTACTGCCGCTCGCATTCTCTACTACATGAAGGAAAAAAATTGTTTAGGATTTACATTTTCTAACCTGAAGTTTACAATCTTTTTTCAGGTTTAGTGTTGAAGAAGAAATGTGTCTCTGGGCTGCTGAGACGACCAAAACGGATCGAAATAAAGAAATTTAAATAAATAAAAGAATACATTGGATGGATCAATTTGTTCAGTTGTTTCTTTTTTATAATTAGATTCAAGTTTCTCTCTCGACGTTCAGACCTAATATTTTCGTTTATGAACCGATTTCGATGGTTCTTTTTTTATCGAAAGGGGTGTCTTAGGGATGGTGTCATATTAATTTGGTCAAGTTCTGATGATATGATCACTATTAATAACATCACTAAAAAGAAAAATAAAAATAATTTTAAGAAAAAATAAAAACCGACTTCAAAAAATTAAATGCAACAAATAAAATACACTAAAAGGTATAAAATAATTATTATCTTATTTAGTTACAACTAAACGACGAAATATTAACATGAAATTACTTTTTGAAGTTGGTGCCAAACATATACCTTTTATGAATCCACTCGACGGATCTTGCTTAGTGCGTTTGGCGGGTATGCTCGCTTATAAGTACTTAATTAGGTTGGCACCGACTTTAAAAAATAATTATCGTATCACAATCATTGACATATAACTTAAAATAATTAATAGTATTATTTTTTGAAATTGATTTTATTTTTTCTTAAAAATATTTTATTTACGAAGATCACATTTGAAAAAATGAATGTTTTGGTGCGGATAAAATATAATTCTATTGATATTTGTTATTTAAAAGATAGTTAATAAAAATGTAGAAATAAAGGACTTTTATTATTTTTTAGCTCTTAGTGATTTTCTGTGTACTTTCGTAAATTTTATCGCAGAAAATAATTATACACCGCCCTTACAGTATTAGTATTTGTTCATATTTTTTCAGACTAGATAAATTAATATGAAATTCTAATAAAAATTAATATTCAATTTTTCTTTCGGTCAAAGGTCTATTTATAATTGTTGTTCAAGAACATTCAAATCAAAGATTTTTCAAAATGAAAATTTATTTCTAATGTAAATGGAATTAATGGGCAAATGATGGTATTTTTGAAAATGCCCGATAAATTCAGATTTGAAATTTAAAATTAGCACGCGGATTTTTAAAAACTGCAATGAATTTCGATTTTTATTTGAAAAAAAAATATCAGACCCGTTGTGTGTTTTCGTATCTGATTATAAGCACTCAATATTTTAAAGTTTTGTAACTATATTTTAGGCAAAATTTTCTATGCGAGTTGAACGATCTCAAGTTTTTAGTCGAATCGTTAAAAGATCAAAGGTAAATATTTATTTTTAAATGACGAATATAATAATCACACTAACCATTATCTATTGACATGTAAGAGCGTAAGAGGTCTAAAAGACGAGTCTGACTTAGAAGTTTTAATCCTGGAAATTATCAATTAATTGTGATTTGTTCTAGAAAGCCCCGATTCCTTGTCTCCTTGTCGATCTAAAAAATGATAACTACTTATCGAACTTGTACGTAGTGTCGTGCAATATAAATTCCTGAAATAATAAATATTTTAGAAAAATGAAAATATGAAGAAGAGAATTTTTAAATAATTCGAAACTTCGTTATTTTTTTATCTTATATAAAAATTAGCTTACTATAATTTTTGCTTTTAGATGAATTTTTATTCTTGAAAAAAAACTTCACGTATTGTTTCAAATGTATATTCATGTTTCGAATAAATATATCTCAACATATAAATCTCAAATGTTCCCACTGATTATGTATACTGATTATGTATACAAAATTTGGTTGAGTTTGTACAAGAGGCTATATTTTCATTTTTGAGCCCCCCCACACACCCCACACACACGCATTTTCGGCGGTTAGTTTTTCCATTTTTAGACTTCTGGGGATCTCACTGGCATTCTGTATTACAAATTTGGCTGAGTTTGCTGCAAGAGCCTATATTTTCATTTTTGACACCTGCACCCCCCCTCCCCCCCGCACACTCGCAGATTTACGGAGGTTAGTTCTTCCATTTTATCGAACTTCTAGGGTCGCACTCGATTCTGTGTGCAAAGTTTGGTTGGGTCGGTACAAGAGCACTTTATTCTCGTTTGTTTGCTTCCTTGCCCATTTACGCCAATTTTCAGAGCAGGTTCAATTTGCCCAATTTTTGAATGGGTTCATGATGTGTCTCAGGATTTGGTTTTGGTACCAGTTGTATATGTTTGTACCTTTTGATCTTGCGATGAAGTTGATTTCAGGTATCAGCTTCAGGAGTCCTTTTGATTATGTATACAAACTTTGGTTGAGTTGGTACAAGAGCCTATATTTTCATTTTTTGACCTTACACCCCCCCCCCCCCCCAATTTTGGGCGGTTAGTTTTTTAATTTTTCGACTTCTAGGGTCGCACTGATTATGTATACAAACTTTGGTTGAGTTTGTACAAGAGCCTATATTTTCATTTTTTATCCTGCCCCCCCCCATTTTGGGCGGTTAGTTTTTTCATTTTGTCGACTTCTAGGGTCGCACTGATTATGTATACAAACTTTGGTTGAGTTTGTACAAGAGCCTATATTTTCATTTTTTTGACCTTACACCCCCCCCTCCCCCATTTTGGGCGGTTAGTTTTTTTCATTTTTGGACTTCTAGGGTCGCACTGATTATGTATACAAACTTTGGTTGACTTTGTACAAGAGCCTATATTTTTGGGCCGTTAGTTTTTACATTTTTAGTCTTCTGTGGTCTCAATGATTATGTATACAAAATTTGGTTGAGTTTGCTCAAACAGCCTAGATTTTTAATTTTGGGTCGATATGCATCAAAATCTAATCAGCTCTTAATCTCAATGGACCAAAACTAAGTGTGAAATTTGGTTTCGATATTCCCACTAGTTTTTGAGCTAGCTCGTCCACAAAAATTTGGTAACGCATGGACAGACACCCAACCGGACAATCGGACAGACAGACTAACTAACCAACAGACATGTTGACAAAACAATTATTATCTCGAAAAATATAATTTTTTCAATGTTCACTTATTAGGGCTTTTTTGTAGACCGAAATGCCATGGTTTGGCTCAATTTTTTTAATCAAAATAGTTTCAGCCGTTTTTGAGATATTTCAAAAAAAAGAAGCAAAAAACCACTTTTTTCATGCACGATTACAATATATAAGTATACTTGACCATACCCTGTATAGTAAAGTAAAAAAGTGAATTTGTGACACTCATATTACACTATAAGCACGAGATTCAAGGTGGACAAGATGTATATGTAAAATTTGATTGTGAAGATAATAATAAAAATAAATAAATAAAGTTTTCCTTGATCGATGGGATAATAATTTACGAAATTATTTCTCTTTTCTCTAGCCAAATTCTATATAAGTATTAAGGTGTATAATAAATATATTATAACATAACATAAATTATCCTATCAAATTGAGTGCTGAGGATTAGTCGACAAACGAAAGAAAGAAAGCTTGATCTTTCTAACAAATATCAGCTGTCAGATAGAAGTAAAGTATTTTTAGTTTTTTTTCATCGACAAGTGAGTGGGTTTGCATAAGAACCTAAGGAATGGGATTTTTATGACTTTTCGGCTAAAAATAATTTTTATTGTTATTGTTTGTTGTTCTAGTCTCATTTGTTTTTCGTGATGGAGTACCTGAATGGAGGCGATCTCATGTTCCACATCCAGCAAACGGGAAGGTTTCCGGAGCCGAGGGCTCGCTTCTACGCCGCGGAGATCATCTCGGGGCTACGCTTTCTGCATGCAAAGGGCATCGTCTACAGGTAGTACAATCAATATTTTTTTTTCAATATAAACTACGCAAAAGTGAATAGGGATATTGCAATATTTTTACATTCTATTTGTCTAGGAATTTTAATTTATTTTTAACCGACTTCAAAAGAGGAGGTTATCAATTCGACTGATTTTTTTTTTTTTTGTGTCTATGTTACCTGATTTCTTTGCCAATTGTGAATTGATGATTTTTTTTTGCATTGGGTTTAGTTTCCGATTGGTACCATATAAATTTAATTGGTATTGGACCTTTTTTCTTATGTATATTCTTATTATATATTATATTTCTTATTTATATACTTCTTTGTTTAATGAACCGATTTTAATTCTTTTTTCTGCGTTTCGATCAGTATAGATCCAATGTAGTCAGGATACCAAACTATATATTTATTTTACGTATGTTCAGCCAGAACTTTTTGCCACATTGACCGATTTTGATGATTCTTTTTTATTGGAAAATGAGGTACCTTAGGGGTGGTCCCATATTACTTTGGTCAAGTTCTGATGATATTATCAATGACGAAATAACGTAAATCTCCATTTCTTATGAATAAATAATCGAAATTATAATTTAAAAAAAAACCATTTTAAAACGTTCATTTAAAACCCGCAAACGTTTCGAGAGAATTTCTCTATTTATGAAAATTGAATTTTTTTATCATTTTCTGATTCATTCGCCCCACGCTTTCTCTTACGAGACGCATACAAAATATCTATTTATTATCTTAAGTCACTAGTAATAACATCAATATAAAGACAAAAATAAAAATAATTAAACAATTAATAAGATTGGAGTAATTTTTGGAGACGGACTGATAAGTGAATTAAGTGGATATTGATGAGGCAGTCCAAAAAAAGAAGAAGATAATTTACACTATCTTTTTATTCATAAAACCGACGTTTCGGAGGCTATTCCCTCCTTCTTCAGGGTTTTGAAAAGTCAGTGAAGGAAATCCAATGCGGCATTCCCCTCTGTCTCCTCTTTTCAGTGGCAGTAACAATAATATATTGTATTTCATTATCAGCAGAATTATAATGTAATAATTAAACAATTAATTATTCCAGCGCCTCCCAATCGATCGCAGACCCCAAAGATCGAAAATAATTTTCTTCACCCGGGGCGCGACCACAATGAGGCCGTGTAAAGACAATTAATAACGAATTCAAATTTAGGGAACGAAGAAAAGATCCCGGGTTCGAGCCCAGGCTGATCCTTTTGTCTGTAATAAAAATATTCTTTTCTTCGTTCCCTAAATTTGAATTTGTTATTAATTGTCTTTACACGGCCTCGTTGTTGTCGCGCCCCGGGTGAAGAGAAAATTATTTTCGATCTTTGGGGTCTGCGATCGATTGGGAGGCGCTGGAATAATTAATTGTTTAATTAATGAATCAAGGTCTACATTGCGAAAAATGAACGAGGAGAGTATTAAAAAAATAAATTCCATAATTCATATAGACAAAAGGTATTAGTTTGGGTTCGGGGATCAGTAGCTTAGTGGATATAGGAGGTAAACCTCTTATGACAAAGCATTGCAGTACATATGCAAAGATCCCGGGTTCGAGCCCCGGCTGATCCTTTTGTCTGTAATAAAAATAGTCTTTTCTTCGTTCCCTAAATTTGAATTTGTTAATAAAAATAATCTTTATAAAAAAAAAAAATAAAACCTACTTCAAAAAAACTAAATTCAACAAATAAAATAATAAGAACTCAAAAATAAAATAAAATTCACTAAAAGATATAATATAATTATCTAATTTAGTTACAAGTAAACGACGAAATATTAACATGAAATCACTTTTTGAAGTTGGTGTTAAACAAACTATATAAGATAAATAGACGCTATTGATAAATTTCATACTCTATACTTGAATAGGTAATAGAAAATTCTTTATTTCGAGTCTGAGCTTGTTTCAATGTCTCCAATGGATATGGACTTGTCTCGACTTGTATCCGGGATTATTATAAAAGTGCTCAAGCTCATAATTCGCACCCTTTTCTTTCTATACCAGGATGAGACATTCTACCCTAATTGCATTTCAGAGAATTTATTATATTTTTAATTTTTATCTTTAATTGTTTTTAAAATATTTTCAATGAAATAAAAGAAATATTTTTTCGAAATTTCGGTAAATTCTTTGCATTTACTTTTAATGAAAGAAAAAATTTATCGAATACATTTTTGAATTGAACTCGACGGATCTTACTTAGTACGTTTGGCGGATAAGCTCGCCTATATAGTTTGTTTAGCACCGACTTCAAAAAGTGATTTAATTTAAAAAAAAATTCGTTTAGTTGTAATTAAATTAGATAATTATTTATTTTATATTATTAAATTATAACTAAAATTAAGTCATTTGCTGACTTTAATTAAACATTTTTAAATTTTATTATTAAAGAAAATCACGAAAACAAAAATAAACGCCATTTAAGTAATTTGAAACTTGTAGGTATATATTTCCTCATTGTATAAATTAATAAATAAAATTTTAAAATTTTGTATAATGTACTCTGTTAGTTAAATAACCCTTGCATGCTGTTGATCATGTTGATAAGAGTGGATTAAATTAGCGATCGGCAACCGGTGGTCCATGGCGTAATTTTAATGGTCCGCAAAGTAATTCACATATTAATTAAGCAACAAGTGTCGTACTAATTTTTAAAACCTTTTTTGTGTTACTGTCACATAAATGCAATTAAATTTATTAATGTATAAATAAATATAAACTGGCGAGCAAAAAACGGGCCCATCTTTCAAAAGAAACAACTCGAAAAAACGCTTTTATTTCTAAAAATGATATTGTAATTTATTTTAAAATAAAATATCTTGTATATCTATATATAACCAAACTTCTTGAGGATACAAATTCTCATTTAAATAGGTGTTGGTTTTATTATTTTTTGACAAAAAAACACATTTTTATCATTTATTTTTCTTAATTTTATTTTATTGTTACCAGGAACGTTTCGACATTTTCAAATATGTCATCATCAGCCTTGGAACAATCTAAAGATGGGAAAAAATTTCCTCACATCGAAATTATTAGAGTATGTAATATTATTCCTAGGTGGTATGAAAGAGCCTTTAACCTTGAAAGTTTATACACAAATAATTGTTAAACAAAAGAATAATATTACATACTCTAATAATTTCGATGTGAGGAAATTTTTTCCCATCTTTAGATTGTTCCAAGGCTGATGATGACATATTTGAAAATGTCGAAACGTTCCTGGTAACAATAAAATAAAATTAAGAAAAATAAATGATAAAAATGTGTTTTTTTTGTCAAAAAATAATAAAACCAACACATATTTAAATGAGAATTTGTATCCTCAAGAGTTTGGTTATATATAGTTATATAAGAAAAATTCTTAAAAACTAATCAAAACGAAAATATCTTATTTCTAAATAATTCTCCAAATAAATATTGATTAAAATTACAAGTAATGCGATACTCTTGATAGCTATCTAATATAGGTACACACAAATTGCTTAGTTTTGTGAAGTGCTATCATTTTCATTTTCATATCAGTGATGTTAACGTCACATACTACTTCTCATTAAAAAAATTCTCAAACGCTACCACTTTGTAAAAATCCGCACAAGTAGTTGCGTTTCTTCAAAGTGGACTAAAGTCCGCTGCACACGAAGCTTGTTTTAATAATTTTTTGTCTGCTTGCTGGCTTCCCAGGACCAAGCCGGGAAATAGAACATCTTTTAGCTTTCGAATCAAGCAAGCTCTCCAGAAAGAGCCAGCGTGACAAATGATGTCATTTCATTCCCGACAGGCCTCCAAATTGCAAACAGAGAGCTCCCATCCCAAAACCAAGTAGAGGAAAAAGCCTCGTATGCAGCGGGCTTAAGTCAGCCTCCGGATCAGGAAGAACTCGAGACGCGAGACGATCTCGCGTTACATTGGTTGTTGGAGTGATTTTGTTTGAGTTTAATGTCTTTTTTCTACATGATTTATATAACCTTTTTTGTGGTCCTCATGGTTCGAATGGGTAAATTCTCGACTGCCCTCTTAAGAGTGTTTGTAATTAGAATAATGCAGGATTAATTTAAAATCATTATTATTTTATCTATTTCAAATTAAACTATTATTAACTTATTATTTTTATTATTATAAGTATTTTCTTTTAGAGATGGGCTGGTATAGAACAATATCTGAATTTGATGGAGACCTAGTCCAAAGATAATGAAAAATACCCCACTAACTACAACAACACAATGACCTCTTTCCTCCCATCGGGATTTATTTTGCGTCTCAAATGCTCCTGGACACTCGCCCATCTCAAGCTATATTAAAGAATCGCTTTACATTTCATTTTTAAAAACAATCCCGATCAAGCTTTTTGCTCGTTGCCAATATCTCTTAAAGAAATTATTCTCTTTATCTCTAGGGAAAATACGCTAGTATAGCAGTCGAGAATAGCTAGATATTTACATTCCAAATGGAAATATGTCTCTCCCCCCTCACCTTTTATTTTCTTTATAATACCTATACTTTACGAAATAATTATATATAAAAAAAAATCTGATAGAGGTGTATTATGAAATTAAAATATAATTATTATATATCTATGTTTCTCCCTTGCCTTTGCATTTGCAAAATCATTAATACAATCTTTGATATCCATTTTTGCTGCTTTTTTGTTCTCAAAACATTAATAACGCAAGATCGATCGCTTAGGTATTCTAATTACTTTGTCCGATAGAATTTCTTTTATAATCTATATAAATATATTAGTTGAATAAAAGATTTTATTTTTAACCTAAAATATATAAATATAATTTCTGAATTCCCCCCCCCCCCCCCCCACACCGGTTAATTTTTATATTTTTATTCTTCTGGGGCTCCCAGAAGATGTATACAAATTTTGGTTTAGTTTGGACCAAAGGGGGCTATAATTTCGAAATTTTGACCCCCCTAGCTAATTTTTTTAGCCCGATTGTTTAAAATTATTCTATTGTCCCCTGAATTATATATATACTTTCAAAGTTTTAAATCGATACAGCGATTAGAAGTAGGCTAAAATTGACTTTCTATATTTATTTACATACATCTGAAGCTAATATAAAGCGTTTAAAAATTAAGGTTAGTATATAATAGCCCAGATTAATTTGCAGCAACGCTAACGTAATGCTGCCGACAGGGAGCGCTGATGCCGTCGGTATATTTGCGGCAAATTTGAAATATAATTGTAATTTGAACTCGAATTTTGAAATGAAAGACTCCAATTGATTTTAAATTAAGAAACATTAAATATATTGATAATTATTCCTCCCCCACTCTCCCTCACCACTCAAAAATTAAATATTCAATTCGATTTTCTTTGCGCACAGAAGAAGAAATTAATCACATCTTATTTGATTTATATTTGATATATTATTTGTTTATTTTTTAATAATTTTCCGCTTTGTTATAATTTTTTAAAAATCTAAATTTTATTATTCTTATTTTTTGATTTTTACAAAATTGCACGACTTAAGACACGCATGCCCGAGTTTCTCATGGCAATACTGGAGCAGCCTGTCATACAAACAACACCTGATCTCTTTTAAATATTTGGAGCCTTATATCGATTATCGATCCCAAATTTTAAAAAAATGATATAATATAATTCTCCTGCTCACACGATCCCACTTATTTAAATAAATCTATTTCCACACAAAAAATATTTCAATGCTGTAGATTATAGAAAAAAAAATACTTCCAGATTTATATCTGGAGCCTCATTTCTGTAGCTGTGTCAGGACGAAAATGAGGCGAAACTTTTAAGAGACTATGTATTTTCGGGAGTTTACAAGTATACATTTGGAGTGTGGTTTTTTAAGAGGAATAAAATTTCCGGACTGAGACGCCGCCCGCCAGGGCACCAGATCGGAGGGCCGAGCTTCGAGGGTGTGCCGAAGGCACGCACGAAAAACTCGTAGTAGTATAGTAAAGCAAGTAGAGCAAGTAGAAGTTATGTTCAAAATGTTCTAAATATATTAACCGTCATATTGAATCTGAGATAGGTTTTTCTGGTGGTAATAAATTCTTATTATAAAGAAATTTCCAAAAATATGAAGTAAAATTTTTTATTTAAAATTTAACAAAAATTATTATTTTATTAAAAAAGAGTAAAATTTTACCTAAATATATGTAGGAAACTTTTTAGCTACAACTGTTTTTATATAAGTAGTAATATAATTAAGGTTTTGTCTGTACAATGGACAAGTGGCAAGATGGCGAAATCGGTAGGATTTAATAAACTTGGACCCTTAATTTAATATTAAAGAAGCCTCGTTGAGGTGCAGTGGCGGGCGGTGACTTTTCAACCAAGGGATGCTGTACAAAAAAGAAACCCTTAATTTTTTTAAATCCAAAAATTTAAATTTTTCTGCAAAATTCATCAATATAACCGCATTATAGAATTTTTAGTTATTTTTCAAATTTATAATTGGATTAATAAACAAAGTGGATCTTCTTCACTTCATTTTGGCTACTTCAGGTGATTCTTTTAATTTATTTAAGAGTTGGCAATGATCTTTCAACCGCCGTGCTAGTGGAAGAGTTATAGTGCAAATTAATTGTATTAAATCAAATACTTCTGACAAATAATCTTCCAAGATTAATTTTTATTCAACTTATAGATTTTAAATGAAAATCAGGCGTCGAGTACATGTAAAGTAATTTTACTTTTCAATTTCTTCAAACCAAATCATTTTAAATAAGATTGATTCAAATAGTATATATCTGGAAAATTCTTTTAAATTGTTAACTTTAAAAAGTTTAATAAATTTTAATTCAAAGAAAAGCAAATAAAGCTACAGGACATTCAAATGTGACACGGTTTGAAAATATTCTTGACGTTTTGAAATTTTAGGGATGCGCCTCATCCATAGCATCCATGGACCACACGCCACTTCTAGATTCCTTTATTTTAACCATAGAAGGCATCAATTGTAATATTAAATGTTTGTTTTTGACTTCGGTGATCGATCTCCAATCATTTATGTAAGAACTTGAAAAATAAAGGGAATTCTGAACCGTTGCTTTTTATAAATAATAAATTGACACGTTCTGATGTAGCCATCCACTTGACTTTACCATACACTTCTGATTGAGTTTGGTACAAAGGCCTACATTTTCATTTTTTTGCCCCTACAACCTCTCCCACCCATTTTGGGCTGTTCGTTTTTGCATATTTAGTGTTCTGGGGGCCCACTGATTTTGTATACAAAATATCATGATTTTGCTCAAATGGCCTAGATTTTTATTTTTGAACACCCCCCCCCCCCCCTAATTTTTGCGCCAGAAAAAATATATTTTCGTTATTATAGGTTCATTTTATAGTATATTTCATTTTTCTTGTTTTTTTTTTAGTTTGAAAATATTATAATTTTAAAATTTAACCCCCACTCCCTCCCCCTTAATTTTGGATCGATATGCACCAAAATCTAATCAGCTCTTAATCTCAATGCATCAAAACTACGTGTGAAATTTGGTTTTGATATTCACACTAGTTTTTGAGCTAGCTCGTCCACAATATTTGGTAACGCACAGACTAACAGCTAACAACCTAACAGACTAACAGACATTTTGATAAAACAGTTATTATCTCGAAAAATATAATTTTTTCGATGTTCACTTATTAGGGCTTTTTTGTAGACCGAAATGCCATGGTTTCGCCCAATTTTTCTAATCAAAATAGTTTCAGCCGTTTTTGAGATATTTCGAAAAAAAGAAGCAAAAAAATCCACTTTTTTCATGCACGATTACAATACTTGACCATACCCTGTATGGTAAAGTAATAATAATAATAATTTAATATTAATTTTAATAATTCTTCTCTAATTGAATTAAATTATGTATGTTGCAGGGATTTGAAGCTGGATAACATTCTTTTGGACTTTGACGGTCATGTAAGGATAGCGGATTTTGGAATGTGCAAACTTCAAATCTTCTTAGACCGAACTGCGGATACATTCTGTGGCACGCCTGATTATATGGCACCTGAGGTTAGTAACAAGAATACACTTTATTATAAATATAGGTTAAATTTCTCAACACCGATATTAATATTGATATTATTCATGTCTGTACTGAGAAATTTGATATTCTAACACACCTTCTACGAAAAGACCGTGTAATATCGTTATTATTCTTTTTATTATTTTTTAAATCAAGTAGTATTTATCGAGCTAAACTAGAGTTTTTAACTCACTTGGAAATTTTTAATTTTTTTTTTCCCAATTCGTGCATAGAAATGATTGAATTTGTATCTAGATTCCGAAACATACTATAAGTCAAAAGCGAAATCTTGTAGAAATTTGTTCTATTGCCCAAATATTTATTTTTCCATTGTAAATTATCTATTAGATTTTCGACTCACTAGTTTAATTCTTTCAGATCAAAAAAGCTAAAAAATCGTATCCTTATTCAGGGAGATAGAGTTCTTGAAAGGTTTTGCTAATGAGCTGAAATCATGTACCTGTGGGGACTGGACGTGACATATTTTTTTAAGGGGGTAAGTTAGAATAAAAATTCGTAGGGTTCAACTTGTTCCACTTCATAAAAAACACATACTTTTTCCATAAGGGGTCCGATTCAGATTTGAGGCCTCGGACCCGAAATTATATTTTGGGTACATGGCTGAAATTTGATACATAAGTTTGAATTCATATTTTATGCACTTTCAGCCAAGCTGTCTAACTCACAACCGTTTGCATATTATATTACGCCTCATTTGTGAAATTGTCTATTTTTGAAAATAGACAGCACTATGCCTAATTCATCGAATTAAGCAAATCGATTGACGATTTTCGAAATTAAGAAATGTCATTAACGATTTCAATTTAGGGGTAGTTTTATGTAAGGAAAGCAAATTATTTATACAGGATGAGTCACGGGAAACGGACGTTTTTCAGGAAAGCATAACACTGCAGATTTTTAAAAATAAAATATTTTATTTTCACAGAAACATTCACTAAACTATTCTTCTTTAAGTGCCATGATATCAGGTCTCCCTGACGTTTTGGCTCCTCTCCACATATACCTGTGCTGAGTGTGTTTAGCTGTTTTTACAGAGATATACGGGACCTACTTTTTAACGCCGGTTACGAACGGCTAGTTTGGAGAGGTTGCTAAGGAATTATACTCTTGGTAGATTGCCATTGCTTTCCAAGAGGAGGCGGCCGCAAATATCTGCCGAGACTCATTCTTGAACCAGCGTACTTCAAGCCAGCGGCCCCACACTCCAACCACTGACCCACAGTCGCCTCTCACTAAACTATGCCATTTTTAAATAAGTATGAGGGAAAAATTATGTCTGACAAATGATGGCCATTTTCACGAACACAAATTCGATGGCGCTCTCAATAAAAATGACCCTCATCGCTCATTATGATGGCAAATCCTCATTTTCTTCAAACATGTCAAGCATAGTTTGGCAAAAAGTGAAACGTTGTTGGTAATCTCGCTCATTCAACTGATGGACTAACGTAAATGTATACGGGTGAAGCCCTAGGTCTTTGTGTAAAATTTGCTGCACAGTGCTTTGAAGAAACTTTGACAAGAGTGGACGCAAACTTTTGAGAGCGCCTTTGAATTTGTGTTCGTGAACATGGCCATCATTTGTCAGACATAATTTTTGGCTCATAAGCATTCAAAATAATGGCATAGTTTAATGATTGTTCCTATGAAAATAAAATATGTTATTTTGCAAAATCCACAGAGTTATTCTTTCCTGAAAAACATCCGTTTCCCGAGGCTCACCCTGTATTTAATATTTTATTTATCCAAATCAGCGATTCTTAAACTTTTTTCATTCGCCTAATAATCATGTTTGGAATAAAAGCTATCTTTTACTTCAATATATCACACGCCCTAGATTATCTCTACCAGAAACTTAGACATTTTAAAGACAATAAGAGCTGAATACGACTTCTAGAGTCAGCTTATTATCTGGTTAGTGAAAGTTACTATATACATATTTCAATAAATAATATCTCTTAAGCTGAAAAAAGACCGATATAAACTTTCTTCTATAAAGAAAATGTCGTTATAAATTGCAATAATCTCTAAGATTTTACATAAGGCATACCCACTCTTGAAAAAGTAAAATATTTTTCTCTAATTTCAATTTACGGATTAGTCACTCAATTTATTACTTGTTGAATAACAAGAATCTTGTAACCAAATATTAAAGATTAATTTTATTTTTATTACACAACTTATGACGATGATGATTTAAAATTTTTAACACAGGTACTTGTTCCGTGTGTTATTTTTAAACAGACTTCATTCTATTAATGTTATCTTCAGGAATGCACCAAAATATATAGTCGCCCGTTGCATTTATTTTTATTATATTTATGATATAAATACGTGCTGGACCGGTTTATTTATTCTCTTTTGTCCGCAAAACGTTTTGCCGCCCCTTGATTTGGGCGCTCTGATTATTTGTTCACTAATAGATTGGTAAAATCACAATAAGGCTGATATCTATTCAAGATATATGTATAGAATTAATAAATTGGAGAGGATTCACTACGGATTCACTCCCGGCATCTATTGGTAGACAGATATCGGTGAACAACAACTTTTCTCCCTAAAAGAATAATAGTGTTATTCACCGATGGCGAGCAACCCAAGCGGTCACTGATTTCCCCCAAAAGCTATATTCTGATATTAAGAAACTTGAATTACTTACTCAGTACACCCAGGAAGCAACCTTTTTTCCCAAAATATTTTTTTATCTGATTATGTTGAAAAATGTTTGAAACGTGGAGAATAATCATTTACAGACATGATTACCATATATTTGTGTCTGTGTCACGATAACTTTTTAAGAACGAAAAATCTTAGAAAGTCAGTTCTTGTGGTAAAATGTTTGTATATCCAATGCGGAGAACTGATTGGATTTTGGTCTTTGTAGCTTTAGAACTTCAAGTTCAAAAATGCAGAATCATTTTTACTTTCACATTTATATTCATAGAATAATATAATGGGGAAGTATTTTGCGATGGCCAGTCTGGGTCCTGATTCTTTGAGAGCTTGTATCTCAGAGATGAAAAAAGTTAATTTCATTTTGTAACTTCTAGGTGGAAGGAATCGATGGCCATCATAGTTGGAAACCGGAATTAGGACATAAAACCCTAAATTGGGGTCCCCAGGGGACAAAAAGGGGTCAAAAATCCATTGGTCAGTGCGTACATATGTATGAACTCCCCTTGCGTTTCGCAACCATAAGTCTCAGAGCTACGAAATTCGAAACTTAAGCTCGATATAGGCTAGAAGGAGTACAACAAGCTTGTGATTGAAATCGGAAAACCGGAAGTGGACATTTACATGAAAGATTTTTCGTTTTTTTGATTTTCTCAAAAAGGGATGTAACAATTTTTTTTTAAATTAGTTGTGTCAATTTTTAATCCGATTGAAATAAAGGAAGGGGTTGTAAAGTAAGAGTGTCGCGGCGTGACAGGTGGGGGTGCAGGAGGTGCACCGCGACACTCCTACTTTACAACCCCTTCTTTTATTTCAATCGGATTAAAAATTTGACACAACTAATAATTCATGACACTTGATAAATACACTAATTTTTAAAAAAATCGTTACAGCCGTTTTTGAGAAAAAAACTAAATAAAGGAAGGGAGTGTAAATTAGTTGTGTCTAGATGATTTCAAATAAATGAAAATGTCAAAGTCGTGTGATGAACACACAAGTAGATTTTGAATATTTTTCCTGAAATCTTAAAGGGATGTTATAAAATATGCATAAGTAAATGAACAATTTATTTTATATTTAACTGTATTATTATTTACTTAAAAGGGTGCGGATAGATTGAGCGATGCTAAGACATCCCAAGGATGCTAAATACAAGTCCAGATCTGTTTCAGACTAAAAGAGATTAATTTCTTAATTTCTATTATTTTAGCAACGGCCTTTTGATTCTAAGTATGAAAATATTAAATCAAAATGAAGGTTAGATTTAGATATAACTGACTTCAAAAAAGGAGGAGGTTCTCAATTCGACTGAATTTTTGTGTGTCTATATTACTCGATTTCTTCGCCAATTCAGAACCGATTTCGATGATTTTTTTTGCATTTAGTCAGTTTAGTTTTCGATTGGTCCTATTTAAATTTCATTGGTATTAGACCTTTTTTTGTTATGTAGGTTCAAATGTTCATCCATAACTTCTTTGTTTATGAACCGATTTTAATGATTCTTTCTGCGTTTGGATCAGTATAGCTCTAAGGTAGTTAAGATACCTAACTATTTATTTATTTATTCATTTTTATGTATGTTAAGCGATAATTTTTTTTCACGTGGACCAATTTCGATGATTCTTTTTTTATTGGGAAGGGGTAGATTAGGGGTGGTCCCATATTAATTTAGTCAAGTTCTGATGATATGATCAAAGATGAAATAACGTAAATCTCCAATTCTTATGAGCAAATAATCGAAATTATAATAAATAAAATGTTTTATTAAAAAAAAACCTTAAAACATTCATTTAAAACCCGCCAACGTTTCGAGAGAATTTCTCTATTTATGAAAATTAAATTTTATTATCATTTTCTGTTTCATTCACCCAACGCTATCTCTTATGAGATGCATGCAAAATATAATCTTAAGCCACTATTATTAACATTACTAAAAAGAGAAAAATAAAAATAATTTTTAGAAAAAAAACCTAATTCAAAAAAATTAAATTCAACGAATAAAATAATAAGAACTCAAATATAAAATAAAATGCTCTAAAAGGTATAAAATATTTATCTAATTTAATTACAACTAAACGACGAAATTGTTACATGAAATCACTTTTGAAGTCGGTGCTAAACAAACTATATAAGCGAGCGTACCCGCCAAGCATACTAAGTAGGATCCGTCGAGTGCGATTCATAAAATGTATGTTTAGCACCGACTTCAAAAAATGATTTCATGTAAAAATTTCCTCATTTAGTTGTAACTAAATTAGATAATTATTTTACACCTTTTAGTGCATTTTATTTGATTTTTTAGTTCTCATTATTTTCTTCGGTGAATTTAATTTTTTTGAAGTCGGTTTTTTTTCTAAAAATTATATTTTTATCATTTAAAATTATTAATTCCCCGAAACTGCAAACAGTGTTGCGAATCTTGAAAAAGTTTCACTTTTGAAATTTAATCAAAAGCCCAATAAATTATTTTAAAAATTTTGAATTTAACCTTTTTACCGGTAATATTGTAAATTATTGGTAAATATTGATTTATAGTGAGTAAGATGATAATAATAATATTAAAGGTCGTAAATGCCCGCCCTTAAAATAGGCTTCAATAATATTGCACAATATTATTGATCGTCATCACGTTACATAGAGAGACCGCATGATTTCTCATTAAGCGTAGAAAATTGACTCATCATTTGTAATTTAAAATAGACGAGTGATTTACAATCTAAACTTAATTTTTTTTTCTTAACTTGTTGATGTTACGTAATGGCTGCCCAAGGATATTCGCTAATGTGCGATTTGTAAAGGAAGCAGACAGGGACTTAGCCATCCTGGCGCCCCCGGGGGCCGATATTCTTCAATGCTCTTAATTTCTTAGTACCCGGCAGACCGGGCTGAGGATCGGTGATTGTTTTATTTTGTTTATTATTTATTTATTTATTTATAACGAGCAGTACCTGGCGTGCCTATGGCGCGCCCGGCACCGCTCGGCCCTCCGGTCTGGTGGCCCTGGCGGGCAGCGTCTCGAGATGTGATTATTAGCTGTCCGTAATTATATGTTTTGAAAAAAATATTTTTTTGAATAATGAATATTGATCAAAGAAAGATGAAAAAATATCATTAAATGCTTTATAAATACTTTATTAGAGCATGCAACCATTTCTCTCGAAATTCCCGATCGGTTGGAAACCTATTTCTTTTTTAATAATACATTTCAATATTTAAATCTATCTAAAAAGTGTCTCTAAATTAATTATATATAATAATTTTAAAATTAATTTATCTACTAAAATTTCAAATGACCCGCGCAGTAATAAATTAAGAATTAATCTCATTATCCCATATTAAATGATATCCCATTAAAACTTATATTATAAATTAAATATATATAATATACCTATATATATTTTAAAAATTAATTTGTCTACTAAAATTTTAAGAATTTATATTTTTCTTAAATTCAAAAAAAAAAAAAAAAAAAAAAATCGCGGTATGAATTATTTCCAAAAAATTAAATATATATTAATATTAATAAATTTGTCTACTAAAATTTCAAATGAGACACGACGTAAATCTAATATTCTAAGCTATATAGAGGAATATATTAATATATAGAGATATTATTAGTATAATATAGAGAATAGAGATATTTTATTTGTAAAATTTGACAATATAACAACTGTCATTGAATATTAGTTGCTTTTTCTCCCATATGTTCCTTGCTGCGCCACGGGTACTGTCTGACAATGGCTTTTATATATATAGATTATTATTATCATTTCCGTCCATAAATTGTATTAATTTGAAAGTTTATATTAGGAAAATAAGGACATGTTTTTTGTGTGACTTTTTTATTTATCCACCACCGACTTTGCCGACTTCTTCAGGGCTTCAAATAGTCATGTGACACATTCGCCTAAATTTGTGTGACATGACTATTTGAAGCACAGAAGAAGTCGGAAAAGTCGACAAAACGTTGGTGGATAAATAAATAAGTCACACAAAAAACTTCTCCTTATTTTCCTAATATAAACTTTCAAAAAGAAAAATTTATTTATAATATAATGTACATAGGTCATTCTAGACCCTTGTTGTGTACATTCAAGAGAGAAAAAATCAATTGGTGTTTCACATTTGCACTTAATTGAAATCATCACAACACTCCTAATTTACATCTCCTTTCTTTATTTCAATCGGATTAAAATTTATGCATGACTAGCAACCCGTGACACTTGATAAATACACTAATTTAAAAAAAAATCGATAGAGCCGTTTTGAGAGAAAAAAACAATATTTCATGTAAATATCCACTTCCGGTTTTCCGGTTTCAACCAAAAGCTTGCTATACTCCTTCTAGCGTATATAGAGCTTAAGTTTCGTATCTCTGAGACTTATGATTGCGAAACGCAGGGGGGTACATTCTTACGTACCTAAACATCAACTTCAGGTTTTTTTATTTTAGCCAAAATCTTCTTATAATTATTGTAGCCTCTAGATAGCTTAAGTTTCAAATTTCAAGGCTCTGCGACTTTCCAAAGACGAGATATGAACGATTAAAAGATTTATTTTACGACACTCCTAATTTACAACCCCTTCCTTTTTTACAATCGGATTAAAAATTTGACACAACAATTAACTCCATGACACTTGATGGATACACTAATTAAAAAAAAAAATCGTTTGAGCCGTTTTTGAGAAAATCAAAAAAAAATCTTTCATGTAAATGTCCACTTTCGGTGTTCCAATTTCAACCAAAATCTTGTTGTACTCTTTATAGCCTATATCGAGCTTAAGTATCGAATTTCGTAGCTCTGAGACTTATGGTTGCGAAACGCAAGGGGAGCTCATACATACGTACGTATTGACCAATGGATTTTTGGTCCCTTTTTGGCCTCTGGGGACCACAATTTCTGTTTTTATGTCCTAAATCCGGTTTCCAACTATTAAGGACAGTTACAAAATTAAATTAAATGTTTTCATCTCTGAGAATGATGCTATTTTTTTCATGTTGTAAAAATACACTTTGGGTGGTCAAAAACATTTTTTAACACATATGTATTTTTTACCGCACTCACACCATGCGCAGTACCTGGTCCACCTGCTTAGGCCAGCCAGACTGGCCATTCCTTGTACAACTATCATAGACGGTACTATTACGCATTATTTCTAGTTGGGTCAAATCCGTATTCAAAAATGTGTCACCAGCTCTTGGACTAATTTTCTCAGTATGATGCAAGTCTTCGAAATGCCCCCCTTTAAATGTTTTTTCTTTAAAATAAACTTCGATTGTGATAATAAAAAAAAAAAAACTGCTCAAAATGTAAGAATACTATTTTTATTTTGAAAATATAAACTAGGTTCTTTAAAATAATGATAACAACGATCAACTACATCAATCTACTACATTTTAACCCTTCTAAATTTAACTTTAACAATTGGTTAATTAGGATGTGTAGTCAATGAAGATTCAATAGAAATTAAAGACAGATTTCTAAGTTTTGTTTACTTTATTGAACTTCTTAAGTAGTGTTTTTAATAATTTTAATTCGTGAAAAAACTTCTTTTCCCACTAGCTACAGAGACAGGGAGTGTTAATAAAATTCTCAGAGCTACAACAGAGTATTCGGATACAAAATAATTAAGTTTTTTGGCACAAATAATTTAAAACATCCAACGGTTTCATAGAATATGGTAGCATTCGGGATACATCACGTAATTCTTCTTGAAGATCATTTATATATATTTGATTTATTTTCTACTGAAAGTATTGACAGACACTGGTTTTTTTGTCATCTATATCCTTGAGTTTTAAAATGTCTTATAAAAACTGAAAATTTTGGCTATGGGTTTTCAGAAGCGTGATTATCGTTCATTCAAAGAATTAAGGGTAATGTCCAGAATATAAGTGAAAAAGTTTATTTTAAATTTAATCTCCTCTGTTAAGGGTTCATCGACAGTTTCTTCATAGTTAAATTAACGCTTTTTCCTTCTTGCTCTAACTTTAGTTTTTGAAAGAATTCCTGTGCATTCAAGATTTTCTGCAGCAATTTTCATCTGATTATTTCCAGATTGTCCATAACTTTTCCCTTTTTGTATGGTACATGGACCAATAGAGAAATGCATTGTGTAAAGATAATTAATTATTGAATGGTTCCAATTGTATTTTGATTTCGCTGCTTATGCCGCTTCCTTATTGTGCCTCCTGATGCGGCCGCCTCTCTGCATCATAGCACGGCACGGCCCTGTATATTATTTATTTGTTTGAGACTATAGTTTCGAATGCTTGGGCTTCAACATTAGTCTTTTTTACTTTTTTACTTTATCCAATGCAAAGCATGGGTAAAGTATTGTAATCGCTCTCGGGGCAAGCGTGGTTTCAAAGGGTCCTCAGGTAAAGACTACGGAACCCATGGACTCAATTAAAGTCACAAATTGTAGTATTCAATTAGGTTGAATATTAGCACGTGGCGGTTTTGCCAAAAATTACATGGGGTCTCGTCGAGAGGCCAAAAGTGCGATTTTTTCATTTAGTGCGTGCGTATGGATGGATGTATGGATGGATGTTATCGTTTTTTTGGCCCACGATTTTTTCCACACCGTTGCACCGATTGAAATGAAATTGAAAACCTACCATTAGTTTAACAAAATGAAGCGCTGATTAGTTTTTGGTACATATCGGCCCACAAACATTAGTACTTTATTTCAGTACTTTTTTAGTTTTTTCTAAATATCTTGAAAATGACTTAACCAATTTTGATGAAATTTAATATCCTAATTAAGTACCTTGGGGACCACAAAAAAGGATAAATAAAGTTTTTAGTAAAATTATATTTTAAAGTACTTTACTCTAGAGTAAGAGAGTACTTTTTTAATTTTTTAAATTCTTTAAAATTTATTCATTTGAACCTTTTAATATAGCTCATTTAGCCTTGCTTAAATAAGAATGGATAGGCTTCTCTCTGTGAAATGCTAAAAATTTGGGAGGAAATTTTATAAGTAACCATAGCAACTGCGTTGTTTTCTTATCCCTTACCTTTGCAGAAGACATAGAGGAATCGACTTTAAACCAAAAATAGCGATTGATTCTCATCTAGTACTTGAGGAATAACCATTCTATATTGGATTTTTGACGTTTCGGTTTTTATTGGTGACCATTTCTGAAGACATAGAGGAATCGACTTTAAACCAAAAATAGCGATTGATTCTCATCAAATACTTGAGGAATAACCATTCTATATTGGATTTTTGACGTTTCGGTTTTTATTGGTGACCATTGCTGAAGACATAGAGGAATCGACTTTAAACCAAAAATAGCGATTGATTCTCATCTAGTACTTGAGGAATAACCATTCTATATTGGATTTTTGACGTTTCGGTTTTTATTGGTGACCATTCCTGAAGACATAGAGGAATCGACTTTAAACCAAAAATAGCGATTGATTCTCATCAAATACTTGAGGAATAACCATTCTATATTGGATTTTTGACGTTTCGGTTTTTATTGGTAACCATTGCTGAAGACATAGAGGAATCGACTTTAATTCAAAAATAGCGATTGATTCTCATCTAGTACTTGAGGAATAACCATTCTATATTGGATTTTTGACGTTTCGGTTTTTATTGGTCACCATTTCTGAAGACATAGAGGAATCGACTTTAAACCAAAAATAGCGATTGATTCTCATCTAGTACTTGAGGAATAACCATTCTATATTGGATTTTTGACGTTTCGGTTTTTATTGGTGACCATTTCTGAAGACATGGAGGAATCGACTTTAAACCAAAAATAGCGATTGATTCTCATATAGTACTCGAGGAATAACCATTCTATATTGGATTTTTGACGTTTCGGTTTTTATTGGTAACCATTGCTGAAGACATGGAGGAATCGACTTAAAATCAAAAATAACGGTCGATTCTTATCTAATACTAGAGGAATAACCTTATTGCATTCCATTTTTGATGTTTTGACTATTAATGGCAACCTCTACTGAAAACGTGGAAGAATAGACTTAAAATCAAAAAGACTAAAATCTTTTTTGGTAAACAACTCAAGCTTGAGTTGTTTGCCATAAAAGAATTTAGTCTTTTTGATTTTAAGTCTATTCTTCCACGTTTTCAGTAGAGGTTGCCATTAATAGTCAAAACATCAAAAATGGAATGCAATAAGGTTATTCCTCTAGTATTAGATAAGAATCGATCGTTATTTTTGATTTTAAGTCGATTCCTCCATGCCTTCAGCAATGGTTACCAATAATAATCGAAACGTCAAAAACCTAATGTAGAATTGTTATTCCTCAAGTATTAGATGAGAATCGATGGCTATTTTTGATTTTAAGTCGATTCCTCCATGTCTTCAGCAATGGTTACAATAATAACCGAAATGTCAAAAATCAAATGTAGAATGGTTATTCCTCAGCTATTAAATGAGAATTATTTTTGAATTAATGTCAATATGAACTACAAATTGCAAGTGATATCTGATTAATAATAAAGGAACAAACATATTAATATTTCAAATGAATTTGGATAAAGTTTAGCAACGATCCGTTGCAGTTTATTAATTATAAATATTATTTTTCATGCGGTCAGTAACGCGTGGATTTGAAAATTTTTTGTTCTTCCTTAGTCGAATTAAAAAACAATTCAAAGAAAATTGTTGTTTAATTCTAACTGGCAACTTTTGGCTAAGGAACAACAAAAAATTTACAAATCCATGCGTTACTGACCGCATGAAGAATAATATTTATAATTAAAAATAGACTAATGTTGAAGCATAAGCCTTCGAAACAAATAAATAATATATATATATATAATTTTGTCTATTCTTCAGGTAAATAAAATTCGAGTTTCATCTAGGCATAAAGAGATTTTATTAGTTATTTATGAATTATTATACATTAATTACGTTATATACAATTTTACCTATAAAGAGAAATCGAAATTTTAGGTCCTTTATTTCTTTGTAGTAATTTAGATATAATAAATGAAATTAACAGTATAAACAATATAAATATACATATAAAGTGTAAACAATCTTATCAGTTATCTTGCACTGTAAAAGCGTTCTCCATTCCTAGTTGTCTCCCTATTGTTTGGTGTTGTGGCTAAGATTTCAATCTAACACATATACATAAATTATTGAATAAAAAATACTTAGTAGGATTTACATTAAGATATAAAAATAAAACGAATTTATTTTTGGAGAGTCTATAATCTCGATATATATATATATATTTCGGATGGCTAACCCATCTTCAGGAGCAACAGAAAGTAACTGACCTGGATAAGTTGAATTTGAATACAAGTAAATGGTAAAATTTATTTTTAAATAACAAAAGGGTAAATATTTAAAATTAGGGGAGGGAGAAAGGTAGGAAGTCTATTTTGGTTAATTTTGAGGAATGAGGATCTATACTCAAGGTAGGTGTTGGGGGGAGGGGGGGAGGAATTAATGGAAACAAGATTGCAAATATTTAAAGAATGTAATCAATGATTGTACTTTTCTTAACTTCTAATTGATTATTTAGTATATTCGTTTTATTTGAGAGAGATAATTTTTTTCATTTGAGTCTAAAAAATCTAAACGTAAGCCTTTCTTTCGAAACCTACCAAGTATTTTGTATTCAATAATTTAAAAAATATTTCACCAAGTACCAACACCAAATGCCTTAAAAACTACATATACAATTTTATATATATGTGTTTATGTTTATTTACATCAAGCAGAGGACATCCTCTTTGATTCTCTCTATGATGACATTCAACTTGTTATAGACCAGAGGCGAATAACTATCTTGGTTTTGTTTGATTTTAGTAAAGCCTTTGATAGAGTAAATCATGTTCTGCTTATCGAGAGACTTCGGGAGTTAAATTTTTCGGCTTCTGTTCTTGATTGGTTTGCTTCTTATTTGTCACAGAGGAGTCAAATGGTCATGGGCGATGGCGGTAGATTGTCTGGATCTCTTCCTGTCGGGTCTGGTGTTCCCCAGGGATCTGTCCTTGGTCCATTGCTGTTTGCTCTTTATATCTCAGATATTGGTCAGCATATTGCTTTTTCAAACTATCATGTTTTTGCTGACGACCTTCAAATATACTTGTCATGTAAGCCAGACGAAATTGATTCTGCCACTTCCAAAATTAACTCTGACATAGATACTATCTGTCGATGGGCTGAGGGTCGAAATCTGGATATCAACATTGGCAAAACCAAAGCAATCATGTTTGGCTCCAGAGTTTATCTTAACAATATTTCTATGTTTCCATCCCTCTTCCTGTATGGAAGTGTCATCGAGTTTTCGGATACTGTAAGAAACTTGGGCGTAGAGTTTGATCAAACTCTCTCATGGAGAGACAATGCTGTTGGCATATCAAATAAAGTTTTTAAATCCCTTTATCAATTTAAAAAATCCAAGGATTGTCTGCCCGTACCCATCAGAAAACTTCTTATAAATTCTTTGGTCGCTCCTCTGATTGACTACTGTTCCCTTGTTTATAATAGTTTAAATCAGGAATCAAATACTAAGCTTGAAAGATTGATGAACAGCTGTATTAGGTTTATTTTTGATGTCCCTCTTGATGAACATATTACACCCTACTACAATAAACTGGGATGGTTAAAGCTTCCAAAGAAGAGAGATTACATTTTGGGAATTTTTCTATTCAATCTGTTTGAGAGCAAGTCCCCTGATTACTTATTTAATAAATTTCTGTTTAAAACCTCTGTAAGTTCCAGAGCTTTGCGGACGTATGGTCTGGACCTCCAAATTCCAATACATAGGACATCATCCTATGGCAGGTCATTTTATGTTTATTCCGCGAAGCTCTGGAATAAAATTCCAGCAAGTGTGAGAGGGGCGATGTCTCTCGGCGCTTTTAAGGCAAGGTATTTCAATCTATTAATGAGTCAGCAGAAGGCTGGTTGATGGGTGGAGTGAGGCTGAGTTGTTGTATTTTAAATTTATTTTGTTCATGCATATTGTAACGATACCAGTGCCCGAGCTCGATTTTGTTAGAGCCCCATTTATGGGACAAGGCAGGTGAAAGGTTAGCACTCATAAAAAATAATAAAAAAATATAAAAAAAAAACAATTTATTTATTATAAAGAAAGGAATATATATATATATATATATATATATATATATATATATATATATATATATATATATATATAGTTGTTGATTACAAGAAAATTTGATAGTAAAAAAATTTATATAAGAAATTAAGACAATGAATCTCTGCGATTAGAGCAGCGTATATAATAGTGTGTATGAATTAGAAAAACTTGAGAGAGAGAATTTTTCGCAAAGCAGGTTCAAGCTACAGAGGCTGAATCCAATACTCTAGGCCGACTGAATCGCCTCGTCCGTGTCGCCAATTCTCCTCCGGGCCGCGCAACTGAAATTAGCTACGACTCAAGCAAGGCACCCAGGCTGCCATGAGCAAGAAACCAAATCTGCTCTGAAATAAAAAATAGAAACAAATGGCAACTTGGTTGCCTAATAATCAGGGGTAGGCGCTTGTATCATTACAATATATATATATTTTATAGCCAGCAGTGACGAAGGAACACCAAGTTTTCAATATCCATATGATTATGACTCCA
This sequence comes from Forficula auricularia, assembly GCA_024734495.1. Taxonomy (NCBI): domain Eukaryota; kingdom Metazoa; phylum Arthropoda; class Insecta; order Dermaptera; family Forficulidae; genus Forficula; species Forficula auricularia. The sequence goes on along the minus strand of JALMQS010000647.1, from coordinate 825,016 downwards.
TGAAAAACATTTATAATTGAAGAGACTGATGATGAAGACCAAGTCTTCGAAACTATAGTCTCAAACAAATAAATAATATATATACAGATATAGCATCTCGATATATATATGTGTGTATGTTTATTTGCATCAAGCAGAGGACAACCTCTTTGTTTCTTTTTGTGAATATACTGGTATATATATATATTTTTTTTGGTATTTCGATTTCTTTTGTCAATTAATTTCAATAATTTTTTTCTTTTATTTTTAAATGTTAAATGAAATTGTTTTTGTACTCTCTGTGTTGAATTGAATTATTGTAGCAGATCTTTTTTTTTTAATGTAATATAATTTGTTTTTGTTATGCTCCATGAGAATTTTATTCTCAGAGCAAAATAAAATCTATCTATCTATGAAAAATATTAATATTTCAAATGACTATATGGATAGTCTAGCAACGAACCGTTTAAGTTTATGTTTAATTCTACCATTACACGGGGTCGCGAGCTGCCAATGGAACATTGATTATTTTATGAATATTTTATGTAATGAAATGGTCATTTCATCTAGACTATATCAATATGAAATAGACTAAGTTTGAAAAATTTCCAGAAAAATATCCAAAGTAATAATACTTGTTAGAAAAAACCTTGGCTGAAATGATAAAGCATTCATGAAGGAGAAGGAGAAATTCAAGCGTTCGATATTATAAAAATATTTATATATTATTCCTCAGTCATTCCGTGTACTTTGGTTGAAGAAGTCGATTCGCTCTTAATAATAACGAACATGGATATTATATATTTGTTATTAATATTATTAATAAATATTATAGATGAATGTATATCTATGAAAAGTCAGAAAAATTTCGATCTTCTCATTAATATTTCAAAACAACATTTCCATCCGAATCGAGAGACGTATCTGCTAGACAATCCAAGATCCAGTCGCTATAAATATATTGATCAACTGTGCAAAGTTCTTGGTCAAAATTGGCCTCTGGTTATATTAAGAGATAAAGATAAAAATCTTGAGAAAGAAACTTATCATACAAGTGGAAGAAATATACTATTTTTAGAAATGGATCCCAAACAAGCTCTCGAATACGATTATACAAAAACTAATAAATATATTTTTTATATCGATCTAAGGGAAGATTACTCTACTTGTTCAGGGAAGCAATATATAAATAAAATAGAGAAACACACAATTTGGGATCAATTGTTTCAATCGATCTTTTTATTTCATTATCAGAAAAATTGTTCGAATGAATTCGAAATATGGCTTCGAGAACCCTGGTCAGAAAATCCTGGAAAAAAAATTGAAAATATCAAAGATGCCTATTTTAATAAAAAGCCTAACTTGCATGGCACCAAAATTCAATACATAACGACTTGGTATGAAAGAGCAAGTCTGAAATCCGAAGATATATCACTACAACTTTTTAAGAATATCTGGTATCAAAAATGGAATATGGGTGATACCTATTTTGGTTGGCGTTGGTCTACGATATTAGTTGAACCAGGAAATGTGGATAATGAAATCAACGCCTATAGAATGATGTCAATGTGTTTCGTAGTTCAAAAAGGAAAGGAACATCCGAAATGGGAGGTGATTGTTTGGTGTTTCCACTGGAAAGTTTGGGTGTGGTTGGCAGTGATTTGGTTTATCTCGGGACTGGCTTGGTTTTTCATCAAAAAGAACAGTTCTCTGTCGCAATCTTTTTCTGAAGTGTACAGTTTATTAGTTACAGAGCCGATTTCTTGGTTACCAAACTTAAACAGCAATTTGAGCAGACTTATAGCTGGAGTGTTCATGTTAATGTCAATTGTAATCATCACTGGATTTCAGAGTAACCTTTACAAGAATATGCAAGTACCGATGTTATATCCACCCATCAATGAAATTAAACAAATCAAAGAACAAAATCTTACGATCATCTGTACATATCCCTATTCGTGTATGGTGATTTTCGGACGAACCTTAATGTTTGATGAGGGTTACGATGAATTATTATGGCAAATCGGATTTCAAGTAAACTATGATTCATTCGATATAAATAAAAAATCTAATCTTCATACATTATATGACGTTTTTAACAATCCAAAAATGGCTCTGGCAACATCTTGCGAATCTGCACGATTAATGATTAGTTCAATTCCAGTGTTATCAAAAAAGTTGCACGTCGTAGAAGAAGTAATTGCCACTTATCCTGTTTGTTATGAGGGTTTTCCATTCCAAAGACAACTGCATCAATTGCTCTTGTCCTATTTCGAGAGTGGAATTGGCCTTTGGGAACAACAAATGATTGAGAGCAAAGAATTGACTAGAATTTTGCGGAAAGAAAAGAAAGAAGCTTCAATCAGGGTTTTCACTATGGATGATCTACAAGTTGCCTTCATCATTCTCTTTTTAGGTTTAAGCATATCAACTTTTGTATTCCTTTTAGAATTAATCTCAAAACTTTGGCTCCTTCACTAGAGATGCTTAGAGTAATCTCGTTTACTATTTATCTTATAAATAAATAAATAAATAAATAAATCTTTATTTCTCGACCTATAATAATAAATAAGAAATTCTAGTATATACGGTATATTATATGTGTGTATTTATATTATCAAATCGAACCAAGTCAAAAAATAAATTTTTTTAAAATATTTTTTGATGCATCTATATAAAAGCATATTAATGAGTTGTAAGTTTGCAAAATCCCATTAAATTAAACCCTCAAATGGAATTCTAGATGTGTTTTTATACAAAATTCCAATTGTCTTTATTTTACAAAGTGTTAGACCACTTTCATAATTAGGGGCACATTATAAATAAATTCTATATATAATTCGTTAACTTTTAAATAGTTAGGTGTTTGTTGAAGGTGAAATATTTTAAATAATAAAAAATTTAAGTAAAATTACAAGGTAGGTTTCACATAAAATAAAATTATTAATGTTATGAGTTTTTATCTCGATATATATTTCGGGTTTTGACCCCATCATCAGGAGCTACATAGAAAACTGAATGTTATTTGTAACTCCTGATGATGGGCTTAACCTATCTATGTTTTAATTTACCTTGTAATTTTACTTAATTTTTTTATTATATAATTTATTCTCCAAAACAACTCTAATGATTTCGACAAGGTGCTATTTCATCAAGAAATTGCGATCAGAGTATCATCTGTTGGTAATTTTAATTCGATAGGTTTTTTCTTAATTATTCACAGGTGTTGTGTAATAGGTTACCATTCGCTTATGTATTCACACAAACAATGGACTTGGTTAGGTCATTGTTCTCAAACATTTTGGAGAGGTGTTGTGAGCTTTCCATGTCATTTTTAACATTTTGAAGATGAAAATAGAGTCTTCATTTATGATTTCGATAAACACTATAATTTTTTTTCAGAAACTTTTCAATTATTATTATTATAATTAATCAGGTCTTAATTTTGAGAAGCAATATTTTGAAAGGTTTTTTAATTAAACTAATTATTATTAATAACAGAAAAAATATAATATTGTATAATCTAAATAAAGCAATTTTTAAAATAAAAAGAACTGTATTTTGAATGAATATAATTTTTATTATTTATTTGTAAACTCTCTTAGGTATTCAAAACATCATCTTCGTTAAAATTCACACCATATTTGATTTGATTTTCTCGAATTTTATCATTACTAGTATTAGTATTGTCCTAAATTAGACTTATCTAAATTTACACAGCACTCGTCTATTCTTTTAAAATATAGATTTTTAAGTAAACTATTTTCCCCTTCAATAGGGTTCCCATTCGTCCTGTTTTGTAAATATAGTTTGCTAAAAACAAAATTAAAAAAAATTAAAAATTCAACGAAAATAGTAGTTATATTTTGGCTTTTCTAGCTTTACATCTTCCAGTTCAAAAATAAAGGAAACTTAATTTTTATGAATATATTACGTTTACTTAAAAGGGTGTCTCTAGCGTAAATTTGTTTTCAATTAATATTTAATATATGTATGGGTGAGGATTTATTCTTTAGAATCTGTTAGAGAAAAATTATTAAAAAGGGTGCGGATAGAATGAACGATGCTAAGGCATCCCAAGGATGGCAAATACAAGTCCAGATCTGTTTCAGACTATCAGAGATTAATTCTTTAATTGAAAGTAATGGAAGGCAGCCCAGAGGTAGTGAGGAAAGAAAAAATTGACACATATAAAATAAGGTGTAATTTATTGGAATCCTTCCTCCTTTCCTTTCAAACCGACGTTTCGGAGGATTTTTCCCTCCTTCTTCAGGGTCTATAAACCAATATGACAAAATTATAAAAATGGGGTTGGTCATCATACATTTCAACAATAAAACAATACAATTATAAATACAATGTACACAGCCATATTATCAATAGAAAAAAATATAAATTTACTCACTTCAAAGGGTCAATGAATGAAACAAATAAAATGTTTCCTTCTTCTCTCCACAGTAGTGTTCAAAAACTTTCTTCATTTGTAACAAAAGGCATAGAAAGACAAAAAAATTTTTTTCCTTCTTTTCTTAATTAGATGGCTAAATGGCTTTTGAATCTAATATATATAGACCAAACCCCTCCCATGACAGATGCGCACAAGAGTGCGTACTGGGATTAGTTATTAACATATTCTCAAACAATATGGTTGGTTCATATCTCCCAACATACAAAATGTACAATTAGCAACAATTCCACAATTCACACCTTATTCGTTAATTGATCAATTCACTTATTCAAATTTTTTTTTTTTTTTTTATACACAAATATACAACATACATTCACAATTCATACAAATATATATCATATTTACATCTATACTTCATTCGTTCATTGATCAATTCATTTATCACAATCCTTACATATCTATACAAATATACAATATTTTTTTTTAACATATACAATACAATATACAAATCCACAGAATAGCGAAATTCTATTATTTACAACTCATTCATTCATTGATCAACCAAAAAGACAAGTTGGAATTAAAGATGAGTACTGGCGTGGTCTATATGATTGAATGTAACGGAGACGGAGTGCTGCCATGTAATAAAATGTACATAGGTCAAACAAAACGACGACTAGGTGAGAGAATACGAGAACACGAACTATCTATCTCAAAAATAATTGGAAACAATACGGCCCTTGCAAATCATGCCCAAGATAAAAAACACCAATTTAATTTTAACAATTTCAAAGTTCAATTTTATGAACGAAATTATTTTAAAAGAAGAATCTTGGAAATGATTTGCATAAAAAATCTCTCACATCGCGCCGTAAATGATAGATCGGACGTGTTGGATTTGAATATATGCTATGACGGAATTGTGAATGGATTGAAATTGATCAATGAATGAATGAGTTGTAAATAATAGAATTTCGCTATTCTGTGGATTTGTATATTGTATTGTATATGTTAAAAAAAATATTGTATATTTGTATAGATATGTAAGGATTGTGATAAATGAATTGATCAATGAACGAATGAAGTATAGATGTAAATATGATATATATTTGTATGAATTGTGAATGTATGTTGTATATTTGTGTATAAAAAAAAAAAAAAATTTGAATAAGTGAATTGATCAATTAACGAATAAGGTGTGAATTGTGGAATTGTTGCTAATTGTACATTTTGTATGTTGGGAGATATGAACCAACCATATTGTTTGAGAATATGTTAATAACTAATCCCAGTACGCACTCTTGTGCGCATCTGTCATGGGAGGGGTTTGGTCTATATATATTAGATTCAAAAGCCATTTAGCCATCTAATTAAGAAAAGAAGGAAAAAAAATTTTTTGTCTTTCTATGCCTTTTGTTACAAATGAAGAAAGTTTTTGAACACTACTGTGGAGAGAAGAAGGAAACATTTTATTTGTTTCATTCATTGACCCTTTGAAGTGAGTAAATTTATATTTTTTTCTATTGATAATATGGCTGTGTACATTGTATTTATAATTGTATTGTTTTATTGTTGAAATGTATGATGACCAACCCCATTTTTATAATTTTGTCATATTGGTTTATAGACCCTGAAGAAGGAGGGAAAAATCCTCCGAAACGTCGGTTTGAAAGGAAAGGAGGAAGGATTCCAATAAATTACACCTTATTTTATATGTGTTAATTTTTTCTTTCCTCACTACCTCTGGGCTGCCTTCCATTACTTTCAATTAAAATTTCTACCAGTCCGTCTCTCTCCAGAGAAAATTTCGTTGCAAAAAAATTAATTCTTTATACATTTTTTTATTTTTTTTAAGATTTTCTACATAAAGTGAATATTTGAAAAATGTAAATTTTTCTAAAATTTTCTATAAAGTGAATTTTATCGAAAATTTCCAAAAAGGTAAATTTTCTTTATATTTGAAAAAAAGTGATAGAATGATCCCTTTCTTGCTTCAGAGCTAAAGGATTTCAATGATGGCTAAAGTTTTAATTTTACTTCAATTATGTAATTTAAAATTTAATCAAAAGACCAATAAATTATTTTAACAATTTTGAATTTTAAATAATTCCCTATATTGTAAAATTATAACAAATATGGATTGATAGTGTTCGAAATGTTTATTGATTTAACATTTGAAAGATGATCATAATAATACTAAGTGTCGTGACTCCCCGCCCTTAAAAAGGGCTTCAATAATATTGTGCAATATTATTTGATCGTCATCACGTTACATAGATAGACCGCATGATTTCTCATTAAGCGTAGAAAATTGACTCATCATTTGTAATTTAAAATAGACGAGTGATTTACAATCTAAACTTAATTTTATTTTCTTCTTAACTTGTTGATGTTACGTAATGGCTGCCCAAGGATCAGGGGGGGGGCCCCCCGGTGGTTCGAGCCCTCCAAGGGCAGGGCTCATGGGATGAGTAACGGCAACGACAAACCGTTTTTTATGACAATCTAGCCGTAACAAAATATATTTAATACGTTTAATCAAGAATTATGTACTTGGTTAATTACATGACCTACCTATTTTTTTTAATACATAAAAATTCCTAATAAATGATTTGCTTTGAGGATTGACACCCCCCCCCCCCCCCCGCATGAAAATTTTCTGCCTACGTCACTGCCAAGGATATTCCCTAATATACGTTTTGTAAAGCATTAGACAGGCCCCCCGTGGGCCGATATTCTTCCACGCTCTTAATTTTTTAGTACCCTGCAGACAGGTCTGAGGATTGGTAATTGTTTTATTTGAATTATTGTTTATTTAACCAACCCCATTTTGTTTTGATTCAACCACATGATTCAATTTTTTCAACCACCTGTAAATAAATAGTTGAAAAATCTATAAAATTTCCGAAAATTCAGACTTGATTATATAATATGTATGTATGTTGAAATAATAATTCTTGATAATTTTTTATCCCATTAAAAGAAGAAAACAGTTCTTTATAAAATCAATCATTAAATAGTTTATTTATAATTCAAAAGTTTCGGGGAAAAAATAAGTATTTATATGTATGTAAAACACCACTTAGCCTGCCACCTATGTTCCACTTTCGGTACTGCTTATCAGTGGAGCCCTGAATGTCTTGTCTTATCTTAGACACATTGGATATGATTTCTTATGTTTACTAACCTTAACTTAAAAAGGCAAGACATTCGATATAAAAGCCTCTCTGATAATAAACTGCAGCTACTTCTCTATATTAAGGAAAGAACGAATAATTTAATTCTTTCACAGGTAATCCATAATTGTACACACTTTCTGTTTATATTTATGTTATATTTATGTTATATTTATGTTTTGTAATTATTTATTGTATTATATCTTTCACAGAATAAAATTTCGTAAAAACAATCTTACAAATTAAATTATTCAATAACGAATAAATAAGAAGATGGCTGCCAATTTGTTCTACGCCCAGATTGTAAAGGAAGACGAAGACGATTTTATTTTAAGGTGCATCTCAACTGATAAAGACACATGGTATGTATTACCAGAAGAAACGAACAATCTCGAAACTCATCCAATTTTATTAAAAAGGAAGATAGTTAAAAATTCTATGACTGCTATAAATAAAGTTAATGGATATAGAACTATTTCAATAAAAATGGAAGAAGACATTCAGAAAGAATATTTTGATGAAACAGGAAATGTCTGCTTCCAAGAACTTCCATTAGAAGAAGGATTTCCAATTTCAATTTCCCGATCCACCGAACATCTACCAAGGGACCAAGAGGATCGAATAAGGTATTTAGAACAACAGTTGAAATTATACACAATGCATGAAGAAACTAAACTGCAGAACATAGAAAATAAATTCATTCTAGAAAAATTCGCAAAAGGAAGACATGATCCCACAGAATGGATAAAAAAATTTGAAAACGAGTGTAATCGTTTTCAGATGAATTCCGACACCTTGAAAATCCAAGCTTTGCGTTTTTTTATCACTGGACCAGTAAAAGACTGGTATGAAATTAATATGAAAAAGATTGGTTTAAAAAACACATGGGAAATATGGAAGACATCTTTTTTTAATGTTTTTATAAATAAAGGTTGGGTTATTGTAAGGAAAGCTTTTAAATACAAATATTTAGATGGCTCTCTAATTGACTATGCACTCACAAAAGAAAAATTGTGCTTAGAAATGGAACCGAATGGAACTGAATTAACTCTCATTAATCACGTGGTTTTTGGTTTGCCTAATGAGGTTCAAGAAAAAATAGATAGAGAAGAGATAACAACTCTAGACAAATTATACTCAGAGCTTCGAAAGCTGGAAGGTACTTTTGTAAAAAAAACAATGGCAGAAATATCACCAAATCCAAAAATAAATGAAATAAAACAAAAACAGTTAGCTGAATGGCGCTTAAAGAAATCAGAAACTGAAAAAATTAAATCAAGTAACAACACACAGAGAAATCCTTGTCCAATTTGCAAGGCCATTGGTTTTCCAAATCGTTATCACCCACCAGCTATATGTCGAAACAAAAACTTAAAATTAGAAACGAATATAACGAAATACGCAACAGATTCAAATGACATGGAAATAATGAAAATAGATATTGATGAAGAAGAAGATTTAAACTAAAGACCCGGACGAAGTTGGATCCACTGATAAAATTAAAGGTAAAAATAAATGACAAATTGGAAATAAAAGCTCTTTATGATAGTGGCTCTAATGTTACATTGATTAACCAACGAATAGCTGAATTGCTTAAATTAAAATTGATAGAACATAAAAGTACACTTAAAACAATCAGTGGTATAAATTTCACTTCGGCCCGGGCTAAAATTTTACTTCGCATTGGAAATATTACTGAAAATATAACAACTTACGTTGTCAAAAATGATAATTTCTCCTATGATCTTCTGCTTGGAATTGATGCTATTAAGATGTTTCGACTAATTCAAGATGAGAATCTAAATATTTCTCAGCGACTAAATAAGAATAAAAAAATAGATCTACAGGAAGACCTATCATATTATGATGAAATACAAATTTTAGATGATAACAAAAAGGAATATATTGATATAAATTTTAACGAAAACTTGGATTCTGGCCAGCTAGGGATTGACTTACAACATATCGAAAATAAGGAAAGAAGAAGAACAATTCTAGAGTTGATTGGAAAATATAAACATATGTTTGCTAAAAATAAGTTTGATGTTGGAAGGGTTAAATCAAAGGAAGCCGAGATAAAATTAATTAAAGAAGAATATATCGCATGTCGACCATATAAATGCTCAATACCAGACGATGAAGAAATAAAAAATCAAATAAAATCATTATTACAGGCGGGAATCATTGAAGAATCTGAATCCCCATACGCCTTTCCTGTAACCCTCGCGTACAAGAAGGACGAAGGACGGAAGTCTCGTTTGTGTATAGATTTTAGAAAACTTAATAAATTGGTTATTCCGGAATGTTTTCCATTCCCTACAATCCAAGATGTGATGGACAAAGTTGGGAACTGTGAATTTTTCACAGTTCTAGATATAAATTCGGCCTTTTGGTGTATAACACTAAAAAAACAAGACCGAGAAAAAACTGGATTTATAACAAAATATGGAAAATTCATGTTTAAAGTTTTACCGTTTGGTATTAAAAATGCTCCCGCTACGTTCCAGAGAATATTATCAAATATTATCAGAAGAAATAACTTAGACGAATTTTGCATAAATTATATCGATGATATTTTGATTTTCTCCAAAAATTGGGAAGAACATCTCCAAAATATAGAAAAATTCTTAGAGGTGATCGACGCTGAAGGTTTAAAATTAAAACTAGAAAAATGTTCATTCGCAGCTAAATCAATAAAATACTTGGGACACACAATTTCAAAGAATAAACATTCCCCCAATCAAGAGAATTTGATATCAATAAAAAATCTGCAAAGACCATCTGATAAAAGCGGTGTGCGTAGTATTCTGGGCTCCATAAATTTCTATTTAAAATATGTAGAGAATGCTTCTCAGATACTAGAACCACTACATCGTTTGTTAAGGAAAGATGTAAGATTTGTATGGTGTGAAGAATGTGAACGATCTTTCAATATGATAAAAGCTTATTTATGCTCTACACCAATTCTAGCCATTTACGATATAAATAAACCCGTTTTTATAGAAACTGATGCAAGCTTCAAGGGAATAGGCGCAACACTAAAACAACCACAAGAAGACGGAATACTACACCCAGTAGCATATTACTCACGAAAACTATCAGAAAAGGAAAAACGCTTAGATATTATTCACTTGGAATGTAAAGCTATAAAAGACGCAATAAAGTTTTGGCAATATTATCTGATCGGACGAAAATTCACAGTCTGTAGTGATCATAAACCGTTGGAGAATTTAAAGACAAAAGCCAGAACTGACGAAATCCTTGGAGACTTGATTCTTTACTTGTCACAGTTTAACTTCCATATTATATATAAGAAAGGAAAAGAAAATATACTTGCTGACCTTTTATCTAGAAATCCAGTACTTGAATATTTCGAGAATGAAGATGCGTTTCAAACCGTGAATCTAATAAACTTACCTGATATATTGAAAGACCAAAAAGAACACTTTTCAGAAATGAAACATGAAAAACAAATAGAATATAAACAAGGAATACTACTAAAGAAATCAAGAGGAAAATCTAAAATATTTATCTCTTCAACATTTGGAAATGAAATAATTGACCATGTACATAAACGATATGGTCACATCGGCCCAACACAGATGTTTGCTACAATCAGACCACATTATTATTTCAAAGGACTCGACAAAGCAATACAGACATACTGTAAAAATTGTAAAATATGCATCGAAAACAAAGTTAGACGCAACCGCGCCATTGGACTACTATCACAATTAGGACCTGCCACGGAACCATTTCAAATTATGTCAATCGATAGTGTAGGAGGTTTTTCAAGAAATAGATCTTCTAAAAGATACATGCATATCTTGGTGGACCATTTCACCAGATACGCCTGGATCTCTACAACAAAGGGTCAAAACGCTTACGATTTTATAAACTTAGTAAGTCCAATCGCAAAAGAAAATAAGGTTTCAATTATACTAGCTGACCAATACACTGGAATAAATTCCAAGGATTTCAAGAACTATTTAGAAAAAAACGGAATACAGCTTGTTTTTACTTGCATTGATCACCCCGAATCAAATGGACTTAACGAGCGCTTAAATCAGACACTAGTAAACCGTCTCAGATGTAAAATAAATCAAGAAAATAATAGAGCCTGGTCAACGCTAGCAAAAGAGTGTGTCGACGAATATAATGACACAATACATAGCTCCACACATTTTGCGCCATCCTACCTTCTGTTTGGAAATAAACCGACTATATCACCACTCAAAGAAGAAAATACATTTTCCCTTGATGAAGACCGAAAAACAGCATTTCAAAACTCAATGAAGAACTTCCAAGCAAACAAGAATAGAATAGATAGGAACAGACGTGAACATACTTTCGAAGTTGGCGACTTAGTTTTTATTGAAAACGGAAGCAAGTTAAATAGGTCTAAACTGGACAAAGTTCGAATCGGACCCTTTTCAATAATAAGACAGATTTCACCGTCATTTTACGAAGTTGCTAGTGGAAAAAAAGAAAGATTTCAAATTACTTCCACTCTAGTAAGTTGCTTCCGTTTTCTTCATAAAATATCCTGGGAGGGGGAGGTGTAAAACACCACTTAGCCTGCCACCTATGTTCCACTTTCGGTACTGCTTATCAGTGGAGCCCTGAATGTCTTGTCTTATCTTAGACACATTGGATATGATTTCTTATGTTTACTAACCTTAACTTAAAAAGGCAAGACATTCGATATAAAAGCCTCTCTGATAATAAACTGCAGCTACTTCTCTATATTAAGGAAAGAACGAATAATTTAATTCTTTCACAGGTAATCCATAATTGTACACACTTTCTGTTTATATTTATGTTATATTTATGTTATATTTATGTTTTGTAATTATTTATTGTATTATATCTTTCACAGAATAAAATTTCGTAAAAACAATCTTACATGTATTTTCCGAAATGATAAGTCGATTAAAAATGATATTTGAGAAAAATGACCTGACCCAGCCGATTTTCTGAATGAATACAAAAGAGAAAGGAAATTTTTTAAGAAACTAAGCTACTCTAAATTATATTTATTTGCAATTGGATGTTGATGAAAGCAGTCCACGGTGGTTGTAAAAAAGTAAGACTATAGAGGTTTTATTATTTGACATTTATTTGTTAAACCGACGTTTCGGAGATTTATTCTCTCCTTCTTCAGGGTAACAAAAGGTCAATGAAAGTAGTTCATCAATTGCTTTTTACTTTATTTCTATTCGAGATGAAAATTTTTTATAATGTTTTTTTGGCATTGTCAAAGGAGACAGGAAGTAATTATGATTTGAACTACTTTCATTGACTTTTTGTTACCCTGAAGAAGGAGAGAATAAATCTCCGAAACGTCGGTTGAACTACTTTCATTGACTTTTCATTGACTTTTTGTTAGCCTGAAGAAGGAGAGAATAAATCTCCGAAACGTCGGTTTAACAAATAAATGTAAAATAATAAAACCTCTATAGTCTTATTTTTTTACAACCACCTTGGACTGCTTTCATCAACATCCAATTGCATATTTATACCAGTCCGTCTCCTAAAGAAAAACTCTATCAATATATTTATTTGTCCGGTTTAAAATAGTTAAAATACTAAATTTGAGACGAAATTGCATAAGTAACTATAGCAACTGCGTTGTTATCTTATCGGTAACCTTTGATGAAGATTTGGGAAAATCGACTTAAAATCAAAAATAGTGATCGATTCTCATCTAATACTAGAGGAATAACCTAATGGGTTACTACATTTCATTTTTGATGTTTTGACTATTAATGGTAACAACTGCTGAGAACCTGAGACCATGGAAGAATCGTTTTAAAATCAAAAAGATAATTTATTTTCTGGTAAATAACCCTAGTGGTCAAAAATGCAATGTGATATGGTTATTGCTCAAGTGTTAGATGAGATTCGATAGCTATTTTTCATTTTTATTAAATCAATAAAAATAATTTTTATAAAATAAAAACCGACTTCAAAAAATTAAATTCAACATATAAAATATTAATAACTTAAAAATATAATAAAATTCACTAAAAGAAATAAAATAATGATCTAATTTAGTTAAAACTAAATGATGAAATTGTTACATGAAATCACTATTTGAAGTCGGTTCCAAACATATACATTTTATGAATCCCACTCGACGGACCTTACTTAGTACGTTTGGCGGGTAATGAAGACAAAATCGCGTATTCTCGCTTATATAGTTTGTTTGGCACCGACTTCAAAAAAGTGATTTCATGTTAATATTTCATCGTTTATTTGTAACTAAATTAGATAATTATTTTATACCTTTTAGTGCATTTTATTTGATTTTTGACTTATTATTTTATTTGTTGCATTTAATTTTTTGAAGTCGGTTTTTTTTATAAAAATTATTTTTATTTTTCTATTTTTAGTCATGTTAAGAATAGCGACTTATGATAATACCTTGCATGAATCTCGTAAGTGAAAGATTCAGGCGAAGGAATCAAATTGATAATAAAATTCAATTCATAAATAGAGAAATTATCTCGAAAGCGGGTTTTAAATTAACGTTTTAAGATTGTTTTTTTTATACAAAATTTTATTTATTATAATTTCGATTATTTGCATTGGAGATTTCCGTTATTTTGTCATTGATTATATCATCAGAACTTGTCCAAATTAATATGGGACCCCTCCTAAGGTATCCCCTTTCTAATAAAAAAGAATAATCGAAATCGGTCCATATGCGTGAAAACACATAACAAAAATGGTCCGATGCCAATGAAATCTATACGAGACAAATCGGAAACTATACTGAACCCAATGCAAAAAAAAATCATCCAAATCGGTCCACATGGTAAAGAGAAATCGACAAACGAACATCATCATAACTTGACCAAATTAATATGGGACAACCCCTAAGGTACCCCCTTTCCAATAAAGAATAATCATTAAAATCGTTCTATAAACAAAAAGTTATGCGAAAGCATACATAACAAAAAAGATCCAATACCAATGAAATTTATACGGGACCAATCGGGAACTATACTGAACCCAATGAAAAAAAAATCATCGAAATCGGTCCACATGGTAAAGAGAAATCGATGCGCAAACACAAAAAAAGACATTCCTTTGAATTGATAACCTCCTCCTTTTTTTGGAGTCGGTTAAAAACGAAATGGGTTTTGGTCACTTTCTCTCTATAGTAGTTATTTATGGTTACATACTCTGGATCGATGATTCTCCAATTTTTTTAATTTTATTTTTGTTGTGCCACCTTTCTTGAATGATTGATTTGCCCTGTCCCCCGTGGCGGCCGCCACTGCATTCAAAACTAACAATTTGTCCTTTATTTTTGTTGCAGATTATTAAAGGTCAGAAATACAACCAGTGCGTGGACTGGTGGTCGTTCGGAATCCTCCTGTATGAAATGCTGGTGGGCTGGAGTCCTTTCACAGGCTGTGATGAGGACGAGCTCTTCTGGTGTATATGCAATGACACACCGAAATATCCTCAATTCTTAACCTATGAAGCAACAGCAATACTTAAGATGGTCAGTAGAAACATTGCCCTGTGAATAATCCCTAGCAGCTTAAAATGAAACGTCGAAACATTCTTATCGACATAATTAAAAAATAATTTTTATAAAAAAAAATAAAACCGACTTCAAAAAAATTAAATGCTACAAATAAAATAATAATAACTCAAAAATCAAATAAAATGCACTAAAAGGTATAAAATAATTATTTAATTTAGTTACAACTAAACGACGAAATTGTTACATGAAATCACTTTTTGAAGTCGGTGCCAAACATACACATTTTATGAATCGAACTCGGCGGATCTTATTTGTCGGGTACGGTCGCTTATATAGTTTATTTATCATCTACTTCTACTAGTGATTTCATGTAACAATTTCGTCGTTTAGTTGTAATTAAATAAGATAATTATTTTATACCTTTTAGTGCATTTTATTTGATTTTTTAGTTTTTATTATTTTATTTGTTGCATTTAATTTTTTTGAAGTCGGTTTTATTTTTTTATTTTTTTATAAAAATTATTTTTATTTTTCTCTTTTTAATGATGTTATTAATAGTGACTTAATATAATACCTTGCATGCATCTCCTAAGAGAAAGCGTCAGGCAAATTAATCATAAAATGTTAATAAAATTCAATTCATAAATACAGAAATTCTCTCGAAATATTTGCGAATTTTAAATAACGTTTTAAAATTGTTTTTTTTTATACAAGATTTTATTTATTATAATTTTGATTATTTGCTCATAAGAATTGGAGATTTACGTTATTTCGTCATTGATCATTGGTGCTGGCAAATAGACCTCGCGAAATATTCATTTTCAAAATTACCGCCGTGTCAAATGGGAAAATAGATAAGGCTGTATGCATCGATATTTTGAGGCACTAATTGCTATCTCCTACCTATGTCCTTGCTTTATTTTCTAACCTTAACACGCAATTTATCTTAAACTCATTCTTTTTTATTCTGATGTCGTTAAGAACGGTCTTAACTCATTTGATAGCTCCTCGAATACTGGAAGATTGTTGAATTTTAAAATGTAATCGCATCTTGTTTTCTCTCCCAATCAGCACTCCCAATCAGACTACCGAAAAGATAACCAACCAGATGATTATTGTGATAAACCGATAAGCAACATTTGGTTTTGAACATACGCAGAGAGCGTTAAATATGAATTGTTGAGTGCCCAAAATTCATGATAATAGCAGATAGATCGCAGGCATATTTTTATTTGTTTTTTCATCAATTTAGATTGATCTTGAGTTTCTTTCTATTTGTTTATTTGATTTACAACCAAATAGAGAATAGATTGAATTGTGTTGCCCACTGCGATCATCTGGCTATATATTATATGTTTGGCAATTGTGCAATTTAGATTTTGTAATTTGTTTTATTGATTAACTAAACTTTAACTTTACTAAAATTAAACGGAGTATACGAACATTTTATTCATCTTAAATTGAATTAATTTATATTATTACTTTGATTATATTATTTGCAATTGGCTTAACTTTTAAATACTTTATAACTTATATATATAATTTATTTATATACATAATTTACATATATTTTGTGCAATTTATATTTTTGCAATTAGCTAAACTTCTTTTATTTTTATATATATATTTTGATTTAATCCTAACATAAAATCACTTGTATTCAATTTTAAAAATTAATATTTTATAAACCAAAAATTTATATTAAATTCCATTAAAAAACTAGATACAGTCCACTTTCTTATCGATGATTAATTTTTTATTTTTCTTAATATTAAATTAATATTCCCAGCTGCAGTGAGCGGCACCATTTGGTCCGAGTTACGAGCCAGATTGGTTTTAAAATCAATCATTTGTTACTTAGCGCGCGACGGATTCTAAAAAGAATTCGTGAACCCTTTAATTTTAATATAAATTCACTTGATTTTTTGATAATTTTTTAATTTTTTATAAAATATGGTTTGTGAAAGTGAATACAAGTTGTTAGTTGATGAGATTGAGGATATCAAAGCCACTCTAATTGATCTTGCCGAGGAGGCTAATGATATCAAAGACAAAATATGTGCTAATCTTTATTTTAAACTGTTCAAAGGTGAAAAAGATGATATTCGTATAAAACTCAATGCAATTGAGGAGCAAATTTGGAGGCATGGTTTTGGAGATGATCAGGTTCAAACCCTTATGAAGAGCATGCGAATGATTGGGAGAGAAATGAGAAGGATTCATATGCAGATATGTCTGAAGCGCGATTCGGTATCAGGTATTTCAGATGCTGATGCATCAAAAGTTTTAAAATCTAATGTTGTGAGAAATATTTCTGTATTGTCCACAGAAAGTAAAAATGATAATGGGATAAATAAAAATAATGATTCTTCAATCGTTTCTGATACACATTTACAAAGTTGCCGTCTTATACAGCCTTTGGTGAATGAGGTAAAAGAATCGATTTCTGAAATTGAATCAGATTCAAAGATTGTTGTTTCGAACTTGAAAGATAATGATGATTATTTTTCAATCGTTTCTGATACACATTTACAAAGTTGCCGCAGCTTGAGTCAGCCTTTGGTGAATGAGGTAAAAGAAACGATTTCTGAAATTGAATCAGATTCAAAGATTGTTGTTTCGAACTTGAAAAATAATGATGATTATTTTTCAATCGTTTCTGATACACATTTACAAAGTTGCCGCAGCTTGAGTCAGCCTTTGGTGAATGAGGTAAAAGAAACGATTTCTGAAATTGAATCAGATTCAAAGATTGTTGTTTCGAACTTGAAAAATAATGATGATTATTTTTCAATCGTTTCTGATACACATTTACAAAGTTGCCGCAGCTTGAGTCAGCCTTTGGTGAATGAGGTAAAAGAATCGATTTCTGAACTTGAATCAGATTCAAAAGTTGATGTTTCAATATTGGAAAAACCATGTGGATATGAGTTTTCTGAATTGGAAAAACCAATTTTTCCCGGAAGATTTTCTGTAAATCTATTTCCACTACACTTAGACAATCCCTTTTCTTTTTCTATTGATGAAAAAATATGTTATCCTCGTGATCGTGGATTTTGTGGAGATTTTATTCTCAAATTAAACGGTGCCAGAGCTTTTTGGGAGTGTTTTGGGTCAATGGAGCCAATTCTACGACCAATTTTTGGAATTAATCAATTATATTTATATTCGCGCCCTGTTGTGAAGGAGCGCATTTCTTTGCAGGGATTAAAGATTGTCTTTAATCAGAAATTTGTTTCTTCTAATGAGGTCACGTTGAGAAAGATTGTGCATGCAGGCCAATCTTTGCAACGCGATGTTCATAATACTCCTTTTTTTAAAAATGATTTAGATTCTAATTGTGTGATCACTGCTGCTTTGAGGCAGGTAGGTCGCCGATTTTTAATTAATCCTCCTCACCAAGAATTTCTTAGAGTTTTATGGAGAGATAGCCCTTTTTTGATTTTATTAAAATTTATGCTGCAGGATGCCTGGTTGTTAAAATTATCATGGGATAACAAACTACCAGAAGCGCATCAAAACATATGGAAAGATTTAGTAACGAATTTTGAGTTACTTGATAAATTTAGTATTCCACGATTAGCTTTACTACCTAACGCGAAATATTATGAGATACACGGATTTGCTGATGCAAGTAGCCGTGGCTATGAAATTTCTGTTTATTTTTTGTCCTTTTGCGATGAAAATAATTTTACTAGTAATCTGTTATTTGCTAAATCAAAATTGTCTCTTGATTTATTTGTTTTGATAACTAGGTCAAAAATTTATGTTTCTTTCTTTTTCCTTTTTAATGAAAATAGTATTCAACGATTGGCCTTACAAACCAGGCTTGAATATTATCAAATAAACCCATTTGCCGATGCTCACAACTTCGAGATATGTGTTTATTTTTTGTTAGTTTTTGATAAAAATAATATTCAACAATTGGCCTTACAAACCAGGCTTGAATATTATCAAATAAACCCATTTGCCGAGGCTCATAGCTTCGAGATTTGTGTTTATTTTTTGTTCCTAATTGATAAAAATCTTAAAGTAATTCGTGTGCGTGATACGCACACAGTTATTCCGTATACAAAAAAAAAAAAAAAAAAAAAGGGAAAAAGAGGGAAACGAACATTTAAAGTCATTTTAATTTTGGTAACTCGCGAGATTCTTATAAACCGATTTTCTAATTTAGCTAGAGTCAAGAGTATAATTGCATGGTTGTTGCAATACAGTGATAAGTCTCATCTTTCGCGAATTTCTGAAAACTAAAATTTGATATTTTGTTCGATCCTCGGAACAGGTAAATGATCGTTGGCAACTTTCCAGAGTGAATCCTTTGGTTTTATTTTATTTTATATTCCTATTTTATTCTGTCATATAAACTCATTTTTTGTTTTTTTTTGGTTTGTACTTACTTTGTTTGTATCTATTTAGTTCATTTGTGCCTTTTTCTTTCATCCATTGAAAAAAGCGACTATTTTAATTGCACCTTAAATTAATTTTTTATGAAGATAAATTGTTAAAATGCTCAATACAAATCCTTTCGTAGGACAATTAAGTCTCTTATGAGATCCACTAATCCTCTTCAATGAATAGACGGTCACATTGTTGAAATCTTTCAAGAAATAATCATTTTGTAGTGTTGATAAAATCCATACTCAACTTGCTGAGTATAACAGACCTTTAGTAAGATTAGTCCCACTGTTGCTTTGAAACACTTTTTTCACTAGATAACTCATACGGAGTGAGTCATCTTTTTGCGGGCCCAATATGGTGCTGGCAAATAGACCTCGCGAAATATTCATTTTCAAAATTACCGCCGTGTCAAATGGGAAAATAGATAAGGCTGTATGCATCGATATTTTGAGGCACTAATTGCTATCTCCTACCTATGTCCTTGCTTTATTTTCTAACCTTAACACGCAATTTATCTTAAACTCATTCTTTTTTATTCTGATGTCGTTAAGAACGGTCTTAACTCATTTGATAGCTCCTCGAATACTGGAAGATTGTTGAATTTTAAAATGTAATCGCATCTTGTTTTCTCTCCCAATCAGCACTCCCAATCAGACTACCGAAAAGATAACCAACCAGATGATTATTGTGATAAACCGATAAGCAACATTTGGTTTTGAACATACGCAGAGAGCGTTAAATATGAATTGTTGAGTGCCCAAAATTCATGATAATAGCAGATAGATCGCAGGCATATTTTTATTTGTTTTTTCATCAATTTAGATTGATCTTGAGTTTCTTTCTATTTGTTTATTTGATTTACAACCAAATAGAGAATAGATTGAATTGTGTTGCCCACTGCGATCATCTGGCTATATATTATATGTTTGGCAATTGTGCAATTTAGATTTTGTAATTTGTTTTATTGATTAACTAAACTTTAACTTTACTAAAATTAAACGGAGTATACGAACATTTTATTCATCTTAAATTGAATTAATTTATATTATTACTTTGATTATATTATTTGCAATTGGCTTAACTTTTAAATACTTTATAACTTATATATATAATTTATTTATATACATAATTTACATATATTTTGTGCAATTTATATTTTTGCAATTAGCTAAACTTCTTTTATTTTTATATATATATTTTAATTTAATCCTAACATAAAATCACTTGTATTCAATTTTAAAAATTAATATTTTATAAACCAAAAATTTATATTAAATTCCATTAAAAAACTAGATACAGTCCACTTTCTTATCGATGATTAATTTTTTATTTTTCTTAATATTAAATTAATATTCCCAGCTGCAGTGAGCGGCACCAATCATATCATCAGAACTTGACCAAATTAATATGGGACCACCCCTAAGGTACCCCCTTTCCAATAAAAAAAGAATCACCGAAATCGGTCCATATGGCAAAAAGTTCTCGCTGAACATACATAAAATAATTAAATAAGTAAATAGTTATGTATCTTGACTATCTTGGAGCTATACTGATCCAAATGCACGAAGAATCATTAAAATCGGTTCATAAACAAAGAAGTTAAGCCTGAACAAACATAACAAAAAAGGTCCAATACAAATGAAAAAAAAAACGGGACCGATCTGTTATGAGACTGAAACCAATACAAAAAAAAATTATTGAAATCGGATCACAATTTGCGAAGATATCTGGTAACATAGACACAAAAAAATTCAGTCGAATTGAGAACCTCCTCTTTTTTTGAAGTCTGTTAAAAATCAAAGTCAAAATGCATGCAAGTTTGACTACTGAGATCAGATGGATATAAATATATACCTAACTAGTCATTTAAACTTCTGGAAAATAGAGACATATATTGTCGTGTATTGGTGGAATGGGGCTGGGGTGTGGAAGTTTGGCTTCGGGTGGGGGTTCCTGGCTAGCAAGAGGCGGACGTCGCAGTTAGTACATTATAAGTAGCTTATAATGAAAGGCAGTCCATAAATTATTTATATTTTATTCATTTCCGACGTTTCGGAGACGTTTTTTCTTTCCTTCTTCAGGGTATTGTATAGTTATTGATGGGTGAGTATAAATCAGTTCCCATTTGTCTCTCCTTTGCTGTTTGCTCTTTATATTATATATCTCAGATATTGGTCAGCATATTGCTTTTTCAAATAATCATGTTTTTGCTGACGATCTTCAAATATACTTGTCATGTAAGCCGGACGAAATTGATTCTGCCACTTCCAAAATTAACTCTGACATAGATACTATCTGTCGATGGGCTGAGGGTCGAAATCTGGATATCAACATTGTCAAAACCAAGGCAATCATGTTTGGCAGCAGAGTTTATCTGTACAATATTTCTATGTTTCCATCCCTCTTCCTGTATGGAAGTGTCATCGAGTTTTCGGATACTGTAAGAAACTTGGGCATAGAGTTTGATCAAACTCTCTCATGGAGAGACAATGTTGTTAGCATATCAAATAAAGTTTTTAAATCCCTTTATAAATTTAAATAAAATTGTCTGCCCGTACCCATCAGAAAACTTCTTATAAATTCTTTGGTTGCTATTACAATATTTTCCAACATTATACCATAAGTGTACTTGGTTATCTTATCAGTCCGTCTTTCTAAGAAAATAAATAAAATTTAAATACTATAAAACAATATTTGTCCCAATTCTCCCCAAATTATTTGAATAATTAAACTCAAGAGAGCGCTACCTTCGGCAGTAGTGCTGCCTGTATGTATGTTCAACGAAAAGTCCCTATAAGTTTCGGAATGAAATTACGAATATTGGAAATAATTCATTACCTGAACTCGTATCTTCTTTTTTTTTTGATAATTGATTTTATTTGTTGTATGTTTGCCAGCTCCTTGAGAAAGACCAGACGAAACGGCTCGGCACTCCCGGATGTTCAGCTGGTGATGTTGTCGAGCAACCTTTTTTCCGGAATGTCGATTGGGCTGGTCTTGAACGCCGGGCACTCGATCCGCCATTCAAACCCAAAATGGTATGTCTCATTCCTGGATTTCCTTTTTTTACATTACCATACACCAAACAGGGAGATATTATAAGTAGTGTTGTTTTATCGATTCGTTTTTTTTTTTTTTTTTTTTTGAAATATCTCAAAATCTGCTCAAACAATTTTGATTAAAAAAATTTACTGAAGTCATGGCATTTTGGTCTACAAGAAATCTTTATAGAGTGAACATCGAAAAAATTATATTTTACGAGATATTAATTATTTTGTCAAAATGTCCTTTATAGCAGTGGTTCTTAACCTTTTATTAGTCGCGGCCCCCTTAAAATCCGAAATTATATACGCTACCCCCTTAAAACCCTAAGATATTTTAAGTACCATCCCCCCCTCCACCATTCCCTCGTAATTACTGGTACAAAAAATGCAAACCTCTAGACTTATAAAAAATATTTACACGGTTTTATTCAACTTCTAATTTTGTCTGTCATACTTTTTAGAAAAAAATACAAATAAATTATTTAAAGTGTTTTTTTATGCGATTTTTGAGTTTGAAAATTTTAATCTTATTTTTGAAACTATGTATATATAATCTTCGATTTTTTTTGATAATTTTTTATCTTAAACTTCTATTCATTCTACAAATTTTAAGACCGGGTTGCTAGTGGTCCTAATGGTAATTACTATTTTTTTTTCGATTTTTAAAAATTTCGAAAAAATTTTATTCGCTATATTATCTATTATTAAAACCACTTTAAGATATTGAGCTCTCTTTTTTTAATTATTTTGAATTGATTTTTATCGTCAACAGGTGTTTAAAATAAATAGTATTTTTAGTTTGTCGAAAGAAAATCAAAATCAAAAATCGAAAAAAAAAATAGTAATTATCATTAGGCCCAATATCAACTGGTCTTAAAATTTGTATAATTAATAGAAATTTAAAATAAAAAAATATCAAAAAAATCGAAGAGTAGATACATACAGTTTCAAAAACAAGATTAAAATTTTCAAACTCAAAAATCGCATAAATGACACTTGAATAATTTTTTGTAAAAAAACAAAAATTGAATTTGGACCATTTTTGAATAAGTTATGAGCAAAAAGCCGAAATTCGATATCTATTTTAAGCCGGTGATCAAAAAATTTTAAAATTTACCAGAAAGAGTTTTTTGATGAATACTAAAAAATGTCAAAAAATGAAGGAAATCAAAAAATAAAATTTTTCAAACCGTCCCGATTTGGCGTTGAATGTCCCAAATGTATCACTTATAAAAACTAGTAACATATTTTTTTTTTATTTATAAAGATATAAAAACTTAAAATATTCTAATATTTTCGAGGCCCCTCTGTTAAGAATCGATGCTTTATGTACGTTAGGTACCAAATTTTTTCTACGCTCTAGCTTGAAAACTAGTGGCAATATCAAAACGAAATTTCACATATAAATTCTTTATATTGATATTAAGAGGTGATTAGATTTTTGTTGAATTCGAACGAAAACTCAAAAGGGGATTCTTAAAAAATTAAAATTATAAAATTTTCAAACTAAAAAAAACAAACAAGAAAAATTAAATCTATATATATAAAATTAAGGTTTTGTCTGTACATTGCTCCAAATAACGCAAAATTTGGGTTGCACACGTTTCAAGCAAAGTTAGGAACGAAAACACCCTCAACAAAATTCCTGTCTGTTTGTATGTCTGTTTCCGTGGTTTCCGCGAAAAGTTCCCCACGATTCACGTAAAAACGGCTGAAGGGATTATTATGAAATTTCATATTTACATCAGATGTCTTCTAACTTACGTTTTTAGCTATATAACGTTTTGATAATTTGACTCCAAAAGGGGGTTTGGGGGAGCGAACGAATGAAAATGATCAAATTACTCCTAAACTAGTAACTAAACGGCAAATTTTATAATGAGCAAAGTTGTAGAGGATGTGATTTCTGACAACTTTTGTTTAAAAAAATTTCCCCAAAAAACCACCCAAAAACGGGGGAGGTCAAAATATGAAAATTCTTGCTCTTTGACCAAACTCAACCAAATTTTGTTTATATAATCTGTGGGTCACTAGAAGGCTAGAAATGCAAAAACTAACCACCCAAAAGGGGGGGGGTCAAAAAATGAAATTTCTTGCCCTTAGAGTCAACTTAACCAAATCTTGTATACATAATCTGTGGGTCACTAGAAGGCTAGAAATAAAAAACTGGGTGGGGGGTGGGGTGCGGAAGGTGGAGGGCACGTGGTGGTCCGGGGGGTGCAGGGTTCAGGGTGGAGTGGAGGGTTTAGGTGAGGGTCTAAAGGCGTAATAGGGCGCTTAGGTGAGGGTCCATAGGCGTAGTGGGGTGGGGTCCGGGGTGGAGTGCCCGGGGGTGGGGTGGTGCAGTGAGGGTTCCGGTGAGGATCCAGAGGCTTAGTGGGGTGGTGCGGGGGTGGTGCAGGGTGGAGTTGGGGGTTCAGGTGAGGCTCCAGAGGCGTAGTGGGGTGGTGGGATGGGGCGGGGGGTGGGCACGGGTGCATGGTGCAGAGGGTAGGAGGTGCTGGGTGGGATTCGGGGGGGTCGTGGGTTGTGGTCCAGGGGGCGTGCCCTCGGTTATGCAAGAGGGCCGCCGAGATGGCAAAGACATAATACACATAATAAAATAAACTGATGTCGCCATTCACATGACTTTACCACACACCTGGCCACTCTCTTAAATTTAATATTGAACTAAAATACCTAATTTATTATTATTTACGAAAGAAGCCCCCCTCTCTCTTAATTTTGGGCCCATTAGCAATTAATTATATTTCCTTTTAATTATGAGACAATGTTATTAGAAATAGCACCTTCTTCGATTTTTGTTTGAAAATATTTTTGACTCCCCTCCCCCCACCGTTAATTTCACATTGTGAGTCATTTTCATAAGGTTGTATGGAGTTCATGTCCAAAAATTTTCCATTAAGGGCTCTAAGTCTTATATTGATAGTTCTAATTTTTGAACCCCTCCCACCACCCTATTTTGGTCCCCGAATAAAATAATAACTCTTTTTTATTATAGGTTCATTTTATGGTGTGTATTTCAATTTCTCGGTTTTTTTTAGTTTGAAAATCTTATAATTTTAATTTTTACCCCCATTCCCCCCTTAATTTTTGGCTCGATTTCAACTAAAATCTAATCAGCTCTTCAATGGCCCAAAACTAAATACATGTGAAATTTCGTTTTGATATTCACACTAGTTTTTGAGCTAGTACGTCCACAAAAATTTGACAGCATACTAACAGAC
Organism: Forficula auricularia; assembly: GCA_024734495.1. Classification (NCBI taxonomy): domain Eukaryota; kingdom Metazoa; phylum Arthropoda; class Insecta; order Dermaptera; family Forficulidae; genus Forficula; species Forficula auricularia. The sequence continues at coordinate 799,280 of JALMQS010000647.1, read as the reverse complement.
ATTTTGACAAAACAGTTATTATCTCGAAAAGTATAATTTGTTCGATGTTCACTTATTAGGCCTTTTTTGTAGACCATGGTTTCGCCCAATTTTTTGAATCAAAATAGTTTCAACCGTTTTTGGAGATATTTCGAAAAAACACTTTTTTCATGCACGATTACAATACTTGACCATACAGTAAAAAGAGAGTCATTATTTGTTTTGGGGACCAAATTACGGGTGGGGGGGGTTAAAAAATAGAATTATCAATATAAATTGTAGATCCTTTGATTGATTTGTACGATTTTTTTCACTCCCAAACTAATTCTTAGACGTATTGATTTATTTTTGTTAAAGAATCATCCATTGGACGTGCAATACTTTGATAAAGCGTTCACGGCCGAGAGAGCGAAACTCACGCCTGTTGACCGGAATATTTTACAATCCATGGACCAGACTCAGTTCCAAGGGTTCAGCTACACCAACCCCAACGCCACTGACTGAAAGACAAGACACTCCACAAGCAAGTAAGATTTCCATTCTAGTTTAGAAATCATTCCTACTTCTACTCCTTCCCAAATGATGAGATCGTATTCCCTGCTGTGGCATTTTAATCCTAGCTCTATCAGCAGAGACCGGATTTTTATGCATTAAAAACTCCTAAATTATGCAACAAAATATGTTGTAAAGATGTTAAAATATGCTATGAAATTATTACTTATCTAAGGTTAATAAAATTCAAGGCGATTCTACGGTAACCGTTGCGCCGTGATCTGACGATGGATTCTTATTGTACTCACCAAAATTTGAAGAAATGAAGAATGCCATTTTTCGAGATATCTAGTTTAAAAAATACAGTTTTTTATAGAAACCATGGAAACCGTAGAATCACGGTTTCCGTGTAGTACTGCTATCTAACGACGGATTAGCAACACAGTTTGGTTCAAATCAATAAATGAAAAATAAATAATTAGTAAATGCCCAAAAAAATCTTATATGTATAAATCGTTGCCGGTTCGGTTAAGATATATTTAGTTCGGCTCGGTTCGGCTCGTATAACGTCAACCTAATCGCCTAAAAACCAGCCCGAAATGAAGATATAAGAGCTGAACTGAATATATCTTAACCGAACCTTTCAAAGTTTGTTCGGGAACCCATTTTTTATCTAATCGAACCGAGATGATGAATAGAACCGAACCTATGAAAAGTTCTAAAAGTGAAAATTGCCAACGCTCACTGGCGCTCACTTGAGACAATTTGAGACATCACGGTCCATTAACTCAATTTCAGTTCAAATTTAGGCAATTCTACGGTAAATGTGGCGCCGCGATCTGACGAGAGATTCTTATAGTACTCACCAAAATAAGACGAAAATGAAGAATATCATTTTTCGATATTTCGCTTAGTTTTTGAGATATCCAGTTTAAAAAATAGTGTTTTATTTTATTTTATTTTTCAATTTTTTATTGAATCCATTGAAACCGTAGTATTACGGGAGTTCCGCTGCTACTGACGACGGATTCTTTTAGAAAATAAATATTAATTAAAAAATAATTAGTAAATGCCCAAAAAATTCGAATATGTAAAAGTCGCTGCCGGTTCGGTTAAGATATATTCAGTTCGCTAACGCCAACCTAATCGCCTAAAAACCAGCCCGAAATGAAGGTACACGAGCCGAGCCGAGCCGAACTGAATATATCTTAACCGAACCTTTCAAAGTTTGTTCGAGAACCCATTTTTTTATCTAATCGAACCGAGATGATGAATTGAACCGAACCTATGAAAAGTTCTAAAAGTGAAAAATGCCAACGCCCACTGGCGCTCACTTGTGACAATTTGAGACATCACGGTCCATAAACACAATTTCAGTTCAAATTTGTAGTTTAAAATTATATTTTTACTTTCCTACTTATTTCGAGTAGTTCTAAAAGAATCCGTCGTCAGATAGCGGCGCCACACGGAACCCCCGTGATACAATGGTTTCCGTAGATTCAATAAAAAAACAAATGAAAAATAAAATAAAATAAATACAAAAATCACTATTTTTTTAAACTCGATATCTCTAAAACTAAGCGAAATCTCGAAAAATGGTATTCTTCATTTTCGTCTTATTTCGGTGAGTACTATAAGAATCCATCGTCAGACTGCGACGCCACAGTTACCGTAGAATCCCCAAATTCAAAATAGGTTATATATCTTATCTATACTTACTGCGGTCTTCGTTTTGGCCACTCCGATATATAATAATATAAAATAAAGAAATTATTCGTAAGAACACTGTACAAAGATAATAAAAGGATTAATTTTGACAAAAAAGGTTTTTTAAGGAGGAAATAATAATATGTTTACATTAGAGAGAGAAATTAGGAATATAAATACATAAACAAAAGAAAAACAAAACATAAACATAGGAAGTCTCTTTGCCGGCGAACGTTCAACTATGCCATGACCGAACGGAAACATTTAAAAAAAATTCTCCCCTGACATTTATTCTTAAATTAAAATTTAATTTAAATCAAAATCAAAAAAAAAAATTTATAAAAAAAAATAAAACCTACTTCAAAAAAATTAAATCCAACAAATAATATAATAAGAATTCAAAAATAAAATAAAATGCACTAAAAGGTATAAAATAATTATCTTATTTAGTTACAACTAAACGATGAAATATTAATATGAAATCACTTTTTGAAGTCGGTGCCAAACATATACATTTTATGAATCTAGCTCGACGGATCTTACTTAGTACGTTTGGCGGGTAAGCTCGCTTATATAGTTTGATTGGCACCGACTTCAAAAAGTAATTTCATTTTAATATTTCGTCGTTTAGTTGTAACTAAATAAGATAATTATTTTATACTTTTTAGTGCATTTTATTTGATTTTTGAATTCTTATTATTTTATTTGTTGCATTTAATTTTTTGAAGTCGGTTTTTTTTTTAATTATTTTATTTTTCTCTTTTTAGTGATGTTATTAATAGTGACTTAATATACTACCTTGCTTGCATCTCGTAAGAGAAAGCATCGGGCGAATCAATCAGTAAATGATAATAAAATTCAATTCATTAATGGAGAAATTCTCTCGAAACGTTTGCGGGTTTTAAATGAATGTTTTAGGATTTCTTTTGTAAAAGATTTTATTTATTATAATTTCGATTATTTGCTCATAAGAATTGGAGATTTACGTTATTTCGTCATTGATCATATCATCAGAACCTGGCCAAATTAATATGGGACCACCCCTATGGTACCTCCTTTCCAATAAAAAAAGAATCATCGAAATCGGTCCACGTGGCAAAAAGTTCTCGCTGAACATACATAAAATAAATAAATAAATAGGTATCTTGACTATCTTGGAGCTATACTGATCCAAACGCAGAAATAATGATTAAAATTGGTTCATAAACAAAGATGTTATGCCTGAACAAACATATCATAAAAGGTCCAATACCAATGAAATTTATATTTTTACCAATCGGAAACTAGACTGAACCCAATGCAAAAAAAATCATCAAAATCGGTTCACAATTGGCGAGAAATCAGGTAACATAGACACAAAAAAAATTCAATCGAATTGAGAACCTCCTCCTTTTGATGAAGTCGGTTAAAAATAATAATAATTTTTCGTAATTTAAAAAAACAAATAAAAAAAAAAAACAAATTGTTTTTAACAAAATATTAAAATACAATATATGAATTTGAAATAGAAATATGTTTAATTGCCTCTAAATCGAGGGGTGAACCGTGACCTAATATCGTGTACATCTACTTCAACTTTCATTTTCAAGTAGAAGATAATAAACGAATGGGCATTATCTAATGAATTGCAAAATAATTCCAAAGACGTGTACACCTAATTCCAATCACGGTTCACCTCTCGGTCTAAATATATTAATTCAGAAAGATCTTACATCAACTGCTTAAAAAACAAAACAAAAAACATTCAAACTTTTTATAATATTGAAGGAGACAATAAAATAGTGTCTTCTGCTGCAAATAAAAACACCAATACCGCCACCTATAGCCAAAAAAATAAAACAAGTATAAATGGTGAATCGTAATTTGCCCAGACCACGTGTAAATCTCACTTACCTACATACATTAATTTCTGTGAATCAATTCTAATAGACTGATGAAGAGGGCAAAGCTCTCGAAACTACCCTAGTAGCACAATGTTTCATACTATATAGTAAATATATAGTGCCTATATAGATTTCGAGAATCTAAATAGGCACTATATAGCTGCTATTTAGTTTGAAACATTGTTCTTCTAGGGCAGTGTTTCGCAAAGTGTGTGCCGCGGCACACTGGTGTACTGTGGTCATTAGTTAGTGTGGCGCTGAAAAATGTCAAGCTTTGTGAAGATAATGCACCTACACATAGCTGAGAGTAATGCGAGCAGCCTTATCATCAATATTAAGTTTCCATGAATTAATCGAAAGTGTTAACATTTTAAATTATGCCTATTATTATTCAATATATTTTAAGAAAATTTATTTTAATTCATTTTATCAAAAAATAAAAATTATCAAGTGTCCGGGGGTTTTTTTTTTTTTTTTTTTTTTTTGCATAAAAATTCGTTCTCTTCCAATTAGAAACTCCGTTTTACCTGTGTAAATTTTGTTTTATATAAATCAAAACCTAGATCAATCACATCAAATTTACTACATATATTTAAAAACAACATTTTTTTGATTTCAGATTGAAATAGCTCTGCGAGTTCTTAACTTTCAATGTGATGTTTTGTCTAAAAAAAATAAAATAAAAAAAAAAAAATTATTTGAATGTTTAACATATTTATATATACTTTTATTTATATATTTTTATGTAAAAAAAATAAGACAAAATTTTTCTATAAGCTTTACGCTATTTTTTATAAAAAAATAATAAACGCCAAAAAAAGAACTTATAATGTATATTAGCATTTGAATTAAAGTCCACGAGATTAGAGAAGCTCTCATTCTTAGAGGTAAGGAGAAATTTGAATTGAATTTTGTAAATGAGCAACATTTATAAGTTGAAGAGTTTCGGCTGGAAATCACCGAGATTAGATATATTATTGTCATTAAAATGAAATATAATATCTCAGTTTTTGATTCTAGAGTCGGGAGTTTATTTATTTATTTATTTATTAATAACAATGTTCTGAGATAGAATATCTACTCTTATTAAACGAGCAAAAATTGTATATTTATTTATATATATATTTATATATATATTTGTATCTTGGTTCTATTTTGAAAACGGCCCTACCTATTTTGATGAAACAAAATCTAATAACAAGTTTTGAGGATGAAAAAACGATCTGGTTAGGTCTGGAACTCATCAAAAAGTTTTCATTTGAACTCCTGAAGATAGGCTAATAACCCGAAATATATATCGAGTGGAATCAAACTCAAATAAACATACATTTGTTTTAATATTTCCTTTTTGTGAAACCTAACCTAGAAAATTCTCCTCATAAGTTACCTATAATGTTTCACCTAGAACCGACACCTAAATCCTTAAAAATTAATAATTATTGATAGATGAAAATCTCAATAATAAAATATGATTCGCCGGATGCCATATTAGAACCCGAGACCTCTTGCATCAGAGGCAGACAGTCTACCACTGGACCAAAGAACTATTTTAAAAATCTTTGCTTTTTACTTTTACTAAAATGAATATTTTTGAATTAGACTTTATTTTAAGTGTGGAAATAATTTAATATATTATATATAGCTATGTATTTTATAAATAGAATTTATTGAATAAATTGCGCCTCGGCAAATTTGAAATATATATAATTGAATTAAGCTGAAAGAAAGACAACAATTAATATACTATGTATATTTGTATTTTTTTTATTTGAAAACGGCTCTCAAATAAAAATCGACCTTTTATCAGAATTTTAAATTAAAAATAATATTAAAATAAAGCCTTTAACTGAAGAAAAAAGTTACCGAGCATCGCTCGGTGCCTCCAGGTACTTTTACCTTACGCTAGCTATAAGTCTGATTAGAAAATTTCATTTTCGCCTGTACTAGTAGAGCAGACGTCGGGGAACTTTTTTAGCCATTACCCCAAAATATTTTTGCATACACTGAAAAAACAATATATTTATAGTTAAGAAATTATATTTGATATGAATAGGTGGTGAAATTAATTATGGCGAAATCGATCTCTGTTCAATATGAATAAATGATATACGTATATTAAGTATTCTCATATTTTTGGAGCGACTCTAGATAAATTAATAGTTAAGATGCCGCTATTCAAATCAAGAGCACCAATAATTTAAAAAAATAACATGAGCCAATAAATATTATGCCGTTTATTTAGGAGTTTAACTCTGGACTAGGTATATCTCATATATAGAGGTATTGGAAGCCGAAACTCTTCATCTTAAGAGCAACCCAATCTCTAAAAATTAATTAAATTTATCAAAAGTATTGAAATATTGTTTAATTTTTCTTATTTTGTTTCAGATTTATATTTTTTGATGGACCTTCAAACTTTGTTTTGTCACAAAGAGAATTCACTTCTTTATATACATGTACCTATATATATAGTATATTGTAATTTGCCCTCTACAATGATTAATTAACACTATTAAATAGTTTGTAAATATATTTATGTATCTATACAATAAGATGATATTTTTAAAGTTACCATATATTTATATTTTTTTGTCAGAAGCCCATATAGCATAATTATAAACCAGATCCAGACGTTATAATTATTATTTTTCGACTATTGAATTTCTCACATACCGTTTCCTAAACTTTTTTGTTCGCGATCCCATTTTGACTGAAATTTTTTTCGCCACCCTAGATTTTATATTTATATAGAAATTTATTCTAAAATGATCTTTGTTAAACATACCTATTATAATAGTTCTATAATTTATTAAAACTACAAATTTAATTTAAATATTAATGAAATATTATTTCTTATTATAAACAAATTTTGGTTGAATATTTAATATTGTATGGGACGGTGGCACCCAAAATCCCGACAGCCAAAATCCCGAAAAGCCAAATTCGCAACATTCAAATTCAGGCTATGATTGAAAATATCGCACCTTTTGGCTATGAGGGTTGTAAGTCCCCAAGACAGCTGTATTTAACTTTATTATTTTAAATGTTTTGCGATAGTGCGCTGGCTTTATTATCTAGTTACTATTGTAATACATATTTTAATATCCTGTAAAGAAAATGGGTGGGGTCAAAAAGAAGCTCTCTTCAAAAGCGTGTGTAACAAAAAGTAAACAATATAACGTTGATATAAAATTTATTTGGTAATCAATAAGGGGAATGGGGGGTCAGATAGGCTAGGCGGTAGCGTGACAGCCAGCTAACCAGGGGACCCGGGTTCGAATCCGACTCGAGGCATCCAGCTAAAATCTGACCCCTGGGGGTAAAGACAAATTTAAAAAAAAATATAACTAGTATCGTAATTAGGCTTATGGCTAGAAAGGCCGAAAAGCCAAAAAAAAAAAAAAAAAGGGAATGTTTTGATAAAAGGTGTAGTGTAGAGAGAGCCCAAGTGCGCGGAGTTGCTTGCTCTGAGTTGTTCAGAAAAGAAAGGATGGGTTTCTTGCCGCTGATTAGGACAAAGGAAATTGTCTGTTTGTGTGTCGCCAATGCATGGATTGGCGATTAAACAAGTTTTTTGCTAAGCGTGGCTTAGCGATTTGGTAGTGATAAAACCTTAGGATAAAAAGAGAAAATAATTAACGAAAGAAACACATAGGATAAGAATTTTAGTTATCAGAATATGATTACCTTAAGCTCACATAAAATAGCGAATAACCCACCTTCAGAGAATAATTTTATTACATGTTTAAAGATTGTGGCTATTTGAAGCATTTGTAATAAAATTTAGTAATATGTTTACGTTATGAAGGTCATTCGAATCAGGGTGTGTTAACTCACAGGATTTTTTGGTAAATTCATTGGACGCCTTAGGCCACCAGGGGCGCTATTTTGACACTCGCGCATATATGTCTTGGAATCACGTGGTGCCGTTCCATTTGACAGTTTCCTCTAGTCAACATTCACTTCATTTTTCTCTTAAATAACGAATTTTTTTCAAAGTTATTTTTTATTATTTAGTTTATAATTTTATTATCTATTTTCTTTTATACTACTTTAATATATTATTTATCTTAGCTATTAATTTTATTATCAAAATCAATTATTAAAATTGTGAAATTTGTTTTTGCTGATATTCTCAATAGGTAGCTATATATATATAAAATTTATATTTTTATGAAATTAACTTTATATACTATACTTTATTCATTATTATTTTTCTTTTTATTGATACAGATTTAATAATAATCCAATTATGCCCTATTTTTTTGTTGCATCCTGTCGGTTCAAAAAAACAAAGAGAATAATACTTCATCGATATTTATTTTTTTACTGCAACAGTTTCTGAAAAGATAAGTATTTCATTATCCTTTATATTAAATATAAAAATGTTTATTATTTTTAAAAATTATATGATAAAAAGAATTTGTTTTTTTAATAATTCATTCATTTTTTTACCCATTTTTAATAATTAGTTTCCCTTTAAATGTAAAAGTTATATATTTTATTTTGAATTTATATATATATATATATATATATATATATACTATATATATAATTAATTAATATTTAATTCTTCTAGGAACAATGTCTTAATGTCGATCTAATACATAACGGTTACCAAAATTATAGAATTCGCGAAGCACAATACACTGGCAATTTCCTCTCATGAAGATGAATAATGAAAATTATTTAAAATTTTAAAATTCGATTTGTTATAAATAACTCCGAAATAGTTTTATTATATATTTTTTTTACTGCGACAGATTCTCAAAAGATAAGTATTTCATTATCCTTTTAATTAAATATAAAAAGGTTTATTATTTTTTTAAAATATATGATAAATAAGAATGTTTTCTTTTTTAATGATTAATTACACCAAAAATGTTCGATTTTTTATCTATCTATCTATATATATATATATATTATTAATATAAATACTTTGTTTTTTCCAGGGATATTGTCTTAAGGTTTTTAGACTGACTTCAAATCGATTTTCTACATCATCGGTTCTCAAAGTTCTCTGACAACACGCGAAGCACAATACACTGATATTTTTATACCCGGAACATTATTTAAAATTCAAAATTTCCAATTATTATTATTATAATTGTTAAAATATTTATTTTTTTTAAACGCAAACTTATTGTGAATATTGCTGTTTTATATATTTATGTTTAGATTAATATTTATAATTGAATGTATATAATATTATAACATGTGATTGCTTTTCTGAGTTCTTGCCGGCTTCTCAGTAGAGCTATTTCCGAACCGGTGGTAGATTAATAAAAATGTATTAAATAAATAAGCACTTCATTATTATTTGTATTAAATATAAAAATGTAATCAGATACCAATATATGTATATATATATATACGTAATAATAAAAATGTTGTTTTTTATTCCTTACTTCAAATCTTTTATTTCATGTTTACTTATCTTTTCAGATTTGACGCTTTTATAGCTGATTTCCTTATAAAAATAGAAATTAAGACTTGAGCCATCTAGATCGGGGCTTTTTTATGAGATGTTCTCATTAAAAATTCCCAATCTAGATGACTTTAGTCTTAATTTCTATTTTTATCTTGAATTATTTAGTGTGATAAAAAATAATTTTAAATTTCCTGCCTCCATTTAAATGTGCGTGTGTGTGAGTGTCATGTGTCAAATAGCGCCCCTGGCGGCCTAAGGCACCCAGTTGTTGAATTTACCAAAAAACCCTGAGAGTTCGCCATCTATATGTATCTTTTATCTATGATTCGAATAAGAAAGGCTTTGAGACATACATGACTTGGGTATGCGAAAGGGTGTGTGGGAGGGGGGTGAACTTGCAAAAGTGACCCCTAGGTGTCGAGTGCCATGGTCGGAGTAGTCACGTGATTAGGGTGAAAAATTTGTGCCAATTTTGAACAGGCTAAATTATGATTTTTTTATTAACCTTTTTGATATTTGCACAAATATATGTTTGTACTATCTATATGTATTTGACTATATTAACCTAATTATGACAAAAAGTACACATCAAATACCAAAATAATAAATAAATCAAATAAATTTTATCAATCTTTTTAATACATATTTAAAATAAAAAACAAGATTAACCTAATAAATATAAAGAGTACATAATTGAAATATCAAAATAGCAAATGAATAAATTAAATTTTATTAAATTTGTAAAAATACAATTTTTTTCTCCTAAAATGTTTGACAGAAGACTCTAAAATTCTTAAATTTATATTATGTTTTTATGAATTTTTTAATTTGACTTATTTTGACCTGGCAATTAAAAGCCCTTATTAATTAGCGGTTGTTGGAGCATCGAAATAAGGATTAATAAGATTATTTTCTTAAAAATTTTAAAATTTGTAACCGGCACCTAGGACAAAAAGGGGAGTGTACTTACTAATTATTATTTTTTTTTAGAAATTCGAAATAAACTATATTTTTTCAATTCTCTAGAACAGTGTTTCTCAAAAGTGATGTTCCGCGGAACCCTGGGGTTCCATGAAAACACGCCAAGGGTTCCGCAAAAAAATTCTAGCGTTCAAAAGGAAGGTGAAGTTTTGGATTAGTTGAGATCTCGAGTGTTTTCCAGCTATGAAAGGCATTTTGGAAGAAGATCTAAATACCAGTCAATATACCAAAATCGTTCATCACTTGGAATGTCTGAATAAATCAATCGAACAATATTTCACTGATGATAATTTCAAAAAACTGGAAAATTATTCCTGGATGAAAAATCCTTTTGTTGTTAGTGAAAAGCCATCACACCAAGATTATGAAAATTTTATTGAAATATCTTGAAATTCTTCACTGCAGACAGCCTTTGTCAGAATTTTGGTGAAATTTAACAGACGAATATCCAGAGTAGTAAGGTGTTTTAATTCTCTTTTACCATTTGCTACAACTTATTTGTGCGAGTCTGGATTCTCAACTTACTTATTAACAAAAAATAAGTATCGAAATAAGCTGGATGCAGGCAGAATCGGATATGAGATTACAACATTCATCAATAAGACCTGATATAAAGTATATGTGTAAACACAAAAAACACACCATTCGTCACGTTGATGGCAATACCTATGAAAAGTTAATGTGTTCGAAAATATTTGTTTTTCTTTTACTTACTGAAGTTTTGATTTAGTTACGGTTTGATATTGATATAGTGGGTGATTGTATAAATAAAAAAATAAAAATATAAGACAATAAAAGTAGTGTTTCTTAATTAATTTACTGCTATTTCAAAGTAAAAAAATGTTCCCATAACCACGCTTTAATCATAATATTATCGGGTTCCACGATTATCTTCCAAACGGAAAAGGGTTCCACATTCGAAAAAGTTTGAGAAACACTGCTCTAGAAAAGTCTGAGCCCAAATATACTAAAATATCTATAATTTGGATATTTCAAATTTTTTGCCAAAATCAAGGCTATTTTTTCCTTTGTCGACAAAATTTTCTTTTGGAGATATTTTACATAAAATATAATTTTTCAATTCTCTATGACCATCTGATTCCAAATAACGCTTGGTTTTAATTCTGCAATTGCTTGCTGTAATACTGGATTCGTTGCGAGCTAAAATTATACAGATTAAAAAAATATAATCATTCATCTATTCGAAAACTCGTGTATGAAATTTTTTTTTAAAAATCCATTTGAAAAGAAACGATAATTCTTGAAATGAAACCGATTCTACTGTTGCATATTGATTTCTTTCATTCCATAAACTCTTGAGATTGATAAAATTTTTATATATAGAGTAAACTAAAAAAATCTTTTTGTATTTTAATTTTTCTCCTTGTGAAACACCACCAACTCCAACCTAATTTAATTTTAACAATGTTTCACTATAAACCAACACCGCGTTCCCTAAATTTTATTGATAAAATTTTTGTTTACAAAAAGTCGATAAAAATTAAACTGGCGGGAAGGAAAGTACATTACTGTTCGGTCCTGGTATCCGGATAAAAATTTTAAGAAAATCAATCGTTAACGCCTGATTTCAAATCTCCATTGGCTCGGTGTAATACTGGATTCATTGCCAGCCCAATTTTTACAGATTAAAATAAATTCACATGTTCTGATGTGGCCATCCACTTGACTTTACCATACACTTCTGGTTGAGTTTGGTACAAGGGTCTAGATATTAATTTTATTAATTAAATTCTTTCTTTTTACTTTACCATACAGGGTATGGTCAAGTATTGTAATCGTGTATGAAAAAAGTGGTTTTTTTCCTTCTTTTTTTCCGAATATCTCAAAAACGGCTGAAACTATTTTGATTAAAAAAATTGAGCAAAACCATGGCATTTCGCTCCACAAAAAAGCTCTGATATGTGAACATCCAAAAAATTATATTTTTCGAGATAATATATGTTTTGTTAAATGTCTGTTAGTTAGTCGTCTGTTAGTCTGTGCGTTTAGATTTTTGTGGACGAGCTAGCTCAAAATCTATTGTGATTATCGAAACTTAATTTCACACGTAGTTTTGGTCCATTGAGAATAAGAACTGATTAGATTTTGGTGCATATCGACCCAAAATTAACGGGGTGGAGGGGAGAGGGGTGAAAAATTAAAAATCTAGTCCATTTGAGCAAATTCAACCAAATTTTGTATACATAATCAGTGGGACTCGAGAAGTCTAAAGATGCAAAAACTAACCGTCAAAAATGGAAGGGGGGGGGGGTGAAAATCTTGCTATTTAACAAACTCAACCAAATTTTGTATACATAAACAGAGGAACTCCAGAAGTCTTAAAATGGAAAAACTAACCCCCTCCCCCACATGATTATAAATAATTTTATTAAATATTAAATATAAATGAGGGATCAGAACACGTCAGCTTATTTAATAGGTATACATTGGTTTTTAACCCGATCTGAATTTTTGAATAACATTCCAACTATTTTCAAAAAAAAGATCCTCAAATAATTACTTTTTTATATTTAAATTTATTCTTGTTGTAACTATTTAAAATATAAAGACACATGCACGCTTTGACTTTTCAAATGTATTTGTATTGCGTAGTACTGTTCTATTAGCCAAGGATCCATTTCAATCCATTCAACAACATAAATTATATACATATACAGCCATCAAAATTGTATCAACATAAATTATTTTTGCCTATTAGGAGTCATGAAGATCATATTAATTTGCAGAATAATATTAATAGGGCCTGGAATTGGTCCGTGATGAACCATTTGCCGCTCCACAGGGGTAAAACACTACTGTCTACTTTCTCTCGAAGGTCAAATGCGAACATCCTAAATTTTGACTATTATATGGACAGTGACATAATTGAAAGTCAGACGCTTATTAAGGACCTGGGAATTATTTTCGACGCGCCCTTGCGTTTTTCACAGCATGTGGACTATATATTATAGTTAGTAGGGCTAGAAGAACTCTGGGTATTGTTAGATGGGTCGGCCGTCATTTCTCCACACCTGGTACGATGACTCTACTCTTTAAGGCATTGGTCAGAAGTGATCTAGAAAGCTGAACGGTCGTCTGGAATAGGAATAGGGCTTGTACCACCAACTTGATTGAATCAGTTCAGAGGCGCTTTGTCCGGCATATGGCGTGGAGGTTTCCCCAGTGGGTTCCGGCGGGATACGCGCAAGCGTACGAGATCTTGGGACTTTCTTCCCTTGAAAGTAGAAGGGAAATTTTTGATCTCAGATTTTTCATCCCTCCACGGTAGTCTGGCGATCCCAGGGCTGGATATCTTTTACAGAGTGCCTCGCTCTGGTTTGAGACGGTTCGAGAGTTTTTACTCGGAGCGACCAGGAGTGCTATCGCCGATTGCCCAGATGTATCGTGACGGCTATAATAATGACCACCTTATTGATTTCTTCTGGAGAGATGGCTCAGCTAACCCTTTTTTCAGCGTTGGTCTATTTATTTAATATTTTACCCAGTAGCCTATATTCCCAGTCAAATATTTATTTTTCTTGACCATGGCCGTTTCATGCCTATTTATTTATTTATTTTTTATTCCTTGACTATGGCAACTTCCTGTCTACTTATTTATTTATCTGTTTTTTAAATTATTTATTTTTATATAATTTAACAACAATTTCTTTAAACCCAGTGACATATTCTAACTATTTATTTTTTGTTTTATTTATTTGATTATTTATTCTTCCCACGGTATTTATTTATTTGTTTTTATTGTTTGGACGACATGCGGTGTTCCTTTTTTTATTGTTATTATTGTTATTTTATTCTTGGTCGCAGCATACTAAGGTTTCACACCGTTCTGCTGTGGCCACACCTTGAGCCACTCAACCGGATCCTGAGTGGGAGGATCGGAGAGCTATAAGGGGAGATGTGGAGGATCTATAAAAAAATAAACAAAACCGTAAAAAATTACCCCTTACGTCTAGACAACCGCCAATCCATTAAATGGATCTATTAATCGTACATATTAATATTAGGACAACAATAGTATTTTTTTAATATATAATAGAAAAATCTTCCATGGTGAAATTACAATAATTATTACAATTTTCTTACGTTATCTTGGTTTCGAGTCCTAATTCTCGAAAGTCAAAAAGAATAACTCTGAGGAACAAATAAGAATTTCTTTTTTGTCTCAGAAAGAAAAATATACGATTCAATAGTACTTTTTCTCCTTAATTCAAATATGAAATCGGTTTTTCATTCCTGAGACAGGCATTTATAATACTTTCTAAATTCTTAACTACGCAATAGTCAAACAGTCTGAGTCACCTAGAAGGTAAGAAATGATGCTACATTTCGTCTGTGAAACATTCCTCTTGATGATCCAAGAATAATCGGCGAGCATACTAGGATTCCATTTTCCTTGATACCTCTTTTCCATAGGTGATATATCGTGATGAATGTGTTCCTCGCGCTCATCGCTCTCTGTCCAAAGATTTTTATAAGATGTAAAAGATGTTATAAGATGTTTAAAGATATTTTAAGATGTTAGGATATGTTTTTAAGATGTTATAAGATGTTTTAAGATGTTATAAAATGTTATAAGATGTTTTAAGATGTTATAAAAAGTTTTAAGATGTTATAAAAGGTTTAAAGATGTTTTAAAAAGTTTTTAGCTATTTTATTAAGAAATTTTCTTCAGAAATTGAAAATGATGATTAAAAAAGTTTTAAAATTTTTTAAAAAGTTTTAAAATTTTTTAAAAAGTTTTAAAAAGATTAAAAAAGTTTGATAGCTATTTTGTTGAGAAATTTTTATTCACATATTGAGAATGATGATTGAAAAAGTTTAATCGCGCCGCGATACCTAGGGCGGCACTCTTCCCACGGAACTTTTTCTAGAAAAAATAAAATATTAATTTTCAAAAAAATAAACGCATTTAAAATAGTAGATTTTATACAGAGTTAAAAGAGTATATTTTCGTTTGAATATCCTGAAAAAAATTGATCTTTCAACTCTGTTTTCGAAGGCTACTTGATGATAAGGGGGACCCTTAACAATTTAATTGAGAATTTCAAGAAAAAATAAAATATAAATTTTCAAAAAACTAAACGCATCTTAAATACTAGATTTTTACTGAGTTAAAAGAGTATATTTTCGATTGAATATTCCGAAAAAAATTACTTTTTCAACTCTGTTTTCGAAGCCTACTTGATGATAAGAGGGGACCCTTATCAATTTAATTGAGAATTTCTTGAAAAAATAAAATATAAATTTTCAAAAAAATAAACGAATTTTAAATAATAGATTTTATACAGAATTAAAAGAATAAATTTTCGTTTGAATATCCTGAAAAAATTACTTTTCAACTCTGTTTTTGAAGCATACTTGATGATAAGGGGGACCCTTATCAATTTAATTGAGAATTTCAAGAAAAAATAAAATATAAATTTTCAAAAAACTAAACGGATTTTAAATAGTAAATTTTATACAGAGTTAAAAGAGTAAATTTTTGTTTGAATATCCCGAAAAAAATTACTTTTTTAACACACTCTTGGAAAGGTACTTGATGATAAGGGGGTACCCTTAGCAACTTAATTGAGAATTTCTAGAAAAAATAAAATATTAATTTTCAAAAAACTAAACGCATTTTGAATAGTATATTATACCCTTATCAACATATTTGAGAAAGTACATTTCTGTTCGCTTATGGTACCCGGATATAACTTTGAAAAATTTTACCAAAATCAATTGTCAACCCTTGATTTCAAGGGTCTATATGGCTCGCTGTAATACTGGCTTCATTGCAAGTTCAAATTATACAGATTAAAAAAATATATTCATATAAAATATATTTTTTCAATTCCTACGATCTTCTGATCCAAATTATATTAAAATTTCTATAATTTGGATATTTCAAATTTTTTGTCAAAATCAGAACTTTCACATGGCTAGCCTTTATGTTTATAAATCTATCCTTTTAACAAGATTAAGTGCAGAGGCGCTGGAGTTTGAATTTTATAGTGGAGAGGTGGGGGGGGGGGGGGGGCTAAAAGAATAAAAAAGGATTTAGGAAAGGTTTCAAATTTTTATTGAAATTTAACTACAAAAATATGTGGAATTGAAAAACTTTAATAAAATGAATATCCTTTGAAATATTATTTAAGAATTAATATAAGGTAGTTCAATAGAATAATACATTTAAATATTAAAAAATAATTATAAATACATTTATACATTTTAACAGTTAAAAAATATTTAATATATTATAGAATTTTTTATTAAGAAAAGAATTCATTACTAAAAAATAAACGACATGGTCCATGGGTATGGGGATCAGCCTACTTACTTCAAAAATAAGGAGTGGGGGACTTAAACTCCAGAGCCCTCCTCCCGCTTATTATTAAGTGTATAAAATTGTTAAATTTATAATGTATATTTTCTGAAAAGGTAAGGGCGGTCACATCAAAGGGCGGCAAAAAGGCCTTTGGTCTTACCAACAAAATGAATCAAATAAACAAATCAGGTGATTTGGAACGGCTTTGAAACTCGAATGAAATCATGAAACATTACACTAAATTGACACGCCGTGATAGAAAATTAAAAAAAAGCTAATCGTCGCCCAAAAGCGTACAAAGATGACGTCATTTATAGATGTTTCATTTGTTTGCTTAGCTTATACTGGTCTTCCTTTCGCTAAAATACACTCGATATTTAGTTATTGAATTTATAATAAATAAATATTTTTTTGAAAAACAATATTTAAAAAATCCGCCTTTTTTACATTAGGTAGAAAGTCAGGCATCTCTCCAGATACTTTTTTAGGTACACTTAGAGGTACGAATACTGTCTGATGTGAATCATGGAGTTAATTATACCAAAAATTAAGGTAAATATTCAAAATTATAAGGTGAAAATTTCATATTCTTAACATTGATATTTCGTTTGTAATTTGACGATGGCTGAAGTGGCCCGATTCTATTGGCTGGATTTAATATTGGTGTTGCCTTTTTACTACTAGCATTCATATTCTGAAAAAAAAATAATAATACATTTATTTTTTAAAAATTAATAGATCATTACGTTGTATGGATGTGAAATATGATCGATTGGAGAGGTAGCGATTATGAAATGTCGTGTTTTAGATTATAAAATAACGTTTGAAGATTATAAAAATATTTTTTATAAAAAAAAAATAAAACCGACTTCAAAAAAATTAAATGCAACAAATAAAATAATAATAGCTTAAAAATCAAATAAAAGGTACTAAAAAGTATAAAATGATTATCTAATTTAGTTACAACTAAACTACGAAATATTAATATGAAATTACTTTTTGAAGTCGGTGCTAAACAAACTATATAACCGAGCTTACCCGCCAAACGTACTAAGTAAGATCCGTCGAGGGCGATTCATAAAATGTATATGTTTGGCACCGACTTCAAAAAGTAATTTCCTGTTAATATTTCGTCGTTTAGTTGTAACTAAATAAGATAATAATAAATTTAATTATTTTATACATTTTAGTGTATTTTATTTTAAGTTATTATTATTTTATTTGTTGCATTTAATTTTTTTGAAGTCGGTTTTATTTTTTTTTTTATAAAAATTATTTTTGTGTGAAACCTACCCCGCATCTTACGCACTTTTTATTATTTTATTAAAATGTTTCACCTAGAACCAACACCTATCTCCTTAAAAGTTATAGTTTAGTAAGGCTGGGCTGGAAGTTAGGGTTGTTAGAGAATTTTTTATTCGATCCCAGGGGGGGGGGGGGTGTACCACCCCTGTCGACTCCCATGCATACAGAGTATTATAATCGTGGATGAAAAAGTAAGTATATTAATAAGTGATAATTCGGCTTACCTTAAACGGCCTTAAGGACAAAGATAACGGCGGCCTCGGCTTCATCTTCTGCTCCCTCATTTCTTTTTCGAGAACGTCTTGCTCTCTTATCGTCATGCAAAAGGTTCGAATTGTAAAAAAATAAATTATTTCGATGCCGGACAATAACGAGAAGCCCAGAAATAAACCAGCAATCCCACCAAATGCAACTGTCAAAAAAGAAAGAAAGATATAGCTACTTAAATGAACACTGCATTATTATAATTACTCGGTACCTCAGGAGCAAGGGCGTCTGCAGAGAAGGGCGGTGGGGTGGGGTGGGGGGGGGTCTAGCCCCCATGGATTTTAAGATCTGATTTTTTTTTTAATCTTTCACTTTGAAAAATATTGTTTTTATCTTAACTTTAGATATACAATGTATTTATTTCTCTTCTTTTGAAAATATATATGTTATGGACCAAATGATTAATCAGGGCACTATTTATAATGCCCGGGCAATATGACTATGGCTTCGAGGGCTTTGCCCCCTTCATCAGTCTATTTCAAATGATTCACAGGAATTAATGTATGAATGGAGAGTGAAATTTCCACATGGGTAAATTATGAATTGCTATTTATCAGGGAGATAGGGAGTGAGCATATGGGCAGAAAAGTGTTGCCTGCCTACGTCATCGCTGACCCAGAGTCCGCCATCTTGAGGCGATCGGTCCTATACTAAAATATATATAATTTTATCTTCGATTTTCAAAATCATTCTTAGTCTAGTCCTAGGAACATATACTATATTTTATATTAAAGAAAAACGTGCTTATATGAGAGTATTAGCGCTTTGTTAAACAGGTATTTCTCATTTGATAACGTTGTGTTTGGAAATCTTTTGATCATGACAAGATGGCGGTCGAACCTCCTCTTCTCCCCGCTTCAGGGGACAAGTTCCTCGCCCAAGTTCTAAGATTACAGGCACTCCCTATCTCCCTGTTATTTATACTTGTTTCATTTTTTGCCTCTAGGTGGGTTAATGGCGGTTTTTATTTGCGAAGCTATTTTTAAGATAAGGCTTTCCGAAATTTCTATTTTTCGATTTAAGAAGCTGACCCAAACGGTTTGGAGAGGCTCATAGAGCGGCTATTAGAAAAGAAAATTGAAAAGTCAACTCTGAATCTGATTTATTCCCAACTGTCAGAGCCAGAAGTAAAGCCAAAATTAATAATCCCATACTATGGAAAAATTTCGGAAACCTTAAAATTAAAATTTAAAACTTTAGGATATGAAACAATTTCCAAATCTTCGAGATCATTAGGATCTGAAATTAGCAATAATAAGAAAGATAAAATTGAAAAAATGGACAAAAAAGGCGTCCATTCTATAACATGCGGGGTATGTAATTCGACATATATATATATGAAAAACAGAACGAAATTCAAACACACGCATTTCGGAACACAAAAGTTTTTTTAAAGGAGGCTCAGGCCATAATGCACAGAGCATTTAATCTCTGAGAAAGATTGTTTTCCAGACGAATCAAATATTAAATTAATTAGATCAGAACATGACCCCCTAAAAATTAGTATTTTCGAATCGTTAGAAATTTTAAAATCATATAATAACTCTCCAAAAAAATTCTTAAATCGAAAAATAGGAATTTCAGAAAGCCTTATCTTAAAAATAGCCGATCAAATAAATACCCCATTAATGCCACCTACAGCCAAAAAAATAAAATAAAACAGGTATAAATAACAATTCATAATTTGCCCATGTGGAAATTTCACTCTCCATTCATACATTAATTCCTGTGAATCAATTGTAATAGACTGATGAAGAGAGCAAAGCCCTCGAAACTATTAGTCTCGTTATAAATAAAATTTATAATTCCAGCAGAAGACACACTCTTTTATTGTCTCCTTCAATTAAATGTTTATATTATATCTTCTTCAAGTGCCATACTCAATTACGAGCGTCGGCGATTACTATGGAGAGTATCCTCTCTATTGTAATTTTCATGGGGGAATTTTTTTACAGGGGTGGTATCCCATTGCCTACCTCTGAAGGAATCAATATTATAGTCGGTCAAATATTTGCAGCTCGTCGGGCTTGAATCCGCGATAGCTTGATTTGAAGGCATTCACTTTAACCAATCGGCAAACCTGGCCCCTCTTATAATATATGGTAAGGTTTTATTGGACCCTTTAAGAAAATTCCTGCGGACGCCCATGCCCAGAAGGCAGCAATATTTTCTTTTTGTTATGAATGTTTAAAAAAAGGTATTCCGTGCATACCTAGAAGATCCACCCAACCGAATAACACTTCACGTTTATAACGGACCATCGGCCATGAGTTGAATCCCATTTCTAGTGTGGCCCTGAAATTATAAAATATTAGAAATTACAAAATATCAGAAAAATAAGCTGACGTGTTCTGATGTGGCCATCCACATGACTTTACCATACAACGTGGCCCCTCACTTATATTTAATATTTAATAAAATTATTTATAATCATTGTTAGGGCCTCGGTTGAGTGGGTCGGTGGGTGTCCGCGCTCCCCTCCCAGTTGGAGGGGACCTAACAATGATTGTGCAGGGAGATGTTCATCCCTGATAAAAATCCGGGCTGGGCGCCACCCGCTTAATTAGCGGGGGAGGGGCTACTAGTTGGTGGATGGCCCCTCCATCGATTCCTCAGTCGAGATCGAATTGCTTCACTTATAACATGACTGAAACACTATCAGTCATGCAAAAGTGTCGCAACGATCCGACCGAGTCATCCAGCGGCCGTGTCCAAAAGCTCGTAGGCAGAGCAACAGCGAGCCGCCACAATCATGTAGGGGAGGGGTTAGTTTTTGCATTTTTAGACTCCTGGGGCCCCACTGATTATGTATAAAAAATTTGGTTGAGTTTTGTAAATGGCCAAGATTTTCATTTTTTAACCCCCCACCCCATTTTGGGCGGTTAGTTTTTCCATTTTTAGACTCCTGGGGACCCACTAATTATGTATACAAAATTTGGTTGAGTTTGGTAAATGGCCAAGATTTTCATTTTTTGACCCCCCCCCCCCCACACACATTTCGGACGGTTAGTTCTTGAATTTTTAGACTTCTGGGGGTCTACTGATGATGTATATGTATACACAATTTGGTTGAGTTTGCTCAAATGGTTTAGATTTTTAATTTTTAACCCCCCTTCTACCCCTCTTAATTTTGAGTCGATATGCACCAAAATCTAATCAGCTCTTAATCTCAATGGAACAAATGTACGTGTGAAATTTGGTTTCGATATTCACACTAGTTTTTGGTAACGCACAGACTAACGAACACCTAACCAGACAACCAGACTAACTAACAGACATTTTGACAAAAACAATTATTATCTCGAAAAATATAATTTTTTCGATGTTCACTTATTAGAGCTTTTTGTAGAGCTCAATTTTTTTAATCAAAATAGTTACAGCCATTTTTGAAATATTTTGAAAAAAGAAGAAAAAAACCCACTTTTTCATGCACAATTACAATACTTGATCATATCCTGTATGGTAAAGTAAAAATGGCAACTCGTGATAGCTAGACTTTTTTTCATTGTCATAATAGTATATTAATGTAATTTTTATTCTTATATAAACATTACCATTTATTAATATTTCAAATGACATGAAAATTGATTAAATTAATATAATTATCCCTTATTTAAGGAAGAAGAACTGGCCATGGGCGAAGTTAGAGGAGGGCTAAGGGAGGCAGTGCCCCCTACAAAACTCATTGCCCCCCCCCCTTAGAAAAATTGAAACTCCATTATTACGAGGCATCATTTACTAGGTGTACAAGTATGGAATGCGGATTTGAGAAACATATGACGCACCAATTCAGTTTGTAGCATAAAAAATTGACATAGATGGCATTTTGCTGCGCCATCAACAAGTGCCAAACTCGCATAAGTGATTAATTGAAAAATAATTTTTATAAAAAAAAAATAAAACCGACTTCAAAAAAATTAAATTCAACAAATAAAATAATAATTAACTCAAAAACCAAATAAAAAACACTAAAAGGTATAAAATCTTATTTATTTACAGCTCTCTTATTTATTTACAACTAAACGACGAAATATTAACATGAAATTACTTTTTGAAGTTGGTGCCAAACAAACTATACCTATAACCGAGCGTACCCGCCAAACGTACTAAGTAAGATCCGTCGAGTGCGATTCATAAAATGTATATGTTCGGAACCGACTTCAAAAAGTAATTTCATGTTAATATTTCGTCGATTAGTTGTAACTAAATTAGACAATTATTTTATACCTTTTAGTGCATTTAATTTTATTTTTGACTCCTTATTATTTTATTTGTTGCATTTAATTTATTTGAAGTCGGTTTTTTTTTATAAAAATTATTTTTATTTTTCTCTTTTTAGTGATGTTATTAATAGTGACTTAATATAGAACCTTGCAGGTATCTCGTAAGAGAAAGCGTCGGGCGAATGAATCAGAAAATGATAATAAAATTCAATTCATAAATATAGAAATTCTCTCGATACGTTTGCGGGTTTTAAATGAATGTTTTAAGATTTTTTTATAAAAGATTTTATTTATTATAATTTCGATTATTTGGTCATAAGAATTGGAGATTTACGTTATTTCGTCATTGATGATATCTTCAGAACTTGACCAAATTAATATGGTACCACCCCTAAGGTACCCTCTTTCAAATAAAAAAAGAATCATTAAAATCGGTTCATAAACAAAGAAGTTATGCCTAAACAAACATATCAAAAAGGTCCAATACCAAAATGAAAAAATAAAGTAAAAAAACAGGACCAATTGGAAGCTAGACTGAACCCAATACAAAAAAATCATCAAAATCGAGTCACAATTGACGGAGATAAGAGGTAACATTGACATAAAAAAAAATCAGTCGAATTGAGATCCTTCTCTTTTTTTGAAGTCGGTTAAAAAGTGTTTGCATAGTATTTTTTTGCTATGTCGAAATTTGTGCCAAATATAGAGCATTCGCCTACAGCATTAATTTTTTGTTTACATTTGAAGAGAACTGCTTCTGAATCTTACCGAATTTCCTTTTTTCGGTTCAATTTAACTGGGCCAGGGGTGTCCAACCTTTTGGCTTATTCGGGCCACATTTGAAGCAAAAATAGATGTTTCGGACTGTTTGTTATTCAAAAAAGATAGTTAACAATGTAGAAATAAGAAGTTTATTATTTTTTTAGCTTATGGTGATTTTCTAATTTTGCTTTTCGTAAATATTATACTTGAAAATAGATTCTCGTATATGTAAATACATATCTAAAACAAATGATATTATGTTTTAGTATTTGTTTTAATTTTTTTCCTGGCTAGATAATTAATATAAAATTCTAATAAAAAGACAATATTCAATTTTCCTTTCAGATCGGTATCTATAGTAGGTAATTGTTGTTCTAGATCATTCAATCAGAAAGTTTGCAAGTAGAAAATTTATTTCTAATGAAAATGGAGTCAAAAATAGACCACAATGATGATTATTTTTGCAGAAATCTTGAAATCTAGTTTCAGATTCAAAATTTTAAATTAGCAATTTTATTTTTCGAAAACTTCACAGTAGATTTTCAGATTTCTTATTTTAGAGAAAAAAAATTATCAGGCCAAATTGTTGTGTGTTTTCCCGTATCTAGATATAAATTTCCATGTTTTAAGGAATTTTATGACTTAAAATTGGTCCATAGGTTGAACAGCCCTGGCTTAAATCAAATGGGATTAAAGAAGGACATGAGGAATATTAATTTATTTTTTAAAAGGGTCACGGATATAATAATCCCTGACTATCCATTATCTATTGACATGTAAGAACGTGCAAAGATCTAAAAAAAACTTACATAGAAAAGTCTTCGGGATCCTCTTCAATTTGTATAGTTTCCTGTAGTTTTTCAACTTCAAAGACAGTGTTCATACAGCCCAATTCACAATTACATACATTAGAATCCATTATTTCTTCTGGAAATAGAATATTGTAATAAGACGCTCATTTGAATAAATTAGAAAAATTTAAATGGCCTCAAATTTAAATAGGATAAAAACTTTTCCAAAATTCGATACTCTATCCGGATAGAACCACCTTAATAATAAAATAAACTTTTGAAAGTTTATAATAGGAAAATAAAGACACGTTTTTATGTGTGACTTTTTTATTTATCAGCCAAAGTTTCGTCGACTTTGCCGACTTCTTCAGGGCTTATACAATTATAACATTATTAATAATATCAATTTGTGTCAGAATCTTGTTATCTTCGCTACAATAGAAGACTATCAGAAACACAAATTTAAAAAAAAAATTGGCACATTCACAAAAACAATTTTTACTTATTTTGTTTATATCTATCTATCTATCTACTCTTATTAAAAGAGCAAAAATTGTATATATATATGTAAGGAAGTTTACTTCCTTAAACCACTTTTGAATCACCCCCGCAATGGGAATGTTTATCGGCAATGTTTGCAACCGGGATTTCGACAAGCCACATGAGGACATGAGGAAGAGCTGTCAACTGAATTATGAAATTAAAATAATTATAAGATTGAAAAATCACCTGTGAATAATTAACATTGAATGTTGTTTTTTAATGTTATTTTATAAAAAGGTGTGGATAATCAAACAGAATAGTTTCTCTGTAAAACAAAGTTTTTATTTCATTAATACATAATTATTATACCTTAATATTTACAATATTTACAATGCTCCCTTGCAAAACAAAGAAACAACATTCAATGTTAATTATTCACAGGTGATTTTTCAATGTTATAATTATTTTAATTTCATAATTCAGTTGACCGCTCTTCCTCATGTGGCTTGTCGAAATCCCGGTTGCCAACATTGCCGCTAAACATTCCCACTAATGCGGGGGTGATTCAAAGTGGTTTAAGGAAGTAAACTTCCTTAGATATATATATTAGTTCTATTTTGAAAACGGCTCTAGCGATGTTGATGAAACCAATTCTATTAACAAGTTTTGAGGATGAGAAAACGATCTGGCTAGGTCTGGATCACGCAATTCAATGGAACTAAACCATTCCAAGTCAAATTTGGCTAGATTTAGTACTAGAAATCTGGATATTCCTCAAAATTATTATATTAATGAAAATATTATCAATGAATCTAAATTTTATAAATATTTAGGCATACATATTCAGGCAAATTTAAAGTGGGATATGCATATTTATTATATAGTCAATAGGGCTTATAAGAAATTGGGGATGCTTGGTAGAATTTTGAAGGGCACATCTAGAGAAGTTAAGTCAAAAGGTTATTTAACTTATATAAGACCTAATTTAGAGTATTGTTCCGCAACGATTAGAGAGAAAAATTGATATGTTACAAAGGAAGGCGTCTAGATTTGTTTTTGGTAAATTTGATAGTTTTAGTAGTGTCACTTTAATGATTAATGAATTAGGATGGTCTAGCTTATTGGAGAGAAGAGAATGGTCTAAATTGAAAGTGATTTTCAAAGCGTATAAGGGTTTTAGGAGTTGGGAGGAAATAACTAATAGATTTCAGGAACCAAGTTATTTAGGTAGAGCTGATCATAGAAAAAAGATTCGTAAGTCAAGATTCTTGAAAAATATCGATTTACATTCATTTTTAGGATCTGGCATTGATTTGTGGAACAGTCTGTCTGTTACTACTTGGGATTATAGTCCTCTGCCCCCTATGATTAAATCGATTATAAATTTTGTCAAGTCCTAATGTCCTAGAGATGTGCAAAATTTTATTTAGTTCTCACAAGCAGAGATTACCTGAGGTAGAGAGAGTCATACCACCGTTGTTAAGGTTTTGACCAGGTTTCCTTAACAACTTATGGCAAATGTCTGGATGGCTAATGGGTCGTTTCCTACTGGTATCGGGTTTTTGCGTGGAATTATTTAAATTACTTTTTGTCTTTTGATGGAAATCTATGGTCATGCTATTTGTAAATGAGCATACATTTCTATTTTTTTTCTGTTTGTTAATTGTTAATTTTTTTATTTGATTTGTATTTATGTTTATTAATTTCTGTAGTTAATTTGTATTGATGTTTTGTTGACCTAGCCACCGAGGACTTGTGCCTATATCCCCACCTTTCCTATCTACCATATGTAAAAATTGTCATTTTTAATTGCAATTATTTCATGTTTGGTGTGGTAAATTGTCTTCAAATTTAACAGTATGTGTATTATGCTTTTAATGACTTATATTCCAAGTTTCAAAGACTTCTTGAATTTTTGCATTTTTGAAAGAACTACTTTAAACAAAGTTGTCAGAAATCACATTCCCTACAGCTTTGCTCATAACAAAATTTGCCAAAATTTCAAAAATCATCTTTCACCTATTAAATATTAATATGTCTATTTCATTAACTTATTTTAAATAATTTTAGGCTCACTTACCAAGCTTGGAATGTATACAATGGATATCTTTAAATGCACAATATTTACTCTTTTTCCTAAAATAAAGAAAACAAAATTAATGTAACGTATTAAAAAAAATTAAGCAAATATTTACAAACCTATTTTTCTATAAAATATAGGTACACAATTACATAATTCAATGGATTGTTTTATTCTACAATCGGCCAGACAAGCAGAATATCTGAAAAATAATTATAAATAATAAATTTAATGAAAAGATTGTTTGTTTGTTTTGTTAATGAAATCAATGAGTTTGTCTAATGGAAATAAATCAGTGGTGTAATCGATGGATGCTGTGGATGCGGCGCACCCTTTAAATTAAAAATGTCAGATCATCTTTTGAATTCTTTAAGAATTCGTATAAGGACTCCTTCTCCAGCCAATGGCAAAAGCTGACTGACTCTTCCATCTGTCTTCAATATCAATTATTGAAAAAGATGGTTAAATTTGAAAAATAAATAAAAAATAAAAAACCAAGATTAATTATAAAAAAAAAAATAAAACCGACTTCAAAAAATTAAATGCAACAAATAAAATAATAAGAACTCAAAAATAAAATAAAATGCACTAAAAGGTATAAAATAATAATCTAATTTAGTTACAACTAAACGAGGAAATTTTTACATGAAATCACTTTTGAAGTCGGTGCCAAACATACATTTTATGACGGATCTTACTTAGTACCTACGTGTGGCGGGTAAGCTCGCTTATATAATTTGTTTAGCACCGACCTCAAATAGTGATTTCATGTAAATATTTCGTCGTTTAGTTGTAACTAAATTAGATAATTATTTAGTTATTGCATTTAATTTTTTTGAAGTCGGTTTTTTTTCTAAAAATTATTTTTATTTTTCTCTTTTTAGTGATGTTATTAATAGTGACTTATTATAATACCTTGAATGCATCTCGTAAGAGAGAAAGATTCGGGCGAAGGAATCAGAAATTGATAATAAAATTCAATTCATAAATAGAGAAATAATCTCGAAACGTTAGTGTGTTTTAGATGAAAATGTTAAGATTGTTTATTTTTATAAAAGATTTTATTTATTATAATTTCGATTATTTGCACATAAGAATTGGAGATTTCTGTTATTTTTTCATTGATCATATTAACAAACTTGACCAAATTAATATGGTACCCCTCCTAAGGTATCCCCTTTCCAATAAAGAAAGAATCATAGAAATCGGTCCATAAACAAAGAAGTTATGCCAGTGAAATTTATACGGGACCAATCGGAAACTATTCTGAACCCAATGCCAAAAAAATCATCGAAATCGGTCAACAAGGTAAAGAGAAATCGACGAACAAACATCATCAGAACTTGACCATATTAATATAGTACCACCCCTAAGGTAATTCCTTTCCAATAAAAAAAAATCATCGAAATCTGTCAATGAACAAAGAAGTTATGCGTAAACATACATAGAAAAAAAAGGTCCAATACCAATGAAAAAAACGGGACCAATCGGGAACTAGGCTGAACCCATTTCAAAAAAAATCATCGAAATCGGTCCACGTGGTAAAGAGAAATAAATGTTCAAACACAAAAAAAAAACAGTCATTCAATTGAATTGATTGATAACTTTCTCCTCTTTTCAAAGTCGGTTAAAAACTGAGTGAATTCAACTATAGTCGTAAGACAATACCTGAGAATTCCTAGATCAGGCTTGTCCAACCCGCGGCCTGCGGGCTTAATACCTGAGTCATCTGGAAACAAGTGATTTTTTATTCTCAGATGCTCTGTTAGAGAATTTTCTTTTTTCTAGTTATTAGGTTATTCGAATTTTTAAAATTCTATTACAACAAAAACGAATTTACTTATATTCAATCGGATATTTGAGAAATAATAGACAAAATAATATTTCCAAGTCGTAGAAAGTTTGCAATTGTACTAAAATCTATGCATTTTTTTGATGGCGAGATCTCATTAGATTTTGGCCCTTCTACTTAGAATCTCAAAAATGAAAAAAATATCATTTTTTGAATGATTTTATTGAAATTTTAAGACCATGTATTTAGAATATAGGCATAAATAAACAATTCATTTTATATTTAAGTTTATTTATTAATTGCTTAAAAGGGCATTTCTAGCGTAAATAAGTTTTCACTTTTTTATTATTTTTTAATAAATATACCGATGAACAATTCTTTCATTAAAATCTGACTGAGAAAAATGAGTAAAAAGGGCGCGGATAGAATTGATCTCTCTTTAGAGCTGAGCAGCCAAGGCAATGCAAGGATGCCAAATAAATACAAGTCCAGACATGTTTTAGAATATTAGAGATTAATTTCTCAATTTCTATTATTCCAGGAACGGCCTATTGACTTGAAATATTAAATCGAAATGAATATCAGATTTAGATATGTATCATTCACCAAAACTGCAAACAGCGAACCGAGTTTTGAAAACTTTTCCCTTTTTTTCTCCAATTTCTAATTAAAAAGACTGATCATGAAAGTTGAACCTTCGAAACTATAGTCTTTAACAAATAAATTAGATATGTAACTTGTAGAGTAGGTTATTAGGATTATTGATTCCATTATTTAACATTCGCGGTTCAAATTGTTTTAAGAAAGAATTAAAACTAACGTTTAAAAGTTAATTTGTCTAAAACATAAGTAACTATACTTTAAATAGAAAAAGCTCCAAAAAGGAAAAATGACATTCTATCTAAAGAGCATTCCTGGCGGGATCATCCGTGGCCTAGTTGATAAAAGCGCTCTTCGGATGCTTGGTGCCATGTCAGTAAAACAACACTAAGACCACTGTAAATTTATTAAAACAAGTGTCTAAGATTAATAACCAACAAAAATAATACACCAAAATTGAAAATATCAGAGAACATATTAATAAAATTTCGAAAACTTTTTATTCGACACAACTTAAGAATAATAAATTAACCTACACTAAATAAAAAGTTTTAAAAATTCATGCGGAGAAAAAACCAAAATTCTTAGACACTTATAAAAAAGATATAGGAATAATTACTGATGAATAAAATACCAGACCAAACCCAAAAAACAAATATTTTTTCTAGAAAGCAGGTTTTTTAACGATATAAGAACTTGGTTTGAACAATCAATATTTGCGGTCATTTTGGGAGATTTTTTTGAACACCGTCAATAAACTCTTTATAAGTTTCTTATAAATAGTCAACAAACTGTCATATGGCTTGATATTTCCATGGTCAGTTAAAATTAAATTCATTAAAAAGTAATTTTTCACGAAAAAGCGGCTTTATTAAGAAAACTTGATGTTTTAGGTATAGGGACATGATATATCGTCTTAAAGCATTTTTCTTCGTCTTTAAATTTATTGAGTAATATAGAGGAGGCCTCATTTGGAAAAACGAACTTTTGACCCCTTTTATAAATAACGGAAATAATAGGAATCTTAGCACGCCCTGTATAATATGGGTCAATTTTTCAGCGTAAATTAAATACTTCGGATGAGTCTAAACTAGTACCAAAATATCAACTTTTCATGAATTGAGAGCACTTATTTATTTAAGTTTAATTAGGGCCATGTTTTGGACCATATTTAACACAAATTATTTTTTTATCTCGAAAACCGATAGAGATAGGTATAGGACAATATTAGTAAAAAAGTATTTTAATAAAAGGGCGGTTCTAAAAACGTGTTAATATACGGGGTGTTCCATTTAAAAAAATAAAGTTGCTACGACTTTTCGATGGAAGCCGAAACGTCGCAATGCTGAAAATATTTTAGATCGATAGAACAGGTAAGAAAATGTAAGGTGCTAAATTTTCAGAAAAATCCTGCCTTCCGTTTTCCATAAACGTCTAACGTGCCATCGACCGTGAATCACCCTGTATTAAAACTTGTTTAGGACAAATACAATAAAAAAGTTCGTTCCTTGATGGGGATCCTTTGTTAGTAGACCAGCCCTGGGTGTACGTCTAGTCTATTTTCAATTTCAACTTACGTATAGACGTTGTTAATTCCCAATTTAATCTCGTCGTCGAAGATACACTTTCTCTGCGCGATACTCAACTGATGCGCCTCCCTGGTTGTATACGTCTCTTTCATGTCGAAATAAAGGCCACTAATGGAGCCTTTATAATATTCGTACTGTGGATTGACGTCATACACGGGCAGGTCGTTCGGCGTCTGGGCATAGATCTATTCACGAGAAAACAAATACCAGAAATTATTACTAAACTAAATTATACTAGTATACCTTTACGAACTTTTTCCCAGTCTTGATTTCAAGGAAATAAAAAAAAAATTCGTCTCCAAGTCCGTAGTCCAAGTAAAAAGTTCAAGTCAATAAAATTTCCTAGAGAATGAGACAGAAATCAAGTTTCTCGGATGAGTGGTTTTCATTTTATGAAGGAAAAACTGCGATTCTTTGCAAAAAATTGCAGTTTTTCAAAACAACAACCTCATTGCGGCACGGATTATCATTTATCCAATTAAGATGAAACTTTGTTTAAATTGTAGAAAATTTAATCTAGTTTAAAAATGTATAGAGCGTCTTTGTCGAAAGCGTGCTCCTTCACGGTCAAAATGGGAATATATATAAAAAAAAATGGGAGTTTTTAGGATTTGCCGGAACAGAAAAAATAGGCCAATTTTCAACTAGCGCTTGAACCCGAATGGTTGGTCGGAGAAAAAACCTAAATAATGAAATTTGTAGGAAATTTTATTAACTTTCATTTTGAATAGGAAAGTTATTTACAAAAAGTTGATAGTTTTCGAGTTATAAGCAAAAAACCGCCAAAAATGGAAATTTTCACTTTTTTTATACATTTCCTACAATGTTGCGCCACGAAATTTTGGCGGGAGACCTCAGATTTGAATTCAGCGCCCCAAAAAACATATAAATGCAAAAAATCAAAACATCCCAAAACTTTCCCCCATAGGGATCCATTTGAGCACAATTTGACTGGACTAAGAGTATAATGGTGAAAAACAATCAATATTTTATTATGATCATGACTACAATATACTATTTCAACTTACTTGAAATGCAGTTGTATTATAGTAGAAAGAAAATTTAAGTAGCCAATTCTCGTCCGTTTCTAAAATCATTTTCGTTGCAAATGTTTGATTTCTGAAAATGAAAAAAAACAATATTTGAAATCTAGATAGAAATAGATGGAATAAAAATAAAAATTTTTAAGAAAAAAAATCGACTTCAAAAAATTAAATGCAACAAATAAAATACACTAAAAGGTATAAAATAATTATTATCTTATTTAGTTACAACTAAACGACGAAATATTAACACGAAATTACTTTTTGAAGTCGGTGCCAAACATATAACTTTTATGAATCGCACTCGACGGATCTTACTTAGTACGTTTGGAGGATATGCTCGCTTATAGGTATAGTTTGTTTGGTACCGAATTCAAAAAGTAATTTCGTGTTAATATTTCGTCGTTTAGTTGTAACTAAATAAGATAATGATTATTTTATACCTTTTAGTGTATTTTATTTGTTGCATTTAATTTTTTGAAGTCGGTTTTTATTTTTTCTTAAAAATTTTTATTTTTCTCTTTTTAGTGATGTTATTAATAGTGATCATATCATCAGAACTTGACCAAATTAATATGACACCATCCCTAAGACACCCCTTTCGGATAAAAAAAGAACCATCGAAATCGGTTCATAAACAAAGAGGTTAGGTCTAAACAAACCTAATAAAAAAGGTCTAATACCTATGAAAAAAATCGAAAAAAAATGGGACCAATCGGAAGCTAGACTGGACCCAATGCAAAAAAAAATTTCAAAATCGGTTGACAATTGGCGGAGATATGAGGTAACATAGGCAAAAAAAAAAAAAAAAAAAATCAGTCGAATAGAGAACCTCCTCCTTATTTGAAGTCGGTTAAAAAAAATTCAGTCGAATAGAGAACCTCCTCCTTTTTTTAAGTCGGTTAATAAAATGATGTGGTCATCCCCATGACTTTACCATACCTGGTCTCTCTCTTAAAATTTAATATTTAATCAAATCATTTATAATTATATACGAAAGACCACCCACTTAATTTTTGGCCCATTACTATAGCCATTTCCATAATAATATCTCCTTTTAATTATAAAACTATTTTATTCGAAATATCACCTTTTTACTTTACCAAACAGGCTATGGTCAAGTATTGTAATCGTGAATGAAAAAAATGTTTTTTTCTTCTTTTTTTTTGAAATATCTCAAAAACGGCTGAAACTATTTTGATTAAAATAAGCTGACGTGTTCTGATATGGCCATCCACCTGACTTTACTATACAACCTGGCCCCTCACTTATATTTAATATTTAATAAAATTATTTATAATCGTGTAGGGAAGGGGGGTGGTTAGTTTTTGCTTTTAGACTTCTGAGGTCCCACTGATTATGTATACAAAATTTGGTTGAATTGCCTAGACGGCCTAGATTTTTAATTTTTAACCCCCCTCCACCCCACCCCAACCCCATTTTGGGCGATTAGTTTTTGCATTTTTAGATTTCTGGAGTCGCACTGATTGTGTATACAAAATTTGGTTGAGTTTGGTCAAATGGCCTAGATTTTTAATTTTTAACCCTCCACCCTCCTTAATTTTGGGTCGATATGCACCAAAATCTAATCAGCTCTTAATCTCAATGGACCAAAACTACGTGTGAAATTTGGTTTCGATATTCACACTAGTTTTTGAGCTAGCTCGTCCACAAAAATTTGGTAACGCACAGACTAACAGACAGACTAACAGACATTTTGATAAAAAATTATTATCTCGAAAAATATAATTTTTTCGATGTTCACTTATTAAAGCTTTTTTGTAGAGCGAAATTTCATGGTTTCGCTCAATTTTTTTAGTCGAAATAGTTTCAGCCGTTTTTGGGATATTTTGAAAAAAAGAAGGAGAAAACCACTTTTTTCATGCACGATTACAATACTTGACCATACCCTGTATGGTAAAGTAAAAATTTAGCGAAACCATGGCATTTCGCTCTACAAAAAAGCCCTTATAAGTGAACATCGAAAAAATTATATTTTTCGAGAAAATAATTGTTTTGTCAAAATGTCAGTTAGTCTCTCTGGTTGTAGGTTAGTTAGTTAGTTAGTTAGTCTGTGCGTTACCAAATTTTGTGGACGAGCTAGCTCAAAAACAAATGTGAATATCGAAACCAAATTTCACATGTAGTTTTGGTCCACTGAGTTTAAGAGCTGATTAGATTTTAGTGCATATCGACCCAAAATTAAGGGGAGTGGAGGGGGTTAAAAATTAAAAATCTAGGCCATTTGACCAAACTTAACCAAATTTTGTATACATAATCAGTGGGATCCCAGAAGTCTAAAAATTCAAAAACTAACCGCCCAAAATGGGGGGGGGGGTGCTTGGTAAAAAAATTAATATCTAGGCCATTTGACCAAATTTAACCAAATTTTGTATACATAATCAGTGGGACCCCAGAAGACTAAAAATGGAAAAATTAACCGCCCAAAATGGGGGTGAAGCGGGGGGGGGGGTAAAAATTAAAAATCTAGGCAGTTTGAGCAAACTCAACCAAATTTTGTATACATAATCAGTGTGCCCCCAGGAGTCTATAAATGCAAAAACTAACCCCCTCCTTTACATGATTATAAATAATTTAAATTAGGTTGGAGTTGGTGGTGTTTCACAAGGAGAAAAATTAAAATACAAAGATTTTTTTTAGTTTACTCTATATATTTCGAGCTCTTACCTCATCGTCAGGAGAACATTGACTGAAGATAACATAAAATAATGAACAGAATTTATTTTAATTTTAATATGATGGACAGTTATTTATGACTTAGTGTAAATATGAAAGAATTATCAGGGGATGGGATGGCCTTAGAGCCGAAAGAACAGATGGAGCGGACAGAGGGCTTAACGGGAATAAAGAAAAGATATTTATGCTTGGAAGTTGCCGAAAATTATGTATGTGGCATAAAGGAGGGCAATAAACTATGGAATGCGATGAGGGTGCATAGTGAAAATTTCCATCTCTTATTTTATATTAAAAAAAAAACACCATACATTCTCATCACATTCCAATTCAAATTAAATATTATTGATTAAGATGTCAATTATTGGTGAAGTTTTGATGTCTGTTTGATTGTTCAAGATGTTTTGATTAAGGTGTATGCCCTTTTTAATTTCAGCTGACTCAAAAAAATCTAATTTCCTGCTTTTTGAAATGAAATGTAAAGGCAGGGGATTGATCGATGAAGGTGAATGGTTGTGGTCAAACAAATGATCTGCAAAAGCCGAGTTATAATTTAGAGTGGGGCATTTGAGTTCAAACTATTCACCTGTAGATTGCTAAGTTATAACTTAAACTCCCTTCACTCTAATATAGAATTCACTTCCGAAATTGGAAATAAAACTCTTTCCTTCTTGGACCTCCACAAATAACTATTTCGAAAAAAAAACTTAATTACAAAATCAGATGATATTAATATGGAATCTACTTCTACCTTCGCCAATCATCTACATTTGAATAAACACACCTCTTCTATTAGCCACCTCGTTCCGTTACATTTCGAAAGAAAGGGCTAACGTTTAGATTTTTTAGAGTCAACGGAAATAAAATTAGCTCTCTCAAATAAAACTAATATACTAAATAATCAATTAGAAGTTAAGAAAAGCACAATCATTGATTACATTCTTTAAATATTTGCAAATTTGTTTTAATTAATTCTTCTCCTCCCCCCCCTCCTACATCTACCTTAGTGTAAATCCTCATTTCTCAGAAGGCCATTCAAAATTAAACAAAATAGACTTCCTACCTTTCTCCCTCCACTAATTTTAAATATTTACCCTTTTGTTATCTTAAAAATAAATTTTACCATTTGACTTGTATCCAAATTCGACATATCCAGGTCAGTTACTTTCTGTTTCTCCTGAAGATTGGTTAGTCACTCGAAATATATATATATCGAGAATAAAGATTCTCCAAAAATAAATTCGTTTTATTTTTTATATCTTAATGTGAAACCTACTAAGTAGTTTTTATCCAATAAGCATTATATTAAAATTATTATTAATGTAAAACATAAAATAAATGCCAAAATTTTTATTCTAAAGATAGTACTTACTGATTTGCATATGAAAATACTGAGTTGAATCCAAAGCAATATCCGACTTCCGTTAAGACACCGTGGATTTCTTTACAGCATTCGAAAGGGGTTTTTAGAAAGTGACAATCCAAAAATATACCGTCACAAGTTCCATAAATCTGGAAATTAACAAAAAACAATAATGATAGAAAATATAAATACAAATCGTTTACAAAACAATCTTTAAACGTT
This sequence comes from Forficula auricularia, assembly GCA_024734495.1. Classification (NCBI taxonomy): domain Eukaryota; kingdom Metazoa; phylum Arthropoda; class Insecta; order Dermaptera; family Forficulidae; genus Forficula; species Forficula auricularia. The sequence continues at coordinate 763,265 of JALMQS010000647.1, read as the reverse complement.
TAATCAAACCAAAACATTACGGGTCTCTCGCATGTGTACTAGGATGCTTTGTCATAAGAGTCTTTAGCTCCTATATCCACTAAGCTACTGATCCCTGAACCCAATCTAATACCTATTGTCTATATGAATTATGGAATTTATTTTTTAATCCTTTCCTCGTTCATTTTTTGCAGCGTTGGCCTCGATTCATTAATTAAACAATTAAATATCCCAGCGCCTCCCAATCGATCGCAGACCCCCAAAGGTCGAAAATAATTTTTCTCTTCACCCGGGGCGCCACCACAACGAGGCTGTGTAAATACAATCAATAACAAAGTAAAATTTAGGGAACGAAGAAAAGATTAATTTTATTATAGACAAAAGGATCAGCCGGGGCTCGAACTCGGGATCTTCGCATGTGTACTGCAATGCTTTGTCATAAGAGCTTTAGCTCCTATATCCACTAAGCTACTGATCCCTTTCTAATTTTTTGAACTGAAACTTCTTATCCAAGTTCAGATTCTAGAGAGTTAAATATTTAACGAGATCTTTTCATTTAGTCCCTGGGCAATGGGCATGTATTATTTATAGATGGATTCCTTTTTTACATTTACGATTTTTTCCACCCCTTTCAACCGATTGAAATGATATTAAAAACCTACCATTATTTTAAGACTGATTAATTTTTGGTAAATATCAGCCCACAAACATTAGTACCTACTAAATTCTAATAGCTTTTTAATTTTTTCTAAATAACTTGACAATGGCTGAATCAATTTTGATCAAAATTAATAGTTAAGCACCCCGAGGACCTCAAAAAGATTGTATCAAGTTTTTAGGAAAATTAGATTTTAAAGAACTTTACTCTACAGTAAAATGGTACTTTTTTCAATTCTTTAAAATTTATTTATTTTGACGGTTTAATATAGTTCATTTAACATTATTTAAGGTTTTACTTAGGTAAGAATGGATAGACTTCTCTCTGTAAAATACTAAAATGTGGAGGAGAATTTCATAAGTAACTGCGGTGTTACTCATCGGCAACCTTTGATGAAGATCTAGGGAAATCGAGTAAAAATCAAAAATAGTGATTGATTCTCATCTAATACTTGAGAAATAATTTTTTTTTTGACGTTTCGATTATCATTGAAAGCGACATGGAGGAATTGACTTAAGAACAACAATAACGATCGATTCTTATCTATTACTGGAGAAATAATCTAATTAGTAATTACCTTTCATTTTTGATGTTTTGGCCATTAATGATAACCACTGCTGAAAACATGGAAGAATTGTTTTAAAATAAAAATTATTTTTTATTCTGAAATGGTTATTGCTCAAATATTAGATGAAAATCGATAAGTAATTTTGATTTTAAGCCAACATTGATTTGAAATAGACAATGAAATCTGATAAATAATAAATAAGGAATAATCATATTCAAAATGACTGTGGGTAAACGATCCGTTTATGTTTAATTCCACCAATTCACACGTTCACGAGCTGACATTGAAATATTGATTATTTTATAAATATTTCATTTAATAAAATAATCTTTTCCTCTAGAATAAATCAATATGGAATAGACATAGTTGGAAAGTTTTACAGATATTTCCAAGGTAATAATAGTTGTTTAACAAACAATGGCTGAAATGATGAAGCAATCAGAAACGAGAACAAGAAATACAATCGATAGTATTTATAAAAATATTTAAATATTATTCCTGTCATTCTGTGTACTTTGGTTCAAGAAGTCAAGTAGACAATTCGCTCTTTATAATAACCAACATGGATATTATATATTGGTAAGTAATATTATCAATAAATGTTATAGACGAAAGTATATCTGTGAAAAGTCTGAAAAATTTCGATCATCTCATTAATATTTCAAAACAACAAAAACATAAAATTAAATAAGATTTGTTTACAAGTTATATAAAAAAAAGCCACTTCAACCACTTTATTTGTAAACGCACCTGTTTTGTTATGATTTAGATACCTGTTAATTAAAAGAAAAAATTTCTAATTTTAATATAATATAATAATATTTGTTATAACCTATTAGTGGGTTTTAAAATTAAAAAACCAATTAATAAATAAAAGATAATAGAAAATAAACTGCAACGGATCGTTGCTAAACTTTATCCAAATTCATTTGAAATATTAATATGTTTATTCCTTTATTATTAATCAGATATCACTTGCACATTTGCAGTTCATGTGTAACTTTAATTCAAAAATAATGATCAATTCTCATTTAACAGTCGAGGAATAACAATTCTACATTGGATTTTTGACATTTCGGTTATTATTGGTAACCATTGCTGAAGACATGGAGGAATCGACTTAAAATCAAAAATAACGATCGATTCTTATCTATTACTAGTGGAATAACCTTGTTGCATTCCATTTTTGATGTTTTGAACTATTAATGGCAACCTCTACTGAAAACGTGGAGAGAATCGACTTAAAATCAAAAAGACTAAATTCTTTTATGGCAACAACTCAAGCTTGAAATAAGTAAAAATAATTATACCGTATTTATTTATATACACATAATCTGTGGGCCACTGAAGGCTAGAAATGCAAAAACTGGGTCCTGGGCGAGGGTAGATGTGGGGGTGCAGGAGGTAGAGTTCCGTGGTGAGGGGCCGGGAGAAGATACGAGGTTTCGGGGGCGGACTGGGGGTGTAGGTGTGGGGTGGGGTGGGAGGGTGCAGGAGGTAGGGTGAAGTGATAGGGGTCCGGGGGGTGTCGGGGATTAATATATAGCTATTAACTGAAGCAAAAATTTACCGAGCATCTCTCGGTGGCCAGGTACTATTTATAAATTGACAAATATGCAAAGAAATTAATTTGTTTTGTATGTAAAATGAATTTTTTGTGTATGTGTTGAATTGTTTTTGTATGTACTGAGGTTGAATTGATTTGAAATTGTTATAACATGTACAAAGTTGACGAAACGTTGGCATAAAATAAAAAGCTATTGTCCTTATTTCCCTACAACAATTTATTAATTTAATCGATGGACATAATTAATCAAAATAATACCCAATAATGGTCGCAATTTTACAGATATTTATTGTTCGATTCAACCTTGAAATGATTCTCCATGGGAAAAATATAGTGGCAGAAAAAATGAGGGAGAGAGAGAGTATTAAAAGAAATTAATATGATAAAATATTCAAACAAAAATACTAGAAGGATATTTACCTAAAAAGAGTTGAATATTTAAAAGGAGAATAATTACTGCATTCGTGAATGATTAGATTATGCTTTAGTTTATCAAGTATTAAATATAAGAGTAGGGGCAAGTGTATGGTAAAGTCGTGTGGTTGGTAACAATAGTTATTTTTTTAATTCCTCAACCCCCCCCTACCCTCAAGTATTACACGTGGCCGAGAGTTGCCATTAGAACATTGATTATTTTATAAATATTTTATGTAATGAAATGGGTTTTTCATCTATATCAACTCAATATGAAATAGACACGTTTGAAAAGTCTTAGGGATATTTCCTGAGTAATAACTCTTGTATAATAATATTGACTGAAAGAAATGAAGCAACCACCATAAATACTATTAAAATAATTGAATTCTAAATCGTTCGATATAATAAAAATATTTACATATTTTTTCTCAATCATTTTTAGTCTCCTTTCAGTGTACTTTGGTTCAAGAACTCGAAGAGACAATTCTCTAGTGTATGAATCGGATTAAAAATTTGACACAACTAATAACTCATGACGCTTAATAAATACACTAATTTTTTAAAAAATCGTTAGAGCCGTTTTTGAAAAAATCAAAAAAAAAAACGAAAAACTTTCATGTAAATGTCCACTTCCGGTTTTCCGATTTCAATGACTGATTTATTGCGCCACGCAGAGGACGGCAGCCCTTTACAGAAAGAAAACAGTCCTATAATTACGCCAGATGTTGTGGCTAATAGCTAAAGCTTGCTGTACTCTTTCTAGCCTATATCGAGCTTAAGTTTCGAATTTCGTAGCTCTGAGACTTATGGTTGCGAAATACAAAGGGGTAACATACGTACATACATACGTACGCACTGACCAATGGATTTTCGGCCCCTTTTTGGCCTCTTGGGAACACAATATCCGGTTTTATGTCACAAATCCGGTTTCCAACTATTAAGGGCATCGATTTCTTCCACCTAGAAGTTACAAAATGAAATTAACTTTTTTTGAGAAAATCCAAAAAAAAACGAAATAAAGGAAGGGTGTAAATTAGTAGTGTCGCGATGATTTCAAATAAATGAAAATTTGAAAGTCGTGTGGTGAACACACCAGTTGTTTTCTAATTTTCCCACCCTCTCTTTTTACCACTGTTAGATACACGATACACGTTCCCACTTGCTTCCATTGGAATATTGATTATTTTATAAATATTTTATTTAATGAAATGGTCTTTTCATCAAGATTACTTCAATATGAAATAGACATGTTATGAAAGACTTACACATAATTACAAGTTTAATAATTGTTGTTACAAATAACAATGGCTGAAATGAAATGAAGCAATCAGAAAGGAGAATGTGAAATCCAAAGCGTGTTGATATTATAAGAATATTTCAATATTTTTACTCAGTCATTCCGTGTACTTTGGTTGAAGAAGTCGAGTAGACAATTCGCTCTTATATATAACCAACATGAATATTATATATTTGTTATTATTATTATTAATAAATATTATAGATAAAGTATATTTGTGAAAAGTCAGAAAAATTTCGATCTTCTCAATAATATTTCAAAACAACATTTCCATCCGAATCGAGAGTTGTATCTGCTAGAGAATCCAATATCCAGGCCAGTATAAATATATTGTTCAACTGTGTAAAGTTCTTGGGGAAAATTGAGCACTGTGTTGTAATATAAGACAATGAAAGAGACCATAGTTATTTTTCGGTTGATAATGTTGCAACTAGAAGGAATATACTATTTTTAGAAATAGAAACCAAAAATGATGTGATATACCATTATCCACATAGTAGTAAATATATTTTTTATATCGATCTAAGGGAAAACTATTCTACTTGTTCATGGAAGCAATATTCAAATAATATAAAACATGTTGATATTTGGTATAAATTGTTTCAATCGATCTTTTTATTTCATTTCAGAAAAATTGTTCGAATGAATTCGAAATCTGGCTTCGAGAACTCCTGCTCGGAAAATCCTGGAAGAAAAATTGCAAAGTATCAAAGACGCCTATTTTAATAAAAAGCCGAACTTGCATGGCACCAAAGTTTCATTATTTACGACTATGCGAGAAAGAATAATTTTCAGATTACCCAATGGAAATTCACTACAACTTTTTAAGAAAATCTGGTTTCAAAAATGGAATATGGTTGATGCCACGCATTATACTCAGAAGGATTTTCTCTTCGATATTTGCTGAACCAGGATATGTGAATATGGAAATTCATGACTATAGAATGATGTCAATGTGTTTCGTAGTTCATAAAGTAAATGATCATCCGAAATGGGAGGTGATGGTTTGGTGTTTCCACTGGAAAGTGTGGATCTGGTTGATAGGGACTTGGTTTATCTCCGGACTGGCTTGGTTTTTCATCAAAAAGCACAGTTCTCTGATACAATCTTTGTCTGAAGTGTACAGTTTATTAGTCACTGAGCCGATTTCTTGGTTACCAAAGTTAAACAGCAATTTGAGCAGACATACAGCTGGAGTGTTCATGTTAATGTCAATTGTAATCATCACTGGATTTCAGAGTAACCTTTACAAGAATATGCAAGTACCGATGTTTTATCCACCCATCAATGAAATTAAACAAATCAAAGAACTAAATCTCAAGATCATCTGTGCATATCCATACGCCTGTAAAATGCTTTTCGGACAAATTACTTATGATATGTTAACTGATGATTTATTAGGGGAAATGTACCATCAAGTGAATAAGGATTCTTTCTATTCTGAAACGGAATCTAATTATTACACATTATATAATGTTTATAACAATCCAAACATGACTCTGATAACATCTTGTGAGTCTGCACAATTAATGATTAATTCAATCGAAGTGTTTTCAAAAAATTTGCATGTCGCTAGAAGAAGTAATTACCACTTATCCTCTTAATTATGAGAGTTTGCCATTCGAAAATCAACTGCATCAATTGCTCTTGTCCTATTTCGAAAGTGGCAATGGCCTTTGGGAAGAACAAATGATTGAGAGCGCGAAATTGACGAAAATTTTGCGGAACGAAAGAAAGAACCTTTAGTCAGGGTCTTCAATATGGATGACCTACAAGTTGGCTTCATTATTCTCTTTTTTGGTCTATGCATATCAACTTTTGTATTTTTTTTTAGAATTAATCACTAAACATTATTGGCTCGTTTATTAGAGATGTTTAAAGTCCATGGGTCTAATGATTTAGATAAAAATCACGGATTAAGGGGGTTTGGATCGAGAAATCGATCTCTTAGATCCTCATTTTCTGGTAAATTTAATTTAATAAGTTTCTTGTTAATCAAAGCAATCAATCACATGAGTGTGTAAAAGATTTCCTCCCTTTCTATTCATAAACAAGGTATGCACTTGGGCAGGTCATTTTCTCAAAGACCTTGGAGAGTTATTATGGGATGGTTCTCCAGCTCATTTTTAACCTTTTTGATGATCCTCTGAGAAAACGGGGTAAGTCAAATTTCTTAAATTTAGATGGATAATTTAAACTTTCAATATTAAAAAAAAAAATATTTAAAATACCCCAATCGAGTGTAAGTAATATAATCATTATGCCAAATGTATTTCTTATAAAGGAAGAACTACTGTATTTAAAAAATATCAACTTAAATTAAATTATAAAAAAAAGGCAAGGCCTTACTAAGTTATTTGGAGGTAATTTCAATTGGCCTGTATGAACGATGACGGACCACTTGAACCCGTCATAAACACAATTTCGAAAAATAAACTTAACCTGTTCTTCTTTCCGTGGGGTTTTCATTTATCATTTCGACATTTACTTTGAATTTTTATCCCGAAATATTTTAATTATTAGTAATCATTATATGAATGTTTTTATAAAGAACTGTATTTATTTATAATAATGAGTTAAAAATAATCAAGAATTTATTTTCAAATATGTATTATAATTGATAGAGATTTTCTTTAGGAGACGGACTGGTATAAATATGCAATTGGATGTTGATGAAAGCAGTCCACGGTAGTTGTAAAAAATAAGACTATAGAGATTTTATTATTTTACATTTATTTGTTAAACCGACGTTTCGGAGATTTATTCTCTCCTTCTTCAGGGTAACAAAAAGTAAATGAAAGTAGTTCAAAACATAATTACTTTCTGTCTCCTTTGACAATGCCAAAAAACATTATAAAAATTTTTTTCATCTCGAATAGAAAATAAAGTAAAAAGCAATTGATGATCAATATGTTAACCATGTATTATAATTATTCAGATATCAATTTTGCGAAAAAATATTTTGAAAATTTTTTTAATTAATCTAATTATTAACAGGTGGTTGAAAAAAATCATATGTTGAGAATCAAAACAAAACAAGTAGTTGATTAAATAATTAATAAGACACCTGAGTGTAGCTCAGTCTTCCAGGTACTTGCAAATAAAAACCCGTGGTTTCTACTCTTGTGTTAAATGCTGCTATCGATATTTTTCAATCGAAGAGTTGTGTTTCCTGACGTAGTTATCTCCTCAAAGGTTTCTATATTACTTGTATCTCAAACAAAGTTTGCTGGACTTGCGATCTTACCTAAATCGGCTCAAAATATAAATTCATTCCTTTATATGAAAGAATATCAACCTTCTAATGTAACAAAAATAAAATTGGCGCGGTTATATTCCGGGAGCATACTATCTGAAGAGAGAATTGGAGTCGAGATTAAGTGAGTTGGAAACTCATTCAGACACGTGGAGGCTTGAGAATAGGAATATGTGGCAAGATGGTCGAGTGAAGTGAAGTGCATGTGCACTGTTTGGTTGTTTATTTTATCGTTTATCGTCTATCGTCGGGTTAATATTTATTTATCGTTTCGTGAGATTAAGTGTCGTTGTTGTTGATAAGTATTCAACAACAGAATCAACAATAATTTATATATATATATCTTACATTTTAAATATCAATAAATATTTAATTTTATTCATTCAGAGAAATGGCTCTTTGCCGAATTTTCTAAGTACAAAATATTTTTTAATTAATATCATTATTTGTTGTTTGACTTTAAATTATATAACTTCATTGATTAATAAAATTCAAACTTGTTTAACCGCATTGTTATACACAAGACCGGATTCAATAATTATACTAATTTTAAACAACAAACATTTTATTTTATTTATTTTTGCCATCAAGAACAAATTGATAATTGCTGAATTTTTCAAACAGTACTATTTAAAGATGACTTGATTGCTGTAATATTTTCAACCAACTTAAAAAGTTTATTATTTTTCACGCACCAATTACTGACCTTTAAGCCAATTTTTCTTTAACAAATGTATATTTTCAGTATTTGTGTAAATTTTAAAAATAAACAACTTTGATTTTTAATTAATGTAGTTTTTCACGCTTTGTTTTATTGTAAATATTTCCCTCACATTTTATTCTTATTATTATCCGAGTTATTGCACTTTCTCAGCTTTCGCTGGAAAACTTTTAACTATCCCTTTAGATCTTGTTTGGGTTTAGGCTCGGTCGATGTGGAAAGGGAATTCATCACACTAGCCCACATGATCCATCCTCCGGATAATCTTCAATTCAAGAACCTGCGCACAATGTGGCATGTTTGCAGAATAACGATCTTTTGTGTTATATTGAAGACCCATTTAGGCATATCGATCTTCGCCAGATTCCTCTCAAAATTCCGCGTTACAACTGCTTCCGCGGAAATTACCAAGGGGATGATATTGATCCTTTCCAACTTCCAAATTGTCTTGATTTGAAACGCCAAGTCTTCATATTTTCTAACTTTTTCTACCCCTGTGGACCGGATGTTATGTGTCAGAGGGATGGCGACATCATGAGTGTGGCTGATTTCTTGGTCTTGTTGATGATTACAATATCTGGCTTGTTATGAGCCACTCGTTTGTCTGTGAAGATGGGTCTGTCCCAGTACATCACGTAGTCCGCCGTCTCCAGAACCTCGGGTGGATCATACTTATAGTACGGTGGTGTATCGTTTCCTAACATACCGTATTTAATTGCCAACTGTTGGTGAATCAATTTGGCGACTTGATTATGACGTCCAAGGTATGCACTTCCCGCCAGTACTGAACATCCGGACATGATGTGTTCGATAGATTCTCCTGGAACTTCGCATTTTCTACATTTATCAATGACATTCATTTTCAAAACATTATTATTATCATTATTATTTGTATAAATTTTTATTTTATCAAACTTTTAGTTCACTAAAGTTTAAGAGAAAGCAGTGTTGGTTTATAGTGAAACATATTAAACACAGGAATTATTTAACGGATTATAGTGGTGTTTCACAAAGTGGAAATAAAATTTAAAAAATTAGAAAAATCTTTTAAATTATTTTGGAGATTTTTTAATTTTTACTTTATCCAATGCGAAGCATGGGAGAAAGTATTGTAATCGGTCTCAGCGGCAAGCGCGACTTCAAAGGGTCCTCAGGTAAAGACTACGGAACCCATGGACTCAATTAAGGTCACAAATTGAAGTATTCAATGAGATTGAATTTTAGCACGTGACGGTTTTGCCAAAAATTACCTGGAATCTCGCCGAGAGGCCAAAAAGTGCCATTTTTTTGGAAGTGCGTGCGGATGGATGGATGGATGGATGTGATGTTATCGTTTTTTTCGTCCACGATTTTTTCCACACCGTTGCACTGATTGAATTGAAATTGAAAACCTACAATTATTTTAACAAAATGAAGCGCTGATTAGTTTTTGGTACATATCGGTTCACAAACATTAGTACTTTATTTCAGTACTTTTTTAGTTTTTTCTAAATATCTTGAAAATGACTTAACCAATTTTGATGAAATTTAATATCCTAATTAAGTACCTTGGGGACCACAAAAAGGTTAAATAAAGTTTTTAGTAAAATCATATTTTAAAGTACTTTACTCTAGAGTAAAATAGTACTTTTTAATTTTTTATTTTAAATTCTTTAAAATTTATTCATTTGATCGTTTTAAGATAGCTCATTTAACCTAACTTAGTAAGAATGGTTAGGCTTCTCGCTGTGAAATGGTAAAAATTTGGGAGGAAATTTTATAAGTAACCATAGCAACCGCGTTGTTTTCTTATCCATTACCATTGCTGAAGACATGGAGGAATCAACTTAAAATCAAAAATAGCGATGATTCTCATCTAGTACTTGAGGAATAACCATTCTATATTGGATTTTTGACGTTTCGGTTTTTATTGATAACCATTGCTGAAGACATAGAGGAATCAAGTTAAAATCAAAAATAGCGATTGATTCTCATCTAGTACTTGAGGAATAACCATTCTATATTGGACTTTTGACGTTTCGGTTTTTATTGGTAACCATTGCTGAAGACATAGAGGAATCGAGTTAAAATCAAAAATAGCGATTGATTCTCATCTAGTACTTGAGGAATAACCATTCTATATTAGATTTTTGATGCTTCGATTATTATTAACCATTGCTGAAGACATGGAGGAATCGGCTTAAAATCAAAAATAACGATCGATTCTTATCTAATACTAGAGGAATAACCTTATTGCATTCCATTTTTGATGTTTTGACTATTAATGGCAACCTCTACTGAAAACGTAGAAGAATCGACTTAAAATCAAAAAGACTAAATTCTTTTTTGGTAAACAACTCAAGGTTGAAGCGTCAAAAATCTAGTGTAGAATGGTCATTCCTCGACTGTTAAACGAGAATTGATCATTATTTTTGAATTAAAGTTAACATGAACTGCAAATAGCAAGTGATATTTGATTAATAATAAAGGAATAAATATATTAATATTTCAAATGAATTTGGATAAAGTTTAGTAACGATCAGTTGCAGTTTATTTTAATTTTAGTTCACTTTTGTAATTAATTTTAAATAATTGGACCACAAAATTTGCAAGTTAAGTCATGGAAATTATTTATTCTTACGAGGTACAATTATTTAAAATTAATTATTTGTATTTTCCCACATTAGTGAGCGAGAATGGAGAATTTAGCACCTTTACTTTTCAGGATAGCACCCGAAATGGGCGGAGATTCATAAAATGAAATTTCTAGGCATTTGGACCATACTCCAATTAAATTTTGTATTCATAATCTGTAGTCCCCTAAGAAAGTAGAAAAGTGGAAGATTATCGAAGGTAGGGGAGAGAGGGTCTGAGGCGCTGGAATAGGGTCGGTGGAGTGGAGAGTTGCCAGAGGTAAGGGGGAAGGAGGGTGTTCAGAAATGGGTTGTGTGTCAAATTAGACAAAATATGGACAATCGGTGGAAAAAATCCCAGAGTTTTGGAAATTTCGGTTAGACTTGGGTTAATGTGTGTCAAAAGTCCCCGAGGGTGGGGGTTGAACTCGAGGAAGAGATTTTGTTAACTTGAATGTTTACTTGGCCCACTTTTTTTATAAAACACTTAGATTTATAGATATCCAGCATTTTCCATGATAATTTTGAGGATTTGGATCCTATCCTGTCCGGAAAATGCGGAATATTTATAAATCTAAGAGTTTTATCAAAAAAGTAGTCCAAGCAAACGTTCAAGTCAATAAAATCGCCTAGAGAATGAGCCAGAAATCAAGTTTCTAGAATTAGTGGTTTTCATCTTATGAAGGAAAAACTGCGATTTTTTGAAAAAATGGATCATTTCCTATCATGGAAAATGCTAGATATCTATAAATCTAAGAGTTTTAACAAAAAAAGTTATCAAAGTAGACGTTAAAGTCAACAAAATTTCCTAGATGATGAGATAGAAATCAAGTTTCTAGGATGACAAGTTTTCATTTTATGAAGGAAAAACTGAGATTTTTTGCAAAAAATTTCAGTTTTTCAAAACTTCAACCCCACTGCGGCACGGGCTACCATTATCCAATTAAGATGAAACTTTGAATTGTATCAAATTTAATCTAATTTAAAATTTATAGAGTGGTCTTTGTCGAAAACGTGCTCCTTCATGGTCAAAATGGGAAAAAAGTGCGAGTTTTTGGGATATTCAAAAATGATCCGGGGGCTGTTTTTTGATCCCCATAAAAAATCGAACTACTGGACCAGTTTTTTTAATTGACGCAAAATTTTGTCCACTTTAATTTACAATAGGACGTTTATTTAAAAATATGGACCGTTTTCGAGTTATAAGCAAAAACTGGAACCCCCTCCACCCTCCTCGAGCTCAACCTCCACACTTCGGGGACTTTTGACGCACATTAACACAAGTATAATGGAAGCGTTTAAGACCATTTCCAAAACTCTGGGGTTTTTTCAGACCGATTTGTCTAATTTGACTGGACTACTAGTGGGAGAGAGTACTGAAGGCTGTGTGAGCTTCCAGTTATATCATAATAACATTGAGAGAAATCGAAATTAAAGGGTGTAGGCTGAAAGCGGACCTTGCAGCTAGTTAAATATGGGAGAGGGTGTACGGTGTATGGTAAATTTCTTATGATGGCTATAAAAGATTTTTTTTTAATTTGAAAACCCCCTTTATCCCTCAGTTGCGAACCGCCATTAGAACATTGATTATTTTATAAATATTTTATTTAATGAAATGATTTTTTTCATCTAGTCTATATCAATAAGAAATGTTTTGAAAATATTATATATACTATAATTCCAAATTAATAATAGTTGTTTTCATAGTATGTATATTAGAAAATATAATCACAATTAGCCGTCAGTAGTTATACTATATTTGTTTTGGAATGACTTGAAGGTAGACTCTGATCAAGTTTGTATGTCAATAATTATCGTGAATGTTGAATGTTAATATTATATAATAGACAATTGACATTTTAATTTTTTATTTGATTTGTCTTCATTATTCACTATTCATAGATATGTCTCATTTTGCCTATGACCTATTTTATTATTAATTTATTATAAACAAATATAGTGTAAGAAAATAAAGTTTTCGAATTAGAAGCCTGTAAGAACAATTTTATTTATTCACTTGAACTTGAAAAACTAACTAGAATTAGAAGTTCTCATTTCCTCCTTGTAGATTAAAAGTAGGTATTTGAAAGCCTAAGGGCGTAAAAGATAGCCTAATATTTTGAATCATATTAGCACTTTTTTAATTTATTACAAGTATTTTAATCAGAAATGAAAAAAATGTTTTATTTTTTGCTTCAAATTTTTGCAATATCTCAAATACGTTTGAAATTATTTTGATAAAAAAAATGAGTCACTAAAGGCGTTTTGGTCTACAATAAAACCTTATACATATAATGAAAATCGAAAAATTTTAATTAATTTGTCGAAATGTCTTTTAGTGAGTGAGGAAGTGCATGAATTACAAAAATGTGTTTTAGCACCAAGCCTAATACATCAAGAGCCCACGACTGCCAGACCTTCGTTATTTTATAAAAGCTGAAAGTTTTTCTGTGCATGTCCCCTATACAGGTAAGAACGACCAGCGACTATAGAGTTTGGGTTGTGGTTACTTTGGCAGGTAACAGGTAATAAAGGTGTATAAAATAGTACTTTAAATTCGTTAAAGTATAAAGCTCAATTTTTTTATATTTTCTTCGGGATAACTTTAGAAATCTCGTCATCCATTGCCGGACACTTATGACGGTTGCTACCCCCTGCCATACACCCCTAAACTTTAATAAATTATAATTATACTTTCGTTATAATATAAAAGATAAATTTTATATATGTTACTTGGCGACCTATAAAAAAATGTTACCTCAATAGGCGGACAGTTTTAATGGTTTTTACATAGATTTTTGACATTTCGGTTATTATTGATAACCATTGGTGAAGACATGGAGGAATCGACTTAAAATCAAAAATAACCATCGATTCTTATCTAATAGTAGAGGAATAACCTTATGGCATTCCATTTTTGTCGTTTTGACTATTAATGACAACTTCTACTGAAAACGTGGAAGAATCGACTTAAAATCAAAAAGGCAAACCACTCAAGCTTGAGTTTCTTAAAGTTTAGAGGTGTCTGTCAGGGGGTAGCAACTGTCATAAGTGTCCGACAATGGATGACGAGATTTCTAAAGTTATCCCGAAGAAAATATAAAAAAATTGAGCTTTATACTTTAATGAATTTAAAGTACTATTTTATACACCTTTTATTACCTGTTACCTACCAAATTAACCACAACCCAAACTCTATAGTCGCTGGTCGTTCTTACCTGTATAGGGGACATGCACAGAAAAACTTTCAGCTTTTATGAAATAACGAAGGTCTGGCCGTCGTGGGCTCTTGGGCTATAATGAAGGTATTAAGACGAATTTTTAGAAGATTAAGAGATGATTAGGTTTTGGTTGAAATCGGATCAAAAATTAGAGGGGTGAGAGGGGGAAGTAGGAATTTGAACCAAATTTCGCACAGTTAGCTTTTAAAGCCTTAGGTAACTATCAATGAAAAAATAAGATTCCTAAAATGATCGTGGAGAGGGTGGGGAAGATATATGGTAATTTTATGATATTGTCATCAGATATTTTTCATTTTTTGAAAATTATAACATATTTTTCTTATTCAAATGAATAACTCCCAGATGAATCCCAGAAGAAAAATCGAAACTTTTTCGCTGAATTTAGCAAGAGTTTTTACATTTAACATTGCGATGTTTCATTAATTTTTCGAGATTTTTTTAATTCTAATAGAGAAATATAATTTTTTGGTAGATCTATTTTGAAATTTTGAAATTTTTTCTCACATTTCAAACTCCAATAAGTTACAAAAAAATTAATATTTTGCATACATCTCGTACGGATTGGAATTTACAAAATGGATGACCTATTTCTACTTGTTGCTTTTAAATGTGAAGTGGTAGATCTTTTTAACCGACTTCTAAAAAAGGAGGAGGTTCTCTATTCGACTGAAATTTTTTTGTGTCTATGTTACCTGATATCTCCGCCAATTGTGAACCCGATTTTGATGATTTTTTTGCATTGGGTTCAATCTAGCTTCCGATTGGACCTTTTTTGATATGTTTGTTCAAACATAACTTCTTTGTTTATGAACCGATTTTAATGATTCTTCTTTTATTGGAAAGAGAGTACCTTAGGGGTGGCACCATATTAATTTGGTCAAGTTCCGATGATATCATCAATGACGAAATAACGTAAATCTCCAATTCTTATCTATGACCAAATAATCGAAATTATAATAAATAAAATCTTTTATAAAAAAATCTTAAAACATTCATTTAAAACCCGCAAACGTTTCGAGAGAATTTCTATATTTATTAATTGAATTTTATTATCATTTTCTGATTCCTTCGCCCGACGCTTTCACTTACGAGATGCATGCAAGGTATTATATTTAGTCACTATTAATAACATCACTAAAAAGAGAAAAATAAAAATAATGTTTATAAAAAAAATAAAACCGACTTCAAAAATATTAAATGCAGCAAATAAAATAATAATAATTTAAAAATAAAATAAAATACACTAAAAGGTATAAAATAATTATCTTATTTAGTTACAACTAAGCGACGAAATATTAACATGAAATTACTTTTTGAAGTCGGTGCCAAACAAATACATTATATGAATTGCACTCGACGGATCTTACTTAGTACGTTTGGCGGGTACGCTCGCTTATAGGTATAGTTTGTTTGGCACCGACTTCAAAAGATAATTTCATGTTAATATTTCGTCGCTTAGTTGTAACTAAATAAGATAATAATTGTAAAATTAAACAGTTTTGATTTTCTTATTATGTATTTTTTAATAGTGTTGGCAATATCGCTTATCTGTCAAATCAAAAACTTTCAAAAGGTTACTTTAAATCAATCATCCTGTACTGTCCTGTATTTGTCCGCCTCCGTGGTGTAATGGTCAGAATAACTGACTGGCAACCCGGAGGTCTCGGGCTTGATTCCCGGCTATACCCAGACATTTTTTCTGTAAGTATAGGGTCTGGTAATATAAATTAAGTGGGAGATAAATTTAACCGAATTTATCGCGCGGAGAATTTACCACTGCTCGAAGCCCCTAAAACCTTAGTAAATTGGATATTGAATTGTATCTAAGTTTCTGAGATTGGCTCGTGATCCCGGCTTCTTTTCCTTCTACTCTGTTCTTTTCACGATGGAGGGGCCAGCCCATACAGGCCTTTAGGGGATCCACCTTCCGGTGTATCTCCTTCTCACATCATATCATTAAAAAAAAACTATCGAGTATGATATACCTATCACGTGACAGAAAGTGTGTCGATTTTTTTGTGAGTAATCTCACTATAAACATTTTCAATGCTAATAAATGAACTAAACAGTATAATTATTATTTCTTACCTTGTCAATTGTCATCAATATTTCGTTATCGGGAATCAATTCATCTTTTTCAAATTCCAAAAGATCTCCTATATTTTTTAACGTTAACGTACTTAACTTTTCTGAAATTCTCGATATCGATGTGGATTTTTGCCAGTATATCTGAAAAATAAAGTTGTAGTCATTAGTCTCATTTATATGAATAAATTAAAGATACAGGGTGTTTCAAAAAGATAGACTCGATTTCAAATTTAATTTTTCATTCCATTATCCAACAAATAGTATCGATGATTCTAGTAATGGAAATTTTTTATTCGTGAAAAATTGCATTTTGAAATTTTACTGATTTTTACATTTCAAAGTACAAAAAAGATGAATTTAGAAAATGTCTATGGCTGCTTTAAAGAATTCTGGCTCGATTGTATATAGCATCAATAATTATGAAATTTTTAATTTAATGGGTTGGGATAATTCATAAGAATGTGACGTCAAAAAATTTTTATTTTTTTTATTCTTTTTAGGATATCTACTCTCATTTCAAGCTCTTTTAGTATTTTTTATATTACACAAAAATGTTTCTAACCAGTTTGATAAAAAAAAATTCAGTCAACAGAAGGCAATACAGACTAAAAAAAATTATTTTATAAACTTAAGGTAGTTGTTTCACGACAATACTAACAAAAGTTAATGCTAGAGTAGGTAGAACAGACAATAAGGATTCATAATTCATAAGCTCAAAACTTTTGCTGTTTATGTACCGATTCTAGCCAATCCCGTGCTCGTTTGACAAATTTGGCACCATTGTAAGAGATTGAATATTTTTATATTAAAATGACAGATAAAATACATTTTAAAGGTAGATTTATTTCTATAAAAATCGTTTTGTTATTTTTTAACAAATGTAATCAAAGCCTACATTACACATTACACATTATGAAAATTATAATTTTGAAAAATCTAGCGCATTCGCGCATTTTACATCTTCGCTGATTAAATAAATGCTCTGTTGCCAAATTGTCTTTAGTGTAAATTTTTTTATACATTTTTCATTATTTATTCATTATTATCTCAGAAACTGTGTTGTAACTATCAATCAAAATTGTCTTAAAATATGTATTAGTTATTGTTTAATGTTGGTTTAGTTTTTTAAAAAAATGGTAAGAAGGGTTTCTTAATTATAATTAAATATGTCTGTAAATTTTCCAATATCCCCTATAGTGCAATGTATAAGAGTCTGAAAAAGTCTATTTTTGAAATTTAATATCTCCGGAACTGTATTGTTCATAAATTTTGTTTTGCCACCAATCGATGCAGAAGTATTTAAATAATAATCTGTCTAAATTTCAAAAAAATCCTAAGAAAACACATTTGGCTGAACAACTACCTTAAAAAAAATAATCCGAGCTATTTATTTAGGAAAAAATTAACTTTTGTATTGTTTTTATTATATAGGACGAAAGTTATGAATGTTATGATGGTCGGGACATCTCTTCAACTTATTTACAATTAATATTTTACATGAAAACCCGGGTTTTGATGGAAAGGCAGCCCAAGAATAATGAAAACTATAAATTCCGTATTAAAAAATATATATCATTTTAATTCTCAAAAAAAACCTACCAAATTGTTGATTTCACTGACAAAGTGGAGGAAAAAGTGAAACTTTTTCAAAACTCGGTACGCTGTTTGTAGTTTCAATGAATTAATTAATGTATTAATGGGTAATTCAAAATAAAACTGTTCGATATTTTTATTTTATATATTTTACCATAGAAATGTCAAAAAATGATTTGTTTGAAAAGTTTTAATTGAAACGTTTTTGATTTGCCGAGAGTTTTTTTTTTTTAATGTTATCGAATGCAAGAAGGAGTACCAGTAAGATACAGCCCCTATAGATCTCTAAAGACCCTTGCATTACCGAAGAGAAGGGAAAGTTGATCAAGTTAGAGGGTGGAGGCGTAGGTGTTTGTACACCTCGGGTTTTGAAGGTTTTAAGATTGAAGGAGACAATAAAAGAGTGTGTCTTCTGCTGGAATTATAAATTTTATTTATTTATAACGAGACTATAGTTTCGAGGGCTTTGTCCTCTTCATCAGTCTATTACAATTGATTCACAGGAATTAATTTATGAATGAAAGGTTAAAATTTTTCATCTGGCTATTATAATAGAACGAGCTTTTCGTGCGTGCCTTCGGCACGCCCTCGAAACTCGGCCTTCCGGGCTGGTGCCCTGGCGGGTGGCGTCTCGGTCCAAAAATTTTATTCCTCTTAAAAAACCACACTCCAAATGTATACCTGTAAACTCCCGAAAATACATAGTCTCTTAAAAGTTTCGCCACATTTTCGTCCTGACACAGCTACAGAAATGAGGCTCTAGATATGAATCTGGAAGTATTTTTTTTCTCTATAACCTACAGCATTGTGATATTTTTTGTGTGGAAATAGATTTATTTAAATAAGTGGGATTGTGTGAGGAGGAGAATTATATTATATCATTTTTTTAAAATTCGATAATGTATATAAGGCTCCAAATATTTAAAAGAGATGAATCAGGTGTTGTTTGTATGATATGACAGGCTGCTCCCTCCAGTATTGCCATGAGAAACTCGGGCATGCGTGTCTTAAGTCGTTCAATTTTGTAAAAATCCAAAAATAAGAATAACAAAATTTAGATTTTTAAAAAATTATAAAAAAGTTGCAAATTATTAAAAAATAAACAAATAATATATAAAATATAAATCAACTAAGATGTGATTAATTTATTTTTCTGTGCGCAAAGAAAAGCGAATTCAATATTTAATTTTTGAGCGGAGAGGGGAGGAGGAATAATTATCAATATATTTAATGTTTCTTAATTTAAAATCAATTGGAGTCTTTCATTTCAAATTACAATTAGAATTATATTTCAAATTTGCCGCAAATATACGGAGGGCATCAGCGCTCCTTTCGGCAGCATTCTCAGAGCGTTGTTACAAATGAATCTAGCCTCTTATATATATTATTTGAGTGTTGAGGCGTGGGGGGGGGGAATAATTATCAATATATTTAATGTTTCTTAATTTAAAATCAATTGGAGTCTTTCATTTCAAATTACAATTAAAATTATATTTCAAATTTGCGCGAATATACCGACGACATCAGCGCTCCCTTCGGCAGCATTCTCAGAGCGTTGTTACAAATTAATCTAGCCTCTTATATATAGTATTGTTCATGTGGCCAAGTTAAGAAGTGAAATTTATACGTCTTTTATTTTGGCATGTAGGTGGCGTTCATGAAGTTTTTATTTGAACGGCTAATTTTAAAATAAATCTTTTGAGAATTTCTATTTTTCGATTTCCAAAATTTTGTGGTGAATTATTATATGATTTTAAAAATTTCTAGCTATTCGAAAATACTAATTTTGAAGGGATCTAATTCTGATCTAATTAATTTAATATTTGATTCATCTGGAAAACAATGTTTCTCGGAGATTAAATGTTCTGCAAATGCACTATGACCCGAACCCCCCTTAAAAACTCTTTTGTGTTCCGAAATGCGTGTGTTTAAATTTCGTTCTGTTTTTCCTATATAGGTCGAATCATATTCTCCACATGTTATGGAATAGACACCTTTTTTGTCAATTTTTTGAATTTTGTCTTTCTTATCTCGTTATAAATAAATAAAATTTATAATTCCAGCAGAAGACACACTCTTTTATTGTCTCCTTCAATATATAAAAATTCTGCTACTTCTCGGCACAAAAACTTTCAATTTAGGATTGAAGATTATAAGTGCTGGGAAAGATGGAGGCTGGTAGAGATGTCCATTTCCTTGAAGTCATAGGGACAAACCTGTATTGGCGAATCAAGTGGCCCGGCACTTTTCCAATTTAACAGCATGCTTTGGGGGGAAATTACTGACACATCAGAGCATCTGCCGTGATAGTATCTATAAAAAAATAGAGTAGCAGATTTGTTGAATCATAAAGAGAAACAAAGAAGTTGTCCTCTGTTTGATCTGTTGACATCAAGCAGAAGCCAACCTCTTTGTTTCTATTTATGAAGTTTTGCGTTTTTTAACCGGAAGATCTGGAGCTAGAATGCCCAAAATCTAATCAATTCTCCACATTGGAATTATAATCATTTTAGCACAAGAATGAGCTTTCTACGATTTTTCCTTTAGTTATCATGGGTATAAATTGAGTGAAATTCTTGCATAACATGTCAGAAGGATATTGACACTAGACTTAAGCCAAATGCCCGGAAAGCATGCTTGGCACTTGGGTTTGACTTCTGAGGGAGGTGATGCGTTCTGACATGAATAAAACATATTTAATAAATCTTTGATTCTCAGTCTTAATTTCTTATTAACAAATTTGGCTAAATATATTCAGTGAAGGTAGAATTTTAGGAAAACACCATTAAAAAACTCATCCGAATTTTAATCAAAAAATTTTTATTTGGAATTTTTAGTTTTCATTATTCTTGGGTTTCCTTTCCATCTATTCTACATTGAATTCTATCAGTCCTTCTCCAAAAGAAAATATTTATAAATTAGTAAATAAAAAAAGATGGCTCCTTAACACGAGTAACGCATTTCCATTACTACCAAAATACTGTCTGTAATCGAAATTCATACTTAGTTAGGGAAACACCTTTTTTCATAGTAAAATTTTTTGGATTTCGCATTATTTATTGTTATAGTGAAATTGAGGGGTGAACCGCGATTGGAATTAGGTGTACACAGTCTTTGGAATTATTTGGAATTATTTTGGAATTCATTAGATAATCTATTGTATTTTATTGTCTTCTACTTGGAAATGAAAGTGGAAATAGAAGTAGGTGTACAAGATTTTAGGTCGCGGTTCACCCCTCTAGTGAAATTATTCCAGAGCTGGAAAATTAGCAACTCTCGCGAATTCGAACATATACGGTAAATTAGCGAGATCCTCACTCTGAAACTCGTAAATGAATCACTTATAATATTAAAATCGCTTCGAATTTTTACAATCTATCTAATAGTTTAATTTTTTAATGGAAATAAAAAAAATCCACCAGAAATAATTATGGTATTAAAATACTTACTTCCTTAACCATCTCTTCAAGGATTGAAGTATGCGGTATATAAGCAGGGCAAATCATGATGGACGGGAATATTATATTCCAATTATGGAAATCGGTATCCAAGCCTGTAATAGTAGGATTGGTCTGAAATTTATCCCACAGAGACACAATTATAATAAGGGTCACAAGAGCACCAATTGATGTGAAACAAAACCACATAAACCTGAAACAAAACAAAATCAAAATAAGCTGATGTGTTCTGATGTGTGATGTGGCCATCCACTTGACTTTACCATACAACCTGGCCCCTCACTTATATTTAATATTTAATGAAATTATTTATAATCATGTAGTGTAGAGGGGTTAGTTTTTTTCATTTTTAGATTTCTGAGGGTCCACTGATTATGTATACAAAATTTGGTTGAGTTTGGTAAATGGCCAAGATTTTCATTTTTTGACCCTACCCATTTTGGGCGGTTAGTTTTTGCATTTTTAGATTTCTGGGGTCCCACTGATTGTGTATACAAAATGTGGTTGAGTTTGCTCAAATGGCCTAGATTTTTAATTTTTAACTCCCCTCCACCCCCTTTAATTATGGGTCGATATGCACAAAAATCTAATCAGCTCTTAATTTCAATGGAGCAAAACTAAGTGTCAAATTTGGTTTCGATATTCAGACTAGTTTTTGAGCTAGCTCGTCCACAAAAATTTGGTAACGCACAGACTAACTAACTAACAACCAGACATTTTGACAAAACAATTATTATCTCAAAAAATATAATTTTTTCGATGTTCACTTATTATGGCTTTTTTGTAGAGCAAAATGCCATGGTTTAGCTTAATTTTTTTAATCAAAATAGTTCGATCGCCCCCCCCCCCCCCCCCCATACAGGCCCGTGCCTGGCGGGAGTGCAACACGTGCGTCGCACGCAGAGGCCAAAAAACGACGGCCAAATCGACAGGGAATTTATAACAATTTTTTTTTTTTTTTTAATGAACTTAAAATATGAGATATGAAATTTGTAAAAAAAATTTGTAAAAAAACAAACATTTATTTTTTAAAAAATTTTAAAATTGAAAATAAAGTTCTATGTGTGTGTGTGTTTGTGTTACCCTGTATGGTAAAGTAATAACAATCACTCATCAAAACTATTACAATGCAAAATATCTTCATCAAAAGCCTTGGAATATCTAAAGGAATTGCTGAAGATGTACAGTCATTGTAAAAAGTGAAGGAAATTTAATAATGTCATCATCCTTTATTTGTTCTGAAGCTGAAGGTGTAATGAACTTTATATTTGTAAGCTGAAGGTGTAATTAACTTTATCTTTGTAAGAGGCGGCCCGCTCCTCGGAGGCCCAATAAACAAAATTAAAAGGTAAATTGTACATTTTGTTTAAAAAAACATTATTAAGCAAATATCTAAAGTAATCTCGTAGCTCAGTTGGTAAATAACATTCATTCATAATACCAAAATTGACGTTTGTAACGTCAAAAATTGACATATGATTGCCATCTGGCAGCCATTTCCAAAGCAGGATAATGCCCATAGAAATTGAGGCAGATTTCAGAACTAAATTTCGCGGCATAGCTTAAAATTTACCCCTTAACGAAGTGGATGAGTGTAATCATTAATTTAATTTCGATTAAAATTGTTCTAAGAAGATGGCCAATACTAGGTTTACAAGTATGAAATGGGGATTTGAGAAACAGATGACGTACCAATTCAGTGTGTACCAAGATTTGACATAGATGGCACTTTGTTGCTTCATCAACAAGTGTCAAAGGCGCATAAGTAATAAGTTGAAAAAGTGTTTGCATAGTATTGTTTTGCTGTGTTCAATATGTCGAAATTTATGCCAAATAAAATTCTCGGACAGCATTAATTTTTTCGTTTCCTTTCGATGAGGAGCTGCTGAATCATACCGAATGCTTCGAGAAGCTTATGGTGAACATGCTTCATCTCAAGATACGTGTGAAAGATGGTTTCTGCGTTTCAAAAATGATTATTTTTATGGTGCAGACAAGGAACACGGAAAACCGCCAATAAGGTAAGAAATTCAAGGTTCTAAAAATATTATATACCTCATTAGTCAGAAGCCAACTCGAATATAGCACCATTATATATGGAATCCGTATTACGCAAACCATATTTCTGCCTAGAAAGAGTTCAACACAAATTCCAGCGTATTATAAATAACAAGCTCGGTATGAACGTTACGGATCTCGACTATGATGCCATTATGTCCCTCTTAAATCTGCAGAGCCTTGAGGTTAGACGCAACTTTTTTTGATATAACCTTTCTTTCAATACTCGTCAACGGTAAAATTGATTTTCCTGCATTGCTTGGCATGATTAAATTTAGACTCCCCATGCATAGATCTAGCTCTAATAATCTATTTGAAATCCCCTTCCATAACACAAATTATGGTTATGCCAATGCGATTGACCGAATACAAAGATCTACTAATCGGATCTCACATCGCTTTGATATCTTCCATGACTCTTTGGGATTCCTAAAATCAATCTGTTTTGAGTAATCGAACTGCGTGTGATTGGCGATACCTTGCTGGCGGTCTGTCAATGTTAAATTTCCGTGATGTTTTGTTTTGTATTTGTGTTAGTTGTTATTGTGATTTTCTATTTTTCACTCTGTTTCTGGATCTTGTGTGTGTTTGTATTGTGACTTGTTGTGTCACCTTATATTTTTGTATTTTTTGTATGTTTATATTATGATTAAAGTATCAACTTATATTAAAAAAAAAATTGTATTTCTTTTGTGTTTATATTATGATTATCGTACCAGCTTATATTTTTGTAAATTTATTTTGTACTTTTATTGTTATGTATAAGGACACTTTTGTCCGTCTACTGATTTAAAATAAAATAAAATAAAATTTATTGAAATTAGGAAAAAAAGATGCAGCATTTCAAACATTTTTCGACGAAAACGATTGAAACGGTTAACACCAAACGGTATCAACAACAATTGATCGGTTTGAGTAGTTCACTGCTCAAAAAAAGGATCAGAATATCAAAAAAGACAAAATAAGGTCATTTTTAACCGACTTCAAAAAAGGAGGAGGTTCTCTATTCAAATGATTTTTTTTTTTTTTTGTGTCTATGTTAGATTCATATCTCCGCCAATTGTGTAACCGAATTTTGAAAAAAAAAATTTGAAATGGGTTCAGTCTAGCTTTCGATTGGTCCCATTTTTTTTTTAATGGTATT
The DNA here is from genome assembly GCA_024734495.1 of Forficula auricularia. Taxonomy (NCBI): domain Eukaryota; kingdom Metazoa; phylum Arthropoda; class Insecta; order Dermaptera; family Forficulidae; genus Forficula; species Forficula auricularia. Next base: position 738,607 of record JALMQS010000647.1, on the reverse strand, counting down.
AGACCTTTTTTGTTAGGTTTGTTTTAGGCCTAACTTCTTTGTTTATGAACCGATTTCGATGATTCTTTTTTTATTGGAAAGGGGGTGTCTTAGGGATGGGGCCATATTAATTTGGTCAAGTTATGATGACTATTAATAACATCACTAAAAAGAGAAAAAATAAAATTAATTTATAAGAAAAAAATAAAACCGACTTCAAAAAATTAAATTCAATAAATAAAATACACTAAAAGGTATAAAATAATTATTATCTTATTTAGTTACAACTAAACGACGAAATATTAACATGAAATTACTTTTTAAGTTGGTACTAAACAAACTATACTTATAAGCGAGCATACCCTCCAAACGTGCTAAGATCCGTCGAGTGCGATTCATAAAAGGTATATGTTTGGCACCGACTTCAAAAGTAATTTCATGTTAATATTTCGTAGTTTAGTTGTAACTAAATAAGATAATAATTATTTTATACCTTTTAGTGTATTTTATTTGTTGCATTTAATTTTTTGAAGTCGGTTTTTATTTTTTTCTTAAAAATTATTTTTTCTCCATGATATATGGAAAAACCGGTTCGAACGACGTTGGAAGCACTCAGCTGGGAAGTTCTACCCCATGCGGCTTATTCACCAGACTTTGCTCCTTCCGATTAACACTTGTTTGAATCGTTGGGTCACGCACTTACAGAGCAGCGCTTTGGTTCATACGAAGATGTGAAAAAAGTCGGTGCCAAACATATATATTTTATGAATCGCACTCGACGGATCTTACTTAAGTAAGTTTGGCGGGTACGCTCGCTTAAATAGTTTGTTTGGCAACGACTTCAAAAAGTAATTTCATGTTAATATTTCGTCGTTTAATTGTAACAAAATAAGATATTTATTTTATACCTTTTTAGTGAATTTTATTTTTATTTTTAAGTTATTATTATTTTATTTGTTGCATTTAATTTTTTTGAAGTCGGTTTAATTTTTTTTTATAATTAGAAAAATAAATCCCCATTTCATACTTGTACACCCTGGTAAATGAAAATTTAAAACAAAATCCTGTAATTTAATGTAAATGTTTAAAAATCTGTCATTCAAAATCCTTTAATTTATTTTAGTTTTAAAATCAGTCGTTCGCTGTGTCCTTGTTGAATTTTACACGAGTTGTTTATGGCATTAAAAAGAAAAACATTTGATATTCTTAAACTCAATACTTTTCTTCTTCTTCTTCCGGACTTCTACGTCTGGCGGCGCTTCTCCGTTCCCAATTTCCAAGTTTCACGGTCCCAGACATCCACAATCTCGAGATTTCTGGAACTCATAGCCTCGTTCACCTCGTCCATCCAAGGAGCGCCTGGGGCGACCTCTTTTTCGTCTTTCAGGGGGGATCCATTCTAGAGCCTTTTTTGGAATTCGTTCTTCATCCATCCTTTTTACGTGTCCAAACCAAACTAATTGTTTTTTTTTGGATTTCGTCAATAATATCCCCGTCCATCTTCATTCATCTTCTTATTTCTTCATTTCTAACTCTATCAGTTCTCATCAACCCACAGCATCTTCTTGGGAAATCTATTTCAGTGGCTAAAAGTCGGCCTCGGTTTCTAACTCCGATATCCCATACCTCTGCTCCATAGGTAGTAACACTACAAACGAGGCTGCTATAGAATTTCATTTTTGTGGATCTCCTAATCGTTTTGTCCCATAAAACTGAGTGGAAGGCCATTGTAATCTTTCTCATCATCATCATCATTGAGTAGACACTCCTAAGAATGGTTTGATGCAGCAATCCGTCTCCACTCGTCTCTGTCCCCCGCCAGCTGTTTGACCCCTCTAAATGTCTGGCATCCCATATCCCCAATTATTTGGTCGAAATATTCAAATCTGGGTCTTCCCCTTCCCCTTTTCTTTCCCACCTCCCCCTCCAATATATCCCTAAGCAGTCCCCCATGTCTCAGTGTGTGCCCCATCATCTGACCTCTTCTCTTCTTCAGACTCTTCCACAAGGTTCTTCTTTCTCCTATTCTTCCAAGAACTTCTTCATTTGTAATTTTATCCATCCATTTGATATTCATCATTCTTCTGTAGCACCACATTTCGAAAGCCTATAATCTCTTTCTCTCCGCTTTTCTAATTGTCCAGGTTTACCACCCGTACATGGCTATGCTCCATACATATATCTTCAATAGCAACTTCCTGTTTTCTAAGGTAATTGAGGAGGAGCACAGTAGTTTTTGTTTTGAATTAAACCCCATTTTTGCTTGGTCAATTCTTGATTTAATTTCGTTTTTCGCTCCTCCCATCCCATGTTATTTTACTTCCTAGGTAGCGGAAATTCTTAACTCTTTCTAGGTTAAAAGCCTCATTTAATTTTCTCACCATGTAGTCAAGATCCATTTCATCATTTGCAATAACCAGCTGGGCAACCGCAAAAAATAGCGTAGAAATCATACTTTCTCCGATTTCTATTCCCATACTGTTGCACTTTCTTGACCACCCGTGAAGAATCATATCCAAATAGATTTTGAAGAGAGCTGGCGATAGGCTACATCCCTGTCTGAGACCTTTTGAAATTTCGAACCAATCAGACACATTGTTATTTATTTTTATTTGTAAGGTGTTATTTTTATATAGATTTACAATCGCCTTGATTAATGTAGGGTTTATTTTTAGTTCTTCCATTTTTTCCCAAACTCAATAGTTAACTTAGCTATTCTTTTGTGAATCAGTTACTTAGCTGGATGACTGGCTATATATAAAAGCAAGGAAAACGATGAAATAAATTCTCAAATCAAAACACGACCATTTGGTCACGTTCTCCGTGTTTATATCACTTAGGAAAGCATTTCCTTTCTTTTCTTTCTTCTCAATCTTTTTTTCTTTTTTAAAAAACAAATCACCTGTCTATTTGTACAAAAAGTTCTTGTTTAAAAATTCTCTAAGTTCTTTATACGAATGGCTCGAAACTGCAAATTTATAATACATATAGGACAACTTACCATATTGCAGGTCGTTCGCTATCTATTGTGCAAAGCACTGGAATTTTATTCCTATTAAATCAAGAAAGCCATAAAGTCTAAACAGTTTTAAAACTAAATATTTTGAATTATTATTTAACGGACAAAAGTCTGGATTATAATAACACTGCTCGACAAAAATTAAACAAAAATTTCTCCTCGTAAATCTAACAATGGATTCCATTCCATTCCATTATTCCATTCCATTATATACGCTGTTTATCATGCAATTTCCCGATTTTTAAAACACGCTCAGAGTTTTGAGAAATAATCGGTCAAAATGACGAAAAAGGCCATTTTGACCTATTTTCGAATCCCATTATATATTAAACAGCAATATTTGAAATCAAAATATTTTGTTGACGTAATAGAAAATAGCCTTCTCTTTGATTTTCAAATTACCCTTTATTTTTAGCTCAATTATAACTAGAGTTATAACTAAAAAACTAAGACCCTATGTTTTTATCTGTGTTTATTTCATTTATATTCACGTAGTCTTAGTTTTTTAGTTATAACTCGCGTTCTAATTGAGCTAGAAACAAGTGGTAATTTGAAAATCAAAGAGGAAGCTGTTTTCTATTATGGCAACAAAATATTTTGATTTCAAATATTGCTGTTTAATATATAATGGGACTCCGAATATAGGTCAAAAAGTCCATTTTCGTCATTTTGACCAATAATATGTTAAAACTCTGGCGTGTTGTAAAAAATCGAGAAATTGCATGATAATCAGCGTATAAAACTCTACTGGAATCCATTGTTAGGTTTACGGTTACAAATTTTTGTCGAACAGTGTAATTTTTATAGTTTCATCAAGAGAAGAAATCTTGTCTTGATGACCATTTTTACTTTATCCAATGCAAAGCATGGGTAAAGTATTGTAATCGCTCTCGGGGCAAGCGTTGCTTCAAAGGGTCCTCAGGTAAAGACTACGGAACCCATGGACTCAATTAAAGTCACAAATTGTAGTATTCAATTAGGTTGAATTTTAGCACGTGAGGGTTTTGCCAAAAATTACATGGGGTCTCGTCGAGAGGCCAAAAAGTGCGATTTTTTCATTTAGTGCGTGCGGATGTATGTATGTATGTATGTATGGATGGATGTATGTATGTTATCGTTTTTTTGGCCCACGATTTTTTCCACACCGCTGCACCGATTGAAATGAAATTGAAAACATGGCATTCTTTTAACAAAATGAAGAGCTGATTAGTTTTTGGTACATATCGGCCCACAAACATTAGTACTTTATTACAGTACTTTTTAGTTTTTTCGAAATATCTTGAAAATGACTTAACCAATTTTGATGAAATTTAATATCCTAATTAAGTACCTTGGGGACCACAAAAAAGGTTAAATAAAGTTTTTAGTAAAATTATATTTTAAAGTACTTTACTCTAGAGTAAGAGAGTACTTTTTTTAATTTTTTAAATTCTTTAAAATTTATTCATTTGAAAGTTTTAATATAGCTCATTTAGCCTGAATTAAGTAAGAATGGATAGGCTTCTCTCTGTAAAATGCTAAAAATTTGGGAGAAATTTTTATAAGTAACCATAGCAAGTGCGTTGTTTTCTTATCCGTTACCTTTGCTTAAGACATAGAGAAATCGACTTTAAACCAAAAATAGCGATTGATTCTCATCTAGTACTTGAGGAATAACCATTCTATATTGGATTTTTGACGTTTCGGTTTTTATTAGTAACCATTGCAGAAGACATAGAGAAATCGACTTTAAACCAAAAATAGCGATTGATTCTCATCTAGTACTTGAGGAATAACCATTCTATATTGGATTTTTGACGTTTCGGTTTTTATTGGTAACCATTGCTGAAGACATAGAGGAATCGACTTTAAACCAAAAATAGCGATTGATTCTCATCTAGTACTTGAGGAATAACCATTCTATATTGAATTTTTGACATTTCGGTTTTTATTGATAACCATTGCTGAAGACATAGAGGAATCGACTTTAAACCAAAAATAGCGATTGATTCTCATCTGATACTTGAGGAATAACCATTCTATATTGAATTTTTGACGTTTCGGTTTTTATTGGTTTCTTCAGCAATGGTTACAATAATAACCGAAATGTCAAAAATCCAATGTAGAATGGTTATTCCTCGACTATTAAATGAGAATTATTTTTGAATTAATGTCAATATGAACTACAAATTGCAACTGATATCTGATTAATAATAAAGGAACAAACATATTAATATTTCAAATGAATTTGGATAAAGTTTAGCAACGATCCGTTGCAGTTTATTTTGTCTTGCCTTGATTTTCAAGACAACAAAATAAACATTTCTTGACGACGGATTTCTTGTCTTGATAGATACGTAAGAATGTACCCCCTGCGTTTCGCAACCATAAATCTCAGAGCTACGAAATTCAAAACTTAAGCTCGATATAGGCTAGATGGGGTAAAGCAATCAGAACACCGGAAGTGGACATTTAAATCAACGATTTTTTCATTTTTTTATTTTCTCAAAAACTGAACTAACGATTTTGTTTAAAATTGGTGTACTTATCATGTGTCATGAGTTAATAGTCGTGTATAGATTTTAATCCGATTGAGATAAAAGAAGGGGCTGTAAATTAGGAGTGTCGTAAAATAAATATTTTAATCATTCATATATCGTCTTCGGTAAGAGGCAAAAAGTTTCCGAGCATCGCTCGGTGCCCCAGGAGCTAATCATATCTAACCAAGTGAATGTACCTTTCAATAAAGGGCCGATCTGGCTCATTGATATAGCGCACGCCATGTAGAGTGCTGTTCTCGAAGAAGTGTTTGTACTGATAAGCCCAGCTCGTTTTCAATAACTGAACCCGTTTTGTGGCCCGCTTTTGGTTATTTATCAGATTACTAGGACGGTCGAAAGAATTCATGTTCAAATCTGCTACATTCTGAAAAAAATTATTATTATTCCTATTAGTAATGTCATCTTTGGTGTTATTCAATAAATCAAGGGAGATTCAAACTAAATAGTTATTATTAATTAATCGTAATTAATAAGCGGGTCAAGTTCGAGTCGGACTTCCATAGCGTGAGTTCCTTGCATAATAAATTTATCTATATTCCTAGCTGAAAGATCCGTCGATTCGTGAATTCAATACTTCACTCTGTCCAGAAGGCTGCAGGTAACAAAAAAAAATAATCTATCTTCTGAAATACTTGAGATACCAGATTCCTTATTAATAAAAAGGAAATAAATTAAAATAGCTTAGAATTTTAATTTAAGTATTTAATTTTTTTTTTTAATGATATTGATGAGAGAAGGAGATACACCAGAAGGTGGATCCCCTAAAGGATTGTATGGGCTGGCCCCTCAATCGTGAAAAGAACAGAGTAGAAGGAAAAGAAGCCGGGATCACGAGCCAATATCAGAAACTTAGATACAATTCAATATCCAATTTACTAAGGTTTTAGGGGCTTCGAGCAGTGGTAAATTCTCCGCGCGATAAATTCGGTTAAATTTATCTCCCACTTAATTGAAGTTGGGCTCACGTAAAATAAACAAATTGCGTTATCACTTTTTAACCGACTTCAAAAAAGGAGGAGGTTCTCTATTCGATTGAATTTTTTTTTTTTTTTTTTTTTTTGTGCCTATGTTACCTTATATCTCCGCCAATTCTCAACCGATTTTGAAAATTTTTTTTGCATTGGGTCCAGTCTAGCTTCCGATTGGTCCCATTTTTTTTTCGATTTTTTTTCATAGGTATTAGACCTTTTTTATTAGGTTTGTTTAGGTTTGTTTAGACCTAACCTCTTTGTTTATGAACCGATTTCGATGGTTCTTTTTTTATCCGAAAGGGGGTGTCTAGGGGATGGTGTCATATTAATTTGGTCAAGTTCTGATGATATAATCACTATTAATAACATCACTAAAAAGAGAAAAATAAAAATTTTTAAGAAAAAAATAAAAACCGACTTCAAAAATTAAGTGCAACAAATATAAAAATACACTAAAAGGTATAAAATAATTATTATCTTATTTAGTTACAACTAAACGACGAAATATTAACACGAAATTACTTTTTGAAGTTGGTGCCAAACATATACCTTTTATGAATCGCACTCGACGGATCTTACTTAGTACGTTTGGCGGGTACGCTCGCTTATAGGTATAGTTTGTTTGGCACCGACTTTAAAAAGTAATTTCGTGTTAATATTTCGTCGTTTAGTTGTAACTAAATAAGATAATAATTATTTTATACCTTTTAGTGTATTTTTATATTTGTTGCACTTAATTTTTTGAAGTCGGTTTTTATTTTTTTCTTAAAAATTTTTTCTACAATAAATTTAATCTATTCGTGAATTTAATTAGCTGATCAATATTTAAATATTTATTTCAAAAGCCACTATCTTATTACATATGATTAAAAATGAATAATAAGCAAGTAGATTGAAGTTTGCGATGGTTCACTTGGTTCCCATCTAAATATGATACATATATCAAAATAAACGGACACGTTCTGATATGGCCATCCACTTGAATTTACCATACACAACCTGCCTCCTCACTTATATTTAATAAAATTATTTATAATCAGGGGGGGGGGGGTTAGTTTTTGCATTTTTAGACTTCTGGGGGCCTACTGATTATGTATAAATAATTTGGTTGAATTTGGTACAAGAGCCTATATTTTCATTTTTGCCCCCCTCCTCCCATATTTTTGGCGGTTAGTTTTTGCATTTTTAGACTTCTGGGGGTCCACTGATTATGTATACAAAATTTGGTCGAGTTTACTCAAATGGCCTAGATTTTTAATTTTTAACCCCCCTATACACCCCTTAATTTTGGATCGATATGCACCAAAATCTAATCAACTCTTAATCTCAATACCTCAAAACTACGTGTGAAATTTGGTTTCGATATTCACACTAGTTTTTGAGCTACCTCGTCCACAAAAATTTGGTAACACACAAACTAACAGACTAACAGACATTTTGACAAAACAGTTATTATCTCGAAAAATATAATTTTTTCGATGTTTACTTATTAAGGCTTTTTTGTAGACCGAAATGCCATGGTTTCGCCCAATTTTTTAAATCAAATTAGTTTGAGCCGTTTTTGAGATATTTCAAAAAAAAAGAAGTAAAAAAAAAACACTTTTTTCATGCACGATTACAATACTAGACCATACCCTGTATGGTAAAGTAAAAGTCAAAAAAGCGAAATCCTTTCCATATGTAGGAATTTTGAAAAACAAAACTTTTTTTATAAATTTACTTGATTTTATTGATTATATTTAAAATTATATTTTTCATGATTTTTTCCCTGGGATTGATATTACATGTTTATTGTTTACACATTGTAGATTTGTGACAAAATTGATTGAATTATTGTTTTATAAAAAAAATCGATAATACAATGAATAAAATGTATTCGAATGACATTCGATTTGTGCTTTATTGCCTTATTAAATAGATAATGATACAAACATATTTAAATATGTATCTTCCACCACTATCTTTAGAACGAGATCTTACATAAATAATAAAGGTCATATGATTAGAAAATACATCGATTAGAGTAACTAGACCAGCTGATAAATATTTTATTCTTACTTTGTTAATGACATTGACGTAGGGAAAATCTCCCACGTGTCATATCAGAAGAAGCAAGTCGTGCGGTTAGTTCTTAGATGGATGACTGTTTTTAACCGACTTCAAAAAAGGAGGAGGTTCTCTATTCGACTGAATTTTTTTTTTTTTTTTTGTGCCTATGTTACCTCATATCTCCGCCAATTGTCAACCGATTTTGAAAATTTTTTTTGCATTGGGTCCAGTCTAGCTTCCGATTGGTCCCATTTTTTTTCGTTTTTTTTTTCATAGGTATTAGACCTTTTTTATTAGGTTTGTTTAGACCTAACCTCTTTGTTTATGAACCGATTTCGATGGTTCTTTTTTTATACGAAAGGGGGTGTCTTAGGGATGGTGTCATATTAATTTGGTCAAGTTCTGATGATATGATCACAATTAATAACATCACTAAATAGAGAAAAAATAAAAATAATTTTTAAGAAAAAATAAAAACCGACTTCAAAAAATTAAATGCAACAAATAAAATACACTAAAAGGTATAAAATAATTATTATCTTATTTAGTTACAACTAAACGACGAAATATTAACATGAAATTACTTTTTGAAGTTGGTGCCAAAAATATACCTTTTATGAATCGCACTCGACGGATCTTACTTAGTACGTTTGGCGGGTACGCTCGCTTATAGGTATAGTTTGTTTGGTACCGACTTCAAAAAGTAATTTCATGTTAATATTTCGTCGTTTACTTGTAACTAAATAAGATAATAATTATTTTATACCTTTTAGTGTATTTTATTTGTTGCATTTAATTTTTGAAGTCGGCTTTTATTTTTTCTTAAAAATTATTTTTATAAAATAGAGTTAATTAAAAATATTATGGGTTGAAATCTAAAGAAAGAAGTAGTTTAAAAAGAAACCACTCTATCCGCCAGGCTGAGTAGAAAAAATGTAGCGGCGCCTGGTCGACTAGGTTATGCATTCGAATGGCACATTCTGATTAGTGGGTTGCGTCATCAGGCGCTGAATATTAAAACCTGCCTTACCTTTTGATTATTTTTTTTTCAAACTTAAATAATTGTATTATTAACCTTACAAGGTAAATTTATTATTAATTCATTTAATAATTTTAAAATAGAGAAAAAATTATTTAATAAAGTATGTCTTCTGGCCTAGTGAGGAAAGTATACATAATCAGTGGGCATCCAGGAGACAAAGAATGCAAAAACTAACGCCCAAAATGGAGGGGAGGGTCAAAAAATAAAAATATAGGTCCTTGGACCAAATTTTGTATACATAAATCTGTGGGTCCCTAGAAGACAAAAACAAACCGCCCAAAATGGGAAGGGGCTAAGAAATGAAATTCTAGGATGCCCTTCGAACAAACTCAACCAAATTTTGTATACATAATCAGAAGGCCCCTAGAAGACTAAGAATGCAAAAATTAACCACCCGAAATGGGCAGAGATTAAATATAAGAGAGTCAGCTAGTATTAAATTACAAAAACAAACCGCCCAAAATGGGAAGGGGGGGGGCTAAAAATGAAATTCTAGGATGCCCTTCGAACAAACTCAACCAAATTTTGTATACATAATCAGAAGGCCCCTAGAAGACTAAGAATGCAAAAATTAACCACCCGAAATGGGCAGAGATTAAATATAAGAGTCAGCTAGTATTAAATTAAATATGAGAGAGGGGCCTGTAGCGGCCTGGACCGGACAGGCCAGATGTATGTTTTAAAGTCATGTGGATGGCTACATCAGCATATTGTAATAAAGACTGAAATAATATATGGTGAAAATATGCACATTGCACACCCTAGCTGTATTTGTCCTGAACGTGCATATTACATTTTTTATTTATTTTTTTTAAATACACAATTATATTATTTATATTATTTATTTTAACATTTTATTATTTTATAAATTTGCAAAAGTCAAAAATAATCTAATCTATATATATATATAAAATTAAGGTTTTGTCTGTACATTGGTCCAAATCACGCCAAATTTTGGTTGCACACGTTTCAAGCAAAGTTATGAACGAAAACACCCTCAACAAAATTCCTGTCTGTATGTCTGTCTGTTTCAGTGGTTTCCGCGAAAAGTTGCTCACGATTCACGTCAAAACGGCTGAAGGGATTATTATGAAATTTCATATTTGTATCAGAGGTCTTCTAACTTACGTTTTTAGCTATATAACGTTTTGATATTTTGACCCCAAAAGGGGGTTTGGGGGGGTGCACGAATGAAAATTATCAAATAACTCTTAAACTATTAACTCTACGAGAAATTTTATAATGAGCAAAGTTGTAGGGGATGTGATTTCTGACAACTTTTGTTTAAAAAAATTCCCCCCAAAAACCACCCAAAAAGGGGGGGAAGGAGAAAAATATATAAATTCTTGCCCTTGGAGCAAACTCAACCAAATTTTGTATACATAATCTGTAGGCCTCTAGAGAGCTAGAAATGCAAAAACTAACCACCCAAAATGGGGGGGGGGAGTCAAAAAATGAAAATTCTTGCTCTTGGACCAAACTCAACCAAATTTTGTATACATAATCTGTGGGCCTCTAGAGAGCTAGAAATGCAAAAACTAACCACTTAAAAAGGGGGGGGGGGTCAAAAAATGAAAATTCTTGCCTTTTGGAGCAAACTCAACCAAATTTTGTTTACATAATCTGTGGGTCACTAGAAGGCTAGAAATGCAAAAACTGGGTGCGGGAGTGGAGTGGGGGTGGGTTAGGGCATGGGATGCGCGGAGTGGAATGGCGGTGGAGTGAGGGAGTATGGCGGAGTAGGGGGGGGTGGGCAGGGTTGGTGGATGGGGGGTTCAGGTGAGGGTCCAGTGGCGTAGTGGGGTGGTACGGGGTGGGGGTCCGAGGTGGGGGGTGCAGGTTAGAGTGTTGAAGTGGTGGTGTGGGGGCGGGGGTTGGGGTGCTGGGTGGGTTTCGTGGAGTGTGGTGGGTTGGAGTGGGGGGTGAGGTTGGGGTTCGTGGGTTGGGGGCCCGAGGTGGGTGGGGTGAGGGTTGGGGTGAGGGTTGGGGTGGTGGTGTGGGGGCGGGGGTTGTGGTGCTGGGTGGTTTTCGGGGAGTGTGGTGGGTTGGAGTGGGGGGTGAGGTTTGGGTTCTGCGGTATGGGGGCGGGGGTTGGGCACGGATTCATGGTGCGGGGGTAGGGGTGCTCGATGGGTCGGGGGGAGTGTAGAGTGAGGGTGGGATTCGTGGGTTGGGGTCCAGGGGCGTGCCCTGCTAGCAAGAGGGCCGCCGAAGGCTGGCCTTGCAGCTAGTCTAATATAAATAGAAGAAAAATGATAAAATGAATGTTTATTTAATAATAATTAAAATATAAAACAAATCAAATTTAACTATTGAAATATGAAAATAATCAACTGGTTTGGCCACCATAGGACTTTCACATTAGTCTCTCTCTTATTTGAAATCATCATAATCAGCTTAAAATATCAATAAAATGATTCAAAAAATTATGCTTTCTTATTTTTGAACGAGAAATTCTAATGCTAGAAAGCCCAAGATCTAATCTAATCTCCATGTTGGAAATAGAAACATTTTAGCACAAGAAAAAACTTTCTACTAATTTTCGTTTTTAGTAATCTAAGGATATCTTAATCCAAACAAACATTCACACTGACAGCAAAATAATCGTTGAAAATTATTTTTCCTCACATTCCAGACATTTTTCAACACAATGAGCAAAAAATAAATTGCTCAGCTTGCTTCCCGGGCGTACCAAGTAACAGTGGCGTAGCAAGAAAAATTTAATGGTGGGGGGGGGGGGGTCAATCCACAAAATATTTAGTGGGAATTTTATTAAAATTTTATTAAAACAAATAGTCCAGTTAAATTGTGTATTTAACCCCAAATTTTTGGGCTAGTTGTAATTTCTTTGACCCTTTATGTTTTTGGGTTGGCTGAATCCGAATCTGAGGTTTGCTAACAAAATTTCGTGATGGAACATTGTCAAAAATGCCAAAAAACGTATAAAATCTTATTTTTCGGCGGTTTTTTGCTTATAATTCAAAGACTATCAACTTTTCGTAAATAATCTTCTTATTTAAAATGTAAGGTCATAAAATTTCCTACAAATTTTATTTTCTAGATTTTTTTCTTCAAACAACCTTTTGGGCTCAAGCTCTAGTTGAAAATTCGAGTATTTTTTTTGTTTCCGCAAATCCCAAAAACTCGCACTTTTTCGGTTTTTGCCCATTTTGACCATGAAAGAGCACGTTTTCGACAAAGACCACTCTATACATTTTAAACTAGATTAAATTTGCTACAATTCAAACAAAGTTTCATATTAATTGGATAATGGTAACCACTCCCGCAATCAGGATGAATTTTTGAAAAACTGTAATTTTTTGCAGAAAATCGCAGTTTTTCCTTCAAAAAATAAAAACCACTCATTCTAGAAACTTGATTCTTATCTCATTCTCTAGGAAATTTTGTTGACTTGAACGTTTACTTGGATCACTTTTTAGTTAAAACTCTTACATTTATAGATATCTAGCATTTTCCATGATAGGAAATGATCCATTTTTTTAAAAAATCGCAGTTTTTCCTTCATAAAATAAAAACCACTCGTCCTAGAAACTTTATTTTTGTCTCATCACGTAGGAAATTTTGTTGACTTGAACGTTTATTTGGACCACTTTTTTGATAAAATACTTAGATTTATAGATATGTAGCAGTTTCCATGGCACTTTTGAGGATTCGGATCATATCCTCTCTGGAAAATGGTGGATATCTATTATAAATCTAAGAATTTTATCAAAAAAGTGGTCCAAGTAAACATTCAAGTCAACAAAATTTCCTAGAGAATGAGATAGGAATCAAGTTTCTAGGATGAGTGGTTTTCATTTTATGAAGAAAAAACTGTGTTATTTACGAAAAGTTGATAGTTTTCGAGTTATAATCAAAAAACCGCCAAAAATGAGATTTTTGACAATGTTCCGTCACGAAATTTTGTTAGCAAACCTCAAATTCGGATTCAGCACACCAAAAAAGATAGGATCAAGAAATCAAAACTACTCCAAAACTTTCCCGCGAGGGGCCCTTTCGAGAACAATTTAACTGGAGTAAAGATACTTCAAGAAATTAAAAAAAAGAACATAATTCTTATTAGTTGAATAAAAGATTTCACTGTCGATGGTAACAGAATTGTTTTTATTTTAGGTTAAAAATAAAATAAAATGATATAGTCTTCTGTTTTTTAAATAAAATAATATTTAATTATTTCTAGAGACTATAGTCTTCGAAGGCATTGCTCTTCATCATCAGTCTATCACAAATATTTCAAATTAGTTACAAATTAAGATTTATACATAGAAAATTTTGAAAAATATATAATGTCTTTTTTCATGTTTCCTCTTGGGAGATTAAAATATAACATATTCTATATATATATAATATATTCTAATCTCCCAAGAGGAAACATGAAGAAAAAGACATTATATATTTTTCAAAATTTTCTATGTATAAATCTTAATTTGTAACTAATTTGAAATATTTGTGATAGACTGATGATGAAGGCAATGCCTTCGAAACTATAGTCTCTAGAAATAATTATAAATTATTTTATTTAAAAAACAGAAGACTCTCTCATTTTATTTCATTTTTAACCTAAAACATAATTCTTGATTAAACATATATTTATTTATTTTATTAGTCTCCATGAGTAGATCAGCAACCTGCCCTGGCGGGCAATAAGCTTCTTTACAGGTTTAATGAAAAATGACATGATTTACAATAATTTTAATGATATTTCCATTGACTTATCATTAAGGTGGGATTTATTGGTTTCAAGAAGGTTTGGGATGTGAAGCGTTGTGGTAGGTTGATTGGTCTGTGTCTTTTTAATCTTGTTGGTTGTATTGTTGATATTATGTCTTGAGCGTACTCATTTGGGTGGTGAGTTAGTTTGTTTAGGTACTTGTGACTGTGTTGTCTTATTTCGTCTTTTACTGAAGTTATTTCTATTTCTTTTAGTATAGTCGTGTTTTTTTTATACTTAAGTACTTAGTTAAGTTAATTACTTATTTACTTATTTACCTAGTTATGTGCTTACTTCTTACCTAGTTGCCTTACCCAGTTCCTTGAAAATATTGAGACGAGTAAGTACTTAATTAAGGCTTTCTTAAGCATAAGGAACATATTTAACTTTATTTCAATGGGTAAAATGAAATTATTTTGTTTAGTTGTTTGATTTATGGTACTTTTTTTGTATTTTCTGTAATAAAAATCGATTTTAAAAATTATACTTGGCGTTTAAACTTATCTACCTTAAAAAATTCAATAGAATAAAAAATAGAGGTCTTGGTGCAACTGGGCCAGCCTAGTCAGGGTCCAATTACCCCGAATCGCTTACATCTTTGATTATTTTTAATCCATATACAAATAAGACTAATTCTACCTACGGTCAGGGCCTTGAGGGATAGGGCAACATGTCCAACTGCTCAAAAGTTGTTAAAAATTAAAAAAACAGCAAATAGGCTGGGCTGGTCCAATTACCCCACAACGCGTTTAACTGGGCTAACCGCAAAACTTTACATTCAACTTAAGATAATTCCAAAATTTTGAATAATCAAAAGTTGAAAGTATCATGATTATTTGAAGAAAATGTTATCTTTCAATTAATATAGTCACGAGATCTATAAATTGTGAGGAAGCTTAGTTATAGCCAAAAATATGGAGTACTATCCTTGGGAAAACAAAAAGAAGTTGGCCATTTACCCCACCTGACCTTACCAAGTAATATTTTATGTTTTATCTTGGTCGTATTTCTTTCGGTTAAATTGATCAAAAAGAAAAGAACAATTGCCTGCCTTGTGATTAGTGAAAGGAAAAAGAGTAATTGTGATTGAAGGGAGCTGCCAAGCCCTATGTTAGTGGTTGGGCTAGTACTGGGAGAAGGCAGAAGGGCTTGGATTGGAGACTCCGCCCTTCAGCCTCAGCGTCTCTTCAGGCGCCGAGTTTCTTTTTATTCCTCCTCTCGCTCTTCTTGCTTGGCCAGGAAATTAGTTTTCCCGATTCTATTTTCGAACAGTCGGACCGACCCTCTCTTCAATCGGATTCGGCTGCCTCACTTCTTAAGTCGGCAGTTGGCCTACGGAACCCGTCGCGTGCACAATGACGACGGATCTGGGTTCGAATCCCGAATCCCAATCCCTCTCTACGTGAATCGCGTATTCAAGTGGATATGTGTGCGTGTGTGTTTGTGTGTGTGTGTTTCTGTCACAAGTGAGTGAAAACATTACCAAGTGATTTTACTATAAAAAAAAATTATTACAACTTATAAAAAAAAAAAATTAATAATTAAAATGTGAATTTAATTTTGTTGTTGTAAATTTCAAGAATGTTCTCATCATTGAAATTGTCAAATTTTCGTGGAAAATCGAAAAACTGTCAGAGTAGTGGTAGTGAACCGCCATTGACGGCGAAACCACCGAAAACACCAAAAACGCCATTATCCCAAAATAGAAGATCAAAATGTGAGTGAACGAAACAACAAATACACAACAAACACCAGACAGATGGATACAGACAGGCAGACAGACAGACAGACTCCTACACATATGGCCCTTAAAAAGAGGGTCTTCAGGCGAGACAGCCATAAGGGTTACATATATATATATATATACCTCTATATTAGGGAGGAATTTTGTATCAATTCTCACACTCCTGAACATTCGACTTTCACTTAAACATTAAAACAACTACAATTAAAATTTATTAATTATCAAAATAAAACGACATTATTTTGTAAGGAGAAATCAATCAAGTTATCTTCTGCTTGATTCAAATATATTTGTTAGACATAAGTTTCCTGTATTTGATTCGATCGCGAATGTAGATGATTTTTGTCAAATATTAAGTGGAAATAATATCCGAATTTATATATTTCTAACTTGAAATAGTGAAGTTAATTTTCTCATTAATATATCAAAGAATGATTGACACATTAACGAGAATTGTTTTTGATCGCGCTTTTTAAACAAGATATATATCGCGAGACTACTGCTGGTTGAAGCTATTGGACTCTTCTGAGTCGTAAGTCTGGACAAGAGAGAACGAAAAATATGTGATCCATTTGGCTATAATTCAGCATCACATCGCGATTGACTCGCATGACACTTTTTATATCAAACACTGATATGGATCACCTGGTGATTTGATATAAAAGTGTCATGCGGACCAATCGCGAAGTGATGCTGAATTATAGCCAAATGGATCATATCTTTTTCATTCTCTCTTGGTCCAGACTTAAGACTCAGCAGACTCCAATAGCTTCAGCCAGCAGTAGTCTCGCGATATATATCTTGTTCAAAAACAATTATCGTTAATGTGTTAATTATTCTTTGATATATTCATGAGAAAATTAACTTCAATATTTGTTAGAGACTATATTTTCAAAGGTTTGGCTTTTATCAATCAGTCTTTATTAATTAAAAATATTCTAACTGTTATTTCTCATCGGTTCAAATACCTGATTGGAATTATTAAAAACAAATTTTATTTATTTTCTTAGAAAGACGGACTGGTAAGCGAAATAAATAGGTTGTAATGAAAGGCAGTGAATAAATTATTTAATTGTATTCAATTTCCGACGTTTCGCAGACGTTTTTTCTCTCTTCTTCAGGGTATTGAATAGTTATTGATGGGTGAGCATAACTCTGTTTCCAGTTGTCTCTCCTTTCAGTGATATCAACAATATTACAATATTTACCAACATTATACAATAAGTGTACTTGGTTATCTGGTATAATGTTGGAAAAAATTGTAATATTGTTGCTATCACTGAAAGGAGAGACAAATGTGAACCAAGTTATACTCACCCATCAATAACTATTTACAGGAATTATTTGACGGATTATAGTGGTGTTTCTGGTTCCTTTTTGTGAAACACCACTATAATCCGTCAAATAATTCCATTGTTTAATATGTTTCACTATAACCAACACCACTTTCCCTATAAACGTTAATAACTATTCAATACCCTGAAGGAGAGAAAAAATCTCCGAAACGTCGGAAATTGAATGAAAGTAAATAATTTATTCACTGCCTTTCATTATAACCTACTTATTATTAAAAACATTTTTGAGATGACCAGCTTACTATTACAACAAAACCAATTTACCTACATCCAATGGAGTATTTGAATCCGTGAGAAATAACAATATATCTTGAAGGAGACATTAAAAGAGTGTGTCTTCTGCTGGAAAAATAAATATTTTTTTTAATTTATTTATAATGAGACTATAGCTTCGTGGGCTTTACCCTTTCATCAGTCTATTACAATTTATTCACAGGAATTGAAGTGTAAAACTCACTTTGACACATCAATTCCTGTGAATCAAGTGTAATAGACTGATGAAAAGAGCAAAGCCCACGAAACTATAGTCTCGTTATAAATAAATTAAAAATTTATTTTTAGCAGAAAACACACTCTTTTAATGTCTCCTTTAATTTATAAAAATTCTGCTTCTCTCGGCAAAAAAGAAACTTTCAATTTAACAATATATCTAATTATAAAGACTGATGATGAAGATCAAGCCTTCGAAACTATTGTTCCTAACATATAAATCATATTATATACCTACACTCTATATATTATGTATATATTTATGCATAGGCATATAATATTTATAAATAAATCCAAATCTTTTATAGATAGAAATGTTTATTAAAAATCCAGACGTTTTAAGAGAAGTTCACCCCTCTCGAATTGAAATTTAAAAATTTTCAAAAATAGTTGCTTTAAAAAAGAATAGGTAATAAAGCATCTAAAAACAAAAAAATAAAATAGACAATGATAATGATACATATTGTCTTGGAGAAAATTAGACAATCTATATCATTGTCTATTTTCAAAATATTTATTTTCATCATGTTGCTTTAACATTCTTTTTTAAAGCAACTATTTTTAAAATTTTAAAATTTCCATTGATAAAGGAGGAATTTCTACTAAAACTTCTGAATTTTTAATAAACGTTTCTAGATTGTTTTATAAAAGATTTGTTTACATTTATATACATTAAACAATCAATAAAATAAATTGACACGTTTTGATGTGGCCATCCACTTGACTTTACCATACACTTCTGGTTGAGTTTGGTCCAAGGGCCTAGGTTTTCATTCCCCCTCCACCCCGCCCCTCCCATTTTGGGCGGTTTGTTTTTGCATTTTTAGTGTTCTGGGGCCCACTGATTATATATACAAAATTTGGCTGAGTTTGTTCAAATGGCCTATATTTTTATTTTTGACCCCACTCCCTCTAATTTTGGCACCACAAAAAAAATATTTTCGTTATTTTAGGTTGATTTTATAAAAATATTATAATTTTAAATTTTAACCTCCTCCCCCTTTAATTTTGGGTCGATATGGACCAAAATCTAATCAGCTCTTAATCTCAATGCACCAAAACTATGTGTGAAATTTGGTTTTGATATTCAAAGTAGTTTTTGAGCTAGCTCGTCCACAAAATTTGGTAACGCACAGACTAACAGACAGCAACAAACAAAAGTTATTATCTAGAAAAATATAATTTTTTCGATGCCTACTTAATAGGGCTTTTTTGTAGACCGAAATGCCACGGTTTCGCCCAATTTTTACTTTGCCATACAGCGTATGGTCAAGTATTGTAATCGAGCATGAAAAAGGTGGTTTTTTTTGCTTCTTTTTTCGAAATATCACAAAAAAGGATGAAACTATTTTGATTAAAAAATTTGGGCGAATCCATGGAATTTCGGTCTACAAAAAAGCCCTAATAAGTGAACATCGAAAAAATTATATTTTTCGAGATAATAACTGTTTTGTCAAAATGTTTGTTAGTCTGTCTGTCAGTCTCTGTGTGTGTGGATGAGCTAGCTCCAAAACTAGTGTGAATATCAAAACCAAATTTCGCACATAGTTTTGGTGCATTGAGTTGATTAGATTTTGGTGCATATCGAACCAAAATTAATTGAGGAGGGGGGGGGGGTAAAATATGAAATTAAAATATTTTCAAACTAAAAAAACAAGAAAAATGAAATATAATAAAGAAAATATTTTTTTGTTTGTCGCCAAAATTAGGGAGGGGGGGAGGGTAATCAAAAAATAAAAATCTAGGCCATTTGAACAAAGTCAACCATATTTTGTATACCTACATAATCAGTAGGCCCTCAGAACACTAAAAATGCAAAAACAAACCACCCAAAGGGGGAGGGGGGATTTAGATCTAGGCCCTTGGACCAAACTCAACTAGAAGTGTATGGTAAAGTCAAGTATATGGCCACATCAGAACGTGTCAATTTATTTTAATCAAAATAGTTTCAGCCGTTTTTGAGATATTTCGAAAAAAAAAAACACTTTTTTCATGCACTATTACAATACTTAACCATACCCTGTATGGTAAAGTAAAATTTTTCATTATATATAATACCTATAAGTATAAGTATATTGATTCTATGTTTATTTGAATCAAGCTGATTTTCTCATTGATTTCTCTTTATGAATCATCAAATTCGCTACATTCGACAAATCTTTTCAATAGGATATGATTTTCATTTAGAAAAATAAATAATATATACTATTAATACCTGAATATATTGAATTTCAAACAAGCATTATTATTCCTGAATTACTAATATTAGAGTTGGGACACAATTTAAATAGAATTAAATGTATAAATGTTAAAATATATGTAATTATTGATTTGGAAAAAATCACATCAATTAAATAATAAAGAAACAATAAACATTGGCCAATTAGAGTGAAGGCAGCGCCAATTAGAATACTTATAGTACTAGAGAAATGGGTGGGAATGGATCTCTCTCCATCTACAACAGCTAAGCTGTTGGTTTTATTATTATTATTATTATTTTATTTATTTCTCTTTTACCTACATGGTTGCCGGGGTATTTACACAAAGCAAAAATTGATGTACAAAAGTTGTTATTATACATATTATTATTATTATTATCTAATACGTAGAGATCGGAAAATCGAGGTAAATTATTCCAAGTGGGGAAAAAATAAAATACAAAGGCCATAGGACGATAAGCATTGTGAATCAGCCCCAGAATGATATCTGGATCATCATTTGAGGGTATGTTGGTACTAATCTACTCTTATTAATATATAAAATTGTATATTTATTTATTTATATATATATATATTTGTATCTTGGTTCTATTTTGAAAACGACTCTACCGATTTTGATGAAATTCACTGGTTAGGAGGCTTTTGGTGTGACAATTCGATCTGTCACGGTCTCATCTTCGACAAAATTGTATTTGATGGTTTTTTTAGTAATCAAATTAATTATTCTCAGGTAGACAAATCCCATTCTTAGGGTTTTAAAAAAGGTTACTCTTTTCCTTTTGTGCCCAGGCAGACAATGGGTCGGGTTAATCCTTTATTCTCAAAGGCCTTGAAGAAGTATTGTGATTGTGGATTTTAACATATTTTGTTCTCCCTAAACGTTAAAAATATTAATAAACGTTATATAATTGTTTTTTATAAAGAACTTTATTTATTTAATAGAATAAAAAATAATTAAGAATTTATTTAAAAATATATTATATAAGCAAGTCTCAATTTTCTGAAAAAACAACACATTTTGATGGGTTTTATTTATTAACAATTGGATGAATAAAAATGAATCATATGGTTGAATAAAAACAGGTGCAGGAGGCGGAGTGCAGTGGTGGGGGATCCGGGGGTAGGGCGAGGTTTCGGGGGGGGGGGGTACAGTGGGCAAATATTACATATTTTTGTATTTTTTTTTAATTTGAAAACGGCTCTCAAATAAAAATTGACATTTTTATCTGAATTTTAAATTAAAAATAATATTAAAATAAAGCTTTTAACTGAAGGAAGAAGTTACCGAGCATCGCTTGGCGCCTCTAGGTATTACTCTATTATTCGAGTATTATAGAGTATTAGTAATGATGAGATCCGTAGACGAACTGGAGTAGACGACATCATTGAACGCATTGCAAGTGGAGATGGGCTGGACATATCGCTAGGATGGAAGATGGCAGATGGACAAAGAAACTCCTTGAATGGAGGCCAAGGGAGGATAAGCGAAGCCGAGGTAGACCTCCTACACGATGGACAGACGATATAAGAAGAATATCGACAAACTGGATAAAAGTTGCAAAAGATCGAGAAAACTGGAGACATTTGGAGGAGGCCAATGTTCAGCAGTGAACAAGAAAAAGGGGTGATTGATGATGATGATGATGATGATGGTACTAATAAGATACGTTGATCCTGCAAGTTTCACATCTTTATCTCTTTGGTTTTTGAATAAATCGAAAAAAAAACTGAAGAACAGAAAATTATTTAAGCCGCTCTTCGCGTAAAGGAGAAAGACACGGGTTCGAAACCCGTCGGATGCTTTATTTATTTTTCCTTTTCAAAAATAATAAAATGTAGAATTAACATGGGAAATTGTTTATATAGCATCATGTTTATATATTTATCATATTATTTAACTTTCGCGGTTCAAATTGCTTAACGAAAATAATTGAAACTTTCAGTTTAAAAAATCAATTTGTCTAGAAAATTATTTTTTTTCTCAAAAACAGCTTGATCTATTTGAATGAAATTTGGTCACATCATAGAGCTATATAAAGATTATAATCGGGAAAAATAACAACTCATAATCTTCATAATAACCATTTGAAACAGGCAATGTTTTTCGAAATATTTTTTTTTCTTTGATAATGTTTTCGTATAATTTTGAAACTAATTTTTACTTTCACATTTATATTCATAGAATATAATGAAGAAGTATTGCGATGGCCAGTCTGGGTCCGGACTATTTGAGAGCTTGTATCTCAGAGATGAAAAAAGTTTATTTAATTTTGTAGCTTCTAGGTGGAAGGAATCGATTCGATGCCCTTAATAGATAAAAATCGGATTTAGGACATAAAGCCGGAAATTGTGGTCCGCAGAGGCCAAAAAGGGGCCAAAAATCCATTGGTCAGTGCTTACGTATGTATGTATCTACGTATGTACGTATGTAACCCCCCTGCGTTTCGCAACCATAAGTCTCAGAGATACGAAATTCAAAACTTAAGCTCCATATAGGCTAGAAGGAGTACAGCAAGCTTTTGTGCAGTGCTGGGCTGGCCTTCCCCGACAAATGACCTTTCTGCGGTGGCCAGCTCATTTATTTTATTAATACTACTTATCATATTTATTTATTGTTTTCTTTTTATTTATTTATTTTAATGTATTAATCGCACTGTCCAGTTGTGGGGCACTGTTGGTGCACCCAACACTCTGGCCGCTGTTCTGGTGTATTGATCTACCGGCGCCCATATATGCATGGGTCAAATTATTAGCCACAACATCTGGCGCTGTTTGGACGGCTGATGAAGTGTTTGTTAAATGATTATTTGTAAAAAAAAAATCTGTTATTTTCTTTGTAAAGGGCTGCCCCACTCTGCGTGGCACATTAAATCAGTCAATTGAAATCGGAAAACCGGAAATGGACATTTACATGAAAGATCAAATCAATCAGATTAAAAATTTGACACAACTAATAACTCATGACACTTGATAAATACAGTAATTTTTAAAAAAATCGTTAGACCCGTTTTTGAGAAAATAAAAAAAATAAAAAAAGGAAGGGGGTGTAAATTAGTAGTGTCACGATGATTTCAAATAAATAAAAATGTGAATCGTGTTGTGAACACACCAGTTGATTTTTAATATCTTTTTCCATGTAGAATAACCTCTCAAATCCTCAAATTGATCGAAAAGTTACGCCATATTGAGAATAATAAAAAATTGATTTTTTTATGTAAAAACCAATTTATTTCAACGTTTTTACCCTTGAAACAACAGAAACAAAGCTTATTCGATTACTTTATTAGTGATAACATAAAATATTCAAAACAATAAAAGGGAAACAATTTTTTTTTAATTAATATACTTTAATTATTATTAAATAGGTGTTTTAGGGCGCATCAACGACAAGGGTTATTATCGCCTCAAATACAAGACAACTCAGAAACGTCTTAAATAAATAGTATCACAGTCTAAGGACAAATAAAATAACAAGATAAATTTTATAAAATAACAGCAAAATAGACCTATACAAAATAACAACAAAGATAATACTATATAAAATAACAACAAAATAGGGCTATACAATATAACAACAAAAGCTGTAAATGGGCTATTTAATAAATATACAACAGAATAAATTAGTAAAATCAAAGAAGTAGAAGAGGGATATTTTATACATGGTTAAAAAGATTAATATCACGTAAATACCCAAGCAGATTCTCATAGTAATCCATATCAGAGAGAATATCCCTGATGTTTTTATTTTCAAGTTTATATTTTATCCTTTTAGTATTGTAAAGTGGGCAATCCACTAATATGTGGGATACATCAATTCTCCTATCACGCGTAATACACCAAGGTGGAGCTTCTCTATTAATTAAGAAGCCATGCGAAAAGAAACAGTGACCAATTCTCAAACGAGTTATTATTGTTTGTTCTCTCCTACTATTATATTTGTGTTTTAACAGTGGAGTAATATTTGTAATAATAAAATGTTTCACCTAGAACCAACACCGAACTCCTTAAAAGTGAGTAATATTTGGTTTGATTCTTTTTAAAAAAATTATTTTCAATTTCCTCCCATTCATTTTCCCAGTTCTTCAGGATTAAGTTTTTTGAAAATAATTTTATATCCTCATAGCACAATTCACTGAAATCGTAAGTTAATTTATTCGCTCCCTTTTTTGCTAGTCGATCAACTTCCTCGTTTCTCAAAATTTTCTTGTGGCTAGGGATCCACAGTGAATTACTTTATCCATTCTGATAAGATATTGGTGTATTATTTGGATTTTTTGGATAATATGGTGAAATATATATAAATTTTGGATTGCTAATAAGGCACTTAATGAATCTGATAAGATTATTGCCTTGTTACTTCTTTGATTTTTTAATTTGAAAAGTGCGAGTTCAATTGCCTTCAGCTCAGCATTAAATATACTTGTAATGGGCGAGACTTTAAAATGGCCAGATGAACTGTCCATTTTAAATGTACATCCCACATTTTTTTCGAATTTTGATCCATCTGTAAATATCAGTAAGAAGTTCGGATACCTGTTTAGCAATTCTGCTAGCATGATCCCAGATAGCACACATTGGTACCATGTACGTCCATAGCTCGTCCACGAGCTGACGTATGTACGTCCTTTTTATGTCCATTTTTGTGCCGCTGTACGTATAATGGACATACACAGGACATCCAGATTCCCCAAAACGTACGTCCCTCATATGTCCAGTTTGTCCATTTTACGTCCGCCTTTGGCATCCTTTTTAGGTCCGTTTGGTGCAGTTTTACGTTCTAAGGACGTACATAGTATATCCAATTTGGCATGCATGTACGTTTGGTGTACGTTCTGTTACAACATATGTTACAACATATGTTACACGACCTCTCATCAAGGCTCTCTTTATTAAATTTAGCCAAGCCCAATATACAAGATGGTTTGTTTAAGAGCCATGGTGGTTCTGGGGTATTAATTATTCGAATTTGTTGGTCCAAGTAATTTCTAATTCCTTCTAGATTTTCTCTTATTCTCAGAGCTAATGGTTTGGTATTTTTTGGACAATTTGAGAACTTACTTAAGTTTTTGGGATTGAAAATGTCTTTATGTTGGATGTGTTGGAAGAGAATTGATTTTTATAGCATAGTTCAAAGATAATATCTCTCTTCTAACTTTTAAAGGGGTTCGCAACACTCGGCCAGAAGACTTGAAATTGGACTTGTCCTGAAATATACTTTAATATTCAAAAATTAATTATAAACTATATTGAAATGTGTATAAATTAGAATTGATAGACTGACGAGTGATGCCCTCTAGGGGAGAAAAAGAGAAACTGGTTAGATCAGCTCTCTTAGGCAATTGCGAGTCATTCTCGCTTCTGGTCTCTTAGATGAAAGTTGAATGTTTTTGATAACTGCATCAGCAGATATTTTTTTTTGATTATATTTGAATTGAGTTTAGAAGGAGAATCGTAAATTGAATATTGAATTGAAGTTTGTATTTGAAAGTGGAGAAATTTGAAATAGTGAATTGATTAAGGATCACCCTTAACATTTAAATTGAACTTGGAGAAATAACCAAACTTGAATCATCCCATATCTCATCGTCGGATAAAAAACCAAAGTGAATCGAATTGCCACAAGAAGTCTGCAATTCGCCACGCCAACGCCATTGTATTATATTTCATTCGTATGTACAAAAAACCATTATTTTTATCATTAAAACCATTGTTAATATCATATCAAAAAATCTTTGCTTTTATTTATTGAAGAAGGAGAAAATACACCTTCCTTTATCTTAATTAAAGAAATACAGTCCACACCATTATCCTCAGTTCATTATCATATTTATACATGAAAAATTATACAAAATGTTAATAATTTTATGGAGTGAAATATCCAGATATTGCTGTGAATGTGCAAATGGACCATCGCTTGTTGTTCACACTTTGCTGCAATAGTTTTCTACTTAGCAGACGGACGATATTTATCTAAAATCCCCAGACCAGCTGAAATACTCAACACTTTATTTGATAAAAACAATATTACCACCGTTATTGACGAAGATAGCGATGAAGAGTAATCATGATTACATAAAAGTACTTTTATTATATAAAGAATAAAAATTGATTCTGATTTAATCATTATAGGAATAAATAATGTTTATATTGATGCAAAAGCAAACTTTAAATAGAATTATTAATCAAACTTAGGGAACGCGGTGTTGGTTTATAGTGAAACATTATACAAATTATATTAGGTTGGAGTTGTTGGTGTTTCACATGAGCTAACAACTTGAAATATATCTAGTTTCAAAATTGTACGAAAACGTGATTATAGAGATTATGTTTCAAACGGTTATTATGGAGATTATGAGTTGTTATTTTTCCCGATTATATCCTTTATATAGCTCTATGATCTGACCAAATTTCATTCAAATTGGTCAAGCCGTTTTTGAGAAAAAAATTATTTTCTGATTTTTCGTTTTTTTTTTTGATTTATTCAAAACCCATAGTAGTTAAAGATCTCAAACTTTCAGGATCAACGTATCTTATTTGTACCAACATAACCTCAAATGATGATCCAGATTCACTATGCTTATCGTCCTATGACCTTTTGGTTGTAAAGAGGCTATATAACTGTAATATGGGTCATTCTCATTCCTCACCAAATAGGACACTGAGAAATTTTGATTTTTGATATGCTTGATATTTTTTTCTACTTTATGAAAAAGGCTTTCAATTATCAAATTTGTTCAACAAACCGTTTAAGTTTTTTTAATTTTTATTTTTTGACCATAACTTCTTGAAAAATAAACCAAATAATACCCTTTTTTTTCATTTACTTTTCAGAAAAAAATAAATAAAAATTATTAAGTGTTGTTATACTAGATTATTTCTTGTATGAAAATTTAAGCAATATTTGTGAAAATGAGAGTATTCTTTGATTCTTTTGAAAAAATTTATTATAACATTGTATCTATAGCCCATTTAATGT
The DNA here is from genome assembly GCA_024734495.1 of Forficula auricularia. Classification (NCBI taxonomy): domain Eukaryota; kingdom Metazoa; phylum Arthropoda; class Insecta; order Dermaptera; family Forficulidae; genus Forficula; species Forficula auricularia. Next base: position 711,492 of record JALMQS010000647.1, on the reverse strand, counting down.
ACAATTTTACACCATTTAAATTACAAAAAAAATCTCAAACTTCTATCTAACAATTTTGATGTCCGACGAAATTATATCATATGAATATGTATATTATCTTGTAATTTTTATGTTAACGCTTCATCAGATGGGGAAAGTCGATTATATAGGTTTACCCCATCACTTCCATCTCTTTTTTTAACTCTTTGGTATAAAAAAAAACTGTAAAAATTCGTAGTTTACTACATGTGGGAGTATTTTCTACGAAAATTATTTTGTTTGGTATGCAAAATTTTAGATGACGTATGAGAAAACTATTCAACACTTGTTATGGGATTCCCACTCACTTATTCTAATTAAAAAAATGATTTCAACGAAAAACGTGATTTGAAAACATTCCTAGAATATTTCGCGGTCAGATTAGAATTAAATTTTTCGTGGGAATTTTTTTATTATTATAATTTCTAGCCTCTAGAAATTTATTAGTGATTCCTAATTCTACACTTATCTCCATTGAAAAGTTTTTGTTTTGCCTAGAGTAGCAGAGTTGTTGATTCACAAAGAGAAACAAAGAGGTTGCTTGATGCAAATAAACATACACACATATATATCGAGATGATATATCTGTATATATATTATTTATTTGTTTGAGACTATAGTTTCGAAGACTTGGTCTTCATCATCAGTCTTTCTTCAATTATAAATGTTTTTCATGGAGTCAATATCATATGGATATTGACAACACCAACACCAAATTTTCAATTAACATATGATAATGACCCCATGAAAAACATTTATAATTGAAAAAAGACTGATGATGAAGACCAAGTCTTTGAAACTATAGTCTCAAACAAATAAATAATATATATATACAGATATATCATCTCGATATATATGTGTGTATGTTTATTTGCATCAAGCAGAGGACAACCTCTTTGTGTACTTATCCCCATCCTTAATTTATTAATTTTACTCTCATTTCTATCAGCTAAACTAACCTATATTTTTATTAAGATATTCGTCTACAATTGTTGCAAAAACCTAGCCGATAAGTTTAGAAAGTTTACTCTGTCGGTAAATTTATGGATTTTTTTTATATAATGATACCGATACAGGAAGAAGTTGCACCGAAAAGGTTCAATTTCTCTAGTCCGCGGTGGATCCTTGTATCTTGTAAATAAGAGATTTAGGGATTGGGTCGGAGGTGAAGGTATTCGTGGATGCGTGTCTTGAAAGATTGCGGGTTATATGTTGCTAGGAAGACAGTCGGAGGAAGAAAGTTTTAGTCTCTTGATATCATAGGGATAAACGAGTTGGCGAATGCGTTCGTTCGGTTAGTATCCAATTTAAGCGCGTAGGGGTCTTAGAAAATCGTGTATTTTGCGCAAATGGAGCCTTTGGAGGGATTATTGATTTTATCTCGTCAGAACAAAAGCCATGGTAATACCTATAAAAAAGACAAATGGCGGAGACATATCTACGATGGGCTAGAGGGAGCCGAGAGTATCAGTTAATATGCTGGATCTTCTATCATTCTAATAGCCCGCCTCTGAATTGCATCCAAGGTAGCAAGAGAATGCTTGGAGGCGCCTCTCCACAAATGCGACCAATATTCAAGACAGGGGCGAATTTCAGCCTTGTATAAGGTAAGAAGTTGAGTGGGGGGGGTGAAAAAGCGTTTGGTAATTAGTTAACGATGCCTTTAAATCCAGTATAATCTTAGCTAAGAGTTTACATTTTTATATACGGATGTTAAGTGTGACGTAATTTTACAAAAAGATGATTATGGATTTGACAAACTTCGTTAGTTCTAAATGATTGTTGTTGAGTTTCATAAAAGTCCTTTACTGTAAAATGTATCGTAGCAGACAGAAAACATTGGTCTTTTGAACGTTCAAATGACGTACTTACATCACGGACTTAACTGCTAACTGACGTCTATAATTCATCGGTTAAATCACGAAAGACGTCCTAAATTTGGTGAAAATTCCAACAAAAACTACGTTTATATTGACAATTTTTTCCATCCAGAAAAACGGAAAAAAGCGCTGAATATAATTTACAGTTTCAGATTATTGTAGCTTGTAAATTAAAAATAGGATACGAACAAGAAACTTGTACAATACGTATTCATTTTTCTCGAAATCAAAAATTGTATTATCATTTTAATCAAATGAGAATATTTTTAGGAAGGGTCAAATTTTTTGTTTTGTCGAAAATAAAAAATATATTTCTATCATGAGGTGTACCATAAAGTATCTGTATTTATTTATTTATTTATACATTTATTTATTTATTTTCTGATAGATTTGATTTAAATTGATGTTATGATAGAGCTCATAAGTAGTCATTTTTAGGTGATTTATTTATATATATATATATATATATATATCACTGTTTAGGGAATCGGATTAGCCGAGAGCTTAAGGACACTAGCCTTCTAAGCAGGAGTCCCGCGTTCGAATCCGAGTCCCTGCATTGATATTTGATCGGCTATAATCTGATTCCTAGTCACCAATCCGTCTGGCAAGCGTGGTGACTTAATGCCAACCCCCTTCCATTTGATGGAAGAGGCCTATATTCAGCAGTGGATATGTCGCTATCGACAGGCTGATGATGATGATGATGATATCACTGTTTATAAATGGTTCAACTTCATCCTCCATCATCATTGAGTACCTACATAGTCCTAAGACTGGTTTGACACAACCACCCGTCTCTAAATGTCTCTAAATGTCTCTCATCCCACATCCCTAATTATTTGGTCGAACTATTCTAATCTGGGCCATCCCCTTTTCTTTCCCACCTCCCCCTCCAAGACATCCCTAAGCAATCCCCGGTGTCATGGGGCTCAAAAAAATTATACAAATTCACACATACATTCCTTATCAAAAATAAATAAGAAACAAATGTGATAATTAAAATATTTTGGAAGATATAAGGTACGGAACCCTCTTTTACTTATGGAAAGTGGTGTAGGTTTTAGGTGAAACATGATGTTAGTTAATAGAGTAAAGGGTGTGTAGTTTCACAGTGAATGAAATAAAACTCAAAGAGGTTTATATAAACTCAATATATTTCGGATTATTAGTCCATCATCAGGAGTTTACAAGTTAATACTAATAATAATTGAACGAGTGGTCGCCATTCTTGACATTCAAATCATGGTTACCAATATAACAAAATATAACATTTCAAATCTTATATACCAACCTAACACAAGAAAAACACCAATGAAAATTTAAAATTTAATTGAGTTTGTATAAACCTCTTTGAGTTTTATTTCATTCACTGTGAAACTACACACCCTTTACTCTATTAACTACGGAACCCTCGATAAGCGAGTCCGATTGACACTTGGTTCGCATTTTATTTAGAAAAAGATAAAATAATAGAAATAATCTGACGTGTTCTGATGTGGCCATCCACTTGACTTTACCATACAACCTGGCCCCTCACTTATATTTAATATTTAATCAAATTATTTATAATCATGTAGGGGAGGGGTTAGTTTTGCATTTTGAGACTCCTGGGGACCCAGTGATTATGTATACAAAATTTGGTTGAGTTTGGTACAAGAGCCTAGATTTTCATTTCTTAACCCTACACCCCCCCTTATTTTGGGCGGTTAGTTTTTGGATTTTTAGACTTCTGGGGTCCCAATGATAATGTATACAAAATTTGGTTGAGTTTGAAAAATTGCCAAGATTTTCATTTTTTGACCCCCTCCCCCCTTATTTTGGGCGGTTAGTTTTTCAATTTTTACTGGGATCCCACTGATTATGTATACAAAATTTGAATGAGTTTGGTACAAGGGCCTATATTTTCATTTTTGACCCCCCCTCCCATTTTGGGCGGTTAGTTTTTGCATTTTTAGACTTCTGGGGTCCCACTGATTATGTATACAAAATTTGGTAGAGTTTGCTCAAATGGCCTAGATTTTTAATTTTTAACCCTCCCCCACCCCTCCTTTAATTTTGGTTTGGTTCGATATGCACCAAAATCTAATCAGCTCTTAATCTCAATGGACCAAATCTACTTGTGAAATTTGGTTTCGATATTCCCACTAGTTTTTGAGCTAGCTCCTCCACAAAATTTGGTAACGCACAGACTAACAACCAGACAGACTAACTAACAGACATTTTGAAAAAACAATTATTATCTCGAAAAATATAATTTTTTCGATATTCACTTATTAGAGTTTTTTTGTAGACCGAAATGCCATGGTTTCGCTCAATTTTTTTAATCAAAATACTTTCAGTCGTTTTTGAGATATTTTGAAAAAAAAGGAAAAAAAACACTTTTTTCATGCACGATTACAATACTTGACCATGGTAAAGTAAAAATTAAATGAAAAATAGAAACCTTGAAAAAAGACAATATTCTAAAAAAATATCTTTCTTTTCACCTTTATAAAATATATCAAAAATAAAAATTAGGTTACCCAATGTTAACAAACACTAGAGTACAAATCTTTTTACACTTTATTAATTCCAATGATAAATTGTCAAAAAAGTGAATGTGGAAATAAAAATCAAAGAAAAAAAAGAAAACTTAATCTTTTTTGATAGATTTTTTTTTTTTTTTTTTAGAATCCAATCCATGTTAGTTTGGCTCAATATCAAAAAAATGTTTGTTCTTCTTCATCAGGGATATTTTATTATTAAACTTCCGTCAGAGTTTAGTTTCCAATAAAATAGAATTAAGTTTGACTTTCTACTTTATTTTGAATTCAAATCAGACTTAATAAATAACTAAATAATTAAGAGAATGGATAAGAATTTGAGTAAAAATAAATAAATGCTCTTCTATTCAGAATAAAAAATAAAAATAAATATTTTACTTATATTCTTATATAGTATAGCGCACGGAGGACCGAGCTTTTGCTTGATTTAAAAACGATATTAATATTATTTTTAATTTTAAATTAAGCTAAAAAGATAAAATTTTATTTGGAACCATAATTAAATAAAATTGAATTAAAATCTAATTTATTTTTTGCCAGCATTTTGACCCGGTCTACTAGCCATTCTCAAGGCATAGCAATACTTAAAGCTAGAAAATCATAAGGTGGTGTCATCTATTAAATCCGATGGAATGGAATATTTTTAATTATATGTCAGAGGGGTTGTTTTTCACCCCCTCGGGAATCGAACCCGAGTGCCAGTAACAGCAATCCGGGCCATCTGGCTCACCTGCGGGATACGAACCTCTCTGACATATGTAAACGCGTAAAATATTTTACTCAAAGATTGTTATCTTAATTTGTAAAATTTCGCGATATAGTGATTCTAAATTTAAACATATAGCCATGCCATATAATTTAAATAAAGGTGGTTGAGTGTTTCGAATTTTGAAGAAATTCAAAATTCTAAGGGCAATGGAATGACTTTTCCTAATTTAATATGAAAGATATTAATTTGAATCTATTACCATCGGCAAATTAATATCTTTCATAATACTTAAAGCTTTGAACTAAATTTTAATTAATATTAATATTCAAGGAAATTTCTTCGTTGATTCTTTCACGCCCTAAAGAAGGAGGGAAGATCCTCCGAAACGTCGGTTAAAAAGTCTAAAATGTAAAGTTTCCAATAAATCGTCTTTTTATTTATCCTTGGAGTGCCTTCCATTCAATTCCCAGTTTTATATCTATTAGTCCGTCTCCTAGGAAAAACATCTAATTGTTTGGGATTTTTAAACGGAACCCTAAAATGATGTTTTCATTAACAGGCCTATGTATTAAAACTTTCTAAAAAGTAGAGGTTTTTTGTTGAAATTCCCTAAAAATATCATTGAATGAATTTAAATTAAAGCATGGAACTTTTAAATTTGGAATTGAATTAAAAAATCTAAGATTTCAATTTATAAGAATGTTCCATCCAAAAAATAAAATTATAAGATTTTCAAACTAAAAAAAATCAAGAAAAATGAATTTACTATAAAATGAACGTATAATAAAAAAGAAAGTTATTATTTTCTTCTGGGGGCGAAATTAGGGGGGTTCAAAATAATAAAACTATCAATATAAGTTGTGGACCCTTTAATCGATTTCTACGAAATTTCGCATATGCACCCTATATAACCTTATGAAAATGACTCACTACTATGTGATATTGATAGTGACCAAAAAAGAGGGGGAGGAGGGATTAAAAATATTTTCAAACAAAAATGGAAGAAAGCTGATATTTCTAATAAAATATTCTCACAATTAAAATGAGATATTATTAATTGATAATAGAGCCACAATTAAGAGGGGGGGGGTGAATATCATGAATCATTATGAGATAAGGTGATCCTCCGTTTATCAAATAACTATAAAATAATAAAAATTAATATTTATAAAAAATTATTTTTCTCTAAAATTTTTTGATAAATCTTTATTAGAAAAACAGTCCATGTTTGACCTTTTGTTAAGTGAATTTTTGTTATTTAAAATTTAGATTTTTTTCCAATTGTTTTTACTTTACCATACAGGGTATGGTCAAGTATTGAAATCGTGCATGAAAAAAGTGTTTTTTCGAAATATCTCAATAACGGCTGAAACTATTTTGATTAAAAAAAATTGAGCGAAACCATGGCGTTACGCAGTCTACAAAAAATTAGAGGGGGGGGGGGGTCAAAAAACTAGGCCCTTGGACCAAACCCAACCTAATATTGAATGGTTTTGATTAGTTTTTGCACTTTTATTCTTCTGGGACCTAACTATTTATGTATACAAAATTTGGTTGAGTTTGGTCCAAGGGCCTAGAATTTTATTTTTTGGCCCTCCCCAACCCTCTAAATTATTTTATTAAATATTAAGCATATCGTAACTGTAGAATCACGCTTTCCGTGGCGTAGCGATTTGATGACGGATTCTTATAGAGCTCGTCAAAATAAGACGAAAATCAAGAATGGTGTTAGGTTCTTGATGATACATATTTAAATAAAGTAAAGAAAATTTTAAATTTTTTTAAATTTTCTTTACTTTATATATATATTTTTAGATGTTCTATTTTTTAGTTGCCAACATATAAGACTTTATTTCGTATTCTAGTGGGGGGGGGGGCACCTGCCAGGGCACGGCCATGCAGCAGTGGATAACCTCATTTTGAATCAACTATTCCATTACTCTGGGAAAATTAAATCTTGTCAAATAAATTTTTCTGACCTATCACAATTCGTTCTTTAAATAGAAGAAAACCTTCCTAATAGGCATTTTGTCTTACATTTCAATTGATTTCCAAATACTCGTAAATTTATTTATTCATCTTCGCCATTGATTCATTGATTAAACTACCAATCGATAGAACATTAAATAATCTATGTATATATGTAGGTATATATCCTTTTCTTTCATTCTCCATGATTGTAAGTGTTAATAATAAACCCAGTTGGAAATGTACATATAATGCTATACAATCCAATCTTAATTATAGACGGAAGCGATCCTTGGGAATTCAGATGACTCATTCAAAATACTCACTAGCTTTTTCTAGCCCCTCTCATTCACTCTCAATTAGTCCAATACTGAAAAATAAATTGAAATATTCTCTGTAGTCCAGTTGCAATAAAAAAAATCAAAATTTTACTGTTAATTACTATTAATATTTTTTACTTTACCATACTGGTTATGGTCAAGAATTGTAATGGTGTAGAAAAAAATGTTTTTTTTTTTTTGCTTTTTTCGAAATATCTCAAAAACGGCTGAGACTATTTGGATTAAAAAAAAATTGAGCGAAACCATGGCATTTCGGTCTAGAAAAAAGCCCTAATAAGTGAACATCGAAAAAATTATATTTTTCGAGATAATAATTGTTTTGTCAAAATGTCTGTTAGTCTATGCGTTATCAAATTTTTGTGGACGAGCTAGCTCAAAAACTAGTGTGAATATCAAACCCAAAATTCACAGGTAGTTTTCCTGCATTGAGATTAAAAGCTGATTAGATTTTGGTGCATATCGACCCAAAATTAAAGGTTGAAAGGGGGTTAAAAATTAAAAATCTAGGCCATGTGAGCAAATTCAACCAAATTTTGTATACATAATCAGTGGGACCCCAGAAGTCTAGAAATGCAAAAAGTAACCACCCAAAATGGAGGGGGGGGGGTTAAAAAATTAAAAAAATAGACCCTTCTATAAAACTTAACCAAATTTTGCGTGGCTCGCGAGCCGTATTCGGCTCTTCAGTCAATCTCGTGCGGCTCTTGAACCATCTTGAATAATACTGATTTTAAAAAGTATAATAATTAAATTAAATAAACTAACAAGTTCTGATGTGGCCATCCACTTAACTTTACCATAAAACCTGGCCTCTCACTTATATTTAATATTTAATAAAATTATTTATATTCATGTAGGGAGGGGGTTAGTTTTTGCATTTTTAGACTTCTGATGGTTCACTGATTATGTATTGTATATTATGTAGACAGACTAACCGACATTTTGACAAAACAATTATTATCTCGAAAATATAATTTTTTCAATGTTCACTTATCAGGGTTTTTTTGTAGACCGAAATGACATAGTTTCGTCCAATTTTTTTAATCAAAATATTTCAGTCGTTTTTGAGATATTTCGAAAAAAATAAGCAAAAAACACTTTTTTTATGCACGATTACAATACTTGACCATACCTTGTATGGTAAAGTAAAAATTAAATCTCGTAAAAGTAAAATGTTATTTATTTATTTTATTGTAATTGAACACTAATGTTATAAGTAAGTAGAGCAAAAAATTAATGTTACCTCATTTAATATATATTTTATAAAATAAAAAAAATGTGTCTTTTTTTAATAAAGCATTAATTAATCTCCAAACAATGTGGCTCGCTTTGAAACAGATTTATAAATTTGCGACTCCCAAAGTTAAGGTTAGTTGCCATCCCTGATATATATAGTAAAAACTTAGAGGAAATGAAATTGAATCTTTCAAGTGTGGTGAGTTTTATTTTACTTTTGTGTTCACGAATCCAAACGTGTCAACCACAATTATTTATGTTTTATTTATTTTTGATTTGGCTTTAAAATAAACGAATAGTTCTGACATTTGTGGCCCACACCTATAGAGGTCTATCTTCCTTTCTTATTAGATTTATTTTATATATGTATAGGAAATGATTGAGATGGATGATTTTATTATGTTTGGCTCGAAGGGTTAGTTGGAAAGAGATTTGCCGGGCTTGGATGGGAGATGATCTTCAGAGATGATAATCTCTATTGGAGGTTTTAGGGCCAGTTGAAAATGCTATTTTAAATAAGAATTCGCACTAGGCAGTTGAAAATATGCTTTTAACAAAATAATGGCACATGGCCCGCATTTATTGCTTCTTCGTTACAGAACCTGTATACAAATTACTTCTTCGACACAAGCCGTTTCGTTCCAAATCGTTCCAAGGTTATCAGTCACCCCGGAGAGCTGCTCATTCAATGAGTTTCAACAAGTGACAACTCACACATTACAACTGAATGATAACAACTGAATTCGCTTCGAGGAGCTGGCTTCTTTTATAACCTAATTAGCTCTAATTAGCAATTAAGCTGATTGGTTAATTCTTCCCGCGTTTCACGTGACGTAAGCATAATTTTTCGCGCGCTGGCTTTCTTTATAAAAGGGGCGTGTCCCTGCTGCTCGCTCGCCAGTTTATTGAAAGATTCCGACGGGCAAACGTCTTTTTCAAGGCGAAAATGAATCATTATTTTCAAAAGCATTTTACATTGAAAGAGCGGAGAATGAAATCCCACATATGAATAATTTAAAATTGGCTAAACCAGAGGTTCCCAAACTGTATTACAATTTTAGTCGAATGAATATTTTGCAGAGGGTCGAAAATATATAGAAGAGAGTGTAGTATCACTATAAAATTGTTTTTAAGTAGAACAAGGTTTATATTTTTAAATTTAATAATATTTAAAACGATGGTTTGAGAGAGCTCTAAGTTGGCTGCTTTTAGGTAATTTTTATACCTGCCCATCATAGCAATACAGGCCAATTGGCTACACTTTGAGATGAAATCCTATAAAATACGTGAGGATGAAAACAGTCCTTCTGACATAATAAATTTAAAAATAATGCATACCATCTCGGATCTAGTAGGTGACAATCTTTTGTGATTTCTTTAGAAATTTAAAGTCTCTTCTATTGGCGATTTGAACTTTTATATTCAATTTGAGAAAAAGCATTCTATTGACATTTGATTTTTGAAGAAATTCAAAATTCGAAACATTCAACCATTTTTTGAAACTATATGGGATGGATGGCTTTGTATTTAAATTTCGAATAACTAGACCGCGAAATTTTACAAATGAAAATTTCAATCTTAGAGTGAAATATTTAACGCAATCCATATGTCTCCTCGCAATGAAGCTAAAATTGGTCCAGATTGCAATTTATGGCACTCGAGTTCTATTCCCGAAGTGGTGAAAACATTCATTCTGATATAATTAAAAATAATCCTTTTAATCTTGAATCTAGTAGATAGTAGCTAATCTCAAGAGCCTGACGAAGATTTAATTAAAATCGAAACAATTTGATTGATAACACTGGTCGACGAAAAATTGTTGCCGTAAATCTAACAATGGATTCCCGTAGAGTTTTCTACGCTGATTATCATGCACTTTCCCCATTTTTTACAACCGTTCAGAGTTTTGAGATATTATCGGTCAAAACGCGAAAAAGGCCATTTTTAACTATTTTCGAGTCCCATTAAATATTAAACAGCAATATTTGAAATCAAAATATATTTCTTAACGTAATAGAAAAAAGCTTCCTCTTTGATTTTCAAATTGACACTTGTTTTTAGCTCAATTAGAACTCAAGTTATAACTAAAAATCTAAAACTACAAGAATATAAAGGATAATAAACATAGATAAAACATATGATCTTGGTTTTTAGATATAACTCGAGTTCTAATTGAGCTAAATTCAAGTGGTAATTTGAAAATCAAAGAGGAAGTTGTTTTCTATTACATCAACAAAATATTTTGATTTCAAATATTTTTGTTTAATATTTAATGGGACTCCAAAAATGGCCCTTTTCGCCGTTTTGACCGATAATATCTCAAAACTCTAAACCAGTGGTTCCCCCCTTTCTGGAGATTGACTAACACCTATCGCTCCCTTTTCATTTTCATTGTATGCCTAATTTTAATTTGAAGAAAAGTGAAAATAATAATAATAATAAAGCAGTTGTATTATTTTAAACAATTTTATTACCGTATATAAAAATAACCAAAGCAGTTTTATCCGGTCACTCTTAAATAAAATAGAAAAAAAAAATTAAATTGAACATTTTTTACAGATTTTCCCCACAGCTATGGATAAGTGTCCATAAGCTTCACCCAGGCCAACTCGTAACCGCTCTGCTTGAAAATGATTTTCGCCTCACAGTCATACTTCAGATCTAGAAACTCCGTCTGCAAAGAGTTATCAAGCTTATCCACAGCTTCAAACGAGACTGGATCTAGAATCCAATCCGGAATTTGTAACTTGATATCTTGATTCAATGTCAGTTTTTAATTGGTCAAGGTGATCAGTAAAAATTAGGATTTTGTCTTCTGGGAGTTCAGGAGTCTCGTTATCTGACATTGAACACTTTTTAAGGGTCGGAAACTGAATCAGCTCTTTACGGCCAATGTTTACCATGTGAATATCAAACTTGGAGATGAATGATGAAATAATTCCTTTGCCCTTGATAAGCTTCATCTTGTGCAGTACTATTTTAATTTTAATTTTCCCCCTTTGAATACCCATCGCCTCCAAATCGCCCTCCACTTATTTATTGCCCCCCTGATAACCCAAATCGCCCACTTGGGGGCGATCGCCCCAGGTTGGGAATCACTGCTCTAAACGGTTGTAAAAAATCGGGAAAGTAGAAAACTCTACTGGAATCCATTGTTACGTTTACGGATACAAATTTTTATTTAATTTTTGCCGAGCAGTGTAATGTGCTGAGTGGACACCAACACTTAACCCTCTTGAAAGTTCATCATTTAATTAAACAATAGATCAGAATTAAGAAAATAGTAGTGTAGTGTATTATTTCTATTAATTCCTAGAAATGATGTTATCTCGAAAATTCTTCCCAGAAAGCAAGTAAAAAACAGTAGTATGTGGGTGGGCAGATGACAGACATTAAAGAATGGATGTTGTTGTTAAGACACGGTGTGCGAAATCCTACTCCAATTCATTCAGCACTTGGCTAGCTATCTCTATCTATCCAAATATATAAATATATCTTTCTAAAAAAAAGAACCATCCTGTCTAAGGGGAAAGAGAAACACGATAAAATCGCCAGATGTTTTTCCCTTTAAGGTTTCCTATATACCTAGACATATGTATGGATCATATATACATGGTCTCTATTCAAGCGTGATTATTTAAGACAGCCGTCATTCTTCTTCTTTTCATTATTAAATATCAATTTTATGAATGGTGTTGATCTCAGTACGCCTGAGAGGTAGGCAAACCAGGGATACATCCCTACGCTTCGCGCAAACCGGCTATTATGGTAGTTGTTTCGCGACAATACTAGCAAAGAGTTAATGCTAGAGTATATAGAACAGACAATAAGGATTCATAATTCATAAGCCCAAAACTTTTTGCTGTTTATGTACAACATCTAGCCAATCCTGTGCTCGTTTGACAAATCTGGCAAAGCTGTCCGAGCTTTATCATATAAATGTCAGACAAAGTACATTATAAAGGAAGATTTATAAAACAAAAAGTTCTTAATAAGCGATTAAAAGCTGTTGCGACAATGACTGAAGCGAAAAAACGCCAAAAAAGTACTAAAGTTAAGCCACTTCTTAAGTTAAATACATGCGTTGTTGCCAGCTTGTTTCTAGTGTAAATTTTTCATTATAGGTACATTTTTCATTATTTATTCATTATTATCTCAGAAACTGTGTTATAACTATGGATTAAAATTTTCTTAAAAAATGTATTTTAATTATAAGTACCTGGAGGCACCGAGCGATGCACGGTAACCCCTGACCCCCCTCCCGAAACCACACACCTCGCCTCCAACACCGGACCCCCACCCTAAGCGCCCCTCCCACCCCCCGATACCCCACAACTGCACCCCACCTCCTGCACCCCCCACATCCATCCCCACCCCCACCCAGTTTTTGCATTTCTATCTTTCTAGTGGTCCACATATTATGAGTATATTTGTTTACTCGTACACCAATTTGCCCACATTCGTTCATATTGATAAACATTATAAATAAACTGCAACGGATCGTTGCTAAACTTTATCCAAATTCATTTGAAATATTAATATGTTCTAGAGTAAAGTACTTTAAAATATAATTTTACTAAAAACTTTATTTAGCCTTTTTTGTGGTCCCCAAGGTACTTAATTAGGATATTAAATTTCATCAAAATTGGTCAAGTCATTTTCAAGATATTTATAAAAAACTAAAAAAGTACTGAAATAAAGTACTAATGTTTGTGGACCGATATGTACCAAAAACTAATCAGCGCTTCATTTTGTTAAAATACTGGTAGGTTTTCAATTTTAATTCAATCGGTGCAACGGTGTGGAAAAATTCGTGGACGAAAAAAACGATAACACACATCCATCCATCCATGCATCCATACATCCGCAAGCACTTCCAAAAAAAATGGCACTTTTTGGCCTCTCGACGAGATCCCAGGTAATTTTTGGCAAAACCGTCACGTGCTAAAATTCAATCTCATTGAATACTTCAATTTGTGACCTTAATTGAGTCCATGGGTTCCGTAGTCTTTACCTGAGGACCCTTTGAAGTCGCTTGCCGCGAGACCCATTACAATACTTTCTCCCATGCTTCGCATTGGATAAAGTAAAAATAAATAGGAAAATAATATCTAAAATAAAAATAATAATCGTATAGGATCTGAAATAAAAACATAAAATTAAAAAAAATGGGTGCGACTCGGGACGTGCGACAGAAGTGATAACTTTCACAAACCAAATATTTTTTTAGGAAGACAATTTCAAGGATAATTGCCCGGAGAAAAGAGAATTGAATATTTAATTTTAATTCAGGTTCTAATCTGACATGCGTCAAATCATTTTTTTTATCGATATTTTCATCTATCAATAATTACTTTAATTAAGAAAAAATCAATTAAGATGAATTTTGATGAGGTCCAGACATAGCCAGATCGTTTTTTCATCCTCAAAACTTGTTAATAGGTTTTGTTTTATCAAAATCGGTAGGGCCGTTTTCAAAATAGAACCAAGATACAAATATATTATTATATAAATAAATATACAATTTTTGCTCGTTTAATAAGAGTAGATTAAATATGTATGTAAACTTTCCGATATCCCGTATAGTGCAATGTATATGGTAAGAGTCTTAAAAACTCTATCTTTGGAATTTAATATCTCCGGAACTATATCTAAATTTCGAAAAAATCCTAAGAAAACCCATATGGTTAAAAAACTACCTTAATATTAAATTGAAAGTTTCTTTTTACCTAGAGTAGAAGAATTTTTATAAATTAAAGCCGACAATAAAAGAGTGTGTCTTCTGTTGGAAAAATAAATTTTTAATTTATTTCTAACGAGACTATAGTTTCGAGGGTTTGCTCTCTTCATCAGTTTATTACAATTCAATCACATCAGGGATTGGTGTGTGAAAGTCATACATCAATTCCTATGATTGAATTGTAATAGACTGATGAAGAGAGCAAAACCCTCGAAACTATAGTCTCGTTATAAATAAATTAAAAATTTATTTTTCCAGCAGAAGAGACACACTCTTTTATTGTCGGCTTTAATAACGAGAAAACATAAAACAAAATACTCGTTACGCCATGTTTTGAATTCACTCAAAAATTTTGTTCAACACTAATATTGACATTTTCGTGAAATATAGGTATATTCATTATATATAAGCTTTTAACTTCAAATTCGGACATTTCCATATCGAATTCAGGATTTTAAAAATCAAAATCAGACTTTTTCAAATCAAATTCAGAATTTATTAATAAACAGTTGAAAAAATAGAAAAAAGTTATACTTAGTTAAGAAAAAGTTTTAATTTAATTTAACACTCAAGAAACGTTTTCAGGTAAAAAGCTAAAATTTAGTGCATTGTAAGATATTTGCGTACCAATTTTCAGCTCATTAACTAAAACCATTCAAGATTGTCATTTTCTACTCTCAGGAAACGTTTTCAAGTAAAAAGGTAAATTTGGTGCATTGTAAGATATTTGCGTACTAATTTTCAGCTCATCAACTAAAACCTTTCAAGATTAGCATTTTGTACTCTCAGGAAACGTTTTCAGGTAAAAAGCTATAATTTAATATGTAAAATATGCATGGTTTTATAGAAATTCTGAATGTGATTTGAAAAAGTCTGATTTTGATTTTTGAAACCCTGAATTTGATATGGAAAGGTCCGAATTTGAAGTTAAAAACCTATATATAGTATATATGTTTATTTGCACTATACAGAGGACAACTTCAGTGATTTCTCTTTATGAAGTTCCTATATATAAATTGAAAGTTTTTCATAAATTAATTCCTGTGAATCCATTGTAATAGACTGATGAAGAGGGCAAAGCCCTCGAAACTATAGTCTCGTTATAAATAAATAAAATTTATAATTCCAGCAGAAGACACACTCTTTTATTGTCTCCTTCAATTCCTATATATATTTAGATGGATTAGCCAACGGACATTACTATTTAAAAAGTTTCTTAGCTACACTAAAAATTTAACAAATTGTTATAATAAGAAATATTATAATTATTAAAGCAAGAGATTTATATATTTCGCGAAAATGGCAATATTAGTGTTGAACAAAACGTCCTCAAATAATAAAAATAAATAAAACCGACTTCAAAAAAATTAAATCCAACAAATAAAATAATAAAACTCAAAAATAAAATAAAATTCACTAAAAGGTATAAAATAATTATATTATTTAGTTACAACTAAACGACGAAATATTTACATGAAATAACTTTTTGAAGTCGGTGCCAAACAAACTATACCTATAAGCGAGCGTACCCGCCAAACGTACTAAGTAAGATCCGTCGAGTGCGATTCATAAAATGTAAGTATATGTTTGGCACTGAATTCAAAAAGTAATTTCATGTTAATATTTCGTCGTTTAGTTGTAACTAAATAAGGTAATAATTATTTTATACCTTTTAGTGTATTTTATTTTATTTTTGAGTTATTATTATTTTATTTGCTGTATTTAATTATTTTGAAGTCGGTTTTATTTTTTTTATAAAAATTATTTTTATTTTTCTCTTTTTAGTGATGTTATTAATAGTGACTTAATATAATACCTTGCATGCATCTCGTAAGAGAAAGCGTGGGGCGAATGAATCAGAAAATGATAAATTTATTAAACGAATTTTTTTACATTAATTAATTTATACATTGTATTTTAGCTTCGACTCCGGAGATTACTTCTCCACCATCGACTGTCCTTGTAGTCCTTGTTTTTAATAAGAGGAAAAAATTAATTAAATAAAAAACCTCTTTTCCGATAATTATTCAAATTCCATATTGTCTATCCTTTCGAAATCCTAATTCATTGTTCATCAGAAAATGATAATAAAATTCAATTCATAAATATATAAATTCTCTCGAAACGTTTGCGGGGTTTAAATGAATGTTTTAAGATTTTTTTTATAAAAGATTTTATTTATTATAATTTCGATTATTTGCTCATAACAATTGGAGATTTACGTTATTTGGTCATTGATCATATCTTCAGAACTTGACCAAATTAATATGGTACCCTCTTTCCAATAAAAAAGGATCATTAAAATCGGTTGATAAACAAAGAAGTTATGCCTGAACAAACATATAAAAAAGGTCCAATGCCAATGAAAAAAACAGGACCAATCCGAATCTAGACTGAACCCAATGCAAAAATAAACTGCAACGGATCGTTGCTAAACTTTATCCAAATTCATTTGAAATATTAATATGTTCTTGAGTAAAGTACATTAAAATATAATTTTACTAAAAACTTTATTTAATCTTTTTTGTGGTCCCCAAGGTACTTAATTAGGATATTAAATTTCATCAAAATTGGTTAAGTCATTTTCAAGATATTTAGAAAAAACTAAAAAAGTACTGAAATAAAGTACTAATGTTTGTGGACCGATATGTACCAAAAACGAATCAGCGCTTTATTTTGTTAAACTAATGGTAGGTTTTCAATTTCATTTCAATCAGCGCAAAGGTGTGGAAAAAATCGTGGACGAAAAAAACGATAACATCCATCCATACATACATCCATCCGCACGCACTTCCAAAAAAAATGGCACTTTTTGGCCTCTCGACGAGATTCCAGGTAATTTTTGGCAAAACCGTCACGTGCTAAAATTCAATCTCATTGAATACTTCAATTTGTGACCTTAATTGAGTCTATGGGTTCCGTAGTCTTTACCTGAGGATCCTTTGAAGTCCCGCTTGGCGCGAGACCGATTACAATACTTTCTCCCAAGCTTCGCATTGGATAAAGTAAAATCATCAAAATCGGTTCACAATTGGCGGAGATATGAGGTAACATAGACACAAAAAAAAATCAGTCGAATTGAGAACCTCCTCTTTTCTTGAAGTTGGTTAAAAATAAGTAATATTGTTTCTTTATTTTATAAATAAATAAATAAATCTTTATTACTCGACCTACTTAGAGGCTCAAGTCCTCGCTGGCTAGGTCAACAAAACATCAATACAAATCAATTAAAAGAGATTAATAATTAACAAACAAGAAAAAGAAAAAAAATAGAAATGTATGCTCATTAAGAAATAACATGATCATAGATTTCAATCAAAAGACAAAACGTAATTTAAATAATTCCGCTCAAAAACCCGATACCAGGAGCAAACGACGCATTAGCCATCCATACATTTGCCATAAGTTGTTAAGAAAACCTGGTCAAAACCTTAACAAGGATGGTACGTATGACCTCTCTACCTCAACTAATCTCAACTAAATAAAATTTTGCACAATTTTAGGCCATTAGGAATTGAAAAAATTCATTATTTATTTAATTATAGGGGGCAGAGGACTATAGAACCAAGTAGTAACAGACAGACTGTTCCACAAAGATTTAAATTTTATTAATATGTTAAAAACTATAATAGAAAAATATATTGAAATGTTTCTTTATATTTGTTTCTTGATTTTTTTCATCATCAGGTTAATGGAGCTACTAAATTTGATTTCCTGTTTGTTGTACATTTGAGAAAAAGATATTTTTATAATCAAATAAAAAATAAAAACCCACTCTATCTGTCTCTTTTGCATTCGAGATATAAATTTTTCTCTTGGATGATATTTTTGGAATTTTTTCACGCTGAAGGGGAAAAATTTAGCGCCTGTTCGAAAGTCATTAAACATACGGGGAAAAAAAGACGAGATTTAAATGAAACATGAAAAAACAGACTCACACACACAGATATAGACATAGAAGTAGGGATCCGTCTGTTAATTAGGTGCGCTCATATGGGTTCAGTCATTAAATCAAATCCAATAGAGAACAGCCTGAACTCCTAGCTTTAGGTAAACCTTAGTTAAACAAGATTCTCAAGAAGCGATTTCTCATACTAAATTAGAAATGAACTATAGAAAAACAAGTTAGAATTGAGGATTGAATGGAAGACAGTCCAAGGATTAATAAAAAGCTGATTCCCAATAAAAAAATATTTATTGGAAAGTTTTCTTTTGAACCAATGTTTCGGAGGATCTTTGCTTCTTCTTCAGGGTTCAAAAGAATCAATGAAGGAATCATATCGTCACCTTAGAGTGTAAACCTGATAACTGACAACAAGGAAATTTTACAGGGCAGAGAAAAAACAAACACAATTTATAGATCAAGAGCCCACGACTGCCAGACCTTCGTTATTTTATAAAAGCTGAAAGTTTTTCTGTGCATGTCCCCTATACAGGTAAGAACGACCAGCGACTATAGAGATTGGGTTGTGGTTACTTTGGCAGGTAACAGGTAATAAAGGTGTATAAAATAGTACTTTAAATTCGTTAAAGTATAAAGCTCAATTTTTTATATTTTCTTCGGGATAACTTTAGAAATCTCGTCATCCATTGCCGGACACTTATGACAGTTGCTACCCCCTGCCATACACCCCTAAACTTTAATAAATTGTAATTATACTTTCGTTATAATATAAAAGATAAATTTTGTATATGTTACTTGGCGACCTATAAAAAAAATGTTACCTCAAAAGGCGGACAGTTTTAATGGTTTTTACATAGATTTTTGACATTTCGGTTATTATTGATAACCATTGGTGAAGACATGGAGGAATCGACTTAAAATCAAAAATAACCATCGATTCTTATCTAATACTAGAGGAATAACCTTATTGCATTCCATTTTTGTTGTTTTGACTATTAATGACAACTTCTACTGAAAACGTGGAAGAATCGACTTAAAATCAAAAAGACCAAATTCTTTTATAGTAAACCACTCAAGCTTAAGTTTCTTAAAGTTTAGGGGTGTCTGGCAGGGGGTAGCAACTGTCATAAATGTCCGGCAATGGATGACGAGATTTCTAAAGTTATCCCGAAGAAAATATAAAAAAATTGAGCTTTATACTTTAACGAATTTATTTATACACCTTTATTACATGTTACCTGCCAAAGTAACCACAACCCAAACTCTCTAGTCGCTGGTCGTTCTTACCTGTATAGGGGACATGCACAGAAAAACTTTCAGCTTTTATAAAATAAGGTCTGGCCGTCGTGGGCTCTTGGGCTATTAATATTGTTGTTATGGATAGAAACTATTTTTCACATTTTTTTCTACAACCTACGATCATAACTTTAAGTGTTAGTTTTACTTGGAAGATGCTGCATCTCTTTTTCTTGCGAACGGTATTAATATGTCATATATGATTAAAAATGGATTTAGCAGGTTTACACTCTAAGGGTCGGTTGTATGTCGCAAAGTAAATGCTTTTTACCACTAACCAAGAGTAGATTGTAAATGGAGGGACTGGGATGGCCAATCAGATGACAGACACTGAAAGTTCCTGTCATCTGATTGGCCATTCCAGCCCCTCCATTTACAATCTACTCTTGGTTAGTGGTGAAAAGCATATACTTTGGGACATACAAACGGCCCTAAGGGTCTAAGGCGACGATTTCGTATTTTTCCTTCCTGAACAATCTATTCTTTTGATGATGGAAAGATTAAAAAATTTCACCCCACCAGTTAGAACTGAAAAAGGAGACAGGAAAGAAAAATACTACAATGAAATTCATTTTAATATTTAAGTAAATACTTATAATTTTTCTTAGACTAAGGGGTTGTCCATAAATTATGTCACACAGTAAGGGGGGGACATCTCAGATTTGGGACCAAATGTGACAGGGGGTGCAGAAATCTGAAAAATTGTGATGTCACAAAACTCAAATTAAAAAAATCGGGTGCTTTAGACCACACGCCAGAAGTGATAACTTATGTGACATTTATAATTCTACGTATTATCTATATTCTATGTTTAAATATATAAAATAATAAGTATTTAAATATTAAGTTAAATTATTAAAATATTATTTAAAAAAATATATATATATTATTTAAATGAATTTTTGACCCCTCATTCTGCAGATCTAGAAAATTATTTTATTGGAACTAAGTTTGTAGAATGAGCTGTCAAAAAATTTATTTAAATAATACATATATATATTTTTTTAATAATATTCTAATAGTTTAATTAATATTTAAATATTATTTTATTTCTTTAAATAATTATTTATTTAATCTTTTGCGGTCTCATTAGTTAAAATAAATTTACAAAAGTAACTGGTTAAAAAAAAACTAACATTTAAAAAAGTATTTTTATCTAAAATAATAAAATAAAATTATTTATTTATTTTCCGACAATGGTTGAAGTGGTACTAGACCATAGCCCAACCTGTAACGCTGTAACGCATCATGTCACGAGTTACAGCTCAATCCCATTCACTGCCCAGGAAAATATAAATGTTAATGCTACAGTGCCATCTGTGGCTTGAATTGGTCCGAGATGATTGGGAAGCGTTACGCATGACGATTTGTAACCGTTACACATGACGCTTAGTAAGCGTTACAGCTCAATCCCATTCATTGCCAAATAAAATAAAAAGTGTGCAAGGCGCGCCAAAAGAAGTTATCACTTCAAAAATTGAAAAAATTTAACTTAAAATATAATAAATCACTTTAGTTGAGTTTAATTTATAAAAAAAATTGATTGTGTGACGTCACAATACATGACGTAATTTATGGACGGCCCCTAACATGTATTACCAACTTTATTTTTTAAATTACACTATTAAACAAAAATTTCACCTCGTAAACCTGACAATGGGTTCCAGTAGAGTTTTATAAGCTGATTATCATGCACTTTCCCCATTTTTTACAACCGTTTAGAGTTTTGAGATATTATCGGTCAAAACGGCGAAAAAGGCCATTTTGACCTATTTTCGATTTCCATTAGATATTAAACAGAAATATTTCATTGAGGTAATAGAAAACAGTTTCCTCTTTGATTTTCAAATTACCACTTGTTTTTAGCTTAATTAGAACTCGAGTTTTAACTAAAAACTAAAATTTTCATGATTATAAAGGAAAATAAACATAGAAAAAACCTAAGGTCTTAGTTTAATTAATTTAATTTAATAAATAATAAATAAATTAAATAAATAAATAAACATAAGGGCTTAGTTTTTTGGAGTTTACTCCGTAAGAATCGATTTGCATATAAAGAGCCCAGTATGGAAAATTATGGGTAGTAAAATTCAGTCAAAGAATGACAGCGTTACGTTTTTCGTACGCACACTCTTCTGGTGGTGAAAAAGGGCAACATCATTGAAACATTTTTTAGGCGCGGATTTTAAAATTGACATTGAAAAATTAATCGAAAAAATATTATTATTATATATATATATATATATATATATATATATATATATAAATATATTATATTATTATATATATATATATATGTTATATTTATACTTTATTGTTATTATTTTAGATATATCATACATATTATATTATATATAATTCTTATTTTAAATTTAATTATAATATTTATTTAAAATTTAAATAACATTTATATTATAGATTTTATTTATAATTCGTGGGTATTGATTTGTGGTTAAGATTTGTGAACCACATATCTACCAACGTTCATGTGTCTTATTTCAGTTACCATAAGCCTCTAGTCACAGTAATTAATAACGACGGCGCTATTGATCTAATTAATATTTGAAATTTCATTTAGGTATTTTCACTGATTCGTTTATTTATCATTTGATATGGTATAAATCTTTTTCTTAGACTAGTAAGCCTTTTTTGTGCCTATTTAGACAGTTGATCTGAATGAGTAAACTCCAGTCGTGCGTCGGAGCTGACACACACATTTTTTTTAAATTATAACTCAAGTTCTAATTGATCTAAAAACAAGTGATAATTTGAAAATCAAAGAGGAAGCTGTTTTCTATTAAGTGAATAAAATATTTTGATTTCAAATATTGGTGTGTAATATTTAATGGGACTGGTAAATAGTTGACTTATGGCCTTTTTCGTCATTTTGACCGATAATATCTCAAAACTCTGACGCGTTGTAAAAAATCGGGAAATCGCATAATAATCAGCGTAGAAAACTCTACTGGAATACATTGTTAGGTTTACGGGGAGAAATTTTTGTTTAATTTTTTTCGAGCAGTGTTATATTATATATTGATTTATAGAAAGTAATGTTTATCAATCATGGAGTTTCGAGAGAAACCATCTAATTTGGATACTTTTAAATTAAGATCATATAAGCATTTTGTAATAAAATGTTTGTCCTTAAGTAAATTGGAGTATTTTTGAACTAATATTCCTCTCTGCGTGGATACCGATTACATTCGTTCCACCCTGAAACCGAGACGTGGATCCCGAAACGTTTCGGATAGCGGACAAGCATTCATCCAAGCAAATTGACACGCCCATCTTCCTAGGCAACCAGCGTCATTAGGCATTTTTAGTCGAGCTGGAAACACTTATTCAACGAGCTAGCCACTTTAAAATAAATTTGAAATACATTTGTCTTTTTAACCGACTTCAAAAAAAGGAGTAGGTTCTCTATTCGACTGAATTTTTTTTTTTTGGTGTCTAAATTATAAAATTTTCAAACTAAAAACAACCAAGAAAATTGAAATTTACTGTAAAATGAACTTATAATAAAATAAAGTAAAAAGAGTTATTATTTTTATAGGGGGCCAAAATTGGGATGTGTGTTCAAATAATATCAATATATGTAAGTCCTAGAGCAGGAGTGTCCAACTTTTTGGCTTACACGGTCCATTTTTGAAGAAAAAACAGATGTTTCGGGGCGCGGATAAAATATTATAATTCAATTGATTTTTGATATTCAATAAAAAAAAAACCGTTATCAAAAAAACTAAAGGCAACAAATAAAATAATTGACTCAAAAATCAAATAAAATGCACTAAAAGGTATAAAATAATTATCTAATTTAACTACAACTAAACGACGAAATATTAACATGAAATTACTTTTTGAAGTCGGTGCCAAACATATATATTTTATGAATCGAACTCGACGGAACTTACATAGTACGTTTGGCGGGTAAGCTCGCTTATATAGTTTGTTTAGCACCGGCTTCAAAAAGTGATTTCATGTTAATATTTCATCGTTTAGTTTTAACTAAATTAGATAATTATTTTATACCTTTTAGTGCGTTTTATTTGATTTTTGAGTTCTTATTATTTTATTTGTTGCATTTAATTTTTTTGAAGTCGGTTTTATTTATTTTTATAAAAATTATTTTTATTTTTCTCTTTTTAGTGATGTTATTAATAGTGGCTTAATATAATAACTTGCATGCATCTCGTAAGAGAAATTGTCGGGCGAATGAATCGGAAAATGATAATAAAATTCAATTCATAAAAATTCTTTCGAAACGTTTGCGGGTTTTAAATGAATGTTTTAAGTTCTTTTTTATAGAATATTTTATTTAATATAATTTCGATTATTTGCTCATAAGAATTGGAGATTTACGTTATTTCGTCATTGATCATATCATCAGAACTTGACTAAATTAATATTGGACCACCCCTAAGGTACTCCCTTTCCAATAAAAAAAGAATCATCGAAATCGGTCCACGTGGCAAAAAGTTCTCGGTGAACATTTATAAAATAAATAAATAAATAAATAGGTATCTTGACTATCTTGGAACTATACTGATCCAAACGCAGAAAGAATTATGAAAATTGTTCATAAACAAAGAAGTTATGTCTGAACAAACATAAAAAAAATGTCCAATACCAATGAAATTAGACTGAACCCAATGCATAAAAAATCATCACAATTTGCGAAGAAATAAGGTAACATAGACACAAAAAAATCAGTCGAATTAAGAACCTCCTCCTTTTTTGAAGTCGGTAAAAAAAGATAGTTAATAAGAAATAAGAACTTTTAATATTTTTTAGCTCATAGTGACCTTCTAATTTTACTTTTCATAAATTTTATACTTTATAAAATTCAGTCGAATTGAGAACCTCCTCCTTTTTTGAAGTCGGTTAAAAATAGCTTCTCGTATGTTTAAATACATACCTATATATTTACAAAAAGTGATACTTTGTATTATTATTTGTTTATATTTTTTCCTGGCTAGATAATTAATATAAAATTCTAATAAAGAGACAATATTCGATTTTTTCATTCAGATCGGTATTTACTTGTTGTTCTAGAACATTCAATCAGAAATTTTGCAAGTAGAAAATTTATTTCTAATGAAAATGGAGTAGAAAATAGATCAAAATGGTGATTTCTTTTTTTGAAGAGGTTGGGATTTCGTAAATAATTATAAATTATTTTATTAAATATTAAATATAAGGGAGGGGCCAGGTGTATGGTAAAGTCATGTGAATGATGGCTACATATCAGATTATTTTTATTCAGTATATGGGAATTAACATACAAAACCTACTTTAGCCAACATCTACTTCACATTTTTACTTTATCTAATGCGAAAAAAGAGAGAAAGTATTGCAATCGGTCGCGCGGCAAGCGCGACTTCAACGGGTCCTCAGGTAAAGACTACGGAACCCATGGACTCAATTAAGGTCACAAATTGAAGTATTCAATGAGATTCAATTTTAGCGCATGGCGGTTTTGCCAAAAGATACCTGGAATCTCGTCGAGAGGCCAAAAAGTGCCATTTTTTTGGAAGTGCGTGCGGATGGATGGATGGATGGATGGATGGATGTTATCGTTTTTTTCGTCCACGATTTTTTCCACACCTTTACACCGATTGAAATGAAATTGAAAACCTACCATCATTTTAACAAAATAAAGCGCTGATTAGTTTTTGGTACATATCGGCCCACAAACATTAGTATTATACAACATTATTTATTTCAGTACTTTTTTAGTTTTTTCTAAATATCTTTAAAATGACTTAACCAATTTTGATGAAATTTAATATCCTAATTAAGTACCTTGGGGCTGACAAAAAAGGTCAAATAAAGTTTTTAGTAAAATTAAATTTTAAAGTACTTTACTCTAAAGTAAGATTTTTGAATTCTTTAAAATTTATTCATTTGATCTGTTTAATATAGGACTCATTTAACCTAACTAAGTAAGAGTGGATAGGCCTTTCTCTGTGAGATGCTAAAAATTTGGGAGGAAAGTTTATAAGTAAACATAGCAACTGCGTTCATTTCTTATCCGTTACCTTTATAGAGGAATCGACTTAAAACCAAAAATAGCAATTGATTCTCATCTAGTACTTGAGGAATAACCATTCTATATTGGAATTTTGACGTTTCGGTTTTTATTGGTAACCATTGCTGAAGACATAGAGGAATCGAGTTAAAATCAAAAATATTGATTGATTCTCATCTAGTACTTGAGGAATAACCATTCTATATTGGAATTTTGACG
Source organism: Forficula auricularia (assembly GCA_024734495.1). Classification (NCBI taxonomy): domain Eukaryota; kingdom Metazoa; phylum Arthropoda; class Insecta; order Dermaptera; family Forficulidae; genus Forficula; species Forficula auricularia. Next base: position 685,604 of record JALMQS010000647.1, on the reverse strand, counting down.
TTTCGGTTTTTATTGGTAACCATTGCTGAAGACATAGAGGAATCGATTTAAAATCAAAAACAGCTATTGATTCTCATCTAGTACTTGAGGAATAACCATTCTATATTGAATTTTTGACGTTTCGGTTTTTATTGGTAACCATTGCTGAAGACATAGAGGAATCGACATAAAATCAAAAACTAGCGATTGATTCTCATCTAGTACTTGAGGAATAACCATTCTATATTGGATTTTTGACATTTCGGTTATTATTAGTAACCATTGCTGTAGACATGGAGGAATCGACTTAAAATCAAAAATAGCAATCGATTCTCATATAATACTCGAGGAATAACAATTTTACATTAGTTTTTTGACGCTTCGATTATTATTGGTAACCATTGCTGAAGACATGGAGGAATCGGCTTAAAATCAAAAATAACGATCGATTCTTATCTAATACTAGAGGAATAACCTTATTGCATTCCATTTTTGATGTTTTGACTATTAATGGCAACCTCTACTGAAAACGTGGAAGAATCGACTTAAAATCAAAAAGACTAAATTCTTTTTTGGTAAACAACTCAAGCTTGAGTGATTGAGTGATTACCTTTACGTGGGTGTAGCTGGTCTTCTTCGACATTGCCTGGTCTGTTTCTCGACACTAACTGAGGCGAGAAATAAGAATAATGGAAAGAACCCCGTTACGCGATAAGTTTGAGTTGTTTACCAAAAAAGAATTTAGTCTTTTTGATTTTAGGTCGATTCTTCCACGTTTTCAGTAGAGGTTGCCATTGATAGTCAAAACATCAAAAATGGAATGCAATAGGGTTATTCCTCTAGTATTAGATAAGAATCGATCGTTATTTTTGATTTTAAGCCGATTCCTCCATGTCTTCAGCAATGGTTACCAATAATAATCGAAGCGTCAAAAACTAATGTAGAATTGTTATTCCTCGAGTATTAGATGAGAATCGATGGCTATTTTAAATTTTAAGTCGATTCCTCCATGTCTTCAGCAATGGTTACTAATAATAACCGAAACGTCAAAAATCCAATGTAGAATGGTTATTCCTCGACTATTAAATGAGAATCGATCATTATTTTTGAATTAAACTCAACATGAACTGCAAATTGCAAGTGATATCTGATTAATAGTAAAGGAATAAACATATTATTTTTTATTGTTAAAGGATAAATAATTAATATATCCAGTACACACCAAGCCAGCAAAACATATTAATATTTCAAATGAATTTGGATAAAGTTTAGCAACGATCCGTTGCAGTTTATTTAAGTATTAAGTAAAAATAATAAGCAATCGAATAAGTTGTTTTGTATGTATCATCTAATAAATTGTACCTATTCAAATATAAATATTTTACACAAAAATTTAAACTTAAAACTTTTATTTTAACATATAATCCAATAAAAATGAAAAAATAAATAATTTTTTTAGACACAAGGAATTTTTAAACCAGATATGTTTATACTAATATGAGTAATTTTCTTTATTTCGACCTATATAACAACCCGCTGAATCATCTCCGCACATTAAAGATACACCCTGTATAAGAATATTATAAATAAAATACAGGGGTAGATATTAATTAAGGGCTGATTACCTTTACGTGGGTGTAGCTGGTCTTCTTCGACATTGCCTGGTCTGTTTCTCGACACTAACTGAGGCGACAAATAAGAATAATGGAAAGAACCTCGTTACGCGATAAGATAATTTGCCCGGCTAATTTTCTTAGAAAATATTTCGATCAAGAATCCTTAAAGAAATTCGCAAATGCATTTTTATATACGATTTACGTTTATTTATTAATTATTAATTACTGAAAGAGTCTATAGCTAATTAAATAGAATTATACGACATTAGGGGTCGGCAAACTTTTTTAACCGTCGCCCCTTTCAAGAGTTTCTTGATTTTTATCGACACCCTCTATTATTTGTTACCTGAACCTCCCCTCTTAATTTTAGGCCCATTAGCAATTAATAATAGTTCTCCTTTTTAACCGACTTCAAAAAAGGAGGAGGTTCTCTACTGAATTTTTTTTTTTTTTTTGTGCATATGTTACCTCATATCTCCGCCAATTGTCAACCGATTTTGAAAATTTTTTTGCATTGGGTCCAGTCTAGCTTCCGATTGGTCCCATTTTTTTTTCGTTTTTTTTTCATAGGTATTAGATCTTTTTTATTAGGTTTGTTTAGACCTAACCTCTGTTTATGAACCGAATTCGATGGTTCTTTTTTATCCGATAGGGGGTGTCTTAGGGATGGTGTCATATTAATTTGGTCAAGTTCTGATGATATGATCACTATTAATAACATCACTAAAAAAGAAAAAATAAAAATAATTTTTAAGAAAAAAATAAAAACCGACTTCAAAAAATTAAATGCAACAAATAAAATACACTAAAAGGTATAAAATAATTATTATCTTATTTTTTTTACAATCTTCCTTGAAAAACTTGGGGTAAAATAAAAAAATTATGTTTCTTTATGTCAATTATGGATCTTACTTAGTACGTTTGGCGGGTAAGCTCGCTTATAGGTATACTTTGTTTGGCACCGACTTCAAAAAGTAATTTCATGTTAATATTTCGTCGTTTAGTTGTAACTAAATAAGATAATAATTATTTTATACATTTTAGTGTATTTTATTTGTTACATTTAATTTTTTGAAGTCGGTTTTATTTTTTTCTTAAAATTTATTTTTTAATTATGAGACTATTTTATTAGAAATATCAGCTTTCTTCGATTTTTGTTTGAAAATATTTTAACCCATCCTCTCTTGTTGGTCACTTTCAATTTCACATAAAGAATCAATTTCAGAATTTTAATATCTATAATTATTTGATTAAATATTAAATATAAGAGAGGGGCCAGGTGTATGATAAAGTCATGTGGATAGCCACATCAGTTTATTTTATTTTATTGTTTATTTTTCAGGTGGAGTTGACAAGGCGTTGTGTCCAGGAGGGGCTGCTTCCAAAGAAACCAACGAGATGGTAACCCATCCACCGCCAGCTTCGCCTTCGCCCACTCACGCCTCAAGATCATTATCTACCCCCAAATTGCAACGTTTCCGTAAGTTAATTCCATTCCGATTTCGTCAACCAAACTTAAACTAAAGAGGTATTTAAATTAGCATTAAGTGAACCTTATGAATTTTAATTCACCAACACTACTCGAGAAAAATTTTCATCAGAAAATTTAAAAATTCAAAGTTTTTATTCGGATTTTTACAACAGTTCAGAGTTTTGAGATGTTTTTGGTTAAAATGCTGCAAAAAAATAAAACTACTAAAAAATGGATAAAATCATATGTTCTTTAATCAATAGTACCTGGAGGCACCGAGCGATGCTCGGTAACTTCTTCCTTCAGTTAAAAGCTTTATTTTAATATTATTTTTAATTTAAAATTCTGATAAAAAAGTCGATTTTTATTTGAGAGCCGCTTTCAAATTAAAAAAATACAAAAATATATAATAGTCGCCCAATGTAGCCCCCCCCCCCCACCCCGCTCGACCCCACCCCGAAACCTCTCCCTACCTCCGGATTCCCCAACACTGCGCCCCACCTTCTGCACCTGTTTCGATTCAACCATATGATTCATTTTTATTCATCCAATTAATAAATACAACCTATCAAAATGTGTTGTTTTTTTCAGAAAATTGAGACCTGCTTATGCGAAATATATTTTTAAATAAATTTTTGATTATTTTTTATTCTATTAAATAAATAAAGTTCTTTATAAAAACAGTTATAAAACGTTTATTAATATTTCTAACGTTTATGGAGAACAAAATATGTGAAAATTCACAATCACAATACTTCTTCAAGGCCTTTGAGAACAATGAAACAAATAACCCATTGTCTGTCTGGGTATAAAAGGAAAAGGGAAACCTTTTTAAAACCCTAAGAATGGAATTTTTCTACCTGAGAATAATTAATTTGATTACGAAAAAACCCATCAAAAACAATTTTGTCGAGGATGAGACCGTGACAGATCGAATTGTCACCCCAAAAACCCCCTAACCCATGAATTTCATCAAAATCGGTAATGCCTTTTCAAAATAGAACTAAGATACAAAAATGTATTTATTTATTTATTTATTTATAGCCTTTTTTGGTTTCTTACATAAAATATACAATATATACATGGTTAATTAGTTATTGTACCAGGCCCCTTAGGGCATAGGCCTCTCCCAATTACAAATAAGTACATTTTCGAAAAAAGAATTTGAATATTTTACAATATTATGATTTTCAAAATTTTCAAAGACAAATAAGTGCATTTTCGAAAAAAAATAAAATTTGAACATTTTACATTCTCAAGATTTTCAAAATTTTTAAAGACAAATATGCAAATTAAATAAGTATAGTGAATTCAACATTCAGATCGCGTAACTCTATAGAGTGGGGATAGTTAATTAGTTATTGTACCAGGCCCCTTAGGGCATAGGCCTCTCTCAAAATCGTCCACGCTTTCTTTTGTCTTGCCACTCTGCACCAGTCCCTGCCAGCCACCGCAGGGAGATACAAATATATAAACAAACAAATATATATACAAACAAGCTGCGCCAGGCGTGCCTCCGGCACGCCCTCTGCACCTATGGCCCTCCGGGCAGGTGGCCCTGGCGGGCAGCGTCTCGAGACGGCCAAAAGTTTGTTTGCAATATAATTTTATTCAACTCTATTTATGGCAAATTTCATTCTAAATCTTTGATTTTTATTTTAACTTGGCCGATCCCCCACCCTCCCAAAAAATTTATTTTGAGAATATTTAACATAAAAATTCATATTTTTCCATCATTAAATTTTTTAGATTAATTAAAAATCGGCCCCAAGAAATAATTTAACCCATTGCGAAAGCAAAATAAAAAATATTTTTTATAGATTGTAGATATTATTTATTTTGAGCATATTTAACAAAAAATTGACCTGCCCGGAGGGCCAAGGTGCAGAGGGCGTGCAGAGGGAGCCTGGCGCAGCTTGTTAATTATAAATTTAGACAATGATCTTAATACATTTTCATTAGGGCTATTAATTTATTTTTTGAATTTAGGAGGAAACACTTAATATACATTCCTCCGTTCGAATATACGGTATAAGGCTCTTCAATAGTAATTAATGTTTAGAACAATGAAATTCATGGATTAAAAATTTGTGTGGTTTAAATTTGTTTAAAATGTAATTTTTTTAATAAAAATAAATGTTTGATATGGGTTTTAATGTAAAACTTTATTCTAATACCAAATCATGTACAATATTTTTTGTCTCTCCATTTTCGGCAAAAACAAATAAATCATCGGGTTTACCAACACGCGAACAGGCTACATAGAGCTGTCCATGGGAGAAGCATGCATTTTCCAAATCCAAGCCGCATATTTGCATAGACTGGCCTTGTGCCTTATTGATGGTAATTGCAAATGCTAAACGAATCGGGAACTGTAATCGTTTAAATTGAACTGGTGCTTCGTTTGGTATCATTGGAATTCGTGGTAACAAAACATGTTCTCCTTTGAACTTCCCATTGATGATTGTTGCCTCAATAATGTTGTTTAAAATTTTTGTAATAACCAATCTTGTTCCATTGCATAGCTTTGGCGGATTTATGTTTCGTAACAAAATTATTGGTGAACCAATTTTCAATTGTAAATTATGTGGAGGTAGACCTGAGATGTCCAGTGAATTCAAAAATTCTGTAGGAAAATTAACAGTTTCATTTCCTTCTACTACTGTATCAATTGATTTAAATGAAAATGATTCAGTTTCCATCATGTTTTGAATTTGAATATTGATGGAATCAACATCAACATTTCTAGCAGATAATATTGTACGTTCGCTCAACCATTGATGATTTTTAAATTAACCCGAATATCTGGAAAAACATTCGCAATTAATGCATCTCTTGATGGCATAATATTACAAAAACCATCTGGAAATTTCACTTTTTGATTTGTTGGATTGATAGGCATTTTCCCATCGCCAATATCGAGCAAATGTTTAGAAAATCGTGCAGCAGACGAATCATTTTGAATTTGGACACGCATGTTAGTTGATAATTTCAATTTATGAACGGTGCGCCATAATGATGATGCCTTCAAAGATGCATTGATTTCATCTGCATATGTTGAGCGTGATATAACGGGTAATGTTTGTCTGAAATCTCCAGACAATAAAATGAGAGCACCACCAAAAAGTCTTTCACTGCCTTTCAAATCTTTTAATGTTCTATTTAATGCTTCCAAAGAATGTTTATGTGCCATTGTACATTCATCCCAGATAATAATGCTGCATCTCCTAAGCACATCAGCAATACCGGAATTCTTTTTAATGTTACATACAGCATTTTCATTTGTTTGTATGTTCAATGGCAATTTTAGTGTGGAATGTGCTGTCCTTCCTCCGTCTAATAAAGTCGCAGCAATTCCAGATGATGCCATTGCCAAAGCAATATCACCTTGAGACCGTATTTGTGCCAATATGAGCGAAATTAAAAATGTTTTCCCTGTTCCACCTGGTGCATCCAAAAAAAGAAACCGCCCTCTTGAGCAGCGACTGCATGCATAATTTCATCATAAACTAATTTTTGCTCTGGTAACAATTTTGGTTCATTTTCTTGAACATATGCATTCAAACCATCAAGATTGTACGATTGTTCACGTTGCATATCGCGATTAAATAAATCACTTGCTGGCCGATTAGCTGATGGCATCCCCAATTTAATTAGTGGTTGATTCGAAATGATCATGGATAAATCTTCCAACTTAATCAAAGATTCATTATATATTTCTGGCGAGAAATTTATATCTTGATCTCCTCGAATTGTACGTAGAGCATGTAATACATCTTCACTCATTGAAGCCTTATATTTTTCCCATAATTTAGACGGGTTAGTTGGAAAACACGTTGTCAATAAAATGGCAAACAAACATCGTATTTGATGTGGCGATGAACCGAGAGCAGCATCGGCAAGAGTTGTATCCCAATGCGAATCTTCTTCTAACAATCGTAATGCTAGGCATGCATCATGATTCCTTGCATGTAATTCACCATTGACCGTTTTTAAATAATCGAATGATGTTGGTCCTGGAACATTAATCAGCAACAATCGTAAGTAAAAGCATTCACGTTGCGAGGGATGAACAGTGTACAGTCTGCCTAAAACATTCGTAGAAAAAATTCCTGGATATTCTGAAACTGCCATACCCCTTTTGCGAGGTTCCCATGATTTTCTTGATTTATTCCATGTGAAGTAGGTTGGAACTTCTGAATAGAGCAATGTTTTTGCAAATTGACCATAAACATTTTGTTGTTGGCATAATCGAAAGAAATCAGTTAATGTTGTTTTTGGTGGAGTTACTGCTCGTCCTGCTGCATTTTGTTCAGTGAAGTATACACGTTGCCCGTTTTCAAGATGTATTGCTAAATGAGTGACAGCTGGTTCTCTTTCATGAATTTGAAATGAAAGGATTCGCCATACAGCTTCATTACTACTTATGTATCTGCCCATTTGGTAACGTGCAATTTCATCATTTACGTCGACACCTTGAACTGCAAACACGGCCATGTCACTGCCTTTATTCACATATTTACAGATGTATTTAATTGAATTGACTGAGCTGCAAAATTCAACATTAATATGCGCTTTATATGTTTTTGATAGTAGTGGTGAATATGGTACAACCCATCGGTTATCGATTTCAATGTCATTTTGTCCGTTTCTCGACTTTAACATAAAGGAATGTCCACCATTTTCAGTTGATCGTCTACGGTACAACGGATATCCGTCATTTCCAGTGATAGTATCCGATAACAAATCTTTTGGAAACCGTTTTGTGCATTTACCATCCTTCATACATGGCGAATTCATATTTATAGAACCGCAAGGACGATGGATCATATTTGCAGTCACAATTTGAAATAACTCTGGATCAAAGTTTTGTTGAGGGATTTCGGCTGAGATTATTTTATCAATTTCCTCAGGTCTAATTTTGTTTACTAACCAAACTAAAATATGAGCATGAGGCAAACCACGTTTTTGCCACTCGATTGAATACATCCAGCAACGTGTTTCACCAAATACGTGATGTTTGACAATGAGGCTAATTAATGATTTTAATTTTTGTTTAAAAACTCGTGCTGTAATATCGTGACGATCACTTGCTTCTTGTCCAGGTAACAAATATTTTTTAATTTCATCCCATTGCGGATTGCAAGTAAATGTGATGAATAAGTCTGGTCGACCATAAACACGAACATAAGTCATTGCATCCTGTGTGTATTCTTGCATATGACGTGGACTGCCTGTATATGATGATGGTAGTATGCACACATTTCCAATGTCATTAATATTTAAATTTCCATCAACATTATTATTTATAGCATCACGTAAATGAATGTATTCTTCAGCGCGCAATTTCGTTTGATTGAAACGAATATACCGTAATCGCTCGCTTTCGATTTTCGCATACATGTCTGTAATGTATTGATGAAATAAATGACGGCATTTTAAAATATGATTATCTTGGTTGGTTCGAATCATAATTCTGTGCCCATAGAAATCCATGGCGCTTACTTTTTTATTCGTTTCTCCTCCTATAAAATAACGAAAATATTTTGTGAATATTAATTCCTGTGTAAATATAAATATTAATTTCTTTGTAAATAGTATTAGTGTACCTGTTGCTGGATTTGTTTGTTTGATATTTATGTGATATCCATCCTCGCCTTCCCAAAATATTAATGGATATTGCAATGCGTCGTATGAACGATGCGTATCATGAATGTTCTGGAGAGTGTTGTTTCTGCGCATTATGCGAATATCTCTCTGTTCAAATGCATCACCAACCATCACTATTCCTACTTCATTAACAGTTGGAGCATTGAATCGACGTGCATGTTCGCCAGATGGAACTTTGTCTGCTTTAATGACAATCATGTAATTGTCATTTTGCAATCTTCTTGACATACTTTTGAACAATTGAATGAGATGATTATTTTCTGCCAAAAAAGTTTCTAATGTTGATACAATTAATCGTTCCTGAATTTTTCGGATGTGTTGAAATTGACAACGAACATTAACTTGCTCATCTTCGTCTCCCATGAAATATATTTGTAAGAATTTCGGAGTTTCATTCGCTAGTGGAAGCAAAGAGCCAATCTGATGATACACTTGTCCCTGTATTTTAAACGTTGTATTGTAATTGACACCTTGTGCATTAATGTTAGGAATAATTTTTGCAGCGAAAGAAGACATTTGAAAACAGGAATTTATTTTTCTGATTATTTTTAAAAATAATTTTGATTCTGCATTTTCTCCTGACATTAATGATTTCAAAGGTTCCGGTGGTGCATTTAATGCTGGCAAAACAACTTTTCCTGATGAACAACACATTCCTACCGTTTCATTTTTAAATTTTAAAGCATGGCAAAAATTGCATTCTTTATCCATGTTACCAATCACAATTTCAGCTTGAGCACAATATTCAATTGCAGGATCATAATTGAATGCAACTCGATGATATGATGATAATTGTAATTGCAATCTATTAGTCAACTGACTTAAACGTCTATTTACATCTGTTGTATAATTACGTGATGTTCTCCTTAATACCCTCATAGTGGCTAGACGTTGGTTTCGTTGTTCCTCCATTTCTTCTGCACGGTTACGTGCCACCCGTATTCGTGTTCTTTCTTGTGTTTGCGCTCGTTGTGCTGGTGTGAGATTTGCTAGATATCTTTGTGAATTTTGATTTCGTCGAGTAGTCCGACCGATGACAATACGTCGTGCAGGCATTTTTATATTATTTCACTGTATACAAAGATTTTAACAGATTAATATTTATAGATTGTAAAATCTGCCAATTTAGCGTTCATTTTTAAAAATTAATAATAATTAAACTATTGTTTGTATAATTTATTTGATCATTGGGAACTTTTAATTAGACATTTAAAAATCTTACTTAATCATAAAAATTCAAATTTTATTTTCCGGATGACCATAATAATCGAAAATCAAAAAGTTGTAAATACTCAACTTTTTCAAATGGAACATGGCATAAATTTTAATATTTTTTAATTCCACATAAAAATCCAATAGGAGTTTATTCAATATTACCTATAACTAAAATGAATAGTTTTTTAAATAAAAAAAATGTTTTAAATTTCCCTCGTACATATGCTTAATTATTTAAAGATTATTGTAAGACTGAATAAAAAAAAAAAAAAATTATATTCCAATAGATTGATTGATATGACTAATTGATAAGAATAAAGATGAAAGTTGATGGCGACTGCGGCAAAGCGAAAAGTGTTCAAAAGTTTTCAATAATTTATTTTAAAAAAGCATATTCCAAAACATAAATATGTCAAAGTTCAAAATTTTCTCTCAACTCTTTCCATGAAAATTTCAATGAGTGAGTTCTGTGAAACACCCTGTATAATAATTATATTAATATTATGTCATTGAATAAAACTTTTGAATTAAAAGAAAGTGTAAGACTGAATAAAAAAAAAAAAAAAAAAAAAATTATATTCTAATAGATTGATATGATTAATTGATAAGAACAAAGATATTGCAACTTAACAGGGATCATTTTTTTCGTTTTTAATGAACTTTTTGAAAAAATTTCATAGAAATACAAAACTTTTTAAAAGAAAAATCCTCAATTTAAAATTCAATTAACTAAATAATGTAACATAGAACATTACCTTATAAAAATGGTTTGTTGTAAATTATTTTTAAAAATTTCATAGAAATAAAACTTTTTAAAAAGAAAAATCCTTAATTTAAAATTCAATTAACTAAATAATGTAACATAGAACATTACCTCATAAAAATGGTTTGTTGTAAATTATTTTTAAAAATTTCATAGAAATAAAACTTTTTAAAAGAAAAATCCTTAATTTAAAATTCAATTAACTAAATAATGCAACATAGAACATTACCTTATAAAAATGGTTTGTTGTAACTTATTTTTAAAAATTTCATAGAAATAAAACTTTTTAAAAGAAAAATCCTTAATTTAAAATTCAATTAACTAAATAATGCAACATAGAACATTACCTTATAAAAATGGTTTGTTGTAACTTATTTTTAAAAATTTCATAGAAATAAAACTTTTTAAAAGAAAAATCCTTAATTTAAAATTCAATTAACTAAATAATGCAATATAGAACATTTCATTAAAAAAATGGTTTGAATGCACTGGGATACTGAGAAATGTATTTATAATAAGAAACATTGATTAAGATTTAGAATGTTTCTTCCCGACAGGCTCAGGTTAGCCAACTAATAACAATAAAATAATCACATTCTTTTCTTAAGAGAGAATGGTGTATGAAACATACCTAGAATTTTATATTTTTAAAATTTTTTAATTTTCTTTACTTATAAATTCAAACTTTATATATTAATTAGTAAATTAAATGTATTTACAGATATATTTATATCGACCGCAGCGCCACCTATTGGGGCCACAATTTCTTGAGTAGCTGACATTCATTCAATAATTTATTTTTAAAGAACATATCCCCCCCCCCCCCACCCAAATCATAAATGTGTCAAAGTTCAAAATTTTCTATATAGATTTTATTATCTTAAAAAAAAAAGTTTCTGAGTACCTGAATTCCCCTTTCTTTTGTTAAGAGGGGTTTCATTGTTTAAGACCTGACCTTTCAGGGCAGGGATAATGTATTGTTTGCTTGGCCCTTTTAGAGGCTCTATTTCTATAGATCTTATCTGTCAATCAATTAAATATAAAAATAAAAAATAAAATCAAACCGATTTGGCTCAAAATTTAGATAAACCATCCCCAGCACTAAGCAAACATATGGTGTGAATATGGTTTCGATACGTTCAGTGGTTTAGGCGTGGGTCGATCGCGTACATACACACTAAGGATTTTATATATATAGATAAATATACAATTTTTGCTCGTTTAATAAGAGTAGATAAATTCGAGTTGTAACTAAAAAACAAGCAGTGAACTGACAATCAAAGAGAAAGCTTTCTATTGAGGAAACAAAACATTTGGATTTCAAATACCTATTACTGTTTCATATTTAACACGTCTCAAGAATAGACCAAAATGCCCTTTTTCAGAGTGTTTAGATCAAAAATATATCTCAAAATTCTAACCTGTTGTAAAAAATTCAAAAACACCATGAGAATCAGCGTATTAAAACTCTACTAGGATTAGTTTTATCGATCAAAATTTGTATACATCTTGTGAGATACATATCTGTTTTTTACTTTTCCATACAGGGTATGGTCAAGTATTGTAATCGTGCATGAAAATAGTGGGTTTTTTCCTTCTTTTTTTCGAAATATCTCAAAAACGGCTGAAACTATTTTGATTAAAAAAATTGACCAAAACCATAGCATTTCGTTCTAAAAAAAAACTCTAATAAGTGAACATTGAAAAAATTATATTTTTTGATATAATAATTGTTTTGTCAAAATGTCTGTTAGTTTGTCTGTTAGTCTGTGCGTTACCAAATTTTTGTGGACGAGCTAACTCAAGAATTAGTGTGAATTTCAAAACCAAATTTCACAGGTAGTTTTGGTATATTGAGATTAAGAACTGATTATATTTTGGTGCATATCGACCCAAAATTAAGTGGGTTGGAGGGGGTTAAAAATTAAAAATCTAGGCCATTTGAGAAAACTCAACCAAATTTTTTATACATAATCAGTGGGACCCAGAAGTCTAAAAATGCAAAAACTAACCGCCCAAAATGGGGAGGGGGCATAAAAATGAAAATCTTTGCCATTTACCAAACTCAACCAAATTTTGTATACATAATCAGTGGGCCCCCGGGAGTCTAAAAATGGAAAAACTAACCCCCTTCCCTACATGATTATAAATAATTTGATTAAATATTAAATATAAGAGAGGGGGCAGGTTGTATGGTAAAGTCAAGTGGATGGCCACATCAGAACACGTCAGCTTATTTTATATGTCAGAAGGGTTTGCTCCCGTAGAAGTTGAACCCAAGCGGCAAGTTTTGTTTGTGGTCAGATGGACTGAATCTAGAGACGAAATTCTTTTTTGACCTATATTAGCAAACCTGAAATTTTTTTTACTCCAGTTATAGAAAAACTGATATGTAAAATTTTGCTTGCGGCTGAAAATATGGGAAACTGAGATTTCCGATACTCTCTATCTGGTGGTCTAAATTGAAGCCACTATGGGCAAAAAAAATAAACCACGCCTCTACCACGGTTCCCAATAAAACCATTTATTATATTTTTTTTTTTTTTTTTTTTTTAATGCAATCGAATGCAAGAAGGGGTGCACCAGTAATGATGCAGCCCCTATGGATCTCGAAAGACCCTTGCATTACCGAAGAGAAGAGAAATTTGATTAAGTGAGAGGGTGTAGACGTAGGTGTCTATGCACTCCAGTTTTGAAGGTTTGAAGATTATAGGTGCTGGGAAAGATAGAGGCTGGAAGAGAGTTCCAGTTCCTTGAAGTCATGGATATATGATTATATATATGAAATATATAATTAATTCGAACATTTGAGTCTTATATAATTTATATTCTATGGAAAATAGATGAAATTTTTTCACAAAATTGTAAAACAACTTGCTTAAGTGCCTTATCGACACAATATTTTTGTTAAATAAATACGAAAACTTGTATCAATTAATATCGGTCCAATATTGGTAGCCACCCCGGACCTTAGAAGCAGTTAGTCCTAATATAGTTAATTTCAATTTATTTTAAATACTACTTTCGTTTATGTACGAGGATAAGTCAAAAATTACCTACACTTTTAGTTCTACAACTTTATTAAAGTAAGATAGGAGGCGGCTTTATGCGCATGCGTTGAGCAGGCGCGCCTGTAGTCACGTGTGCTGAATTTAATCACGATCGCGTCAGTTGTCGTCTAGCTACAACAGCATAGGCATGTCAGCTCCTCTATCAGATTGCACCAAAGAGGAGCAACGAGGAGCGGTGGAGATTTTTGTGATGAGAGGGTGTGAAATGTGCCGAAAATCACCGGAGATTTTTGTCACAATACGGGGAAAGTGCTTTATCTCGTAAAAGCATTTTTTTATGGATCGAAATGTTTAAAAGTGACCGAACGAGCGTAACACAAAAAGAGGAAGCTGCCCGACCGTCAACTTCGACCACTGACGATAACATTCAGCAAGCTCAAGCGATTTACCATAGATAAGGTAGCATCTACGTTAAACATTAGTCACGGTTCTGCCTATCACATTATCCACGACGTACTCGGAATGCGGTGCAAAAGTGGCTTCATGACCAACCGAAAACCTTCTACCAGGAAGGCATCCGGAAGCTGTGGCTCGCTGGACCAAGTGCATTGCTAAAGGAGGAGACTATATCAAAAAATAATGTATATGTTGTACACCTATATTAGTTTAATAAAGTTGTAGAACGAAAAGTGTAAGTAATTTTTGACTTATCCTCGTATGTTTGCTGAAATCGGGCGTTAGACATTGCTATATTTTACAACTAGTGTCTAATTTTTGGTGTCTGTTTTTTTTTCCTAGCTTCGGATTCCTCGCTCGGTTGTCGAGTGGTCAACGTGACACTTCGCCGTGATGGCGATGGTCTAGGCATCAACCTAAGAAGTCAGCTACACCCCTCTGCTCAGAGCAAGTGTCTCGTTATCTCGCACGTCCGTCCCGGAGGACCTGCAGATCGGTCAGTAGTACTATTTTGCATTTTAACATACTATATACCTAATAAAGCTTATTAATTTATAATAGAACTTATTTAGATATATTCATTTAATCCAAATTAATTTGGCTATGTTAAAAAATTAACAAGTGTCATCAGACCATACGAGTCAAATAAAATTAAAGAACGGTATAAGTAGGTTATAATGAAAGGCAGTCCATAAATTTTTTAAATTTAAAGTGTATTGACTAGTTATTGACTAACCCAGAAGAAGGAGAGAAAAAGTCTCCGAAACGTCGGGAATTGAATAAAATTTAAATAATTTATGGACTGCCTTTTATTATAACAGGGTTGTAATCGTGCATGAATAGGTGGATTTTTTTGCTTCTTTTTTCGAAATAGTAATCTCAAAAACGGCTGAAACTATTTTGATTAAAAAAATTGAACGAAACCATGGCATTTCGGTCTACAAAAAAGCCTTAATAAGTGAGCATCGAAAAAATTATATTTTTCGAGAAATAACCGTTTTGTCAAAATGTCTGTTAGTATTAAATTGAAAGTTTTTGCCGAGAGTAGCAGAATTTTTATATATTGAAGGAGACAATAAAAGAGTGTGTCTTCTGCTGGAATTATAAATTTTATTTATTTATAACGATCGTTATAAATAAATAAAATTTATAATTCCAGCAGAAGACACACTCTTTTATTGTCTCCTTCAATGTGTGTTAGTACGTTACTAAATTTTTCTGTACGCACTAGCTCAAAAACTAGAGTAAATATCAAAACGAAATTTCACATGTAGTTTTGGTCCATTGAGATTAAGAGCTGATTAGATTTTTGGTTGAAATCGAACCCGAAATTAAGGGTGGTGGCTAAAAATTACAATTTTAAGATTTTTAAATTAAAAAAAAACAAGAAAAATTAAATATATCTACTATAAAATGAACGTATAATAAAAAAAAAGAGTTATTATTTTAATCATAAGTTTCCTGTATTTGATTCGATCCCGATTCGAATGCAGGTGATTTTTGTCAATAACTTTTAAGGAGTTCGGTGTTGGTTCTAGGTGAAACATTTTAATATAATAATAAAACTAAGATACGAGGTAGGTTTCACCTATCTCGTATCTTAGTTTTATTATTAGATTTTTGTCAAATAGTAAGTGAAAATAATATCCGAATTTATATATTTCTAACTTGATATAATGAAGTTAAATAAATTTATAATTTTCTCATTAATATATCAAAGAATAATTAACATATTAACGAGAATTGTTTTTGATCACGCTTTTTAAACAAGATATATATCGCGAGACTACTGCTGGTTGAAGCTATTGGAGTCTGCTGAGTTCTTAAGTCTGGACCAAGAGAGAATGAAAAGATATGATCCATTTAGCTATAATCCAGCATCATTTCGCGTTTAGCGTTTGGTGATCCATATCAGTGTTTGATGTAAAAATCGTGATGCTGGATAAATGCGAAATGATGCTGGATTATAGCTAAATGGATCATATCTTTTTCATTCTCTCTTTGTCCAGATTTAAGACTCCGCAGACTCCAATAGCTTCAACCAGCAGTAGTCTCGCGATATATATCTTGTTTAAAAAGCGCGATCAAAAACAATTCTCGTTAATATGTTAATTATTCTTTGATATATTAATGAGAAAATTATTAATTTAGTTATTATTTTCTTCAGGGCCAAAATTGGGGGGGGGTCAAAAAATAAATCTATCAATATAAGTTGTAGATCCTTCAATCCATTTGTATAAAATTTTGCATATACACCCTATATAATCTTATGAAAATGACTCACTATGTGAAATTGATAGTGACCAAAAAAAGGGGGGGAGGGGGGGGGGTTATAAATAATTTCAAACAAAAATCAAGGAAAGCTGATATTTCTAATAAAATAGTCTCATAATTAAAAGAAGATATTTTTAATTGATAATGGACCCAAAATTAAGATGTGGGGGGAATAATTACTAAATATTATATATAAGCGAGGACCCAAGTGTATGGTAAAGTCATGTGGATGGCCAGATCAGTTTATTTTGCTCATTGTGTTTTAAAATGTCTGAAACGTGGAGAAATAATGTCTGAATTCAAATACCCAAGATAACTTGAGAAAAAAGTCAAAGAAAGTTCGTTCCTATGTTAAAATGTTGGTATTTTCAATATGAAGAACTGATTAGATTTTAGGCTTTTTAGCATTGGAAATTCTGGTTCAAAAATGCATAAAACGCTCTTATAATTAATTAATAATAAACTTAAATATAAAATAAACTGTTCTAATATATTATATTATTATACCTATATTATAAAAATTAAAATCTCAATAAAATCAATCAAAAAATGTTTTCTGGATTTTTGAACTAGGTAACCCAAAGCTAGAGATCCCGAAATCTAATCAGTTGTCCGCTTTTTAAATATTAACATTTCGGCACCAGAACAAACTTTCTACGACTTTTGTTCTTGAGTTATCATAGGTATCTGAATCCAGAAACATAAATAGAAAAACAATCATGCTTGAATATTATTTTTCTCAGACATTTTTATGTAGAATTTGTCCGCCTCCGTGGTGTAATGGTCAGAATAACTGACTGGCAACCCGGAGGTCTCGGGTTCGATTCCCGGCTATACCCAGACATTTTTTCTGTAAGTATAGGGTCTGGTAATAAAAATTAAGTGGGAGATAAATTTAACCGAATTTATCGCGCGGAGAATTTACCACTGCTCGAAGCCCCTAAAACCTTAGTAAATTGGATATTGAATTGTATCTAAGTTTCTGAGATTGGCTCGTGATCCCGGCTTCTTTTCCTTCTAATCTGTTCTTTTCACGATGGAGGGGCCAGCCCATACAGGCCTTTAGGGGATCCACCTTCTGGTGTATCTCCTTCTCACATCAATATCATAAAAAAAAAAAAAAAAAAAAGAATGAACAAAAAATGAATAAATTCAATAGTAAGGCCGCCCGGCAGGCAGTAAAAATATAATCTGCATCAACAATCAGGTTAAATTTTATAACATGGACAACAAAATAATTTATTTTCATCATTTTACTTTATTTCAAAAGATTTAACAATTTATTGCTGTAGGAATGAATAAAAAAAGAATCTAAACAACAACAACAACAAAGTGTGTGGCCGAGTTCGTTCGTGTTGTTGATTTGATTAAATTACAAGGCAGATGAAAATTTGAAATCATAAAGAAACAACAAGGAGAGAAATAAATAAATGGCTTGAATGAAATTACAAATGGGATGAATATTCCCCTTGCGTGAATGAATCAATGAATGAAACAACAGAAAAAAAACTTTAGCATCAATAAAATACGCACAGACACAGAGTTAAATCGGGATTACACATCGCGGTCCGCAACTTGTCAAGACTGTTAAACATTTATTTTTCCTTTGAAGATAATTTTTTTAAGTTCATTACTAGACCGCAGTATTTATAAAAGATTATACCTTGAAATTGAACAAAGCTATATATTCAAGTCCATGCTCTCTCAGGGAATAAATCCAAATTACGTTTCATTAATTCAAGAAATTTACTCAAATTCAGAAGCAAGAATAATTTTAGAAGAAAACGAGCCTTATTTTCCAATTAATAGAGGTGTTAAGCAAGGCGATCCGCTGTCACCGGCACTGTTCAAATGTGCTCTTGAAGATATGTTCAAAAAATTAAATTGGACTAACAAAGGTATAATAATTTTTGAACCGCGAAAGTTAAATATAATGAATCTATATATTTATACTACATATAAACAATTTCCTATGTTAATACAATTTGATGGCTGTATATGTATATAATTAAGTAATGGAGAGGGATTCAGCCAATGGGTAGCCTCTGCTGAATAAAAAACTCCCGATTATAGAAAACGTTTCGGCTTTAATTAAATAATGCCATCATCAGTTTTTTATTCAGCAGAGGCTACCCATTGGCTGAATCCCTCTCCATTACTTAATTATTTCCTATGTTAATTCTACATTAAGAAAATTATTTTATTATTTTTGAAAATGAAAAATAAATAGAGCATCCGACGGGTTTCGAACCCGTGTCTCTCTCCTTTACGCGAAGAGCGGCTTAACCAACTAGCCCACAGATTCTCCCGCTCTTAAGTTGGAATGTCATTTTTCCTTTTCGGCGGGCATTGAAGCTAGTATTAAATAGTTTGAATTGCGAGCTTAGTATTGAGAATTTCGCTAAAGAAAAATCTAGAAAAAACACATATAATTATAATGTTAATAATTATAATATTATAATATATAGTATTATAAATTGTTGAAACATAAAAATAAGATTAATAAATTACATATAAGTAATTAAAATTACGTTTTATATTTTTAATAGCTATTAATTAATTTCCAAAGACATTTTTGTTATCCGGGACCTAATTTTTTTTTGCGCCTAGAGCCTTATATTGTCTTAATCCGCCACTGACTATGGGTAAAGTCTAGCAACGATCCTTTCCAGTTTAAATACTTTAAAGTTCTCGATTTAAATCTTTTCAATTATTCCCGGGCGACTTAAAAAACATAAGTGTGCGCGTTTTAAGCTCGAAATTTAATTAAAATTAGCGCCTACGATTTTATTCTTAGCCCCAAATTTTATTTATTCACAGTCTTTTTTTTTATATCCCACTCAATAAATTAAGCTAATCTTTTGAAGGTAAAATTCTTTTGATATTCATGTTACAAAATCCACCATCGGTTGTTGATATAGAAAATATATATATATATATTTTACCCTTTAGTCACGTTATTGGATCCAGACGCGTTAGGTTTTTATTATTATTATTATCATCTGGAAAGAAAGAAAGAAAAAACTTCCAAGCTATTCAAAGATGAAAAAAAGCTTCTCCTTCTGTTTTCGGAAGCTTTTAAAAATATTTTTTATGCGTTTAGTCAGATTTATGTGTTATAATTAAATTCCCTGATTCTTCTTTAAAAAATTTACATATGACTTCTTCTACGTAATATACTATATATATATATGACGTTTATTATATTTAGAAAATATAAAGAAAAAAAGTTGAAAAAATTTCAACTAGAATATATTTATAAACTCTAAAAAATGTTAATATAATTTTAATTTTATTATTAATTCATTTATTTTTTGTTTTATTGTGATGATGGTCTTTTTTAGGGTTCTATAGTTACCTTTATAATGATGGAGTGTGTGTGTGGGTGGCCTACATAAATTTTTAATAGTAATTGATAAGTGATAGAAAGGCAGCCCAAGGTTAGTGGAAAAATTCTCTCAAATAAAATAGATTTATTGGACATTCATTTTTTCATTACTCCAAAATCCAACGTTTCGGACGATTTTTCCCTCCTTCTTCATGGTTTAAAAGGGGTCATTGAGGGAAAAATACAAGATATTTCTCTTTTCTCTCCTCTAGCAGTTGTTGTAATATGCCTTTTTGACATGTTACATAAAGCCCGGTTCACACCAGGCGTTTTTTGTTGATAGAAATCTAGATGGCTGGCTAGGATGGATCCAGAGGCTTAAAATGACGTCACTGAGGGCTGGGAAGCTGGCTAGCTTGTTGGATTTTGTGATTAGAACATGTTCTATTTTCTCCTGATAGATTGCTTGGAAAATTAGGGAGAGAACCAATCGGAAAGCAGTATTTTATCACGTGGGTGACATGCGCATGGTAAACCAATCGGGAAGCCGCAATAACCATGGACGACACCACAGTCAGGGCGGATTGTTCAAACGTTTTTGTTTTCGCCGTTTTTCACAAATTAATAAAAAAGCAATAATTGCAGTTCGTCTACGATTAATAACCTCTCCAATTATATTATTGCCAGCCATTTTTTTTGACAACTGCTGAGCGATTGTGTGCGCACGCATCTGATCCTGCTTTTAGAATAAATCCAGTCTTACTGCAAATAGCAGAGTGTGAAGCCAACAACTAAAAATCCATCACGACATCTAGCGGCAGCCAAGCCCTCAAGGAAAGCCATCAAGGCTACCATCAGCGAAAAACGCCTGGTGTGAACCGGGCTTAAGTCTACGCGGAAGCTTGACCTGATTGTAATTATACTTAAGCGATGAGTTTCTAATAATCAGGGCGGATGACATACGATCGAGACATGTCCGGATCCAGGGGGGGGGGGGGATGGGAGCGACCGCCCCCCCAACGACGAGCTAGCTAAATAACTAGTGTGAATATTGAAACCAAATTTCACACGTAGTTTTGGTCCATTGAGATTAAGAGCTGATTAGATTTTGGTGAATATCGACCCAAAATTAAGGGGGGTGGAGGGGCGGGGGGTTAAAAATTTTAAATTTAGGCCATTTGAGCAAACTCAACCAAATTTTGTATACATAATTAGTGGGACCCCAGAAGTCTAAAAATGCAAAAACTAACCGCCCAAAGTGGAGGGGAGGTGGTCAAAAAAATGAAAATCTTGGCCATGTTTTTGAAATTAGGCTGGAATAAGGAAATCTCTGCGTTGCTAGGGTAAATATTTTGTTTATTTTTAAAATATGTTTTTTTTTAGATAATATGGTTGAAAGGGGTAGTCAATCCAGGGTTGGGACTAGAAGTAGGTATAGGTGTTGAAACCAGTGGTGGTAACAAAAACTGTTATGATGATGATTCAGATGGTTATTTAGATTATAAAGATTTAGGGAAGAGTAGAATGGTATTAATTTAAATACAGTCTGGTTCCTATAAGTTAGTTTATTCAGATATTAATATGTAGGTTTGTATTCATTTGTAGGATCTGGAATTGATTTGTGGAACAGTCTATTTATTACTACTTGGGATTATAGTCCTCTGTCTCCCTTGATTAAATCAATTATAAATTTTCTTAAGTACTAGAGTTGTACAAAATGTTATTTAGTTCTCACAAGCAGAGATTAGCTTTTTTTTTTTTTTTCCGAGGGAGGGGAGAATCTTCAAAAAGACACCCCTCGGCCGTGCCTCAGGGTAGTGTCAGGTTCCTGTCATTTTCAGGGACTGACTAAACTCCCCTCCCTTATTTCCCCGTCACCTGGGACCACAGTGTATTACTTCAGGTGACGAGAATATCCCCTTTTCTATCCGGTACTCAGAGCGGCGTTTACCATTTCTCTTTCATGGGATGTCTTCCCCTGGAGAATGGATTTTAGGAAGGCAGCGACCTTATGCCATCCCTCTCCACTCTCCAGCATGATCAGGACCACGGTCTCTCTGTTAAAAACAGCTGCCAAATCTTGGCAAAGCCTGTTCCTATGTTCTGCCCATCTCGGACAGTAGAACACAGTGTGCTCCGCTGTATCCTCCTCAGCGCAGAACCAGCAGACACCATCTTCCTTTTTCCCAATACGGGATAAAAAGGAGCAGAAGCACCCGTGTCCGCTTAGGAATTGGGTGATATAAAAATCCACCTCGCCGTGCCTCCTGTCGAGCCACGCTCCCAAGTTTGGGATCAGGATTCTCGTCCAGGCTGCCTTGTCTGCCCCCGGCTGCTCCCAGTTCTGGATCCAACTCTTTCGGGCAGCTTCCTCAGATTCTTGTTTTTTCATCCCCCTTCGAAGACTCGGCTACGATGCTCTGCCATAAGGTGGATAGGCATCACCCCGGAAATCACCTGTAAGGCCTCTATAGAGACTGTACGATAAGCGCTGCATACCCTAAGTAGGATTTTCCTTTGTTGCACTTCCAGCATAGCTCGGTACGATTTGTATTGTAGGCTTTTACACCATACAGGAGCAGCATACAGCAGTATGGAATGTACTACTACTGCTAGAAGTCTTCTTTTGCTAGCTCTTGGGCCCTTGATGTTAGACATTAGTCCACAAAGAGCCTTCGTTGCCTTTTCCGCTTTTTTAGCCACCCGTGTCACATGATGTTTCATGCTCATGTTCCTTCCGAAGGCCACTCCCAGGTACACAACTGCTTCTTTCGAATGGATGTGAGTTCCTCCTATTTCAAGTGTGAGATTAGTGAGCCTCCTACCTCCATATAGTATAAGGAGCTCGGTCTTATCCTCCGCCAGTTCTAAACGTTTTCTCTTTATTTCCGAATGTATCCGTTCTACCGCTGTCTGTGCCTTAACTTCCAGCATCTCTACGGTTTTCGCCTTCACTATAACTGCGGTATCGTCGGCATAGCCTATCACCTCCACGCCATCCGGCATTTCCAACTCTAGGACCTCGTCATATAGCAGATTCAGAGAAGAGGGCCAAGAACAGACCCCTGAGGAACTCCGCAAGTGACATCAATCGTCCCTCCTCCCGGCATCACAACTATTCTGTCTTCCAAGTAACTGCCTATAAGCCGTCTGATATGTCTGCTGACTCCTCTCTTGCTAAGCTGCTCCATGATATTTTTCCACGGAGCAGAGTTGAAGGCATTTCTAATATCTAGCGTAATCAGAATACAAAACTCTCTGTTTTGGCTCGCCTTGGTCTTCAACTTTTCCACTTCCTCCACAACCCGCTTCATAGCATGGACGGTCGATTTTCCTTTTCTGAAACCAAATTGTCGTACCGAGAGCTCCCCCATTTCGATTGTCAGTCTAGCTGCCATCAGGTGCTCCAATGTCTTTCCCAGTATGTCGAGCAGGCATATTGGACGAAATTTTCTTTCTTTTTTTTTTTTTTTTTTTTTTTTTTTTGGCTTTTCGGCCTTTCTAGCCATAAGCCATTTACGATACTAATTATTTTATTTAAATTTGTCTCTACCTCGGGGGTCAGATTTTAGCCGGATGCCTCGAGTCGGATTCGAACTCGGGTCCTCTTGGTTAGCTGACTGACATGCTACCGCCTAGCCTACCCGACCCCCCAAATTTTCTTTCTTCATCGCTTATTTTCTTTTCTTTTTCAATCAGAGCAAGTTTCGCTCTCTTCCATGTCTTAGGGAATATCCCATCAACGAGAGCCAAGTTCATTGTATCTAATACATTTTTCGGCATTCCTTTAACAACCTCCCTGACAACCTCTGGTATGATTCCGTCGGGTCCGGGGGCCTTATTCATTTTTATTTTCCCTATCGCGGCATTTAATTCCTCCAGCGTAAATAGTGGAATGGCGTCCATTTCAATATTATGGTACTCCCATCGTTCAATCTCGTGTGTAGGAAAGAGTTGAGCAGAGATTAGCTGAGGTAGAGAGAGGTCATACCATCCTTGTTAAAGTTTTGACCAGGTTTCCTTAATAACTATGGCAGATGCCGGGATAGCTAATGCGTCGTTTGCTCCTGGTATCGGGTTTTTGCGCGGAATTTTTAAATTACTTTTTGTCTTTTGATGGAAATCTACGGTCATGTTATTTGTTAATGAGCATACATTTTTATTTTTTTTTATTTTTTTTTGTACTTGTTTATTATTTGTTTAATTGTGGTAGTTAATTTGTATTGATATTTGTTATTGTATTATAGCTAGATTGTATTGATGTTTGGAGGACCTAGCCTCCGAGGACTTGTGCCTCTAAGCAGGTCGAGGAATAAATTTTTATTTATTTATCAACTAGATAGAAAGCAGTCTCGAACTCCCTTAATAAAGTGTAGGTACTTTTGTGCCAAGAGCTTTGTAAAATTTTTAAATCAATAAAATTTTCAGGGAAAAATTTAACCTTCGATTTATTTTTCTATCAAAATAGAATACTTTATTAGAAATTCTTTAAGAAATTCAACACAAAATTATATTAGTAAACTGTACTTTTGCGTCATGTTTTAGCTGTCTCAATTTTTTTTTTAATTTTTAACATATCGAGTTTTGAAAACTTTTACTTTTTCTTTCATTTGAATAGGTATATCAATCAAAACGACGAGTTGTTTCTATTATTTATTTCAAGCTAATTTTAAATGTCAACAGCGTAAACTGCTGACGTAACTTCAGGTTAAATAGAAAATTTACTAATCTTTAATAAATTCTGTTTTCAAAAAATAAATAATTAACTTTAATTAAAATCCACAACTCTTTTATTATGAATCCATTATTTTATATGATTGATGATTTCAAATTCAAATATCAAATAGTTAATTTCGAGTGGCTCTTTTAGCTTAGTAATTTTTGCCAGAAAGAAGATTAAAAAAAATCTCTTTCTTAATAATAAAGATAAATCGCATGACGGATGGAGGGAGATGGAGAAAACCAATCGACTTGATTGGGGAATAATGGAATTGAAATAATTATCGGAAAAGAGGTTTTTTTTATCTAATTAGATTTTTCCTCTTATTAAATACAAGGACTAAAGATGAATAAGGACACTCGATGGTGGAGAAGTAATCTCCGGAATCGAAGCTAAAATACGAGGTATACATTAATTAATGTAAAATAATTGGTTTAATAATAAAGATAAATCAATGAGGTTTGCCTCTGCTAGATGCAATCAGTCGATGGTGGGGGTGTAATCTCCGAAGTGGAAGCTCAAATAAATATATCATAGTTAATTTTTGAGAGGAAAGTATACGATTGATAATAAATTACTCTCTTAATCTTCATTTTCAAAGAAGAATAGAAAAAATGAATTCCATATTTACAATTTCTATTATTTAATGTACCTATTTTATATTCTTATTATAAATAGTACATATTTATTAAATTGCCGGAAAGCCCTCCGTAATTTTCGAAGTTGGTCGTAGGAGGACTCAACATTTGCACTCCGGGTTATATAAATCTCAAATACAATGGATTGTAGGGAAAAAATTACTCGTAGCAAAATGAAACCCTATAAAATTCCCTACAAAATGCTTTCTCTTTATTTTTCTCTAGTTTTTTAGATATCCGCCCGCTAAAATTGTTAATGTATAAAAAAATCGGTTGTCTGTAGAGTCGGTTTACTGACGATAGTTGAACGTGACAACGTTCCACAAATACCATTCCATCAGTATTTTCTTATGACGTTGTCACGTTCAACTATCGTCAGTAAACCGACTTTACAGACAACCGATTTTTTTCATAAAATTCTTCGTTCAGAAAATCATTTTAAATTTACAAAATACTTGAATAAAATTTATTGTTTAAATTTCTACTCGACTGTTAAAATTTAATTTTTGATTTTATTATTTTATAATGGGGGGGGGTTCAGATAAGCTAGGCGGTAGCGTGTCATCCTGCTAACCAAGTGGACCCGGGTTCGAATCCGGCTCGAGGCATCCGGCTAAAATCTGACCCCCGGGGTAGGGACAAATTTAAAAATAATAAATAGTATCGTAAATGGCTTATAGCTAGAAAGGCCGAAAAGCCAAAAAAAAAAAATATTTTATAATAATAAATTTTGTATTGACATTATTTCTTTCAGCAAGTAAACTGAATAAAAGTTGTTATTGAATTAGTTACTTAATTATTTTTGCAAATTTAATTGTAATTTGTTGTAAAAAAGTAATAATTTTGAATAATTTATAATAAGAATAAACTGTGATTAAATTATTGTTCATAAATCTTAAATTTAAAATTTAAAATTTGGAAACATCATTAAAATTTTTGTAACTGTAGCTTTTAAAAAGCCCGCCTCAAACTTTGTCGCTCGTTCCGCGCTCTCGCTTGCACTTCAAGCCTTAAATGGAACGCCTCATAGCGAGGTAACGCCGCATGAGTCATGTTTTTTCGTGCGCGCAGCCGGCTCCATCGAATTATAAGACGTTGTCACGTCAAAAAATATTCTCACGTTTTTTTTTCAAAATTTTGCTCTTCAGTTTAAAGTAAAAGTCTTAATAATTAAAAGTAATTAAAAAACACCTCTTAATTACTTAAAGATCGCTCAAACCATTATTAAGTCATGGACAATGATATCATAGAGTTTGATCAATTAAGTAGGTATATTCAAACCTATCGACGTCAAAATCATCACAAAAAGAAGAAGACTAGTATTACGGGCTTTTCTCTGTATATTAATATTATTTTTAATTGCATTTAAGTTCAAAACTTTAGGTATTGGGACCGTGCGGAGTCATGGAAGGGAAAACCAAAACGACGCCAGCGCCCGCTGCGGACAATTCATGCGTTTAAGTAGGCTAGGTTTTACTTTAGGTATGTTTAGCTGTATCAGATCAACACTTAAAAGTCGTCTTCAGAAAGTCGCAGAGCCTAGAAATTTGAAATTTAAGCTATCTAGAGGCTACAAGAAGTATCACAAGATTTCGGCTAAAATAGAAAATCGGAAGTAGGTAATTATGTTCCACCCTCGCGTTTCGCAATCATAAGCTTCAGAGCTACGAAATTCAAAACTTAAGCTTGATATAGCCTAGAAGAAGTACAGCAAGCTTTTGGTTGAAATCGGAACATCCAAAGTGGACATTTACATGATTTTTTTTTCTCAAAAACGGCACAAACGATTTTTTTTTTAATTGGTGTACTTAATAAGTCTCATGATTTATTAGTAGTGTATAAATTTTAATCCGATTGAAATAAAGGAACGGGTTGTAAATTAGAAGTGTTTAAAAAAACTGCATTTTTTTGCAAAAAAGTTTTTCTTTCATAAAATGAAAACCACTCTTTCTAGAAACTTGATTCATGTTTCATTCTCCAGGCAATTTTGTTGACTTGAACTTTTTTGCTGAAACTCTTAGATTTGTAGATATCTAGCATTTTCCATGACAGGACATGATCCATTTTTGCAAAAAAAATTACAGGTTTTCCTTCATAAAATGAAAACTACTCATCCTAGAAACTTTATTCCTATTTACTTGAACTCTTTTTTGTTAAAATTTTAGATTTATAGATATCCAGAATTTTGGACTATAACTTAAACTGACTCGTAGCACACTTTAGTTCGTGCATTAGGTGGTGCTGCAGTCACGCACGGAACCATTTACGATGGCCTAAAACGTTGGCAAAAAAATAAATGTACTAGATTGAATGTTGTTGTGTTTGTTGCAGGGAAGGGTCAGTTCGTGTGGGTGACCGGGTCCTGGCTGCCAACGGGCTCAGCCTCTGTGACCTCACCCTCTCGGATGCCCAGAGAGTCCTTGCCGCCCAACAGGACCCTGTTCTTCTCACAATTGAATTCGCATCTTCGTCCACGGACTCGGGGGTGGAATCCTCCTCGGCAGCGCTAGCCGATCAAGGTGAGTGTCATTTAATTCCGAAACAATTTTATCTCATTGATAAATGAGGAATTTATTACAGTGTTCGCGCCGGCAATCGCAGCCGCGAGAGGCTCCCCCAGTCCATCTAGTTTTAGTACAGTGACAACCCTCCGGAATCGAGGATCACATTCGCATAATAATTTCAATGATTCAGGTAAGTTCTATTTCCATTTTTCACTTATAAAATACATATAGGGGAGGTCAGTCTAAAATGACATAACATTTTGATTTTTCGTTGTAAATTCTTTTTAGCAGTCGTTCCAATACGATGTTTGCTGTGCCATCTTCTATATTAAATATTTGAATTTGCAGTTTATTAATTGTCCACTACTGCCATCTTATATCGATTTGTTCAACTCTATAGTCTAATTAGCCAATTATGGAAATTTAAATATTTGAATCGGTGATTGAGCACCATCTAATAGATTTTATTTAAATTACTTAAGAATAACTAACCATAAATATGAAAATAAGAATATCACCATAACTCATCTAATAATTAACCGATTTGCAAAAATAAGGTGTCATTTTGTTTATAGTTAAATTATTAATATTTTATTAAAGAAAAAATAATTAATAAAAGTAACGATTATTGAGATATAAAGAATTATAAATTGACATGGCCGCCATTTTAAATTTTTTTTAAAGTAATATAAAGATGTCCACCAAATATTATTAAAATTACTGAAAAAAATTTTATGATATAAATTTTTATTTAAATAATAATAATAATGTCTATCAGATGAAAAACTAAGGAGAGTTCGACATTTTTTATGAAACATATTTTGTTCATTTTAATACGTAAATTTGAAAATTAAATTGCTAAAATAAATAATTTGAAAATTAAATTTGAATTTATAACTTATATATGCTGCGTCAGGTTTGAATACGGTTAAAGATTGTGTATTTATATAAAAATGTATAGATTAAAAGATAAAATACTTGAATATTATTTAAAAGAAAATATATTTAAACATGCTATATATTAAGTTTAAATTTCTCGCACTAGATGAGTTCCAAAGCGAAGTTTCTATCTCCACCCAAAATCCATGCTCTCACACACTCACAGTAAAATAATAATGTATAAACTGCAACGGATCGCTGCCAAGGGCGGATCCAGGGGGCGGAGGGGGCGACCGCCTCCCCCCCCCCCCATAGAGGCCCGTGCATGGCAAAAAAAAATTGTAAAAAAAAACATTTATTTATTTTTTTAAATTTTTAAAATTGAAAATAAAGTTCTATATGTGTGTGGGGGGGCGTCTCCGACCCCCCCCCCTCCCCGCTTGAACAATTCGATCGCGACACACTTCCGAGATAAAAAGTATATCTTATATACATCGGACACCTTATTACATTCTCCCCTCCCCCCATAAAAAATTCCTGGATCCACCCTTGATCACTGCTAGACTTTAATCATAGCCATTTGGAAATATTAATATGTTTATATTTCTTTACTATTAATAAAATAAAAAGAATATGATCTTTTTGATTTTAAGTCGATTCCTCCATGTTTTCAATACTGGTTACCACAAAACATCAAATATGGAATGTAACAAGCTTATTCCTCCATTATTAGATGAGAATCGATCGTTATTTTTGATATCCAGTAGATTCCTCCATGTCTTCAGCAATGGTTTAACCAGTATTAATTGAAACTATTTTTTCCAATTTTTAAATGCCATTGATAAAGAGAGAATTTCCCCTGAAACGTCTGGATTTTTAATAAACGTTTCTAGATCAGTGGTTCCCAAACTGTGGATCACGATCGAATATTAAGTGGGTCCTGAAACTGACGATAGTCGCAAGATGTCGGCCCCGGGCCTTGTCATTGGTCCGCAGCCGAACCGTTAGTGATGCAAACTTACTAACCATTTAATTAAAGACATGCGAAATTCAAAATTACCTCAAATAAGCTGACGTGTTCTGATGTGGGCATCCACTTGACTTTACCATACAACCTGGCCCCTCACTTATATTTAATATTTAATAAAATTATTTATAACCATCTAGGGGAGGGGGTTAGTTTTTGCTTTTTAGACTTCTGGGATCCCACTGATTATGTATACAAGATTTGGTTGAGTTTGGTCAAATGGCCAAGATTTTCATTTTTTGACCCTATACCACCCCCCCCCCCTCCATTTTGGGTGGTTTGTTTTTTGCATTTTTAGACTTCTGGGGTCCCATTGATTATGTATATAAAAATTTTTTGAGCTTGGTCAGTTTGTACAGAACATTGATAAAAAGCCCGATCACACATAAATGTATGTGTGTGTTGTGTGATCGGGCTTTTTATCAATGTTCTGTACAAACTGATGGAGTCGGCACATTGGTGGGGAGTACTTTTTTGACACCTGTAATTATAACAACTCACTGACTTGCCTTTTGTGTGGTCCCACAGTTTCCACTGAGGAAGAGATGCTGAGAACGCTCTCGAAATATTTGGAATAACCATTTGAAAAACAAAATAAATTACTGGAAAGAAGCAAATTCAGTTTATTTATCCTAACAATAAAAAGAAAAAGAAAAAAACAATACTTAATTTATTTTACATATCTTTAAAACACTCCGGAAACTTAATTTATGCGATTCAAAACATTTTTTAACTACATAACCTACAAAACATAAATTTATTTATTACAAAACAATACATACTATTCATCTACATTTTGTGTGTGTGAAAGGAATTTGAAGAAATCATAATGTTCCTGTGGTATATATCGTAATAGGTCAATTATGTCCTTGAATTTTGCTGTTGTAATTTGTCTGATATTTTTATACAGTGGTGTCAACACGATATTTTCCAACTTTCTTAGTCTACCCCGACGTGGTAATAAATCCAGGACTTTTAAAATTTTCATTCTCATTCATTGATGTCTTATAGAAAATTTTATACGGTTTATTTCTAACAAAACGCATCCAACATATTTTTAACCAGTTTATTGATTCTCCATCAGAATTCTTTACCCTTTTAAAAATTGCGTCTTCTAATAATTGACAAATGGAGTTAGGCCACTTTCAAAATAAACTTTTATACAATTTCATTAACCAGCAAATTTTCATGTTAGAAAATCCTAATGATTTTAAATATATTAGTATCAAGTTGCTTCAGAATGAAAACATCATGTAAAAATGTAACTATTAAGGTTGCTAACTCAATTTTTTTGGAAAATGGAGTTAGGCCACTTTCTAAATATAAATAAACGGCTCATATATCGAAATTATATATCTGTATATATATTATTTATCTATATATATAAAATTCTTTGCCCGATACACTCACTCACTCACTCATCATCAAAACAGCCAGAACCACTGGACATAGAAACATGAAATTTGGAGAGGATATTACATCTATGACATAGGGGCTCACTAAGAAAGGATTTTTTGAAATTCGACCCCAAAGGGGGCAAAGTGTGTTTTCACTGATTATGCGATATCTCTTAAGGACGATAAAATATCTACTTGCTTTTTACTTATAAAAATACTAAATTAAAATATCTAAAAACTAATTTCAGGATTTTTTTGAAATTCGACCCCTAAAGGGGTCAAAAGGGGCAAAATATCTTTGCAATGTGTTTACACTAATTATGCATTTTCAATTAAGAACGATAAGATATCTACTTGATTTTTACTTAATAAAATTCTAAATACAAATATCTAAAAAGTAATTTCAGGATTTTTTGAAATTCGACTCCCAACTATCCAAAATGTGAGTGGGGGCAAAAATTAAAACTCTCTCCTATCTTGATCAAATTTTGTAGAGTTATTCTTTATTACTTTAAGAAACTATTCCTGTAAAAATCAACTATCAAAATTGACTGTATGGGGGCGAAGAGGGGGGGGGGCAAAATATAGAAATTTTTAGCTTTTTTGTACATTTACTCTTTAGAAAACTGAGAGTTATTTATTTGCAAATATCTAAAAAATAATTTCAACCTCCCAAAATGTGAGTGGGGGCAAAAAATTAATACTCTCTCCGATATAGATCAAATTTTGTAATGTTAGTTTTTAAGACTATATAAAATGTATGCTGTAAAAATCAATAGCCAAAATGAGTGCGTGGGGGCGAAAGAGGGGGCAAAATATTACAAATATATATTACAGACCTAATAATCACATGCCGAGACGCTGCCCGCCAGGGTCACCTGCCCGGAGGGCCGAGCTGCAGAGGGCGTGCCGAAGGTACGCCTGGAGCAGCTCGTTTATAATATATATAAATAATAAGTAGGCTAGAAAGGCCGAAAAGCCACAAAAAAAATCTTCACTAATTTGGCTAGATAATTAAAATTAGTCTGTTTCATTTGAAAAATGAAGTTGTTCTTGGCCATTTGTCAAAACTCTTATAATAACAGGGTTTTTTTCTCTCTCTCTTTTCTTTCTCTTTTTCTCTTCATTAATTTCTCTTCTCTCTTTCTTTCTATCGAGACAGACTCACATAGACGTTGAAAAGTGCTGTATATCTAATTTCAAAAGAAATGTTGGTCTAAAAAAATGCATTCTATATTAAAAACAAAAAAAATTCTTGTCACTTTAAATTAAAACATTCTTTAGTCTCTGAAAAAAAAACTGGTTCCTATACAAAAAATATCTCTTCAAATATAAATAAATAAATAATTTCAATAATTAATATAGGAGCATACCGAGTCTTGATACTTTTTTTCTCTTTTTAGTCTTCAGTTCAAAAGTAAAATAGGACAATATTAATATACGAGCTTTTCGTGCGTGCCTTCGGCACGCCCTCGAAGCTCGGCCCTCCGGGCTGGTGCCCTGGCGAGGCGGCGTCTCGGTCCAAAAATTTTATTCCTCTTAAAAACCACACTCCAAATGTATACCTGTAAACTCCCAAAAATACATAGTCTCTTAAAAGTTTCGCCTCATTTTCGTCCTAACACAACTACAGAAATGAGGCTCTAGATATGAATCTGGAAGTATTTTTTTTTCTATAATCTACAGCATTGTGATATTTTTTGTGTGGAAATAGATTTATTTAAATAAGTGGTATCGTGTGAGGAGGAGAATTATATTATATCATTTTTTTAAAATTTGGGATCGATAATCGATATAAGGCTCCAAATATTTAAAAGAGATCAGGTGTTGTTTGTATGACAGACTGCTCCAGTATTGCAATGAGAAACTCATATGGGCATGGGTGTCTTAAGTCGTTTAATTTTGTAAAAATCAAAAAATAAGAATAACAAAATTTAGATTTTTAAAAAATTATAAAAAAGTGGCAAATTATTAAAAAATAAACAAATAATATATAAATCAAATAAGATGTGATTGATTTCTTTTTCTGTGCGCAAAGAAAAGCGAATTGAATATTTAATTTTTGAGTGGTGAAAGGGGGGGGTAATAATTATCAATATATTTAATGTTTCTTAATTTAAAATCAATTGGAGTCTTTCATTTCGAAATTTGAGTCCAAATTACGATTATATTTCAAATTTGCCGCAAATATACCGATGGCGCTCTCTCTCGGCAGCATTACGTCAGCGTTGCGGCAAATTAATCTAGACAAATATATATAGTATTAAAAGGGTTAGCAGAAGTCAATTTTTTTTTAACCAAAAGTACCATTGAAGTTGGTTCCTTTATTGACCCTTATATTTCTAATGCTGATTAGATTTTGAGCTTTAAAGCAAAAAATGCAGAAAATATCTTTTTTTGAAAGATCTTATTATTTTAAGCTGTTGTTATGATAAACAAGCTTTAGCCCGTGCCCGCAGAACATATATCAATATAATATTGCCTACAATATAATTTAGCAGTAATATGTTTAAAGTAGGCAATAGATATCCCACAATTTCATTCACTATAGTAAATCTATAAAGGGATTCTACGGTAACCGTGGCTCCGCGATCTGATGATGGATTCTTATAGTACTACAAAATAAGATGAAAATGAAGAATAATATTTTTCGAGATTTTGCTTAGTTTTCGAGATATGGAGTTTAAAAAATACAGTTTTTTTATTTATTTTTCAATTGTTTTTTATAGAAACCTCGGATACCGAAGTATCACAGGTTCCGTGTGGCGTCGCTATCTATGTTCTGACGAAATAAAATCAATAATCCCTCCAGAGGCTTCATTTTCGGGAAACACACGATTTTCTAAGATTCAACATCCCTACGCGCTTAAATTGGATACTAACCGAACAAACGCATTCGCCAATTCATTTATCCCTATGACTTCTAGAGACTGGAACTCTCTTCCCCCGACCGTCTTCCCAGCAACTTATAACCTTCAATCTTTCAAGACCCGCATCCACAGATACCTTCGACTCTAACCCAATCCCTAAATCTCTTCTAATTTTCAAGATACAAGGGTCCACCGCGGACTTCAGAGGCTGTACCTTTTCGGTGCAACTTCTTCTTGTATCATTATAAAAAAAATCTGACGACGGATTCTTTTAGAACTAGTCAAAATATGTCGGAAAGTAAAAATAAAATTTTAAACTACAAATTTTAACTGAAATTGAGTTTATGGACCATGATACATCAAATTGTCACGGAACCCGTGATACTACCGTAGTTTCTAAAAACTATATTTTTTAAATGATTAATGTAAAGATTTAAGCATCTTTTTTGAGTTTCTTTTTTTGAAAAAAGATGGAATTTTTTCAAAAATCAACCCAATTATATAATATTGAAAAGTGAATTTATTTATTTAGGAAACAAATCAAAGATTTTAGTAGAAATATTTTTACATTGCATATCAGAGGGCTTCGTCCCCTTGGGAATCGAACCCAAGCGCTAACTAAGCTTGCCGGGCTGTTAGCCAAACCCTTAAGACAAATCTCTCTCCGATATGCAACATATATAAGAAATAAAGCTACAAATTTTTCACTCCTTTCAACTCGAATGGAATAGTAAAAAATCAGGCTAAACTTAAAAAAGTTTTCAGTGTCGGTTCCTATATTTAAATGATTAATGTAAAGATTTAAGCATCTTTTTGAGTTTCTTTTTTTGAAAAAAGATGGAATTTTTTCAAAAATCAACCCAATTATATAATATTGAAAAGTGAATTTATTTTTATTTAGGAAACAAATCAAAGATTTTAGTAGAAATACTTTTTCAGTTTAGCCTGATTTTTCTAAATAAAAATAAATTCACTTTTCTATATTTTTAAACTCGATATCTAGAAAATTAAGCGAAATCTCGAAAAATGGTATTCATTTTCTTCTTATTTTGGTGAGTACTATAAGAATCCATCGTCAGATCGCGGCGCCACGGTTACCGTAGATTTGCCATCTATCAAATAAATAATGATAATTGACTAAAATTACTCTATTTATTTATTTTATGTGACTAAATAAACCCTTTAATTTATATAAATAATATATAATTTGTTTGTTCTAATTTCAAATTGCGGATATATTTTATAAATTGTATTATAATTAAACTGTGTGTGGGTTTAAAAAAAATTCAATTTAAATTTGTAGAAAAAAATCAATTTGAGTTTTCTTATTAGAACTACTTGGAATAAGAATAGCGAAAGGAAAAATGAGGTCCGTGAACATATTCTCCTGGGACTAAAAGTTCACTTTTTTAATCACGCCAATTACTTGACCCCTCGGGAGTCTATATTTCTTCAAATTTCAAGTTAATCGGTTAAGCCATTTAACCTGAAGATCGGTGAACATAGAGATATAGAATCCCAAAACTATAATAGTATATTAATACAAGCATTAAGAAACTAACAAATAAACAAGAGTTTTTTAATTTCCTTTTTATTAATTAATTGATTTTGGTATTTCTGTTAAACCCCCAGAAAAAGTTCTCTACAAATATTATTATACGAGCTTTTCGTGCGTGCCTTCGGCACGCCCTCGAAGCTCGGCCCTCCGGGCTGAGTGCCCTGGCGGGCAGCGTCTCGGTCCAAAAACTTTATTCCTCTTAAAAAACCACACTCCAAATGTATACCCGTAAACTACCGAAAATACATCGTCTCTTAAAAGTTTCGCATCTTTAATTTTTGAGTGGCGAGGGGGGGGAGGAACAATTATCAATATATTTAATGTTTCTTAATTTAAAAAGAATTAGAGTCTTTCATTTCAAAATTCGAATATATATATTTCAAATTTGCCTGGCTAATGAAAATCGATTGGAGCCATCAGTTTAAAATCCGAGCTGACAATTATATTTCAAATTTGCCTCGTTAATTAATATATATTTAATGTTTCTTAATTTAAAATCTATTGGTGTTTTTTCATTTTCATTCGAGTTCAAATGAATACAATATTATCTCGACACAAAGTCTAAATCAAAAATATATAGTTTTAGTAACAGAAATCAAGATATAAATATTAATGTTACATGGGTCTAATGGCTAGAGCTCATGCCCTCAGTTCAAGAGTTCGTCGGTTCGATTCTAGGTAAGAGGGTAATTTTTTTAGAGAAATTTCTCTAAGCGTTGTTATAAATTAATCTAGACAAATATATATAGTATGGCCGATAATAACGAGGAACGAAGTGAGCGACCTTCTGTCATTACTGACGATTTGGTGCATAAAGTTGGCGAAAAAGTGAGAGAAAACAGACGGTTTATGATTTTGTAGTTATCTGATTTGTTTCTTCTAATGTCAAGAGATGTTCTTTATGCAATTGGGGCTGAACGTCTAAATTATCGAAAGTTGCAGTGGATGTCTAATCAGGCGGCAGACTTCTTTGAGGAGGGAATACAAAAGCTCGTGGAAAGATAATATTGGTGGAAACTATGTCGAAATGTTGATAAAGGTACAAGCTTTCATGTGAAAATATTGTAAAATTGTAATGAAAAATATACTTGTTTTTTTTTATTCCAAAACGGTACTTACTTTAGAAACATCCCTCGTATTAGAGAAAAATGTGGAATACAAAAGGTGGGCGAATGGATTAAGGGCCGGTTGTATGTCGCAAAGTAAATGCTTTTCACCACTAACACAGGGTAGATGGTAAATGGAGGGACTGGGATGGGCAATCAGATGCCAGGCACTGTCAGTGTCAGAAGACCGACTGGTAAAGAAAGTGATGGCAAACAAGCCGGTCGGAATAAGAAGTAGAGGTCGCCCCAAGAAGAGATGGTATGACGTACTGGAAGAAACAAACCTATAGGTTTCAAAACAAGAAAAAGAAGAAGAAGAAGTTCATAAATCCCTTGTTTTATAATTTAACTATACTTAGAATTGAAAGACCGGCTTCCAAGGAATGAAGCTCATTAAGCTAATCCTCGCATTTTATTATAAAAACCCTCAATTCGCTTAATATAAATATTTACAAATGTCTTTTAGTGATAAACACTTTGGAGAATAAAGAGCTTGAAAGGAATTGATTTATATTTGACGTTTAGAGCAGAGAGTGGGATGCAATCCTCGAGGGCAATTAGAATTGAAAACAGATGTTAAGTGATTAATGTAGAGACGGGTAACCAAGCCAGAAACAACCACCCGCTGCGGGGATATTAATCTCTAACAAAAAAAACCTTAAGTGTAAAAAATGTTACTGTGACTAATTAAAATGACAAAAGAAAATCTGGCGTGAATCGCCCACGTCTCACGGCTTTCACTTAAGTGTCATCTTAAAGGTACCCGATCTCGAGAGGATCCCCGCCAAAACCGCAAATTTTTAGGCAGAAAAATAGGGGGAAATAAATTTTGTTACTTTATCATACATAGCCCAGTAATTAGGGGGGTTTCAGCTTACATTAATTGCGGGAAAAGATTTTTTAGGATCGTTTGGTATGGTGTGGGTATGGCAAATCTAAATTTCCTACCTCGAAAGTGTCGGGGGACAACTTTTGGTGGCCGAAAAACCTCGAAATTTTCGGACTTTATCCAGTTTTTTGCTTATAACCCGAAAACAGTTCATATTTTGTAAATAACCGTTCTATAGTAAATTAAAGAGGACAAAATTTCGCGTCGATTAAAAGAAATTGGTCTACTAGTTCGATTTTTTATGGAGATCCAAAAAACAGCCCCCCCCCCCCCCCCCGGATCACTTTTGAATACCTATCCCAAAAACTCGCATTTTTTTTCGATTTTTCCCATTTTGACCATAAAGGAGCATGTTTTCGACAAAAACCACTCTTTATTTACTTTTACTTTATTTATTTATACATTTTTAAACTAGATTAAATTTTCTACAATTAAAACAAAGTTTTATCTAATTGGATAATGCTAACCCGTGCTTCCGTGATGATAGCATAGTTTCAACCGCCTAGTGCGAATTCTTATTTTAAATAGCATTTTAAACTGGCTCAAAAGGCCGCCAATAAGAGATTATCATCTCTGAAGATCACCTGCCATCCAAGCCCGGCAAATCTCCTTCCGACTAACCCTTCGAGGCAATCATGATTAAAAATCATTCATCATCTCAATCATTTCCTATATATATATATGTGTCATTAGAGGTTTTTCGGGTTTCTCCGCGTGGGTTTGAGAGTTTTACTCGACGTTTCGGCTCTCCTTTTGGAGCCATTTTCAAGAGAGGGGGTGGGTGGTCTACGTGGTCTTAACCTTGTAGTCCAAGGTTCGTTTTGGAGGGTGTCTTCCGAGTGAATTTCTTCAGTCGGAAGGTTGAGAAGATTGTTGGATATTTAGGAAGTTTTGGGTGTTTTGTGGTTGAAGGTGTATTACTTACATTACTGGCAAGCTGCGACAGCCGACGGAACTGTCAGCCGCCATAATGTAGAGTAAGTTGGACACCCTCGACCACAGTTCACCCGTCACTGTTGCCTCACAATCTTACCCAGCAGCCGACTGAAGAAATTCACTCGGAAGACACCCTCCAAAACGAACCTTGGACTACAAGGTTAAGACCACGTAGACCACCCACCCCCTCTCTTGAAACATGGCTCCAAAAGGAGAGCCGAAACGTCGAGTAAAACTCTCAAACCCACGCGGAGAAACCCGAAAAACCTCTAATGACATAGAACCTATCCGCGGAAGCCTCACTGAACATATATATATATATAGGTACAGACATGAGTCCTTTTAGTAGCTCCATGGACCCCACCTCCCACTCCCCTTGGGGGGGCATAAGTATGTAGTTTCAGAGGCAGACACAAATTCCTTTTAGTAGTATGTGATATAGGTACAGACACAGAAAGAGATACCATTTAGTACCTGCCAACCCCCGCCCCTGGATCACCCCCTGTAGACCCCACCTCCCACCCGCATGGGGGACACAGGTACATAGGTACAGAGGCAGAGCACAAATGCCCTTTAGTAGTATGTGATTTTATTTTTTTTATAAAAATTATTTATTTATCTCTTTTTAGTGATGTTATTAATAGTGACTTAATTTAATGCCTTTATAAAAGATTTTATTTATCATAATTTCGATTATTTGCTCATGCAGAATTGGAGATTTACGATTATTTCGTCGTTGATCATATCATCAGAACTTGACCAAACTAATATGGCACCATCGCCAAAGATATCCCTTTCCAATAAAAAAGAGAGATCATCGAAATCGGTTCATAAACAAAGAAGTTAGGCCTGAACAAACCTAACAAAAAAGGTCTAATACCAATAAAGCTAGACTGAGCCAAATGCAAAAAAAATTCAAAATCGGTTCACAATTGGCGGAGATATGAGGTATATAGCACAAAAAAAAATTCAGTCGAATAGAGAACCTCCTTCTTTTTTGAAGTCGGTTAAAAAAACTGGACCAATCGGAAACTATACTGAACCCAATGCAAAAAAATCATCAAAATCGGTTCACAATTGGCGAAGATATCAGGTTACATAGATAAAAAAAAATTCAGTCTAATTGAAAGCCTCCTCCTTTTTTGAAGTCGATTCAAAAAGATTTATAAAATTTATTTAAATTCTCACAAATAAAATTTTTCAATATATTTAAAATTACTATATGGGGAAAGCGTGTTATCGGCCATTTATACGTACTTGACGGTGTTCAGAATTAGATAAGCTAAAAATTATGGAAACAATTTTCCAAATTCCCTTATTTTATCCTTATCAACTTTGATAAATAATTACGAATTTGATATCTCAAGTATTTTGTAAGTTATTTTCTACGACTCGCACTTAGCCGGATTAGTTTTTCTAATTTCCACGCCCAACAAGGTTATCGTATCTATATCGGGGCTTATCTCTAGAATGTGTAATAATTTATTATAAATATAATAATATACATAAATACAATACACTTACCCTTAATTGGGTTCTTTAATAAAATATACTCTTAGTTGTCCAATATAAGTAGTACTACGTACGTAAACTTAACCGATGCATGCAACCAGGCCAAGTGCTTTGCCAACTAAAACATCTGGCGTGCGTTTTCGGAATATTTTTTTTATTCAATCGATTTCTATATTATTATTATTCTTTCACAGATAATAATTATAGATATCTGTATTTCAATCAGAGATGAATATTTTGAATAAAGGTTTTATTTTTCGGTCATTATCATTTAATAGTAATACAACCTACCTTGGATTCTCCGCATTTATAAACATTCCTTGATGTTTGTTTTTCTTTTTTTATAATTATGCCCATTAAATATTCAATACATTAAATATTCAATTGAATAACCTTTGTTTTTTCCCTATATTATTATTGTAAACAGATTATTATACTATACAAGGTCAGATTTTTGGTAAATTCCATTGATAATTACAGATTAGAGTGTTTTCGGGTCGACAATTCTATCTGTCAGGATTTTATCTTCGGTAACTTTAATTTGCTTGTTTTTTCTTAATTAAGGTAACTAATCGAAGGTGGGTGTAAATATAATTGTTTTTTCAATGTTAATTGTTTTTTTTAATTTTAAAATCCACTAGTAGTTCAAACTTACGTCTTTAGCTATATAACGTTTTGATATTTTGACCCCAGAAGGGGGTTTGGTGGGGGGAGCGCACGAATGAAAATTATCAAATAACTCCTAAACTATTAACCCTACTGCAAATTAAACAAAGATGTAGGGGATGTGATTTCTGACAACTTTTGTTTGAAAAAATGTAAATTCTTGCCCTTGGAGCAAACTCAACCAGGGGATCATGCTTGGGGTGTGGTGCGCAGGATTGGAGGGCACTGGGTGGGGTCCGAGTTGAATGGGGTGCGGGGTCCGAGGTGGGTGGGGTGCGGGTGGAGGTGTGGGGGTGATGGTTGGGCACGGGTGCATGGTGCGGTGGTTTGGGGGGATGGTCGTGGGCTGGGGGGGTCAGGGGGGCGTACTGGCCAGCAAGAAGGAGCCGCCGGGGGCGGGCCTTTGTAGTAGGTATATAAATAATTCTGTTTCGCAATTATTTTTAATTAAATAACAATTTATCGAGCAATAATCAATTAAATTGGCAGATTCTAACATACCCAATAATATTTGTTATTAACTCTTTGTGAGTTTAAAAACTCAAATGTATAATCAATTAATTTATTAAAAAACCAATTAATTTACATGAATTAATGTATACATTGTATTTGAGCTTCGACTTCGGAGAGATTACTTCTCCACCATCATTATTCCTTGATCTTCTACTTTTAGTCCTTGTTTTTTAATAAGAGGAAAAAACTAATTAAATAAAAAACCTCTTTTCCGATAATTTTATCAATCCAAGATTTTCCATCCAGTGCCACCAATCCATAATCAATTAAATTGTTTAATTTAATATATATTAATATTTGCTATAAAGTATTCGTGGGCTTTAAATCGAAAAACCAATAATAATGGTGAAAGAAATGTAAACAATGACTTATAACCTTCAGCTGTTTAGGAACCCGTATCCACAGATACCTTCGACTAAAACCCTTCTTCTTCCTCTTTTCACGATGGAGGAGCCAATCAGTCCTTTGGGGATGCACCTTTTTGGTGTAACTCCTTCTCTCATCATTTTTCATTAAA
Organism: Forficula auricularia; assembly: GCA_024734495.1. Taxonomy (NCBI): domain Eukaryota; kingdom Metazoa; phylum Arthropoda; class Insecta; order Dermaptera; family Forficulidae; genus Forficula; species Forficula auricularia. Next base: position 644,089 of record JALMQS010000647.1, on the reverse strand, counting down.
AAAACTTTTTTATTGATATTTTCATCAATAAATAATTACTTTTAATTAAGAAAAGTCAATTAAGATGAATTTTGATGAGGTCCAGACCTAGCCAGATCGCTTTCTCGTCCTCAAAACTTGTTAATAATAGAGTTGGTTTCATCAAAATCGGTAGAGCAATAGAAAATTTAATTAATTAGTTAACTGGTTCAGTAAAGAAGTATTAATTAATTGAAAGAAAAATTATTTTCTTTTTTTAAACTCCGCTAATAGGTTCATTAGCAAATATTAATATATTATATTAAAATTAGGAAATTTACCATAGTGATGGAAAGATTAGAGAGGAGAGAGGGAGAGGAGGTGAGATCCAATCGACTTGATTGGGGAATAATGGAATTGAAATAATTATCGGAAAAGAGGTTTTTATCTAATTAGATTTTCCTCTTATTAAAAACAAGGACTAAAGATAAATAAGGACACTCGATGGTGGAGAAGCAATCTCCGGAATCGAAGCTAAAATACATGGTATACATTAATTAATGTAAAATAATTGGTTTAATAAAATTTATAAAAAAAAAAATATTAGGAGGGTATTGGTTATTATGGAAGGAAATGATGATTGAAACCAATCGACTTGATTGGGGAATAATGGAATTGAAATAATTATCGGAAAAGAGGTTTTTTTATCTAATTAGATTTTTCCTCTTATTAAAAACAAGGACTAAAGATGAATCAAGGACACTCGATGGTGGAGAAGTAATCTCGGAATCGAAGCAAAAATACAATGTATACATTAATTCATGTAAAATAATTGGTTTAATAAAATTTATAAAAAATAATTAATTAAAATAAATTACCATAAATAATTAGGTAACTGGTTCAGTAAATTGAAAAAATTATTATTTTGTTTTTTTTGAATACCGCTAATAGTTAATTACAAATATTATTATTTATTAATGTAGGAGGGCGGGTTTCACCCCTTGGCTCATAGGGGTGAAATAATACACTTATTTACTCTTTAATATATATTTATTTACAAAAAGGGGGTGTATACATTTTCGTGTCTAGGGGTCATCGTTAAAACATCTTAAAACACATCATCTTAAAATTAACGTCGCACAATTGCTATCAACTATAAGCTAGCACATCGACAAACATGTCGTTTCAACCAACACTCGTTTTCAACTATATACTAACGCCTTCTCAACGACTGCCCCTCAGCTGGAACACACATATACACATGCATATGAGTGGGGTGAGGGTGCCGGCAGCCGACACAAGTTGTCATAATAATATTTATTACATGCTTTTAGCCTGAACATAAAGATCTTAGGGACAATACCCGGCTAAGAAGAAAGAGAGCGGCCTCCCACCGTACAAGGGCAGGAAGCCAGCCACACATTTGCCAAACATATGATCTTAAACAGAAATCAATATAATTCACTAAATTAAATACTTAATTAAACAATTAATTTCCCACATTAAAATTAGGAAATTTAAATAAATAATGGGAGTGAATTGGGAGGAATAATGGAATTGGAATAATTATCGGAAAAGAGGTTTTTCTTTAATTAGCTTTTGATAGAATTATCGGAAAAGAGGTTTTTTTATTTAATTAGTTTTTTCCTCTTATTAAAAACAAAGGACTAAAAGATGATCAAGGACACTCGATGGTGGAGAAGTAATCTCCGGAGTCGAATCTCAAATACAATGTATACATTAATTCATGTAAAATAATTGGTTAAATAAATAATTCGAGGTATTTTCTACTAAAGACGGAGTGGTAGAACTCAATATTGGATAATGAAAACTACAAATTCTGAAAAAAAATTATTAGATCGTCATTTTCATCCTCCTTTTTTCCGGCTTTAAAAGGATTTAGGTATGAAGGAACCTCTGAGAAGAAATTGAAATTGCAACTGCAACTCGCAATTCAGATCTTTCGATTTGAATGCATAACCTAGAATACACAGGGGAATCTATCTTTGTAATCTTACCCCTACCGCCTCCTCCTCTTTTTGGACACTATCTAACAATTTCACATAGTGAGTAATTTTCATAAGCTAAATAGTTTTAACTATCAAAATTATTAGTCAAGTCACATACACCGAACAATATTTCTAGTCTTATTTTAAAATAACAAACATATTCATAAGTCAATATTATTAACATCACAAAAAAGAAAAAGAAAAAGAATTTTTAGAAAAAAACCGACTTTAAAAAAATTAAATGCAGCAAATAAAATAATAAGAACTCAAAAAATAAAATACAATGTACTAAAAGGTATAAAATAATTATCTTATTTAGTTACAACTAAACGATGAAATTTTTACATAAAATCACTTTTTGAAGTCGGTGCTAAACAAACTATATAAGCGATCTTAAGTGATGTTTTCATCATTACGCGCCAAACGTACTAAGTAAGATCCTTCGAGTGTGATTCATAAAATGTATATGTTTGGCACCGACTTCAAAAAGTGATTTCATGTAAATATTTCATCGTTTAATGTAACTAAATTAGATAATTATTTTATACATTATTTGATTTTTGAGTTCTTATTATTTTCTTATATTTATTTTTGTATCTATGTTACCTGATTTCTTCGCCAATTGTAAACCGATTTCGGTGATTCTTTTTATTGGAAAGGGGTACCTTAGGAGTGGTCCCATATTAATTTGGTCAAGTTCTGATGATATGATCAATGATGAAATAACGTAAATCTCAATTCTTATGAGCAAATAATCGAAATTATAATAAATAAAATCTTTTATAAAAAAAATCTTATAACATTCATTTAAAACCCGCTAACGTTTCGAGATCATTTCTCTATTTTTAAATTGAATTTTATTATCCATTTTCTGATTCATTCGCCCGACGCTTTCTCTTACGAGATGCATGCAATCTATTATATTAATAAGTCACTATTAATAACATCACTAAAAAGAGAAAATAAAAATAAATTTTATAAAAAAATAAAAATAAAACCGACTTCAAAAAAACTAAATGCAACAAATAAAATAATAATAACTCAAAAATCAAATAAAATGCACTAAAAGGTATGAAAATAATTATCTAATTTAGTTACAACTAAACGATGAAATATTAAAATGAAATTACTTTTTGAAGTCGGTGCTAACCAATCTATATAAATTGAGCTATCCCGCCAAACGTACTAAATAAGATCCGTCGAGTGCTATTCATAAAATGTATATGTTTGGCACCGACTTCAAAAAAGCATTTCATGTTAATATTTCATCGTTTAGTTGTAACTAAATAAGATAATAATTATTTTATACCTTTTGGTGCATTTTAATATATTTTGAGTTATTATTATTTTATTTGTTGAATTTAATTTTGAAGTTCGTTTTTTTTTCTAAAAATTATTTTTATATTATTTCGAGATATTTGTATTATAATTATATTTTTATAAATACATATAATATATATATATATATTTTAATTTTGACGAATTCATGAAGATATTGTAATCCATTGACGAGGATATTATAAATATGAAAAAGACATCTATGTCTAACTAAAACTGACATATTAACTTGACTATTTTTTTTACTCTGATTTTTCCTTCATTTCGCCTATTTCTAAATCAATTTATTATTATTATTTTTTGTGTTATTCTTCGTGCAATTATAGAGAACGCTATTTCTTTTAATTCATTTTTTTTTTTTAATGATATTGATTTGAGAAGGAAATACACCAGAAGGTGCATCCCCTAAAGGCCTGTATGTGCTGGCCCCTCCATTGTGAAAAAACAGAGTAGAAGGAAAGAAGCCGGAATCACAAGCCAAATCTCAGAAAGTTAGATACAATCCAATTTACTAAGTTTTAAGGGCTTCAATTTAATGCGATTTAAAATACATACATTCTGAAATAGTCTATTTAAAAAACAATTAAAAAAAAAACAATTAATAAGTCATATACTAGGTTTGGCGTTTAATAATGTCTTGTTTTTCGAACAGATGGCATTTTGGTATTTTTCCACCAAAATCATCCAAATATTTTTGGTTATGGTGTTGGTAATCACCTTTCAAACGGCATATAAAATGTCAACATTCGGATCATTTGTGTATGAGATGTTGGCTTGTAAGCATGGCGGATTTTGTTGCCGAAAAAAGAGCATTTGCGGGAGGTGATGTTGCACTATTTTTTAATGAAGAAATCGGCTGCGGAAACGGCTCGTATTCTCGGGCGAGTTTATGGGGACCATGCTCCATCTGAAAAAATCTGCCAACGTTGGTTTGGACGGTTTCGAAGTGGTGATTTTGATGTGGACGGCATGGTAACCTGAACGACCGGCAAATGGAGAAGCGAAAAATGATGGCTGAAATGTTGCTGGTTCGTCAAGAAAGGGAAGTCGATTCTGTATCGTATCGTCACGGGAGATGAAAAGTGGATCTATTTCGACAATCCCAAGCGCAAAAAGGCATGAGCTTTCACCTGGAGAAGCGGCACCATCGACCCCACGGCAGGAGTCGGTTCGGAAAAGAAAGCTAATGCTGTGCATCTGGTCGGGACCAAAAAACCGGGCGAAACTGTTGATGCGGGCCGCTACAGACAACAATTGATCAATTTGAATCATACATTGATCGAAAAACGGCCGCAATGGGACTCGAATGGGAGAGCCCTACCCCACCCGCCCTACTCTCCAGACCTCGCTCCATCGGATTACCACCACTTTAGGTCAATGGCACACGGATTGGCTGACCAGCACTTCGCTAATTACGAAGAAGTGGCAAAATGGTGCGAATCTTTGCTCGCCTCGAAAGGGGAGAAAATTCTACGTGGGAGGGGATACACAATTTGCCGGATCGTTGGTCAAAATGTGTAGAATCCGATGGTGATTACTTTGAATAAACCACTTTTGCCAGTATTGAAAAAATTTGTGTTTTCCTCATGCCGATAAAAGGACATTATTAACCGCCACACCTAGTATATGACTGCAGGCCGCACGTAAGGTCGCTGGAGGACGCATGTGGCCTCGCCAAGGACTTAAATTGATAATTCTATTTTTTAAACCCACCTCCCCTACCATTTTAGCCCCCTAAAAAAAAAATTACACTCTTTTTAATTAAAAGACCCTTTTATAGTAAATTCCAATTATCTTGTTTTTTTTTTAAATTGAATTAATTTTAATATTTTAAGAACCTCCCCCTTTATTTTATGGCTGGATTTCAACCAAAATCTAATCAGCTCTCACGTGAAATTTTGTTTTGATAACATAATAATAATAGACATTTTGACAAAATAATTAATATCTCGTAGTTTATCCATGTTCACTCTATATATAGAGTATTTTTACATGCTTATAAGTCTTATAAGGCCTTCTATGTATACCAAAAAGCTACAGTTTAGTTCAAATATTACTTTACCATACAGGGTATGGTCACGTATTGTAATCGTGCATGAGTGTGCAAGTGTTTTTTCCTTCTTTTTTTGAAATATCTCAAAAAGGGGTTAAACTATTTTGATTAAAAAAATTGAGCTAAATCATGGCATTTCTCTCTACAAAAAAGCCCTAATAAATGAACATCGAAAAAATTATATTTTTCGAGATAATATCGGTTTTGTCAAAATGTCTGTTAGTCTGTTAGTCTGTTACTCGTATAGTTAGTCTGTGCGTTATCAAATTTTTGAGGACGAGCTAGTTCAAAAATTAGTGTAAATATCGAAACCAAATTTCACATTTAGTTTTAGTGCATTGAGATTAAGAGCTGATTAGATTTTGGTGCATATCGGCCCAAAATTAAAGGGGGGTAGGAGGGGTTAAAAATTAAAATTATAATATTTTCAAACTAAAAAAAAAATGAAATATACTATAAAATGAACCTATAATAATGAAAATATTTTTATTCTGGGGCCAAAATTAGGGGGGGGTCAAAATAAAAATCTAGGCCATTTGAGCAAACTCAATCAAATTCTGTATACATAATCTGTTGACGCCTAGAAGTCTAAAAATCCAAAAAAACAAAACAAAAAAAACTCTCAAAATGGAAGGGGGGTCAAAGTGTAGGATCAAAAAATGAAAATCTTGGCTCTTTTACTAAACTCAACCAAATTTTGTATACATAATCCAGTGGGCCCCAGAAGTCTAAAAATGCAAAAACTAACCCCCTTCCCCTTCATGATTATAAATAATTTTATTAAATATTAAATATAATAGTAGGGCCAGGATGTACGGTAAAAGTCAAGTGGATGGCCACATCAGAACGGGCCAATTTATTTTTTATCAAAATATTTTGTCGTTTTTGAGATATATATATATATATATATATATCGAAAAAAAGTTCTATCTTACTCTAGAGTAAAGTACTTTAAAAATATAATTTTACTAAAAACTTTATTTAACCTTTTTTGTGGTCCCCAAGGTACTTAATTAGGATATTAAATTTCATCAAAATTGGTTAAGTCATTTTCAAGATATTTAGAAAAAACTAAAAAAGTACTGAAATAAAGTACTAATGTTTGTGAGCCGATATGTACCAAAAACTAATCAGCGCTTCATTTTGTTAAACTAATGGTAGGTTTTCAATTTCATTTCAATCGGTGTAACGGTGTGGAAAAAATCGTGGGCCAAAAAAACGATAACATCCATCCATACATCCATACATCCATCCATCCGCACGCACTAAATGAAAAAATCGCACTTTTTGGCCTCTCGACGAGACCCCATGTAATTTTTGGCAAAACCGTCACGTGCTAAAATTCAACCTAATTGAATACTACAATTTGTGACTTTAATTGAGTCCATGGGTTCCGTTAGTCTTTACCTGAGGACCCTTGGAAGTAGCGCTTGCCGCGAGACCGATCACAATACTTTCCCCATGCTTCGCATTGGATAAAGTAAAAACGCCCTAGAGGACGTTGGCGGAATAATGTCTTAGCCGGAACCGGCTTAACACTTGACTGCAAATGATGATGATGATGATTAATTTGATTACTAATTTTATTATTTCTAGCAGAGCTAGCTAAAATGTTTTAATATGTTTTGTACGAAACATTTGTATGTTTTTATATGAATAAATATTATTTCATATTTAAAGCTATTTATTTCAAACCAAAAATCAAATTATATACCTAATCCTAATCAAATACCATAATATTGAAACAATAATAATTTTTTTTTACTTTATCCAATGCAAAGCATGGGTAAAGTATTGTAATCGCTCTCGGGGCAAGCGTGGCTTCAAAGGGTCCTCAGGTAAATACTATGGAACCCATGGACTCAATTAAAGTCACAAATTGTAGTATTCAATTAGGTTGAATTTTAGCACATTAGTACTTTATTTCAGTACTTTTTTAGTTTTTTCTAAATATCTTGAAAATGACTTAACCAATTTTGATGAAATTTAATATCCTAATTAAGTACCTTGGGGTCCACAAAAAAGGTTAAATAAAGTTTTTAGTAAAATTATATTTTAAAGTACTTTTCTCTAGAGTAAGATAGTACTTTTTTAATTTTTTAAATTCTTTAAAATTTATTCATTTGAACGTTTTATTTTTAAATAAAACCGACTTCTAAAAAACTAAATTCAACAAATAAAATAATAATAACTTAAAAATCAAATAAAATGCACTAAAACGGATAAAATAATAATCTTATTTAGTTACAACTAAACGACGAAATATTAACATTAAATTACTTTTTAAAGTCGGTGCCAAACATATACATTTTATGAATCGCACTCGACGGATCTTACTTAAGAGGTTTGGCGGGTACGCTCGCTTATAAAGTTTGTTTGGCACCGACTTGAAAAAGTGATTTCATGTTAATATTTCGTCGTTTAGGTGTAACTAAATAAGATAATTATTTTATACCTTTTAGTGTATTTTATTTTATTTTTGAGATCTTAATATTTTATTTGTTGAATTTAATTTTTTTGAAGTCGGTTTTTTTTTTAAAATTATTTTTATTTTTCACTTTTTAGTGATGTTATTAATAGTGACTTAATATAATACTTTGCATGCATCTCGTAAGAAGAGAAAGTGTCGGGCGAATGAATCAGAAAATGATAATAAAATTCAATTCATAAATAGAGAAATTATCTCGAAACGTTAGCGGGTTTTAAATGAATGTTTTAAGATTTTATTTATTATAATTTTGATTATTTGCTTATAAGAATTAGAGATTTACGTTATTTCGTCATTGATCATATCATCAGAACTTGACCAAATTAATATGGGACCACCCCTAAGGTACCCCCTTTCCAATAAAAAAAGAACCATCGAAATCGGTCAACGTGGCAAAAAGTTCTCGCTGAACATACATAAAATAAATAAATAGTTAAGTATCTTGATTATCTTGGAGCTATACTGATCCAAACGCAGAAAGAATCATTAAAATCGGTTCATAAACAAAGAAGATATGCCTAAACAAACATAACATAAAAGGTCTAATACCAATTAAATTTATATGGTACCAATCGGAAACTATACTGAACCCAATGCAAAAAAATCATCAAAATCGGTTAACAATTGTCGACAATTGTCAGATAACATAGACACAAAAAAAAAATCAGTCGAATTGAGAACCTTCTCCTTTTTTGGAGTCGGTTAAAAATGTTATTGGCTCTTTAAAAACTGGGAAATTTTGTACATTGTAACTTTTGGCTCTTCTGTCTCAAAAGGTTGCCGACCCCTGCCGTAGCGGGTTGTACCTTTCAGTGGCCGACTGGGATTAAAATTGAATTTTCATGTAAAGAAAAGAGATTTTCACTCACCCAAGAATTCAATCAGGCTTATATTGTTTATCCTCCGAAGTAAATATATTAGATTTCTTCTAAAATCACAAATTTTCATTTCATATCAGTTTATACAGTAGTTGTTACATATAAAATACGGGGAACTATATTAGGCAGGCGGCCGAGCGGACGCGGTTCGATTTTTTAACTAACATATATATTTAATACTTTTTTCAAATATAAAATTGACTACTAGAGTGTGAGGCGACTGACATCCCCAACCCAATTAAAATAGTAACCTTTGGTCACGCAAGCTTCTAATTTTTCTCTGCTGACCAGACACATTAACAGCTCAACAATTAATATATCAGACCAAATAGAATGTCCCGGGTTCAAATATACAAAAGAAAATCTGACGTGACTTACTCACGAGTGGCTTTGACTTAAGTGTCATCGTACCCGCGATCTCGAGACGACCTGTCCAAAAAAAGAAAATTTTTAGGTACCAAAATAGCGGAAAATTAATTTTTCTTCATACCTACTTACATTCTTCTTAGGGCCGGTTGTATGTCGGAAAGTAAATGCTTTTTACAAGTGACAAAGGTTAGATGGTAAATGTAGGGACTGGGATGGCCAAACAGATGACAGGAATTGATATATTACATACCTACTGAAAGTGCCTGTCATCTGATTGGCCATCCCAGTCCCTACATTTACCATCTACCGATCAGATGACATCTACATAATCAGATGATAGGAACTGAAATACTACATACCTTTGTCCGCCTCTCTGGTGTAATGGTCAGCATCTCTGGCTGGCAACCCGGAGGTCTCGGGTTCGATTCCCGGCTATACCCAGACATTTTTTCTGTAAGTATAGGGTTTGGTAATAAAAATTAAGTGGGAGATAAATTTAACTTAATTTATCGCGCGGAGAATTTACAACTGCTCGAAGCCTTTAAAAAACTTAGTAAATTGGATTGTATCTAACTAAGATTTGGCTCGTGATTCCGGCTTCTTTCCTTCTACTCTGTTCTTTTCACGATGGAGGGGCCAGCCCATAGGGGCCTTTAGGGGGTGCATCTTCTGGTGTATCTCCTTCTCACATCAATATCATTAAAAAAGAATCTACTGAAAGTGCCTGTCATCTGATTGGCCATTCCAGTCCCTCCATTTACCATCTACCCTTTGTCACTTGTAAAAAGCATTTACTTTGCGACATACAACCGGCCCTTGGACTGCCATACCCGAAACGGGCGTCGTCGCCTTTCCACATATACCTACCTGTGCTGAGTGTGTTTAGTTGTTTTACACAGATATACGGGACCTACTTTTTAACGCCGGTTCCGAATGGCTAGTTTGGCTAGGTTTGCTAGGCAATTATACTCTTGGTAGGTTGCCATTGCTTTCCAAGAGGAGGCCTCTGCAAAATATCTGCCGAGACTCTGTCTCGAACCAGCGTACTTCGAGTCAGCGACCCGACACTCGCCTCTACTTACATTAACGCCTATTAATAACATTTTTCTAAATAAATATAAATCTTTTATATTATAACATTCTAAAAGCTGTTTTCTATTATGTCAATAAAATATTTTGATTTCAAATATTGCTGTTTAATATTTAATGGGACTCGAAAATAGGTCAAAATGGCCTTTTTCGTCGTTTTGACTGATTATATCACAAAACTCTGACCTGTTGTAAAAAATCGGAAAATTACATGATAATCAGCGTAGAAAACTCTACTAGAATCCATTGTTAGGTTTACAGTTACAAATTTTTGTATAATTTTTGTTGAACAATGTAATTATTAACAAGTGTTTGAAAAAATAAATCATGAAGTTGAGTCAAAATTGGTTGTTCAAATAATCAATAAATAAAATCCGAATGAGGCTTGGTCTTCTACCTACACTTTATATTATAAAAAAGCTGCACGGCTCTTATTTTAACCCCTTCATAAATTAATACAACTACAGATATAAAGAATTCCTAAAATATTATAAAAGAGGTTCGCGAATAATTTTTCAATCAAAATAAAAAAAGTTTAAGATGCTGTAAATCAGGAGTGGGCAACTGACTGCCCGAGGGCCTAATCCGGCACTTTACGATGTTATATCCGGCCCGCAGAATAAATGAAAATATTATTTATATATTTATGTTTCGCAGAGGTTTGACGTGTTAAAATGCGTGGAAACAAGTAAATTTATGCAGGGTTGAAATATTATTATAGAAATTTTTAAATGCGCTCATCTTCAACAGAGATATAATGGTCAGTCCATTGGGTTCCATGACCTAAGGCCCTTTCAGCCGACAAACGAACCCTTGCAAAGGTATTTCATTCTTTTCAGCAAACAAGGACCATTGTCTGAAACTGGAGTAAGTGAGTCGTGAATAAGGTGGAATCCCCCTGTTTCAATTCCACCCGTAATTGATAATATTTGTCACATGATGTATTCTCCCACTACCCTTATGAGATGATGTCTACGAGAGCTCTAGCTACACTTGCAATCTGACCATCAAACGGACAACAGTCAGACACACGAACAGATTCAGTGATACACGATAGATTCAACCCCTTTACTCTCTCAAACGATTTACAATTACAATTACGTCTTTATAATTAACGCCCTTCGAATGAAAGTTGTCATTCACCTGTATATAGAATATTATACTTGTTAATAAATATTTTATCTTAAGTGAAACTTTTATTTGATAAATCTCCTACCCTAGACACAAAACGCAACAAGCCACACGGAACCCACACGCAGGGATCAGTGAAGAGTTCAGTTCCCACATTTATTTAACCTTTCTGTAATTAATATAATTTTAATTTTTTACAGCCCGTAAAATGAATCAATTAAAAATAATGAAAATTATTTTCGATCTTTTGGGTCTGCGATTGATTGGGAGGCGCTGGAATAATTAATTGTTTAATTAATGAATCAAGGCCTACGCTGCGAAAAATGAACGAGGAGAGGATTAAAAAAGAAATTCCATAATTCATATAGACAAAGGGTATTAGTTTGGGTTCGGGGATCAGTAGCTTAGTGGATATAGGAGGTAAACCTCTTATGACAAAGCATTGCAGTACATATGCAAAGATCCCGGGTTCGAGCCCCGGCTGATCCTTTTGTCTGTAATAAAAATAATCTTTTCTTCGTTCCCTAAATTTGAATTTGTTATTAATTGTCTTTACACGGCCACGTTGTGGTCGACGCCCCGAGGTGAAGAGAAAATTATTTTCGATCTTTGGGGTCTGCGATCGATTGGGAGAGCGCTGGAATAATTAATTGTTTAATTATTTTTATTTTTCTCTTTTTAGTGATGTTATTAATAGTGATCATATCATCGGAACTTGACCAAATCAATATGGCACCATCTCTAAGATACCCCCTTTCCAATAAAAAAGAATCATCGAAATCGGTTCATAAACAAAGTAGTTAGGCCTGAACAAACCTAACAAAAAAGATCTAATACTAACGAGAAAAAAAGGGACCAATCGGAAGCTAGACTGAACCCAATGCAAATTTTTTTTCAAAATCGGTTCACAATTGGCCGAGATATGAGGTAATATAGACACAAAAAAAAAAAAAAAAAAAAAATCAGTCGAATAGAGAACCTCCTCCTTTTTTGAAGTAGGTTAAAAATTAAAAAGTGGTTTAAGTAAACAACAAAATACTTTCATAATTCATAAGCCTGTCAAAGACAGATAAAGCTTTGATATAAGCTAGTTACATTATTCCACATAAAGTTGCGAAATAATGCAAACCATTTTCTGACGGAGAATTTTTATAAGGTTATTGGATAAAAACTACTTGGTAGGTTTCACATTAATGTGAAACCTACCAAGTATTTTTATCAATAATTTTAAAAAATATTTCACCAAGTACCAACACCAAATTCCTTAAAAACAATTTTTTAAGGAATGCTTGTTAAATATTGCTCAATTATTAATTCCTGATAAAAAAACATTTGAAAAAAATACGATTTCAAAAAAATTAAATTCAACAAATAAAATAATAAGAACTCAAAAATCAAGAAAAATGCATAAAGAGGTATAAAATAATTATCTTATTTAGTTAAAACTAAACCAAGAAATATTGACATGAAATCACTTTTTGAAGTCGGTGCCAAGCATATACCTACGTTTTAGGAATTGCACTCGACGGATCTTACCTTATTAGTACGTTTGAATGAGATAAAACATCGCGTAAGCTCGCTTATATACATAGTTTGTTTGGCACCGACTTCAAAAAGTGATTTCATGTCAATATTTCTTGGTTTAGTTTTAACTAAAAATAAGATAATTATTTTATACATTTTAGTGCATTTTGTTTATATTTTTGAGTTCTTATGATTTTATTTGTTACATTGCTTTTGTGGGGGGAGTCGTTTTTTTCTAAAGTATTATTTTATATTTTCTCTTTTTAGTAATTGATGTTTATTAATAGTGTCTTAAGGTAATACCTTGCATGCATCTCGTTAAGAGAAAGATTCGGTGAAGGAATCAGAATTTGTTAATATAATTCATTTCATAAATAGCGAAATTACCTTCGAAACGTTAACGGGTTTTAAATGAATGTTTTAAGTTTTTTTTTATAAATGATTTTATTTATTTTAATTTCGATTATTTTCTCATAAGAATTGGATATTTCCGTTATTTTGTCATTGATCATATAAAATATAAAAATAAACTGATATGTAGCCATCATCCACATGACTTTACCATACACCTGCGGGGCGGATCAGGAATTGTTTATGGGGGGGGGGTGGGGAGGAGAATGTATATAAGGTGCCCGATGTATATAAGATCTATTTTTTATCTCGAAAGTGTGTCGCATTGAATTGTCCAAGCGAGGGGGGGCAGGCGCCCCCCCCCCACACACACACATAGAACTTTATTTTCAATTTTAAAATTTTTTAAAAAAGATAAATGTTTTTTTTTTTATTTTTTTACAAATTTCATATCTCATATTTTAAGTTCATTAAAATAAAAAAAATAAAAAAAACTCCCGCCAGGCACAGAGAAAGCACTGTTTGGGGGGGGGGGGTCGCCCCCTCCGCCCCCCCCCCCCCCTGGATCCGCACTTGTACACCTGGCCCCTCCCTTTATATTTAATATTTAATAAAATAATTTATAATTATTTACAAAACCCCCTACCTCTTATAATTTTGAACCCATTTCAATCAATTTGTGGTAAATATATTTTTTTTTATTGTTTTTTTTTAAGTTGAAAACTTTTAATTTTTTAATCCCCCCAAAAATTTTTGGTTCGATTTCAATCCAAAATATTGTCAGCTCTTAATCTCAATGCACAAAAACTACATGTGAAATTTTGTTTTGATATTCACACTAGGTTTTGAGGTATACGAGTATACCTACAAAATTTAACAAAAGAATTAATAAATATATTGAAAAATATGATTTTTCGATCTTCGCTCATTAGGGGCTTTTTTGTAGACTAAAACGACATGGTTTTGCATATTTTTTCTACAAAGATCTCTTGTGAGACGTATTGCTTAAATTTCAAATAATTTATGTGATTAATTAAAATTAAAATTTGTTGAAAGTGACAATGGTTTAGATTCTTGGTGAAACATTTTAAATAGAGTAAAGAAAATTTTGAAAAATTTTAGAAACTTTTTAAAATTTTGAATATAAAATACTAGTAGTTTTTTGTGAAACCTACCTAGTACCTATTTTATATTTTAAATTTTAAAAAGTTTCTAAAATTTTTCAAAATTTTCTTCACTTATTTAAAATTAAATTATTATTTTTATTACTTTACCATACAGGGTATGGTCAAGTATTGTAATCGTGCATGAAAAAAGTGGTTTTTTTTCCTTCTTTTTTTCGAAATATCTCAAAAAACGGTTGAAACTATTTAGATTAAAAAAATTGAGCGAAACCATGGCATTTCGGTCTACAAAAAAGCTCTAATAAGTGAACATCGAAAAAATTATATTTTTAGAGATAATAATTGTTTTGTCAAAATGTCTGTTAGTCTGTCTGGTTGTTAGTTAGTAAGTTAGTTAGTTACCAAATTTTTGTGGACGAGCTAGCTCAATAACTGGTGTGAATATCAAAACCAAATTTCACACGTAGTTTTGGTCCATTGAGATTAAGTGCTGATTAGATTTTGGTGAATATCGACCCAAAATTAAGGGGGGTGGAGGGGGGGGGTTAATTAAAATCTAGGCCGTTTGAGCAAACTCAACCAAATTTTGTATACATAATCAGTGGGACCCCAGAAGTCTAAAAATTTAAAAAAATAACCGCCCAAAATGGGGGGGGGGGGGAAGGTAGGGTCAAAAAATGAAAATCTTGCCCATTTAACCAAATTTTGTATATATAATCAGTGGGATCCCAGAAGTATAAAAATACAAAAACTAACTCCCCTTACATGATTATAAATAATTTTATGGGCCAGGCTGTATGGTAAAGTCAAGTGTATGGCCCCATCAGAACACGTCAGCTTATTTTTTAACATGCATATTTTTGAAATAATGAATTTTTGTTACCATTTATATCTTAAAATTTCTGATCATAGTAAATACTAACCGGATATCTCTGAGTGAACCGGCCTTTGATAAATATAATTTTTCTGTTTACAGCGAGCACTTCGGGCATTTACAATCCAGGCCTTCAACATGCAATGTCGCACCTGGAGACTTTGCAGGTTTCCCTTCATGCAGATCCCATGTATTCCTGTTTCGGTTTGACGCTGAGTCCATCCTCGTCGGGTCAATTGCTCAGTTCCAATCCGCCTGTAATCGCGGCCATCGAGCCCCTAAGTCCTGCTGACCTCTGCGGAGTTCTGCAACCCGGCGACCGGCTTTTAGCGGCGGCAGCGGCCGGGTTAGCGCCGTCCACGGTAGAGCCGGCCACAGTCCTTGCCCGGGAGAGTTCCTCAATTGGTTTACGGGTGGAATTCGATGTGGCCGATGCGGTTGTACCTGCATCGGGAGTATTCACAGTGAAACTTGCAACGAAACGCGGAGAACTTGGAATTACGCTAGCAGGTGAGTGAAATGGACAGTGTATAATTAATGTAATCAATTTAATTTAAAATAGAATGCATTTTTCTAATCCATAACAATGAAACACGAAAGCTGATCATTTACGAACTAGCTATAAAACATATAATTCAATTGTTTTATTAGATCATTATCTAAAAACTATGAAATAATGTATTAATTTCACATTTAATGTTCTCATACAATTCAAGGTTGAATAGTTCAAAATATCGAAATAGGGTTTTTATAGAGGCATGCAAGGGGAAATTAAATCTGATTAAAATAAGCTGACGTGTTCTGATGTGGCCATCCACTTGACTTTACCATACAACCTGGCCTTTCACTTATATGTAATATTTAATAAAATTATTTATAATCATGTAAGGGGGGTTCGCTTTTGCATTTTTAGACTCCTGGGGGCCTACTGATTATTTATATAAAATTTGGTTGAGTTTGGTACAAGACCCTATATTTTCATTTTTTGACCCTAACCCTCCTCCCCCCCCCCCTTTGGGCGGTTAGTTTTTGTTTTTTGTATTTTTAGACTTCTGGGGCTCCACTGATTATGTATACAAAATTTGGTTGTTTGCTCAAATGGCCTAGATTTTTCATTTATAACCCCCTCCACGCTCCACCCTCCTTAATTTTGGGTCGATATGCACCAAAATCTAATGAGCTCTTAATCTCAATGTACCAAAGCTACGTGTGAAATTTGGTTTCGATATTCAAACTAGTTTTTGAGCTAGCTCGTCCACAAAAATTTGCTAACGCACAGACTAAACGGACAACCAGACAACCAGACATTTTGACAAAACAATTATTATCTCAAAAAATATAATTTTTTCAATGTTCACTTATTAAAGCTTTTTTGTAGAGCGAAATGCCATGGTTTCGCTCAATTTTTTTAATCAAAATACTTTCAGCCGTTTTTGAGATATTTCGCAAAAAAAGAAGGAAAAAAAATCACTTTTTTCATGCACGATTACAATACTTGACCATACCCTGAATGCTAAATATAAAAAGTAGGTTTCACAATATAACCTACGTTTTGAAATTTATTTATAAGAATTTTATCCTTTGAGAAAGGTTTTTGAAACTCCATTGTCTATGGGTCAATGTTCTATAAGTCTATGATATTCTACCCACAATAAGGACAACATTTATTTTAAAAATATTATCAAATTAAAAACATTATTTAACATAACGTTGATAAATCTATTCAAGAGAAAAAAAAATCAATAATATATCAAATATTATATATCATTCTTCATATAAAATTTTTATTCAAAAAATAAAATAAGTATGTTTACCACCTTTGCGTCCTTTACGTATTTACCCCCGGGGCTATATACCCCGGTTAAGCCGGCACCGTAGAATAACGCTTAAGGAATAACTATTGTACATTGGATTTTGAAGTTTCGATCATTATTGGTAACCATTACTGAAGACATGGAGGAATCGACTTAAAATAAAAAATTACCATCGATTCTTATCTAATACTAGAAGATACTAACCTTATTGCCTTCCATTTTTTATGGTTTGACTATTAATGGTAACCTCTACTGAAAACTTGGAAAAATCGACTTAAAATCAAAAAGACTGAAATTTGGTAAACAACTCAAGTAGGGGGGAAAATAGGGGTCAGTGGGATGGCTGGGGATGAAAAAGAGCCTAGCAAGAGACTCACCTCCCGCTCGAGAGGGCCGCGAGCACAGGAGGATCCTAACATCTGGGGGCACGGCAGTGCCCCAGCCAAGTTCGATTTGAACGGGGATGTGTGCACTGCCAGACTACCCTTTACAGGAAACAACTCAGGCCATTTTGACGCCTCTGTAACTTCGTACTGGAAACCTCTACATGGCTGAAATTTTTTTCCATAATACTGGTCCATAAGCTTAACTAAATTACAAATTTTCATATTTATATTTTTTATACCGTCCAAGTTACAAGAAGCCAAAGATAGGCTTTTTCGTCACTCACTCACTCATCAAAATTCTAGAGTACTTCCGCTGATCCTAGAATGCTGAAATTTGGCATGCAGGTAGAGTTTGGGGTACAATTAATGGGAAAAATCCAAAAATCGAAACTTTCCCTTCTTCAGGACCTAAAATGAAGGGGTGAAAGTTATAGGCTAAATTAACATATAGTGAAAACACAATGAACTTAGAATGCTGAAATTTGGCACACTGGTAAAGATTGGCACATGAATAAAAGAGGAACTTGAAACACCGAAACTTTCACTTCTTCAGGGCCCCAAATGAAGGGGTGAAATTTATAGGCTAAATTAACATACAGTGAAAATATATTGATCCTAGAATGCTAAAACCTGGCATATTAGTAAAATTTGGTCGGTACATTAATAAAGAGAGAAATCACAAAACTGAAACATTTCCTTCTTCAGGACATAAAATGAAGTGGTTGAATTTTGATCAATAAATTTTCATTATTTTCAGTATGGTGGTAGAGTTTGGAGCGTTAATAAAGGGTGAAATCGAAAAACCGAAACTTTCCCTTCTTCAGGACATAAAATGAAGGTGTGAAATTTATAGGCTAAATTAACATATAGTAAAAATACAATGACTCTAGAATGATGAAACTTGACATATTAGTAGAGCTTGGCTTGATAAAGAAGAGAATCGAAAAACGAAACGTTTCCTTCCTCAGCATCTTAAAATAAGGTGTTAAGTTTATAATATAAATTCTTATCAAGTAAAAATTCAAAGGGTATAAAATGCTAAAATTTGGCATGCTAGTAGATTTTGGGGCATTAACAATGGGAGAAATCGAAAAACTGTAACTTTCCCTTAATCAACATCTAAAATGAAGGAATGAAACTTATGAGCTAAATTAACTAATAGTGAAAATTCAACGACACTAGAATGCTAAAATTTGACATAGTAATAAAGTGAGAAATCGAAAAATATCTTCATCAGCCTTTAAAATAAATGCGTAAACTTGTGTAAAAAAGGCCAAGTTCGATTAATAAAATCCGTTTGCCCAAAACGTAGTGAGATCTAATGTGCTGCCAAGTTCAAAATCATCAATTTATTAAATGAGTCGAGAATATATTAGTAACTTCAATTAAAACGCATGTTTTTATTTCACATATATACATCTATATTTTTTATTGATTTCACATTTTTAGTGAAATTATTTTCATAAAACTTGGCTTTTACGCATTATTATGTATGACACGAATTACTTACTAATATATTCTCGACTCATTTAATAAATTGATGATGTTGAACTTGGCAGCACATTAGATCTCACTACTTTTTTTGGCAAACAGATTTTATTAATCGAACTTGGCCTTTTTTTACACAAGTGTTTTTGTAGAGATTTATTATTACAAAATGGTTCAAATTAAAATGGTAATAAAAAGTTGTTCTTAAATCTAAATTATTATTGAAAAAATTTAGGTATATAATATGTAATTGTGTATACATATTATAATACCTCTATCTATAGTAGGTAGTAAGCTTATTTAAAGTACTATTTTATTAGATTCATGGTGTGGCGCCAAATTTTTAAATCATTAAAAGTGTTCCACGAGGGAAAAGAGGTTAGAATCACTGGTCTATATACTTATTTACTTATATACGTTTATATAATCTATTAAAATGAGAACAAATAAATAATATGCAATAAATATTTTTATGATAATATATTAATATGAATATACAATATTTATTTACTAATTACATTATTCAGAATTAACATTTTTGAAGAATAAAATAAACACTATATCTACTTTCTTTTTATTATTAAAAGTAATATTAAAAAGTACATATTCCGTAGTTTAAGTGTATTTTCAATTCAAAATTTAATTATAATTTATCAACATACATATAAATATTTTAGATATAAATTAATTTAGTTAAAATTGTTCAAATTAAAATAACATTTCTTCATATATAGGTACCCCCATAATCTATATAATAAAAATGAATTTCTGTTTCTTTGTAAGCGCAGATCTCTCAAATGCCTGGACCGATTTGGCTAATTTTCTTTTTAAATGTTCGTAATAGTCCAATTCAGGTTAATACGTAAAAAAAATTGAAAAAGTTGCCAGGAAAATTGGAAAATTCAGGAAAAACTAAAAAAAAATTCAGGATAGCCAACATAGCTTGCCAAACATTAAAAGAACTAAACTAGCAAAAAAACAAGTGTTGTCGGCCCTGTTTGTAAGATTTTTGAGTGTCATTCATTCTCAATAGTTCTAACCACATTATCGTTGAGGAAAGAATTTAATACTGAATTTTTACAAAAGTATTTATTTAGTAACATTTAGTCTTTTATTTTATTTGATTTTCTTAAATTTATTTTTTCCAAATAATAAATACAATATGATAATTATTTTGTCAAAGTTTTTTTAGAGAGAGAAAAATTAAAAATGGTAATCATCGAGAAATTTTCGTTTTTTGCGAAAAAAACTAATTGATAGGTTTGAAAAATGTTTATCTATTTTTTTTTTTAAGTTTTAAATTGCAGTTAAATAGAATCTTAAATTATATCTATTTAAGAGTTATAATAAAATAATTATATTTATTCTCTGTAACTAATAAAACATCAATAAAACAGCCACGTGGGGGTCAGGGGCTTCGCCCCGCTGACTGTAAAAGGACCGCCCAAGGTGGGCCTTGAAGCTAGTATTTAATAGTAATAGGCCATCCAAGAGTAAATATTAGTATGAAAGATATTAATTTGCCGATGGATAATAGATTCAAATTTACTAGAAAATCATAAGATCAAAGATGGTGTCATCTATTAAATCCGATGGAGTGGAATATTTTTAATTATATGTCAGAGGGGTTGTTTTTCACCCCTCGGGAATCGAACCCGAATATTTTACGCGTTTGCATATGTCAGAGAGGTTCGTATCCCGCAGGTGAGCCAGGTGGCCCGGATTGCTGTTACTGGCACTCGGGTTCGATTCCCGAGGGGGTGAAAAACAACCCCTCTGACATATAATTAAAAATATTCCACTCCATCGGATTTAATAGATGACACCATCTTTGATCTATGATTTTCTAGTAAATATTAGGATCTTTTACAATATCATTTGTTCTAATAGGGTCCTTGGGTTCTATACCTGAATTATTTTGTACTTTCTCTTTCAAAGCATCCAATTTGTTATCACAAGCTTGTCTGTGACTTCACCTACTTGTTCGGATATTCTATAGACTATTTTACTCCCTTCTTTTTTAACAATTTGTTTGTCTATGGTTTCAACTAGGTACTTGTTCGGATATTCTATCGTCTATTTCACTTACTTCTTTTTTAACAATTGCTGAAACAATACGATTAATTTTTTTGGAATTTCGATACCGATCATATTTTTTAATTACTTCTATCGAATGGTAATATTTTGATGTTTTTCTCGCTTTAAGGACTGAATTTATTGTTTCATTAGGTGGTATCATTCTATAGTCGACTCCACCCCAGTGTACTTTCTTTTTCGGCTTATTCCTGACGGCAGATTTATCCGATTCTTGAATTTCTTTGTCAGGTGATAGTGATGTTGTATCTCTACCCACGAGATATATATCAACATGTTCTTTTTCATTACTATTTTCTGTATATATTTCAGAATTTGCAAGATTAATTTCGATGTATGCGCTAGTTAGTCTTGCTGCAACAGAACTTCCAGAGGCGTTTGGTAAATTTCCTTCAGACATCAATGGAGGGTGACTCGAACAATTGGCCGGATTTGGCATCGAACCATTTTCAAAATTGGCCATCTGACCATTATTTTCATATACGTTGGTATTTGTTGGCATTGGCAAATCTTTATCAATATTGTTCTTCGTGAAAACATTGATAAAACACTCCATTTTGATTATTATGTTCGATCCAAATCTTATCAAATGTTTAAAAATGAATCGAAGGGAATTTAAGATTATGTTGAAAGTAGTTTCATTGACATGACATTCATTAAATCTTTTAGCTAAATCTTTTTCGAGTTGCTTTCTAGTTAAATTCATCAAATGTGGATTCTTTAAAAACTCTTTCTTCGCTTTGCCTTTTAAATTGAATAAGATGGCGAGGACATGTTGGCTGTCATTCCAATTAAATTTCTTTCTATATTCCCTGATATTTTCTAGATATTCTTCCAGCGTATAATTAGTATTTTCTCCATTGTAAGCTCGAATAACTGGAAACTTTGGGCTTCCATTGTCATCTTCCAATTGACCATTTATGCTTATTATCTTCATCTTTTTCGAATTAAATAATCCTTCTAAAAAAGAAGTAAATAAATACAATTTTTAGACCCAAATTAAAAAAATTAATTAAATATTTTATAAAGTAGGGATAAGTAATACTCGTTAACCTGAATTTTCGGCATAGACCAAAAAACCATCATATTTAATTGAAGGAGACAATAAAAGAGTGTGTCTTCTGCTGGAATTATAAATTTTATTTATTTATAGCGAGACTATAGTTTCGAGGGCTTTGCCCTCTTCATCAGTCTATTACAATGGATTCACAGGAATTAATTTATGAATGAAAGGTTAAAATCTTTCATGTGGTTAGGTTAAGAAATTGTTCTGGGTTTTCGGAACACAAATAAGGGGTTCGGGGCATAGTGCATTTGCAGACCATTTAATCTCCGAGAAACATTGTTTTCCAGATGAATCAAATATTAAATTAATTAGATCCCTTAAAAATTAGTATTTTCGAATCGTTAGAAATTTTAAAATCATACAATAATTCACCAAAAAATTCTTAAATCGGAAAATAGAAAGCTTTATTTTAAAAATAGCCGCTAAAATAAAAACTTCATGAACGCCACCTACAGCCAAAATAAAACAAGTATAAATTTCAATTCTTAGCTTGCCCACCCTGAACAATTTCTTAACCTAACCACATGAAAGATTTTAACCTTTCATTCATAAATTAATTCCTGCGAATCCATTGTAATAGACTGATGAAGAGGGCAAAGCCCTCGAAACTATAGTCTCGCTATAAATAAATAAAATTTATAATTCCAGCAGAAGACACACTCTTTTATTGTCTCCTTCATATATAAAAATTCTGCTACTCTCGGCAAAAAAACTTTCAATTTAATTTCATCATATTTAAGTATAATTATTACAAATTAGTTTATACCTATGTATATTTAAATGGTTTTCGTAAAAGTGTTTTGTTTTTGTTTTGTTAATATAATAAGCTTGAGTTGTTTGCCATAAAAGAATTTAGTCTTTTTGATTTTAAGTCGATTTTTCCACGTTTTCAGTAGAGGTTGCCATTAATAGTCAAAACATCAAAAATGGAATGCAATAAGGTTATTCCTCTAGTATTAGATAATAATCGATTGTTATTTTTGATTTTAAGTCGATTCCTCCATGTCTTCAGCAATGGTTACCAATAATAATCGAAGAATCAAAAATCTAATGTAGAATTGTTATTCCTCAAGTATTAGATGAGAATCGATCGCTATTTTTGATTTTAAGACGATTCGTCCATGTCTTCACAAATGGTTACCAATAATACCCGAAATGTCAAAAATCGATGGTCGAATGGTTATTCCTCGACTTTTAAATAAGATTTTTCATTAAATTGAAGGGTTGGTTTTGTCACAAATATAATAAAACAATAATTTTAATAACTATTAGAATTATTTAATTGATAACTATACAGTTTCGGTCACCACTGGTCGACCATCCTCAGTAGTTCTAAAAATTGAAATGAAACATTTATTTACATTTTTCTTTTTATAGAAAATTATATAACACAAAATTTTTTTACAATAATTTGAAATCATACATACATCTCGTTCAAGAACCGGAATTTGTCATTTCACATGAAACATTCATTCTTAAATCTTCAATATAGATACATCACACAATTCATTACAATCACACACATACATATATATAGCAACAATTTATAAAAACGTTTATCACTGAACTAGAAACTATTTTGAATTAATGATTATATTAAATACTATTTTCAATTTTATTTTTTCTAATTATCTCATTGCATCGTCAATTATTATACAATTAAAAAACCCATTATAAATAATCCATTCTAGAAACACATTATAAGTTAAATTCATTCTTTATTTTTAATTTTTTTATTGATGAAATATCAAAATACACATCTCCCTATTACATTTTTCTTATAAAATCAATACATGTTTAATCAATATACTAAATCAAATCAATATTCTCACAACAATGACACAATGAGACTATAACATTCTGATATGTTTTCAGAATCCATTTTATAGTCTCATTGTGTCATTGTTGTGAGAATATTGATTTGATTTAGTATATTGATTAAACATGTATTGATTTTATAAGAAAAATGTAATAGGAGATGTGTATTTTGATATTTCATCAATAAAAAAATTAAAAATAAAGAATGAATTTAACTTATAATGTGTTTCTAGAATGGATTATTTATAATGGGTTTTTTAATTGTATAATAATTGACGATGCAATGAGATAATTAGAAAAAATAAAATTGAAAATAGTATTTAATATAATCATTAATTCAAAATAGTTTCTAGTTCAGTGATAAACGTATTTATAAGTTGTTGCTATATATATGTATGTGTGTGATTGTAATGAATTGTGTGATGTATCTATATTGAAGATTTAAGAATGAATGTTTCATGTGAAATGACAAATTCCAGTTCTTGAACGAGATGTATGTATGATTTCAAATTATTGTAAAAAAATTTTGTGTTATATAATTCTCTATAAAAAGAAAAAATGTAAATAAATGTTTCATTTCAATTTTTAGAACTACTGAGGATGGTCGACCAGTGGTGACCGAAACTGTATAGTTATCAATTAAATAATTCTAATAGTTATTAAAATTATAGGGATATAAAGGAGGAAGGTTGGGCGTTAGGCCAACCACCTAACCCCGTAAAAAATTGCTGGTTCAGGAACCTCTAAGAAAAGCCTCGGATATTGGACTGATTAATCGGAAACGGACCCGGCAAAGAAAAATGGAAATGAGAATTGGAACTTGGAATACTAGAACTCTATATAAAACTGGTGCAATACAATCTGCAATAATTGAATTAGAGAGGTATCAAATCGATATATGTGCTCTACAAGAAGTAAGATGGACTAATGATGGAGAAGCTAACTTGGGCAACTCAACAATATATTACAGTGGTCATCCATCTCAACACATTTATGGAGTAGGCTTCGTGGTGAAGAACACTCTTCAAAGTGCAGTACTGCTGTTTAAGCCAATAAGTGAAAGAATATGTGTATTGAGGCTGAAGGGTAAATTTTACAATACGACCATTATCAACGCATATGCACCTACAGATGGAGCGGATGAAGAAACAAAAGAAGAATTCTATGAAGAATTAGATAGAGTAATTCAAGTGGTCCCAACATATGACTCAAAAATAATCATTGGTGATATGAATGCAAAGATAGGGAGAGAATCTAGATACCGACCAGTTATTGGTAAGGATAGTTTGCATGAAGTCACAAATGATAACGGAAGTAGGCTGATTAACTTCGCTACTGCAAGTAACCTTATTATTTCCAGTACATATTTCCCGCGAAAAGATATTTATAAACAGACGTGGTATTCTCCTGATGGGCGAACCAAAAATCAGATAGATCATATATTAATTGACGAGAGACATAAAAGTAACATCAAAAATGTCAGAAGTTATAGAGGAGCGGAAATAGATAGTGACCATATATTAGTCGTTGCTAGAATAAGAAACACCATCAGAAAAACACCAAAATATCGGGAGAGTGAGAAATTCAGGGTAGATATAGAGAAATTAAATAACTTAGAATTCAAAGAAAAGTTCCAGGTGGAAGTGAAGAACAGATTTGAAATCTTTGGAAATTACGATTTAGAGACCGAAGATATGGATCAGACTTGGACGAAAGTAAAGAATAGTATAAAGACTGCTGCCCTGAATATACTTGGCAAGCCGACTAAAAGAAAGAAAAAGCCTTGGTTTGACGAGCCGTGTAAAATACAAGTGGAAAAGAAGCATAGAGCAAGACAAAGGTATTTGTCTAATCCCCAGTACAAGGAAGAGTATGAAGAAATAAGAAGACAAGCCAATCGATTCATTAAACAAACAAAAAATGAATTCTTCAAAAAGAAGATAGAAAATCTAGCGGAATCATACGACCAAGGAAGGGTAAGAAACTTCTATGCGGAAATAAGGCAAGAGAAGAACGGATTCAAACCAAGAACCAGGGCTGTCTTGGATAGGGATGGTGAAGAAATTATGGATAGATTTGATGTGGTCTGCCGTTGGAGAGAGTATTTTAATGATTTACTTAATTTTGACGAGCCGAGTAATACAATACAGGTGAATGCATTGGACCCGGGGGATAATTATGTACTGGAACCCTCGATTCAGGAGATAGAAGAAGCAATTAAAAAGTTAAAAAAGGGAAAATCAGCCGGAAAGGACGAAATAGCAGCAGAATTATTGAAGAGTGGGGGTAAAGAGCTGTGCAAGATGATACACGTATTATTATTAAAAGTCTGGAAGGAAGAGAAAATTCCGGCAGAATGGCATGACGCTATTATTGTTCCTATACACAAAAAAGGAAATATAAAAAGGTGTGAAAACTTCAGAGGAATATCAATCTTACCAACAGCTTATAAGATATTAAGTTATATCTTACTAAAACGTCTGACTCCGTTTGCTGAAGAATGCCTTGGGGATTACCAATGCGGCTTTCGTAAAGGTAGATCTACAACTGACCAAGTATTTAATATAAGACAAATAATGGAAAAACGATGGGAATTTGCGCTCGATACTTTCCACCTTTTCATCGATTTCAAGCAGGCATATGATAGCGTACATAGGGAGAGCCTGTGGAATATTATGAACGAGTTTGGATTCCCTCATAAACTAATAAAGTTGGTCAGGGCCTGTGTGGAAAACTCAAGAGCCTATATTAAGGTAGAGGATAGGTATTCGGAGCCATTTAGCATCAAAACAGGACTACGACAAGGAGATGCAATATCACCCCTGCTTTTCAACCTTATTCTGGAAAAAGTTATAAGAATTTTAGATGAAGGGAGAGAAGGAATACCACTGAATGGTCTGCATAAAGTATTTGCATATGCGGATGATATTGCGATTGTAGCGAATAGAGAAGAGGGTTTGGTGGACATGCATGATAAAATCAAATACATGGGCCTAAGAGTTGGTCTTAAGATAAATGCTGAAAAGACCAAAGCAATGAAAGTATCAAGACATAGCAACAACGACAACAATAGCTTGAGATGTGAGGATGCCAGATACGAGTATGCTGATGATTTTGCTTATTTAGGGACTCTTATAACAACAAAGAATGAAGTAGGCAAGGAAATTCAGACTCGAATAATGAAAGGAAACCGTTGTGCGGCAGCCTTAAATAGCCTGCTCAAAAATAAAAACCTCTCAAGAAAACTTAAAATTAAAATCTACAACGCCATTATTCGACCGGTGGTGCTCTATGGGTGTGAGACATGGACCATGACCCTATCTGATCAGAAAAATCTAATGTCCTTCGAAAACAAGATCTTGAAGAGAATAAGTGGAATGATTAGAGATAGTGTTACCGGCGAATGGAGGTTTAGAAGTGCAAGGGAAGTGAGAGAATTAACAGGGCAGCCTTACATCACGAGCTGTATAAGATCACGAAGGCTAGCTTGGGTGGGACATGTGGTGCGTGCTGATGAAGATCGAGCTATCAGCAGGATCTACGAAGCAAAACCGATAGGAAGAAGACCACCAGGTAGACCACGGCAAAGATGGATGGACAATATAACCAGAGATCTTGAAGAGTTGGGTGCTCAAGGAAATTGGAACTCTATAGCAAGGGATAGGACAAAATGGCGAGGCATTATAGAGGAGGCTAAAACATTGGAAATGTTGTTCGGCCACAGGAAGTAAGAAGTAAGTAAGTAAGTTATTAAAATTATTGTTTTATTATATTTGTGACAAAACCAACCCTTCAATTTAATGAAAAATTTAAATCAAGTCACTTAAGTTCTGGAAGAAATTTTTTAAATAAGAATCGATCATTATTTTTGAATTAAAGTCAACATGAACTGCAAATAGCAAGTGATATCTGATTAATAATAAAGGAATAAACATATTAATTTTTCAAATGAATTTGGATAAAGTTTAGCAACGATCCGTTGCAGTTTATTTAAAACATAATTTGTTTTTTACTTTTTAGTCTTAATTATTATTACAGAGAAAAGTTTGTAGAATTTAACAGAATTAAATGTATTTATTTTTATATAATTTCATTTAAATTGAGAAGGTAAACAATTATTTTTATAGAGAAATGTTTGCGGAATTTAAGGTAGTTGTTTCGCGAGAATACTAGCAAAAAGTTAATGCTAGAGTATATAGTACAGACAATAAGGATTCATAATTTATAAGCCCAAAACTTTTTGATGTTTATGTATCACTACTAGCCAATCCCGTGCTCGTTTGACATATCTGGCAACACTGACCGAGCTTGTATATATTTTATCATAGAAATTTCAGATAAAGTACATTATAAAGAGAGATTTATAAAACAAAAAGTTCTTAATAAGCGATTGCAAGCTGTTGCGATAATGGCTGAAGCGAAAAACGTCAAAAAGTACTAAAATTAATCCACTTTTTAGGTTAAATAAATGCCTTGTTGCTAGCTTGTTTTTAGTGTAAATTTTTCTTTATAGATTTTGCGTTATTTATTCATTATTATCTCAGTAACTATGAATTAAAATATTCTTAAAAAATGTATTAATTATTGTTTAATGTTGGTTTAATTTTTGATAACAATGGTAAGAAGAGTTTCTTAATTATAATTAAATATGTATGTAAACTTTCCGATATCCCGTATAGTGCAATGTATAAGTCTGAAAAACTCTATCTTTGGAATTTAATATCTCCAGAACTATAATGTTAATAAATTTTATTTTGCCACCAATCAATGCAGAAGTATTTAAATAATAATTTTAAAAAAAATCCTAAGAAAACACATATGGTGAAACAACTACCTTAACAGAACAAAAGTTACATTGATACATAAATACATACAGGTGAAGCTAATATAAAGCGTGTAAAAAAGAGGGGGTTATCAATTCATCGGAATCTTTTTTTTTTACCATAATTTTCAATATTATGTTAGTTAGCTCTGTTGATTAAAAGTGCAAATAGTTATAATTTCATAAAGTTTTCTAATTACAAATTTTCAAATCAGGTACGCAAGATTACAAGCGCCATAGTTTGAGGTTATGATATGCTGTGAATGTAAAACTAATTATTTCTTTGTTATACGCTTTAATTAAGGAAAAAATATATAAAATAAATAATTTTCACATACCTTTTATTGTAGACTCTTTATACTTTTAGCGCACACCTAAATTAAATGCTATCTGTTTATTTAAAAATTTCTCTGTATGACTTAATGATAAAATCCAGTTTTTTGCTTATCTGTTTCCCGCTACTAGAGGTGCTAGTTGACCTCGTGCACACAGCCTATAGTCCAGGAGAATATACTGAGGTTCTAGCCTAACCCTTTTCTCTTTGAACTCTGACGTCAGTGTCGCCACTCTTGAAATTGTTTTCCCCTAAGAGTGATATTAAAACCCACTAAAATTAAAACAATACCCCCTAAGCTGACACAGGGTAGGTATTTCGAAAATGGAATTTTTTCTTTAGATTCTGTAATTTCAAATAAATTTGTAAATAAAAAAATTAAATATTTATAGAGTAAAAATTTGAAAAAATGCATGGAAAGTATTTTATCCGTAAATTTTGTCTGGAAAGCCTCTAAGTTGGCTACACTGGTTAGATGCTATAGAGTGAAATACTCCACCAGATGTCAGGATTGTCATCAAATTAAGATGGCAAAAAATTTAAATATGTAATTTGATTTTTTCAGTGATTTTCAAAAAAAAAAAAATTACCCCACCTCCACCTGTGTAACATTTTCGTTGAGCCCCTCTTCCTGTATTGTGAAGTCACAATATCACTTTTATACCCTAAAATTTTCAGGTTAGAATAATAATAGCCTGAAATCTAAAATTTGTATGTATTAGAAAGGCGTCCCCTCCTTTACTTGCTTCTTATCGAACAAAATATTAAGGTTCTAAAGGGTCTGATCACAGGCGTAGCGGTAAGGACAAACCTTTTCTTATGGCAAACTAACCGTAATTAAATATATTTCATATAGCCCATTATATAGAGCAGGGGTCACCAAAAACGGACCGTGGTCCGGATCCGGACCGTAGACCTATTTTATGCGGACCTTGTGTTAACAATACAAAATATTTTTACATTATGTAACTTGAGTAGGTACGTAATTTGATAATTTTGTTGTTTTGTTGTGAATCAATTTGTTTATTTTTCCAAAACATAATAATTGTTTTTGGAAATAATGTTTTAAAGGCGGAAGTTCTTTGATGAGTAGCTACCGTATTTCTTGGACTCTTGCTTAAGAATATGAAACCATTCACCGATGCTGACTTAGTCAAGGAATGCATGCTCGAGGCAGGCAATGTTTTGTTTGAGAACAGAAAAGATGTTGTTGAAACTATTCGACGGATTCCGTTATCTGCGAGTACTAACAAGAAACACCCACGTTTTGGCAGAAGAAAATCATTGTGATGTGAAACATCAGTTAAATAATTTCGACTATTACGCTTTGGCTATGGATGAATCATGTGACATCACTGATAAAGCACAATTGGTTATTTTTGTACGTTATTTGGACAAAATGAAACAAACTTTTGTTGAGGAGTTATTAATTATTTTGCCGTTAATAGGAAGAACCCGAGGAGAAGACATGATGGACGCGGTGATGGATTATTTCGTTAAAAATGAGTTAGACCTAAAAAAGATTTTATCCGTAACTACCGACGGTGCACCAGCGATGGTTGGGGCTAAAAAAAGGACTAGTTTACCTATTGAGAACCAGTGCAAAATGTAATGAAAATTTGATTTCTTACCATTGTATCACTCATCAAGCTGTGCTTTGCTGCCAACTTAATCTTAATCTCGAGAGAATAATGCAAGAAGTGATGAAAATAATAAATTTTCTTCGGGCAAAATCAGCACTGAAACATCGTGAATTGAAAATATTTCTTGATGAAGTGGATACTCAATATGACGATCTGTTATTGCATAATAATGTGAGATGGTTAAGCAAAGGCTGCGTTTTACAACGATTCTTCACCATTTTAGAAGACTTGAAGACATTTCTTTCAAAATTGATCAGACGTTAACAAACGATTACTTAAGTTTTCTTAGCGATAAAGAAAACGTAACTTCCATTGCTTTCTTATCAGATATTTTTAAACACATCAATGATCTGAACCTTAAACTTCAAGGCAAATGAAAGCTTGTATGGGAGCTCCTGACAGAAGTAAAAAGATTTTTGCGAAAACTCGAACTTTTCAACATCGATCTTGATAATGAACTTTCCCTAATTTAAAAAAAATCTGCAGTGACAACGAGCTTGACGTCGGCCAATACAAGACGTTCATTGAGGATCTTAAATCGGAATTTGAAAACAGATTCACAGATTTTAAGAAAATTGAGAATGTCGTCGACATCCTCAGTAACATTTACTCTCTGAATCCTGGGGATGAATGGAGTAATGAAGCTGCAAATATTTTCGGGAGTAATAAAGCTGCTCTCCAGATGGAAATAATCGATTTCCAAGAAAATGCAGTTTTAAAACACCAAAAACATGAAGTTTCTTAATTGAAAAGTTTTTGTTTTGCCGAGAGTAGCAGAGTTGTTGATTCACAAAGAGAAACAAAGAGGTTGTCCTCTGCTTGATGCAAATAAACATACACACATATATATCGAGATGATATATCTGTATATATATTATTTATTTGTTTGAGACTATAGTCTATAGTATAGACTTGGTCTTCATCATCAGTCTTTCTTCAATTATAAATGTTTTTCATTCATTAGTTCCTAGCCCTCCAGCAGTGACGAAAGAACACCAAGTTTTCAATATCCATATGATATTGACTCCATGAAAAACATTTATAATTGAAGAAGGACTGATGATGAAGACCAAGTCTTCGAAACTATAGTCTCAAACAAATAAATAATATATATACAGATATATCATCTCGATATATATGTGTGTATGTTTATTTGCATCAAGCAGAGGACAACCTCTTTGTTTCTCTTTATGAAGTTTCTTGTCAAGAGATTTGGATAAAATTTGTTTGTGCTAATAAATACCCAGAATTAAAAAAATTAGCCTTGAAACTTCTCACTTTGTTTGGGTCAACACATGTTTGTGAAGCAGCATTTTCGAAGATGAACTTCATTAAAAATAAATTCCGGAACAGACTCGGCGATGAACATCTCCAAGATTTAATGACAATAGCCTGCACAAACTTTACTCCAAACTTCGGACGGATAGTCCAAGGCAAAAAATGTCATTTTTCTCATTAATATTGTAAAAACCCTTGGTACTTACTTCTTTTTATTCAAAACATTTGTTTATTATTTAATAAAATAATGCACCGGAACCCATTCGTTTTATTTGTCCTTTGCTACAGTATCTAAACATATTATTTAAATAGTTCAGTTTTTTACCTTCCGGACCGCGAAGGTCATGATTTTTTGAAAAACGGAGCCCTAATGAAAGTAATTGGTGACCGCTGATATAGAGGATCCAAAAAGTGGTTCAACTTAGATTAATTGTGGGAAAATATTATTTTTCTAGGGTCGTTTGGTATGGTGTGGGTATGCCAAATCAAAGTTTTCGACCTCGAAAGTGTAAGGGACAAATTTTGGAGGCCGAAAAACCTGGGAAATTTCGGACATTTCCCAGTTTTTCGCATATAAATCGAAAACAGTCTATATTTTGTAAATAACCATCCTATGGTAAATTAAAGAGGACAAAATTTCGCGTTGATTAAACAAAATGCAAAAGTAGTTCGATTTTTTATGGGCGTCCAAAAAACAGCCCCCCCCCCCCCCCCCCCCGGATCACTTTTAAATATTCTATTTTTTCGATTTTTTTCCCATTTTGATCATGAACGAGCACGTTTCCGACAAAGACCACTCCATACATTTTTATAGTAGATTAAATATGATACAACTTAAACAAAGTTTCATTTTAATTTGATAATAGTAACCCGTGCCGCAATGAGGTTGAAGTTTTGAAAAACTGCAATTTTCTTTTCATAAAATCTCAGTTTATCCTTCATAAAAATGAAAACCACTTATCCTAAAAACTTGATTTCTCAACTTGGAAGACCACCAAAAAGTTTGAAGACGCCGAATTGCAGTTTTTGATTCATAAAATGAAAACCACTCATCTTAGAAACTTGATTTCTATCTCATTCTCTATGAAATTTTATTGATTTGAACGTTTACTTGGTCCACTTTATTGATAACACTCTTAGATTTTAGATATCCGGCATTTTCCATGACACAGGATTCGGATTACTCTATATTCTGTCCAGAAAATACTGGATATCTATAAATCGAAAAAGTGGTCCAAATATACATTTAAGTCAATAAAATTTCCTTAACAATTAGATAGAAATCAAGTTTCTAAGATGAGTGGTTTTCATTTGATGAATCAAAAACTGCAATTCGGCGTCTTCAAACTTTTTTGATGGTCTTCCACGTTCTTCATTTCTCACATCAAAATTGACTCTGAACCGTTGAAACCATCTTTTGCATGTTGCTTCTGATAGACCATGATAACCATATGCCTCGACAAGCATTCGATGCGACTCTGCAGCACTTTTCTTCAAATGAAAACAAAAAATTAATGCTTTCCGCAAATCATCATTTTGTGGTACAAAATTCGACCTTTTTAACATGATGAAAAAATATGATGTTGTTTGTTCAATGACTTGATGTATATTAAATATGTTTAACAGATGTCATACCAACCAAACAAAAAAAAATTAAGGCTTGTTCACATTAAATGTTCCCTGTCGACACATTTGTATCTTAACGCTCACTTCATACTGGTATACCTGGTATGCAATTGGATGTTGATGAAAGCAGTCCACGGTGGTTGTAAAAAAATAATACTATAGAGGTTTTATTATTTTACATTTATTTGTTAAACCGACGTTTCGGAGATTTATTCTCCTTCTTCAGGGTAACAAAAAGTCAATGAAAGTAGTTCAAAACATAATTACTTTCTGTCTCCTTTGACAGTGCCAAAATTAACATATTGATCATCAATTGCTTGTTACTTTATTTTCTATTCGAGATGAAAAAAAAATTTATAATGTTTTTTTTTGGCATTGTCAAAAGGAGACAGAAAGTAATTATGTTTTGAACTACTTTCATTGACTTTGTTACACTGAGAAGGAGGAGAATAAATCTCCGAAACGTCGGTTTAACAAATAAATGTAAAATAATAAAACCTCTATAGTCTTATTTTTTTACAACTACCGTGGACTGCTTTCATCAACATCCAATTGCATATTTATACCAGTCCGTCTCCTAAAGAAAATCTCTATCAAATACCTGGTATATCGAGATTAGAGATTCTCCAAAAATAAATTCGTTTTATTTTTATATCTTAACGAGCTTTTCGTGCGTGCCTTCGGCACGCCCTCTAAGCTCGACCCTCCGGGCTGGTACCCTGGCGGGCGGCGTCTCGGTTCAAAAATTTTATTACTCTTAAACAACCACACTCCAAATGTATACCTGTAAACTCCCGAAAATACATACTCTCTTAAAAGTTTCGCCTCATTTTCGTCCTGATACAGCTACAGAAATGAGAATCTAGATATAAATCTGGGACTATTTCTTATTTCTATAATCTACAGCATTGTGATATTTTTTGTGTGGAAATATGTAGATTTATTTAAATAAGTGGGATCGTGTGAGGAGGAGAATTATATTTTATCATTTTTTTTTAAATTTGGGATCGATAATCGATATAAGGCTCCATATATTTAAAAGAGATCAGGTGCTGTTTGTATGACAGGCTGCTCCAGTATTGCCATGAGAAACTCGGGCGTGCGCTCTTTCTGTGCGCAAAAGAAAATCAAATTGAATATTTAATTTTTGAGTGGTGAGGGAAGCGGGGAGGAGGAATAATTATCAATATATTTAATGTTTCTTAATTTAAAATCAATTGGAGTGTTCATTTCAAAATTCGAGTCCAAATTACGATTATATTTCAAATTTGCCGCAAATATGCCGACGGCGCTCCCTGTCGGCGGCATTACGTCAGCGTTGCGGCAAATTAATCTGGACTAATCTATATAGTATGTGAAAACTACCAAGTATTTTTTATCCAATAATTTTAAAAAATGTTTCACCAAGTACCAACACCAAATTCCTTAAAAACTATCTAAAATCTTTGATTGGTCCTTAAAGTAAATTCATTTATTAAATAAGCTTATATTTCTTTAAATTAATTACTAAATATTAAAAAAAATTTCAAAAAATGTTTACATATCATTTTATTTAAAAAATTAAATTATTTTGCCGTGGTAGCTCAGCGATGGGCACACGTAAAACGCTCGCCGGGCGCCATAGTCCCAGTGGTCATAGGGTTGGGGACCCCTGAGCTAGAGGGTACACAAAATTTGGTAACGTACTAACAGACATTTTGAAAAAATTATTAACATCTCGTAAAATATAATTTTTCCGATATTCACTCATTAGGGCTTTTTTGTAGAACAAAACGCCATGGTTTCACTCAATTTTTTTTATCAAAATAGTTTCAGCCATTTTTTAAATATTTTGAAAAAAACGAAGAAGAAAACAACAACATTTTTTTCATGGACGATTACAATCTTGATCATACCCTGTATGGTAAAAATTAAACTCTCAGGAAACGTTTTCAGATAAAAATCTATAATTTAATATTTAAAATATGCATGATTTTATAGAAATTCTGAATTTGATTTGAAAAAGTCTGATTTTGATTTTTAAAATCCTGAATTTCATTTGGAAAAGTCCGAATTTCAAGTTAAAAACCAATATATTTATTAGCATCATGCAGTGTACTCCCTTTTCGATTTGTTCTTATATAGGACAGTATCTATTGGTTGTTTGTTTTAGGGGATCCGATGTCGCGTGCTGCGGAGGCTTCGGCGTTGATTTCGGCTGTCCGCCGGGGGTCTGTAGCCCACCGTAGTGGCACAATCCAGCCAGGGGACAGGCTGCTCGCCGTGGACGGGTTGCCCTTGGACCCTGCAGACCCTGTTCGCGATGCAGACAGGGCTTTGGGGGCCATCGCTTCTGCCGCTGGCGACGTCGTCACGCTTACCATCCGGAAAGACGACGCAGCCGCCCATCAAGGCTCAGGCACCTCCTCCCCGGGTTAGATTCACTTTACTTACAATAATTTCACTTTTTCACAGTCTTCTATTTCGGCAAGAAAACGTTTTTGTTAATTCAAGTAACTATAACTTTATTTTTATGTTCAGAAAAAACGTTTGAATGTTTTAATTTTATTGAATTTATTATATAATAAAATCATGTCTTCATGGATTCACTTCTCCAATGCCAATTTATTTATTTATTTAAAAAAACTGTTAACTATCATCTTCCCCCTTCCACACCAACGCTGGAGTTCCTCAGGGATCGGTTATCTCCCCTACGCTATTTCTTATCTATATCAACGACCTTCTAAACTTGCTCTCCAATCCGGTACATTATTACGCAGATGACAGCACCCTACATAACGCCCCTGCATCGCATAAAAACCGTGCAGACATTACCTCCTCAATTAATTTAAACTTAAAAACTGAGGATCCCAAAACTTAGTTAACTTTAAAGCAGTGAAAACTCAATGTTGCCTTATTTCTAGGCGCGTCGACGGAAACCTCCCAAACATATCATTCGAATCAAACTCACTAGAATTCAGGGATAAAATTTCAATGCTAGGCGTAACTCTAGGGTCTGATCTTTCATGGAATGACCATATCTCAACCACTGCTAAAGCTGCAGCGCGCAAGCTTGGTCTCCTATTTAGGTCTAGACGCTGTTATACTCCCAGTCAACTTCTTATACTGTATAAGGCTCAAATTCGTCCGTCTCGAATATGGCTCTCATCTGTGGAGGGGTGCCTCCAAGCATTCTCTTGCTACACTGGATGCAATTCAGAAGCGAGCAATTAAACTAATAGGAGACCCGGCTCTAACCAACTCACTCGACTCCCTGGCTCACCGAAGAACCGTTTCTGCCCTTTCCCTGTACTACAGATACTATCACGGTGTCTGTTCAGTCGAGCTGAAATCAATTATCCCCCCTAAAGCCCTCTTTACGAGAAACACGCGGTTTTCTAAAGCTCAGCACCCCTTCGCTGTCAAATTGGATAAAAGTCGAACAAGCGCTTTCGCTAACTCTTTTATCCCTATGATCTTCAGAGACTGGAACTCGCTCCCTGCCACCATCTTTCCCGCGTCTTATAACCTTCAGCTATTTAAGACCCGTATCCACAGATACCTTCGACCCCCGCCCAGCCCATAAAATTATTTCTTCTTCTTTTCACGATGGAGGCGCCAACCCAGGCCTTTAGGGGTTGCACCTTATTGGTGTAACTCCTTCTCTCATCATTTACATTAAAAAAAAACTAGTCAACCAACGTGAATACTTGCATTTTATAGGCCACAGCGAAAAACGCTACGAATTTATGCATCTTACTATACTTTCCATTTTATATAATTTTTAATGTTTGATTTTAAAATTGTGTTAAGTGCATGGCCCGACTAGTCTAGTCGAAACCTTTTTGGAAGATTATTTTAGAATCCAAATAACATATCCCATGTCTGTAGTGTGATCAGCACACACCCTGAAAGTCAAATTCTTACTCGCCAAATCGATTCGGTTTTAGGGATAATCGTCCTCTGAAGATGTCAAAAATACCATATAATGATTATAACTCCTAAACTGTTTACTCTACGGCAAATTCCATTAGAAGCAAAATTGTAGAGGATGTAATTTTTGACAATTTTGTTTAAACAAATTTTAAAATAACCATCCAAAATGGAAGGGGGAGGGTCAAAAATGAAAATTATAGCCCTTTCAACAAAACTCAATCAAATTTTGTATATGGTACATAATCAGTGAGCCTCCAAAAGGCTCAAAAAATGAAAATCTAGGCCCTTGTACCAAACTTAAATTAGTTTTTGCATTTCTAGCCTTCTGCGGGTCCACAGAATATGTATACAAAATTTGGTTGAGTTTGGTCGAAAGGGCTAGAATTTTCATTTTTGGCCCTACTCTCCATTTTGGGTGATTTTTTCAAATTTTTTTAAAGAAAAATGTCAAAATTTACAATTATGCTTCTCATGGAATTTGCCGTAGACTAAACAGTTTATTTATTTATTTAAAACAATGCTCTGAGGTGGCTACCTCGTGGAGCAGAAACAGAAAGAATACAAGTACATAGCAAGAATTAAATGATAAACAGAAAGAATACAGGTATATAGTAAGATTTAAATGAGCAAGACTCTCCCAGCCCAGTGAGTTTAGGAGTTATCAATGATTTTACGGTATTTTTGACATCTTCAGGGGTTGATTACCCCTAAAAACGACTAGATTTAGCGAGTAAGAATTTGACTTTCGGGGAGTGTGCTGATCACACTACACTACGGGATATGTTATTTGAATTCTAAAATCATCTTCCAAAATGGTCAGTAGCTCTCGGTCTAGACTTGTGTACTGAACACGCCAGAGTATTTATTTATTTATTTTTAAGTATTTAACCCTGAATTTGTGATTGATTTTATTAGCCGGTGATCCTGGAATAATCTATACAGTAGAATTGGCTCGATTCGGCGGTCCTCTTGGAATCACAATCGCCGGCTCCGAAGAACGATACGAGCCCATTACAATATCAAGCTTAACACCGGGTAATTATAATTTACCTATTGTATTTGCCAAATAGAAAATAAATATTTTTATTAGCTATTTTAATTCGAATTTATATGACGTGATGAATTTTCCAGGTGGTTTGGCTGAAAGAACTGGCGCTCTTCATGTCGGGGATCGTTTGTTGGCCATCAACGGGGAGAGTTTACATGGCAAGCCTCTCTCCGAGGCCATCGTCCATCTTCACGATTCCTCTGACACCGTCACGATTAAAATCGCCCGGGCATCGGGACCACGCTCTCGAAGAGGTAACATTCAATGTTTTTTTACGTAGAATAGCTCTTCGTTGACAGCTTGTTAAAGAAGTCGATTCGGACCAAATTAGGTGAGATTTCAAATACTTATAACTTTGCGAAAAATAACTTGAGATACATGGGAATATTGTGAAATGATTTCTTCTTTTTTAAGTCCCATATCAGGTCTCCCTGACGTTTCTCCACATATATACGGGACCTACGTTTTAACGCCTTTCGGTTCCGTGGAGAGGTTGACTAGGCAATTATACTCTTGGTAGTTTGCCATTGCTTTCCAAGAGGAGGCGACTGCAAATATCTGCCGAGACTCAGTCGCGAACCAGCATACTTCATGACAGCGGCCAGACACTCTAACCACTAACCCACAGTCGCCTCGTGAAATGATTTAATAGTTATAAATATACACTTTATAATGTGCTTGTATTTGGGGCCTAAAATGGCGGTGGTCCGTCATAATGAGAGTGACAAAAATTACGTCATATGGGGACAATCGTAGCTCGTCAGCCAGAGAGTCTTTCCGCGTCTTTAGCTCCTCAATCCAATTGTCAGTCTTTAGTATAACTACTACTACTACTAATAACGAGATTTATAATTTGATCAATCATCACTGTGACATAATGTAAAAGTGAATTAATTAAAAAAATGTATAACTTTTTCAAAATGTTGGAATACCTATTATATAAGATTCGGGTATTTGTACCATCGCTATTTTCCAGTAATTTTTTCCAATTCCATTTTGATATTTTTTTTTTTTTTTTTTGAAAAAATTTTATTTTTAATTTACCTTGACTAAAATAATAATATTTAATAAAATAAAAAATCTGCGCCACTCTACTGTTGAATACTAGGGATGTTACGGAGGTGGGTTTACCGGAACCGGAGATTTTAAATTTGATTTGTCTGAGTCGGAGTAGAAGAGATAGATGTAGGTATTTAACTAACTGTTAAGGGCAGTTCTAATGAAATAATAGAAATATTAATCAATAATCAATCTCTTAATCAGTCAAATATAAATAATAATACACATACGTAAGTAGAATAACATGCAACAATAGAAAAATGAGGGGATTCCCCGGTCGACAAGTCAAAACTTCTAAGTGCGGCCTCTGGCTGGCCATGGTCGAATCTTTCGATCTTCGTTATAACCTCCGATTCAAAATTATCGGAAAGTCAATCACAAGTTCTGACCTTTCGGAGTTGGAATCGAAGCTCCGTAATATCCCTAGTTGATATCATTCTAACCTATAAATCTTTGGGTATCGCCATTTTGAATAAACACTTATTTTCAAAATGGCTGCCCCATCCTCTGTTAGGATTTTTTAATAATTTACAGAGAAATTTATTTAAAATATTAATTTTTTGATTTCTAAATAATCTAACAAAATGTGCCAGCGACCTCCTTAAATATTTAGCTTTGCTAATGTCATATGCATATACCTACAGTAAAACCTCGTTTATCCGCCCTCATTCATCCGGACCGCCGAATTATACGGATCGGATTTGTAGACATTTTAATTTTAATAAATGTTCACATAGATAATAATTTTTCACTCTAATAACAAGAATTTAATTATAATGTACCAAAAAAAAAATTAACGTAAGTATGTAGGTATGTATTTTTCTAAATAATTCTATATAATTTTGATATACTTAACATGTTTTTATTTTATCGTAATAAATTCAAATTTTCTTATTTGAAGATTTGTTTTGTTTTTATTACCCTAATATCCGGATTATCCGGATTTGCGATTATACGTTTGCCTTTGATCCCAGCTTTTTTTTTTTTTTTTTTAATGCAATCGAATGCAAGAAGGGGTGCGCCAGTAAAGATGCAGCACCTATGGATCTCGAAAGACCCTTGCATTACCGAAGAGAAGGGAAAGTTGATTAAGTGAGAGGGTGTAGACGTAGGTGTCTATGCACCCCGGTTTTGAAGGTTTGAAGATCATAGGTGCTGGGAAAGATGGAGGCTGGGAGAGAGTTCCAGTTCCTTGAAGTCATGGGGATATATGAATTGGCGAATGAAGTGGTCCGGCACTTTTCCAATTTGACCGCAAAAGAGTGTTGGGAGTCGGCAAAACGCGTGCTACGTGCAAAGCATGCTTTGGGTGGAATTATTGATTTTATCTCATCAGAGCACCTGCCGTGATAGTATCTATAGAAAAGGGAAAGGGCAGAGACATTTCTTCGATGAGCCAGCGAGTCGAGGGAGTCGGTGAGGGTAGAATCGTTAATTTTTTATTTTTTTTAATGCAATCGAATGCAAGAAGGGGTGCACCAGTAAAGATGTAGCCCCTATGGATCTCGAAAGACCCTTGCATTACCGAAGAGAAGGGAAAGTTGATTAAGTGAGAGGGTGTAGACGTAGGTGTCTATGCACCCTGGTTTTGAAGGTTTGAAGATCATAGGTGCTGGGAAAGATAGAGGCTGGGAGAGAGTTCCAGTTCCTTGAAGTCATGGGGATATATGTATTCGCGAATGAAGTGGTCCGGCACTTTTCCAATTTGACCGCAAAAGAGTGTTGGGAGTCGGCAAAACGTGTGCTGCGTGCAAAGCATGCTTTGGGGGGAATTATTGATTTTATCTCATCAGAGTACCTGCCGTGATAGTATCTATAGAAAAGGGAAAGGGCAGAGACATCTCTTCGATGAGCCAGCGAGTCGAGGGAGTCGGTGAGGGTAGAATCGTCAATTAGCCTGACGGCTCGTTTCTGAATTGCATCAAGGGTAGCAAGATAATATTTTGAGGCTCCTCTCCACAGATGAGAGCCGTATTCGAGACAGGGGCGGATTTGGGCCTTGTAGATGGTGAGAAGTTGTGGGGGTTTGTAAAATCGCTTGGACCTGAATAAGAAGCCAATCTTCCTTGCTGCAGATTTCGCCACAGAGGAGATGTGTTCATTCCAAGACAGGTCAGATGCGACTGAGACGCCCAACATGGATAGGCTGTCACACATTTTTAGGATATTCGAATCGAAGTGAATATCAGGGAAATCTCTATTTTCGCGCCTAGAAATTAGACAACATTGAGTCTTGTTTGAATTATAGTTAACTAAATTTTTGAGAGCCCCATTTATTCAGTTTGTCTAGGTCGAGAGTAATTGAGGAGGCAACATTGATTCGATTATTCGGGAGTGAGGGTTTGCTGTTTAGAGTGCTATCGTCGGCGTAACAATGCTAGTTCCGATAAACGAGGTTCTACTGTATTAGTTAAGACGTAGAATTTTCATCAGAATTTCAAAGTCTATCATATTCACTAAATTAATCGTATTGCATTTTTTCTTTCTAGATGGTGGTTCGATGGAGCAGGAACTTCATTTGCTCTCGTTATGTAGCGGTGGAAGTGAGAATGGTGCCGGAGAAGGGGTTTATTCCATGGACAATTTACCATCAGTGGACAGTGCTGTCGACTCCTGTAGTGAGGCCGATTCTTCTAGTAAACCTGTATCACCCGAGAACAACCGAAGTCCAGCCCTTTATAAAGCCGGTAGGGTAAAAATTAAATTTGTTATTATTAATAGTACACTGCCGACTGGTCATATGGAAATTCTTTGAAGGGCTAACTAAAGTGGCGAAAATCACGATCGGTGTGACATCTCTTTGAAAAATATATAATTAATAATTATATCCAAAATCACGCGAATTCCCCCATCTTGACATCTATTAGCGTAAAGTTATCGGGGAAACAAAATCTTTTCCATACCATAAGAATACACGTTTGGTTTTATCAAGGGTCTAATGAAGGGTCATGCATATTTTGATATTTTTTTAATTAGAAATTTCCACTGACGTATCGGTTATTGATCATAGACATCTTCGGGGCGGGAATTTGTCAATATTTTTATTTTTTTGATTCACCTCTCATCAAATTAATAATATATACAAGATACACAAGAAAATATATATGATAGTATATACAATGAAAAATTATAATTTGATTAAAAAAATTGGGCGAAACCATGACATTTCGGTCTACGAAAAAGCCCTAATAAGTAAACATCGAAAAAATTATATTTTTCGAGATAATAACTGTTTTGTCAAAAGGTCTGTTAGTTAGTCTGTTAGTTTGTGCGTTACCAAATTTTCGTGGACGAGCTAGCTCAAAAACTAGTGTGAATATCGAAATTTTGATCAGCTAATTAAATTCACGAATAGATTAAATTTATTGTAGAAAAAGTGATAACGCAATTTGTTAATTTTAAGTGAGCCTAACTTCAATTAAATACTTAAATTAACATTCTTAAACTATTTTAATTTATTCCCTTTTTATTAATAAGGAATCAGGTATCTCAAGAATTTCAGAAGATATAAGGTTGGCAACTAAGCAATTGCGGATTTCACTCATAGATGGCTTCAGTTGAATTTTTAGGTTTGCTGGCGTAGTCCAAATGTAAAACACATTTTGTTATTTGATAGTTGGCAATTCAGCTGACAATCAGTAAAAAAAGTTTTTTGATCGGTTGCGTAGTTTTCGTTTGGCGTTCGTTGAAAAATGGAAAATCAAAAGGAACATTTTCGTCATATTTTGCTTTTTTATTTCCGCAAAGGGAAAAACGCATCGCAAGCTCACAAAAAGTTATGTGCTGTTTATGGCGACGAAGCCTTAAAAGAACGGCAGTGTCAAAATTGGTTTGCCAAATTTCGTTCTGGTGATTTTTCACTCAAAGATGAAAAACGCTCTGGTTTGGACAACCAGTTGAAGTTGATGACGACCTAATCAAAGCAATAATCGATTCGGATCGTCACAGTACAACACGTGAGATTGCAGAGAAGCTTCATGTATCACATACATGCATTGAAAATCACTTAAAACAACTTGGCTATGTTCAAAAACTCCATACATGGGTTCCTCACGAACTGAAAGAAACGCATTTAACGCAACGCAATAACAGCTGCGATTTGCTAAAGAAACGTAATGAAAATGATCCATTTTTAAAACGACTGATAACTGGCGATGAAAAATGGGTTGTTTACAACAATATCAAGCGGAAAAGATCGTGGAGCAGGCCAGGTGAACCAGCTCAAACAACATCAAAAGTTGGTATTCATCAAAAGAAGGTTTTGTTATCAGTTTGGTGGGATTACAAAGGAATTGTCTACTTTGAACTCTTACCACCCAACCGAACGATCAATTCTGTTGTCTACATTGAACAACTAACGAAATTAAACAATGCAGTTGAAGAAAAGCGGGCCGAATTGACAAATCGAAAAGGTGTTGTATTCCATCCTGACAATGCAAGGCCACACACATCTTTGGTCACTCGGCAAAAATTATTGGAGCTTGGTTGGGATGTTTTGCCACATCCACCATATAGTCCTGACCTTGCACCATCTGA
The DNA here is from genome assembly GCA_024734495.1 of Forficula auricularia. NCBI lineage: Eukaryota > Metazoa > Arthropoda > Insecta > Dermaptera > Forficulidae > Forficula > Forficula auricularia. The sequence continues at coordinate 599,976 of JALMQS010000647.1, read as the reverse complement.
TTACTTTTTATTTCGATCTTTACAAAACTCCTTGAATGGTAAAAATTTCAATAATGATGATGATGTCAAATTGTACCTGATTCAGTTTTTTGCTAATAAAAACCAGAAGTTTTATGAACGTGGGATTATGATGCTGCCTGAAAGATGGCAAAAGGTCATTGATCAAAATGGGCAATACATTACAGAATAAAGTTATTTAGTTCCATGAAAGAATTGTCTTTGATTTTCTAAACAAAATCCGCAATTACTTAGTTGCCATTCCAAACTAGCTGACAACCGGGGCTTCGGATTTATAATACTATATGTATATAATAGTATATGTAAGATGTAAAATTATAATAGATTAACGGAGTGGGCGGGGCCTAATTCCCCCCCCCCCCCCGCCCGAACTGTTCTCCTCAGAGATTTGGCTGTCCCCGCAGGCATTCGGCCGGCTACTGGAGGGACCCTGGTCTATATGAGTTTTGTTTCTGGTTGGGGTGGATAGTCGGGGTTTGGGATGTGTAGAGTAAATATCAATGAATGGCCGGCCGAATGCCTGAGGAGACCACCGAGTCTCTGAGGAGAATAGCTCGGGCGGGAGAGAATTTCCGCCACCTCTCGGATGAAATATGAACTAAATAATCCGTACAGTTATAATATTTACCTACAATAAGTTTTAAGTCTAAGTCAAATGGATTTTTTTTTAATCCTAGCTATAAAAAAATTCTTTATACAACTAAAAGTTTTACTTCCTCGTTAAATAACGGTTGCTAATTTTCTTCAATATATTGTCTCCAAAAAATGGCAAAATTTTTAATTAAACTTATTTTTACATTACATTAATTATTTGATTTCACTTGAAGATTTTAATTTTATTATTATTAAATAGGGTCACCCATATCTTTTTGACGATTTCAATCTTAAATAAAATCTGTTAAAAACGCGAGAAACGGTGACGCGCTCTATTGGTAGCGCAAATGTGGAAATTTCGTTTTGTATAGGATTTCAGTACCAAGGATCATTTCAAGAAGGAAGAACGTGCTTTCACCGTAAAGTGCTATTTTTGTTGTGGTGAATCTGTGAAATGCGTAGAACGTGAGTTGTTTGTTTAACAATTTAATAAATACTTTACTGAAATTTGTTCATACAATCAGAGCAAAAATAAGCCAAATCGATTCGTAAATTTTAATGCAGCTAAAATTTTACCGCCATAGGCCTTACCCTCACGAGCCTAAGCGTAAATTCGCCACTGGGTTTGCTTCGTGACTATCTACTTTTACTCATAATAATTTCTGAAATATAAAGGCAGATAAAAACTCTAAGCAACAAATTTGTTCAGTTGGAAATGATGTTATTAGTTGATTCAGAATTATTTCCATTTACATCATATTATGCGAGTAATTAGACAGAATGAACCTTGAAACAATTCAAAAGCAACTTCATGTTATCTAGAACTGGAGAAAGAAATATTCTTGTGTTTATTTCTAAAATTATATTTTCATTTATGACAGGGAGGTAGGGAGGGAAGGCTAGCTCGAGAAAGTGTCTCCACCTGACGTCACCAGCCGCCATCTTGCGATTGGCAAGAATAGAGAATGCCCATAAGAGCAATGCTAATATTTATATAGTTTACGCTATATATCTTCAAATAAAAAGGTTCTTAAATAGAATATATATATAAATAAATATTCAAAAATGTTATTTCTTAGATTTGCAATGAATTTAAATAGTTACTTTCAGTAAAAATTTGATAAAACAAAGAGAGCACTCGTACCCATTATTAGGTAGATTTCGAAGAAATATACCTATTGGGCTCACTCTCATGGTGAAACTTCCGAAAAATTCCATCATAGTTTCTCCGATCATGGTCCCTAGACCCCAAAACCACTCTAGTTCAAAAGTTTATATATATATACCTATATATATCTATGTATGTATCCCAATTTTGCATGTGCGCTGCAGGCCGCAACATTCAACCCATTGCAATAAAATTTGGCTCTAAATTCAGTCTTGGCGTAAACAAGAACGGAGTAGTTTTTGGTGACTTCAGCCCCAAAGGGGTGGAAATGGTGGGTGATTGAAATCTTAAAAAATTAATGACAACGTTAATATGCCTGATACCAGTTTGGTTGCAGATGCCTAATATTCTGATAATTAACCTCTACAACATTTGTCTGAAATTTTTTTTATAGGAACAGTCTAAAAGGGGGTAGAACAATAGGCTGAACATGTTACTATAATTAAATATTTAAATTGAAAGTTTTTGCCGAGAGTAGCAGAATTTTTATATATTGAAGGAGACAATAAAAGAGTGTGTCTTCTGCTGGAATTATAAATTTTATTTATTTATAACGAGACTATAGTTTCGGAGGGCTTTGCCCTCTTCATCAGTCTATTACAATGTATTCACAGGAATTAATTTATGAATGAAAGGTTAACATTTTTCATGTGGTAAGGTTAAACTATAGTCTCGTTATAAATATTTTCATGTGGTAAGGTTAAACTATAGTCTCGTTATAAATAAATAAAATTTATAATTCTATCAGAAGACACACTCTTTTATTGTCTCCTTCAATTAAATATTTATTTAAAAACGTTCACTTTGTTCTTGAATGCTTTATATTTAGTAAAAATTTTGCCGAATTAATATTTGGAATACGAGAAATAGAATAAATACCCGTAAAGTGCGTCAATTAACCTAATTCTAGTGTCAAAAAACTTTTAACTAGTTTATTGTTTTTAAGGAAAATTAAAATATATACAGTCTAATCTAAAACATAAACACTTTTAATAAAAAACAAAAAATATATGAAGAAAATCAAACTTGTTTTTTATCACTGTTAATAATAAAAAGAACTGTCTTAAAGATGGATACTATTAACATACGTTCAGATGGGAAGAAAAGGTTTTGTACCAATCGCAAGATGGCGGCTGGTGGGGAAATGCCTGTCCTGACTGGAGACACCCCTACTCCTGCTTTTCTAGCCTAGCTGTTCCTCCTTAGCTCTTTGATTTATGACCCTTCGCCAATTTTCTTTTATTTCGCCAGCCCCTTTTTGTTATCTTTATTAATACTTCCGCTCTTTTTCTACCCAATATTGAATCCATTTCTTTCCCTCTAAGCATTTATTGGCCAATTTGTTATCGAACTTCTGGAGGTGGAGTCAAATAAAGAGCCAATGGTTATTCTAGAAACCATACAAACAGAAATAAATGCAGGGTTGAATAGAAAATGGCGGTCGGTCGAAAAAAAAGGAGAAAGAATCTGTCTAACGGACTCGTTTTATGCATGTTATACATTTCAGACGGTTAAGAGCTAACTGTCTTATTATCATGGGCTTAGATAGAAGGGGGAGGGGGTAAGGGAGGAAGTGCCTCACCTGGAAAACTCACTGCCCCCCTCCCCTTATAAAAATAGAAACTCCATTATTACCAATGTATTTCTCATTAAATTATTTTGTTACTTCCAATATCTGACAATTCTACTAAAGAGTTAGTTGATCGCTAATCAGATTACCGAAATTGAAACCTTGTGAACGCTAATCAGCTGACCGGCTGCCCCCCCTAGGAAAACTTCCTAACTACACCAATAGTGGCAACGCTCCAAAACTGTTTAGAGATAGGAATGTTTTGTTTTTTTTGTTTTTTTTTTAGTTTTAAAAGAGAATGTTTATTCAACATTCCTAAAAGAAGTATACCTATTATTTAAAATGAGTTTAGTTTTTTGAAAATTAATATTTTTCCCCTTTGAAATTCTCCATCAAAATTTATCATCAACTTTCCTTCGAATAGGGAGTTTAAAATGTAATATTTTTCACGTTATTCCAACGAAAATATACATTTCAAACTCCCTATAAAATATACTCTTCAAAATGAGTTTACTTTTTTGAAAATTAATATTTTTTTTTCCTTAGAAATTTTCAATTACTATATGTTGATAAGGGTTCCCACTTTGTATCATCTGCCCTTCGAAGAGAGGGTTCAAAATGTATTTTCGAGATATTCCAACGAAAATATATATTTTGAACTCTTTATAAAATATCTGTCTACTACCTATAACAATTTAAATTACAAATGAAAAAAGAGTGTCCTGGACCGAGCCCTTGTCCTATATTTATATAGGCATATTAAGTAAATTTGAATATCTGAAACGGATAATTTATTTACTCAATTTAGCTATTTGATCAATCGAACATTCCATGACCCGAAATTTGATGTTGTCATTCACACTTTAGCTGTACAGAAACCCCGAAAAATGGAATTTTACTAATACAGTGGTACCTCGAGATACGAGTGCCCTAACATACGAGTTATTTGAGATACGAGCTATCGAGCGAGCGAAGTTTTGCTTTGAAATACGAGCGACATTTGAGATACGAGCAGCGGCCACCTGTGAAACTTTTTCCGAACTGATAGAAGCCAATGGATACATCTCCCAGCAAGTCTTCAACTGTGACGAAACAGGACTTTTCTGGAAGAAGATGCCGAATAGGACTTACATAACGGCAGAGGAGAAGATAATGCCAGGCCACAAACCCATGAAGGATAGACTAACTCTCAGGGCCGGTTGTATGTCGCAAAGTAAATGCTTTTTACCACTAACCCAGGGTAGATGGTAAATGAAGGGACTAGGGTGGCCAATCAGATGACAGGCACTGAAAGTTCCTGTCATCTGATTGGCCATCCCAGCCCCTTCATTTACCATCTACCCTGGGTTAGTGGTAAAAGCATTTACTTTGAGACATACAACCGGCCCTCACACTGTGCGATTGCAGGATAAAGGCTCTGCTTGTATACCATTCGGAAAACCCCAGAGCCTTTAAGTCACATAAGATTTTAAAAGAAAAACTGCAAGTTATGTGAAGGCCAAACCGAAGGCATGGGTCACTAGGCAGTTCTTTTTGCAGTGGGTAAACAGTAACAACAAAGTTACAGTCGCAGGCATTCGGGGGTTCTGCAAGAAATTGGTTTCGAGGAAGAGCCAGAGGTGGATGAGGTTATCTCTACCGGTGATATAAAAGAGATCTTGGGAATGTGGGAGAGAGTTTCACAGTTCGTGGAAAAGAAACACCCCGAAAAAGTTGCAACTGATCGTGCATCGGAGCTATTTAATGACACTTGCCTAACTCATTTCCCCAGCATTCTGAAAGGGAGGAAGAAACAAACTTCCTTGGACAGTTTTTTTTGAATTCGGCGAAAAAGGCAAAGACCAGTGAAGAGAAAAGCAGTGACTAAAATTAAGCATACAGTAGTATTTAAGTTGTGTGTAAGTTACATTTAAGTGACCAAAATACAAATATGTACACTTTATAAAACCAGTTTTTTTTTTGGTTTACATTCTCTTTTATTATGTTTTTATACAATAGTTGTCATTTATAAATACATTTTTCTTATTCAAAAACACGTAACAAAAACAATTGGGGGGTAGCATTTTTGGGGCTGGAACGGATTAATGGCATTTCAATTAATTTCAATGGGGAAAATTGCTTTGAGATACGAGCAAATTGACATACGAGCAAGGTTACGGAATAAATTAAACTCGTATCTCGAGGTATTACTATATTTAAAATTTTGGCTAAAAAAATTACATGTTACTAGAAAATCTACGAAAAATACACACAATAATTATAATAGCGTTAGTACGTACTTTGCGTAGTGATTTATTAAAAAGAAATTACAACATGTTGGTTTAGCTTCTTTATATTGAGGGATGGCCCAATCCGATGAATTTGACGGGCCTTAACTGTATGCATGCAGATCCAAAATCTTTTCTCCCATCTGGGCCCATAATTTTTTAATTAAAAGCCCTGTGTAATTTCTTTATTTTTTCTATTTTTCTTAGAAAGTGCAACCGTTAGAAGAAAACAAAAATTAACTGAACCTGAAATATCCAATTACCCGCGATGGGATGAGAGTTCACAAGATAGTATGCATTCAGGTAAATATATTCAATTAACATTTTACTACTGTCTCGTACCTCCATTTATTTGTACACATTTGATCTTGGCGGTTTTTTTAAGTTCCATAGTTCCAATTGAAAAGTTTTTGTTTTGCCGAGAGTAGCAGAGTTGTTGATTCACAAAGAGAAACAAAAGTTGTCCTCTGCTTGATGCAAATAAACATACACACATATATATCGAGATGATATATATTATAAATAATAATATATATACAGATATATCATCTCGATATATATGTGTGTATGTTTATTTGCATCAAGCAGAGGACAACCTCTTTGTTTCTCTTTGTGTTCCATAGTTCCATTGATAATGTACTTATAAAGAGTGAGTCATCTCTTCTCCATTTGAAAATGTGTTTCTTTTTTTAACCGACTTCAAAAAAGGAGGAGGTTCTCTATTCGACTGAATTTTTTTTTTTTGTGCCTATGTTACCTCTATATCTCCGCCAATTGTCAACCGATTTTGAAATTTTTTTTGCATTGGGTCCAGTCTAGCTTCCGATTGGTCCCATTTTTTTTCGATTTTTTTTTATAGGTATTAGACCTTTTTTATTAGGTTTGTTTAGACCTAACCTCTTTGTTTATGAACAGATTTCGATGGTTCTTTTTTTATCCGAAAGGGGGTGTCTTAGGGATGGTGTCATATTAATTTGGTCAAGTTCTGATGATATGATCACTATTAATAACATCACTAAAAAGAGAAAATAAAAATAATTTTTAAGAAAAAATAAAAACGACTTCAAAAATTAAATGCAACAAATAAATTACACTAAAAGGTATAAAATAATTATTATCTTATTTAGTTACAACTAAACGACGAAATATTAACATGAAATTACTTTTTGAAGTTGGTGCCAAACATATACCTTTTATGAATCGCACTCGACGGATCTTACTGAGTACGTTTGGCGGGTACGCTCGCTTATAGGTCTAGTTTGTTTAGTACCGACTTCAAAAAGTAATTTCATGTTAATATTTCGTCGTTTAGTTGTAACTAAATAAGATAATTATTATTTTATACCTTTTAGTGTATTTTATTTGTTGCATTTAATTTTTTGAAGTCGTTTTTATTTTTTTCTTAAAAATTATTTTCTCACATACTTACTGTTTCGCTTTCATATGAGTTGAAGCTCTTAATTTTTTATAAGTTTCTTTTTTCCTATCCACTTTTATACTTTTTCCCTTGTTCAGCGCTAAACATTTATTTATATCATATTTTCTATCTCTTCATTTGCTTAAATCGTATCCTCAAAGACGTGATATTTCAAACACAAACTGCACATTCATTATTTTGCCAATTCGAAAATTGGCTGGTCCTTCAAGTCTACCTGCAGGCGAATTCAATCGGTATTCGAGAGTAAAAGTACATTTATCTTATTAACCTCGCCTGCCACAACTACTATTATTTACTAGTATCTCATCTTTTAGAATATATTTCACATTTTTCTTTACTAATAAAATTTTCAACATAACACAATTTTAGGTATCAAAAATTATTTATTTTTAAATTTTTTTTTATTTTTATTGAAAATGAAAATTACACTTTTTTCCATTTTTGAAAATTTATTGTGACCCAAAGGAGGGGAGAGAAGGGGGGGGGGGGGGGACAAAAATAATAATCACAATTAAAATTATTTCTTTTTTTTTCAAAAGTGTTTTTTTTTTTTTTTAATAATCTATCAGTATCTATAATTAAAATATTTTAGAAAAGAAAATTTTTTATTAAATTAAAAAAAAAATCTTTTATAAAAAAAAACTCCAAAACACTTTCATTCATAGTCAAACGTTTCGGAAGAATTTCTCCCTTTTTCAATGACAAAATTTTTTTTCGCTTTCTCTAGAATTTAGAAAGCAACACTTTTTTTTTATAAAAAACAATCCAAAACACGTTTATTCAAAGTTAAATGTTTCGGAAGAAAAAAATGTTTCTTTCTAAATTCTAGAGAAAGCAACTTTAAAAAAAAAAAAAAATTGTCATTGAAAAAGGGAGAAATTCTTCCGAAACGTTTGACTTATAAAAGATTTGTATTTTTTTTTTTAATATTTTACTTAAATATCCCAAATAAAAATAATTTGACTTTGTAAATATTTTAGTTTTTATATAACTTAATAAACAGAATAATTATAAACTTCACAAATAAAATATATAGGTATTTATCTCCAAATTTTTTATACAGGATGATTCACGGTCAATGAAACGGGTACCGCGCGTTTTCAGCCCCCGACAAAATATACAAAGGACAAAATATCCCCCGACATAATATCTTCTGATAAAATATTCCCCAGTATAAGGGAGAATACAAAAGAGATTAAGTGAGAAGCTTATAATCATAGTTTTGAATAATATGAACAGACTTTCATATTTTGGCGGCTAATTAGCCGTTTGAAAGTGCTGCTGTCTGTCGTTAGATTTTCTAGCTAACAATTTATTATTTTTACTATCTATAATATAGTATTTATCATCTATATTTACTTATTTATCGTCTATGTTTACATTACACAATTATTGATTGTTTGTTAAAAGTGTTATTAATCATTATCGTTATTAATTATTATTATAATATTGGGCGAAAATATAGCCCCCAAACACACCCCGCCCGACGATTGGCTGTTCGGTTTTCACGGTGTGTTTGATTAGAAAAAAAATAGGAGCCCGAAACACACCCCGCCCGACGATTGGCTGTTCGGTTTTCAATGTGTGTTTGATTAGGAAAAAATGGGAGCCCCAAACACACCCCGCCCGACGATTGGCTGGTTTGGTTTTCAATGTGTGTTTGATTAGAAAAAAAATGGGAGCCCGAAACACACCCCGACCAGACTAAACTTTCGGAGGTTCGGTAAATATATATTTAGTTCGGCTCGGTTGAGTTCGTATAGCTCCTTTTCGGGCTGGCATTTAAACGGTTCGGTTGGCGTCCGACCGAGCCGAACTCAAATATATTAACCGAACAGGAGTCAATTTGCATTACTGATAAGATTCACGCGGGGAAGGGCTATTTTGTCATGAGATATTTTGTCTGAAGGATATTTTGTCGGGGATATTTTGTCGTGAGATATTTTGCCGGGGGGTGTTTTGTCGGGACTATTTTGCCGGGGGATGTTTTTGTCGGGGGCTGAAATGTTTTTTTTTTTTTTAATATTTTACTTAAATATCCCAAATAAAAATAATTTGTCTTTGTAAATATTTTAGTTTTTATATAAGTTAATAAACAGAATAATTATAATTATAAACTTCACAAATAAAATATATAGGTATTTATCTCCAAATTTTTAATACAGGGTGATTCACGGTCGATGGCACGTTAGACGTTTATGGAAAACAGAACGAAGGATTTTTCTCAAAATTTAGCACCTTACATTTTCTTACCTGTTCTATCGATCTAAAATATTTTCAGTATTGCGACGTTTTGGGTTCAATCGAAAAGTCGTAGCAACTTTATTTTTTTAAATTGAACACCCCGTATATTAGCAAGTTTTTAGAACCGCATTTTTATTATAATACTTTTTTGTAAATATTGTCCTATACCTATCTCTATCGGTTTTCAAGATAAAAAATCATCTAAATTATCTGATGTCTAAACTACCACCAAAATATCAACTTTTTATGAATTGAGAGCACTAATTTATTTAAGTTTAATTAGGGCCATGTTTTGTACCATAATTAACACAAACTATTTTTTATCTCGAAAATCGATAGAGATAGGTATAGGACAATATTAACAAAAAAGTATTTTAATAAAATGGCGGTTCTACAGGGCGTTTCATTAAAAAAAATAAAGTTGCTAGGACTTTTCGATGGAATCCGAAACGCCGCAAAGCTGAAAATATTTTAGATCGATAGAACATGTAAGAAAATGTAAGGTGATAAATTTTTTCAGAAAAATCCTGTGTTTGGTTTTCCATAAACCGTCCATCCACCGTCAATTACCCTGTATAATTATTGAGATCTTTTGTAGGCTATAAATTGTTTGGGCAGTAAGCTGATGCGGCGGTAAATTGTTGCCGTTAAATTTTTCTGGAGCCCTCATTAGCAATATTTCTTTTATTTGAGAATCCTACCTAGTAATTCATTATTTTTAATTTTATCTAGTGATGAGCAAAAGCAAGACCAAGACCAAGACTGCATGACCAAGCTCATCACTAATTGAAGGAGACAATAAAAGAGTATGTCTTCTGCTGGAATTATAAATTTTATTTATTTATAACGAGACTATAGTTTCGAGGGTTTTGCCCTCTTCATCAGTCTATTCATCACTACTATTCATAAATTAATTCCTGTGAATCCATTGTAATAGACTGATGAAGAGGACAAAGCCCTCGAAACTATAGTCTCGTTATAAATAAATAAAATTTATAATTCCAGCAGAAGACACACTTTTTATTGTCTCCTTCAATATATAAAAATTCTGCTACTCTCGGCAAAAACTTTCAATTTAATCATCACTAATTAATATAGGCAGAGGGTGTGTTTGTGAAGTCTTCTATAGGGTGTTTAGATAGTCCTGATCACTTTTAAGAAAATATTATTATTATTTTGATTTTGAGTATTAATATTAGTGATGAGCAAAGCAAAGTCTTGGTCTTGCAGTCTTGGTCTTGGTCTTGCTTTGCTCATCACTAATTTTATCGAAACTTTTAGGCTGTAAGTATACAGAAGGAATACTATTTGTGAAAGTACTCTTCATATCTAATCTTTTGCCCTAGACCAGGAGTCGGCAACCCGTGGCTCGCGAGCCACATGCGGCTATTTCGATGTGAAGATGCGGCTTTATTTTAAATCAAAAATCAAATTTATATATTTCTAATCTTAATCAAATACCATAATATTGAATTAAATATGTTAGTGGTTCTTTAAAAACTGGGGAAATTTTGTAAATTGTAACTTTTGGCTTTTCCGTCCCAAAAGGTTGCCGACCCCTGCCCTAGACATTATCAACTACTTCAAATTTAAAAAGGTCATGATTTTAGACATATTTACACAGGGTGATTGATAACATCCTGGCCCACCCTTTCCAGGCGATAGTTTTTCCATCCTATCGATCATCGGGGAGGTTCTGCCCTTACAGCTCCTCCTATTATGTGTAATTTACTAGCTTGACTTTTACTATCTATAATGTTAATTAAAAGTTGGCGTGTTAGGGTCGTAATTTCGATATTCGACCTTCGCACACCAGGCCTTGTTAATCATATATAATTTGACCTAGGATATTTTTCATTATTATAATCGAAAATATTGAAATTCAAAAAAATTAATAATGTTTTTTTATTATTATTTTTATTTTGTGAAATAGTACAAATAAATAATAGTAGGTATGTAATAGTATAATAATCAGTAGAGATTGTGGTGTTGGTGCAAGGTGAAACATCTTTAATAAAGATAAGAGTAAATAAATAGTAAATCCATATTAAATAAAATATTTATTTACTCTTATCTTTATTGTAATAGTATAAATTTTAGTTTAAATGAGTAGATCAAAAAGATGCTTGTAGTCCCGTCAAGTTGGATTTTATTAGATATGGTCGATTTAAATTAAATACAATTTTAATTTTTTTTTAGGATTAAGTTTATTTAGACAACTGTTTAAAGCGCTACATTTATAGTACTCATACATTTTCGGCTTTAACAGCCATCTTCAGGTCTACAATTGAAAAAAACATTGTTTCATTAGATAATATAAAAACTAATAATTACACTGCTCGGCAAAAATTAAACAAAAATTTGTAACCGTAGACGTAACAGTAGAGTTTTATACGCTGATTATCATGCAATTTCCCGATTTTTTACAACACGTCAGAGTTTTGAGATATTCTCGATCAAAAAATGTCATTTTGACTTTATTTTCGAGTCCCATTAAATATAAAACAGCAATATTTGAAATCAAAATATTTTATTGGCGTAATAGAAACCAGCTCCTTGCGCACCTGGGCACGTGCCCATTTTTCCCAGTTATAGAATCGGATCTGCTGGGAAGTTACAGATGATGTATACAAATTTTGGTTGAATTTGGACCAAAGGGAGCTATAATTTCCCGCTGGTTAATTTTTTCAGCTCGATTGTTTAAAATTATTGTATTGTTACCTTACTGGTGGATCCAGAGTTTCAAATCGATAAGACAATTAGAAATAGGATAAAATCGATATTCTAGATCGGGTTTTCAACCAACTTCTTACAAGTGAAGCTAATACATATAAAGCTCGAAAAAACATAATTTTTTTGGTGAAAACAAAGATTTAAGTATCTTTTTGGGTGTCTTTTTTTGAAAAAGATGGAAATTATTTCAAAAATCAGCCCAGTATATAATATTATTAAATGAATTTAACTTTAAAGGACATCATAGATATTAGAGAAATATTTTTACATTGCATATCAGAGAGGTTCGTCCGTTAGGAATCGAACCCAAGCGCTAACTAAGCTTGCCGGGCCAGTAGCTAAACCTTAAGACCGGCAAGCTTAGTTAGCGCTTGGGTTCGATTCCTAAGGGACGAACCTCTCTGATATGCAATGTAAAAATATTTCTCTAATATCTATGATGTCCTTTAAAGTTAAATTCATTTAATAATATTATATACTGGGCTGATTTTTGAAATAATTTCCATCTTTTTTCAAAAAAAGACACCCAAAAAGATACTTAAATCTTTGTTTTCACTGTAAAATCCATGGGTCCGTCACTGAAAACTTTTTTCAGTTTAGCAGGAATTTTCACTATTCCCTTTGAGTTGAAGGGAGTGAAAAATCTTTAGCTATAATACTTATATATGTTGCATGTCAGAGAGAGATTTGTCTTAAGGGTTTGGCTACTGGCCCGGCAAGCTTAGTTAGCGCTTGGGTTCGATTCCTAAGGGGACGAACCTCTCTGATATGCAATGTAAAAATATTTCTCTAATATCTATGATGTCCTTTAAAGTTAAATTCATTTAATAATTTTTTGGTTTATAGACTTAATTGGATTGGCCTCTGAACGGCTCATACATAGAAATATAGATATATTATACCTATACTTAAATTTCTAGAGATTATTCCTAAGCAACATTTGAAAGCATTTAGTTTATTTCTAAAGAATAATTCTAGCCTTGTACACACTAAACGCCTGAATATAGGCAATCTATTCGTCGCCTCGACTTCAAGGCTGCGTAAGATTTAGGCTCTACGGTGAAGTACTTGAGTTTTAGAGTTGTCGGGTAAAAATTAATCGTTAATTAATCAATTTATTTATTTACTAATACTAATAAAATATAACCAACAAGTACAGATAGTACATTCTAGCACTTTCGATCAAACTCAACCACCGACCACTTCACCCCACCTCCTGCACCCCTCCACCACTGCACCCTCACATCTACCTCCACCTCCGCCCCCGCCCCCTCACCCAGTTTTTCCATTTCTAGCCTTCTAGTGGCTCACAGATTATGTGTATATAGGTATAGAAATAAATACCGTATAATTATTTTTTTAATTAAATAACAATTTTTGAGTTCATCAATTAAATTGCTAAATTCTAATTTATATATTTATTATATGTTTGTGGAATTTAAAATTAGATTTTTAAATAATTAAATTCCCTAACTTTTTAATATATACTAATAATTGTAATTATCTTTTTTTTTTGGATTTAAAATTACAAAACCAATTATTTATTAAAAGGAAATTGAATAAAAATGTAATTATACATTTTTATCGAGACAACCCCACTGTGAATAATTATTTCAGTTAACAAAAAACCCATGAAAAACAACTTAGCCGAAGATGAGACCGTGACAGATCGAATCGCCAACACAAACCCCCCCCCCCCCCCCTAACATGTGAATTTTATCCAAATCGTTAGAGGCGTTTTCGAGAAACCGATTCTTTATATTCAAGAATTGCTCCTTTAATATAATAAGTACCTGGAGCCACCGAGCGATGCACGGTAACCCCTGACCCCCTCCCTCCCGAAACCACACACCTCGTCCCCACTCCGCCCCACCCCAACCCAACCGCGCCTCCCACCCCCGGATCCCCCACCTCCTGCACCTCCCACAGCCACCCTACCCCGCACCCAGTTTTTGCATTTTTAGCTTTCTAATGGTCTACATATTATGTGTATATGTGTTTACTCGTACACCAATTTGCCCACATTCGTTCATATTGATAAACATTATAAAAAATAAATAGGAAAAAAATAATAAAATAAATAATCGTATAGGATCTGAAATAAAAACATAAAATTAAATATGATTTGTTTCCAAGTTATATAAAAAAAAGCCACTTCAACTACTTTATTTGTGAACACACCTGTTTTGTTACGATTTAGACACCTGTTAATTAAAAACAAACAAAAAATTCCTAATTTTAATATAATATATTAATATTTGCTATAACCTATTAGTGGGTTTTAAAATTAAAAAAACAATTAAAAATAAAACATAATTGAAAAAATGTAAACAAACTTTTTTATTGAGATTTTCATCTATCAATAATTACTTTAATTAAGAAAAGATCATTTAAGATTAAATTTGTCGAGGTCCAGACCTAGCCAGATTGTTTTCTCATCCTCAAAACTTGTTAATAGAATTTGTTTCATCAAAATCGGTAAAGCCGTTTTCAACATAGAACAATGATACAAATATATATATATATAAACAATTTTTGCTCGTTTAATAAGAGTAGATATATTAATATTTGAAATAACCTATTAGTGGGTTTTACAATTAAAAAACCAATTAAAAATAAAACATAATTGAAAAAAATGTAAGCAAATATTTCTATTGAGATTTTCATCTATCAATAATTACTTTAATTATTAAAAGATCAATTAAGATTAAATTTGTCGAGGTCCAGACCTAGCCAGATTGTTTTCTCATCCTCAAAACTTGTTAATAGAATTTGTTTCATCAAAATCGGTAGAGCCGTTTTCAAAATAGAACAATGATACAAATATATATATACAAACAATTTTTGCTCGTTTAATGAGAGTAGATAAGATAAAAGTTCTTTGGTGCTTTTAGCACGAAGTTTTTTGATTTAACTTTTGTGCCCTCACAATTTTTAACAACCCCGGGCCCCCCCCCCCTGTCACATTTTGTTACAAATTTTAGATGCCCCATCCTCACTTAATGATCCTCCCTTAATGCGTGACGTAATTTTTGGACGGCTCCTTATTCCCGAATATTCAATTCCAATGATATCCACGGATGCACGCAACACGACTCGGATCAGGAAGGCTCTAAACTTAAAACTGTAATAAATGATTTCAAAAATGTTATCAATTTTGTAATTTAATCTTTTTTCTATTTTTATTTTCTAGACATGGAACGTGTCGGGAGTCTGACCGGAAGTTACGAAGGACCGGAAGATTTTTACACTTTAGAGAAAGCCGAATTACAAAAACATCTTCTTAGTAGTCACTTGGACCAAAAGTATTTCCGTACAATCAATTGCCTTGAAGATTCGTCCTACGGTTTGAATGTCAACCCTTTCGGATCCTATGTTCACCTGAGCTCCAATCCAGAATCTCACTTACAAGTCTTTCACGTAAGTTGTTTTTTTTTATTTTCAATTATTATAGCCCAAGAGCCCACGACTGCCAGACCTTCGTTATTTTATAAAAGCTGAAAGTTTTTCTGTGCATGTCCCCTATACAGGTAAGAACGACCAGCGACTATAGAGTTTGGGTTGTGGTTACTTTGGCAGGTAACAGGTAATAAAGGTGTATAAAATAGTACTTTAAATTCGTTAAAGTATAAAGCTCAATTTTTTTATATTTTCTTCAGGATAACTTTAGAAATCTCGTCATCCATTGCCGGACACTTATGACAGTTACTACCCCCTGCCAGACACCCCTAAACTCAAGCTTGAGTGGTTTGCCATAAAAGAGTTTAGTCTTGTTGATTTTAAGTCGATTCTTCCACGTTTTCAGTAGAGGTTGCCATTAATAGTCAAAACAACAAAAATGGAATGCAATAAGGTTATTCCTCTAGTATTAGATAAGAATCGATGGTTATTTTTGATTTTAAGTCGATTCCTCCATGTCTTCACCAATGGTTATCAATAATAACAATAAGGTTATTCCTCTAGTATTAGATAAGAATCGATGGTTATTTCTGATTTTAAGTCGATTCCTCCATGTCTTCACCAATGGTTATCAATAATAACAATAAGGTTATTCCTCTAGTATTAGATAAGAATCGATGGTTATTTTTGATTTTAAGTCGATTCCTCCATGTCTTCACCAATGGTTATCAATAATAACAATAAGGTTATTCCTCTAGTATTAGATAAGAATCGATGGTTATTTTTGATTTTAAGTCGATTCCTCCATGTCTTCACCAATGGTTATCAATAATAACAATAAGGTTATTCCTCTAGTATTAGATAAGAATCGATGGTTATTTCTGATTTTAAGTCGATTCCTCCATGTCTTCACCAATGGTTATCAATAATAACAATAAGGTTATTCCTCTAGTATTAGATAAGAATCGATGGTTATTTTTGATTTTAAGTCGATTCCTCCATGTCTTCACCAATGGTTATCAATAATAACCGAAATGTCAAAAATCTATGTAAAACCATTAAAACTGTCCGCCTATTGAGGTAACATTTTTTTATAGGTCGCCAAGTAACATATATAAAATTTATCTTTTATATTATAACGAAAGTATAATTATAATTTATTAAAGTTTAGGGGTGTCTGGCAGGGGTAGCAACTGTCATAAGTGTCCGGCATTTGATGACGAGATTTCTAAAGTTATCCCGAAGAAAATATAAAAAAATTGAGCTTTATACTTTAACGAATTTAAAGTACTATTTTATACACCTTTATTACCTGTTACCTGCCAAAGTAACCACAACCCAAACTCTATAGTCGCTGGTCGTTCTTACCTGTATAGGGGACATGCACAGAAAAACTTTCAGCTTTTATAAAATAACGAAGGTCTGGCCGTCGTGGGCTCTTGATCTATTATATAAATAAATATAAATTCTTTTATAAATAAAAATAATTTTTAGAAAAAAATAAAACCGACTTCAAAAAAGTTAAATGCAACAAATAAAATAATAATAACTTAAAAATAAAATAAAATGCACTAAAAGGTATAAAATAATTATCTAATTTAGTTACAACTAAACGACGAAATATTAACATGAAATCACTTTTTGAAGTCGGTGCCAAACATATAGGTACATTTTATGAATCAAACTCGACGGATCTTACTTAGTACGTTTGGCGGGTACGCTCGCTTATATAGTTTGTTTAGCACCGACTTCAAAAAGTGATTTAATGTTAATATTTCGTCGTTTAGTTGTAACTAAATTAGATAATTATTTTATACCTTTTAGTACATTTTATTTTATTTTTGAATTCTTATTATTTTATTTGTTGCATTTAATTTTTTTGAAGTCGGTTTTATTTTTTTTCTGAAAATTATTTTTCTTTTTTCTTTTTAGTAATGTTATTAATAGTAACTTAATATAATACATTGCATGCATCTCGTAAGAGAAAGCGTCGGGCGAATGAATAAGAAAATGATAATAAAATTCAATTCATAAATATAGAAATTATCTCGAAACGTTTGCGGGTTTTAAATGAATGTTTTAAGATTGATTTTTTTATAAAAGATTTTATTTATTATAATTTCGATTATTTGCTCATAAGAATTGGAAATTTACGTTAATTCGTCATTGATCATATCATCAGAACTTGGCCAAATTAACATTGAACCACCCCTAAGGTACCCTCTTTCCAATATAAAAAGAATCATCTAAATGGGTTCATAAACAATGAAGTTATGCCTAAACAAACATAGCAAAAAAGTGTTTCTTTTTTCGAAATATCTCAAAAACGGCTGAAACTATTTTGATTAAAAAAATTGATCAATACCATGGCATTTCGCTCTACAAAAAAGCCTTTATAACTGAACATTGAAAAAATTATATTTTTCGAGATAACTGTTTTGTAAAAATGTCTGTTAGTCTGTTAGTCTGTGCGTTACCAAATTTTGTAGACGAGCTAGCTCAAAAACTAGTGGGAATATCAAAACCAAATTTCACAGGTAGTTTTGGTGCATTGAGATTAAGAGCTGATTAGATTTTGGTGCATATCAACGCAAAATTAAGGGAGATGCAGGGGGGGCGTTAAAATTTAAAATTATAATATTTTCAAACTAAAAAAAAACAAGAAAAATGAAATATACTATAAAATGAAAATCTAGGCCCTTGGACCAAACTCAACCAGAAGTGTATGGTAAAGTCAAGTGGATGGCCACATCAGAAAGTGTCAATTTACTTATTTTTATTCAAGTTAACTTCATCTCGAAGACAATATATATATCATTGTATATTTTTAAAATATTTATTTGCTTATAGATGCTTTATACTTTCCTTTTTTAAAGTAAAAATTTCCATTGATAAAGAGAGAATTTCTCCCGAAATGTTTGGATTTTTAATAAACGTTTTATAAAAGAAATTATCTCAATATAATTTTATTTACTATACATCGAAGGAGACAATAAAATTCATAAATTAATTCCTGTGAATCCATTGTAATAGACTGATGAAGAGGGCAAAGCCCTCGAAACTATAGTCTAGTTATAAATAAATAAAATTTATAATTCCAGCAGAAGACACACTCTTTTATTGTCTCCTTCAATATATAAAAATTCTGCTACTCTCGGCAAAAAAACTTTCAATTTATTTACATCGTATTACAAGTATTGTCTCTTTTATCTAATTACCATATTTATTTATTTATTTCAGGTGACGCTTTTTAAAGATCCTGTCTATGAGGATTTTGGTTTCAGTGTGTCTGATGGTTTATATGAAAGGGGTGTCTATATAAATCGAATTCGACGCGGCGGTCCAGCTGATCTTACACATATTTTAAGGCCCTATGATCGTATTCTACAGGTTTTTAAATTATTTTATACAGATATTTACATTTATTTAATTTAAATATGCAATTAGTATACTAGGTCTTTCCTTTCATCGACAATAAAAGGTGCTAAAATAAATATTTCCCCTAAGAAGATCAAAATATTTCGACCAAATAATTGGGGATATGGGATGCGAGACATTTAGGGCCGGTTGTATGTCGCAAAGTAAATGCTTTTTACCACTAACACAAGGTAGATGGTAAATGGAGGGATTGGGATGGCCCCTGTGTTAGTGGTAAAAAGCATTTACTTTGCGACATACAACCGGCCCTTAGAAAGGTCAAACAGCTGACAGGGAACATACCATAGTCAATAAGGCGGATTCATAATTAAGTGGCCATACACTGTTGTTTCCTGAATTTTTGACTTATGGAAGGGACTTCTAAAACCTTTCAAAAAATAAATTTCATTATTTTAGGGTAGAGAATCATAAGGTGGGGTGCTCACCCAATTTTTTAAAAGTCTAAAAATAAGGACCACCCTAATAAACATAAAATTTTTGAAATTTGGTGACCTGATCAATTATGTTAGATTGATTAAAATAATATAAATAATACTACACATTGACCACTATTATTATATTATTATTAGTTGAGAATGGGCCCTTAGGATCACGCAAAGCCCCCTCAAGGGAATTTCAAGATTCTTCCTTAACCATCTTCTCTAGACGTTTTTTGTATGTTCTTAAGTTTGCATATGTGTCCATGAATTTCTTACCATGATTATGGGTTTTGGACAGTTGAGAAGGTCATTAAATCTGGATTTTCTGCTGATTGGTTCTGTTATCAGGTTATGCATTTTCCCTGGATGGATCAGTATGTTGATGTTGAAAGTACTGATATAAGAATATATTTTAGATGTTAAAATCATCCATGTGATTTCTCCTCTTGAGTTCCTGGTCATAGTTCGTAGTCGAGCCATAATTATATTATTAATACATATTAACTATTTTTTACTATGCGGTCAATGTTAATGAAAAGGTATTAAAAGCTTATGATAATAATTCCATTTTTGTGGGCCATCGGGAGGCCCAGGGCTAAAGCTCTATTAGTCCCTATGTAAATCCGCCCCTGTATCCATCACAAAACAGTCTAAACCCCGCTGCACACGAGGCTTTTTCCTCTACCTGTTTTTGGGATGGGGACTTTCTGTTTGCAATTTGATACCAGTGGGGAGTCGAAATGACGTCACTGCTGGCTGTCTTCTGTAGCTTGCTTGGTTTAAAAGATAGGTCATGTTCTATTTCCTGGCTTGGCCCTGGGAAGCCATTTGCTAGCAGCAAGCAGACAAAAAATTATTAAAACAAGCCTCGTGTGCAGCGGCCTTTGGTGTTCTTTTCTTCAGAGTCTGTCAAATGGTTAAAGATAGAAAAAGATACCCTTTTTATGTTTATTTATATCAAGCAGAGGACAATCTCATTAATTTCTCTTTATAAGTGATTTTACCCGAGATATCTTTCCTGATAAACAAATTCAACCACCGAATCATCTAATATAATCAAGTACATTGGTTTTGTTTTCAGGTGAATGACACAAAAACACACGATTTTGATTGTTGCTTGACTGTGCCGCTAATGGCCTCAGCTAATGAGCGGCTTGAGCTGACAGTGGCCCGGAATCCTCTCTGGGCCTCGAACCAGGCACCCCCTGACCAGGTAATCAATGCTATGCCAATTAGACACTCTAGAACACAATCGATTCTAGTTAATTGGAACACGTGGACTGCCTAATAATTAGGCCTAATTAAGCGAATTAAAAAAAGGGGGACCTTTAACTTTAGTTTTTTCATGGTTATCGGATTATCTAATTACTAATTCAATTAACCTGAATCGATTGTATTAATAAATAAATAATAATACAATTTTAAAAAATTCTTTTTTCTCTCTCTCTATGAGTTGATTTAATAGAATGGTCCTGAAACTGGAATTCCATGGATTGACGATTTGAATTATTTAACGGAGAGGTCGCCGAATACAATCACAAAAACATTATAAAAAATAATTATAAGCTGCATTATATCTATATATTATAATGATCATACCAAAGAAACAAGAATAAAGAGATGTTCTATTTTTCTTTTGATTTAATTTATTATATTCTCAATTGTTCATTATACAGGGTGAGTCACGGGAGGGGGGTGTTTTTCAGGAAAGCATAACTCTGCGGATTTTTCAAAATAAAACATTTTATTTTCATAGAAACAATCATTAAACTATGCCATTTTTGAATGCTTATGAGCGAAAAATTATATCTGACAAATGATGGCCATGTTCACGAACACAGGCGCTCTCAAAAGTTTGCGTCCACTTTTGTGTTTCTTCAAAGCACTGTCAGTGAATTTTACACAAAGATCTAGGGCTTCATCCGTATACAATAACGATAGTCCAACAGTTGAATGAGCGAGATTACCAACAACGTCTCACTTTTTGACAAACAATGCTTGACATGTTTGAAAAAAATAAGAATTTGACCACAATAATGAGCGATAAAGCTCATGTTTAATCGAGAGCGCCTTCGAATTTGTGTTCGTGAAAATGGCCATCATTTTTCAGATATAATTTTTCGCTTATAAGCATTTAATAATGGCATAGTTTAGTGATTGTTTCTATGAAAAAAATATATATTTTTTTTTTAAATCTGCAGAGTTATGCTTTCCTGAAAGGCATCCCTTTCCCGTGGCTCACCCTGTATTTAGAGTGATGCATGATACGTAGCGTTTTTAGGACAGATTAATGTCGTCACAGTGGTTAACTAGATACCCCACCTATCAAATTAAATCCTTAGATATCTGACGTGGCTGAAAAACGGTCAAATGCTCTTTATGAACTCTTTGAAACGACAAAATCATTTCGTTGTTATGCCATTCTCTCTGCAAATGTTTCGAACTACCTTTAATTATATATTTGTATTTTATTTATTGATTTATTTAAACTGATGCTCTGTGGCAGTTAGCCTCATATGAGCAGTAAAAAAAAATTACAAAATATTGCATAAGTTTTTACAATTCAAGGCCGGGTTAAGGAGTTTTCTTAGGGGGCGGGGGGTGGGGGTGGCAGCCGGCTAGCTGATTAGCCTCCACAAGGTTTCGATTTCGGTAATCCGATTGGAGATCAACTATCTTTTTAGTAGAATTGACAAATTTTGGGAATAACGAAATAATTTAATGAGAAATACATAACTAATGCCTCATAATAATGGAGTTTCGATTTTTCTAGGGGGGTCAAGGATGGGGAGGTGAGGGGTCAGGGGGGTCCAGGGGGCGAAGGCGGTCGTCGCAGCTAGTAAATATTATAAAACAATCGATTATTAATAATTTTATTCAATTTTGAACGAAAGCTCAATATTTGATTCTCTTAATGACAAATTAAAAGGATCAAATAAATATGCAAAACGTACTTAAGCCATGTCTTAATAAAATGCTACGAATTTATGCATCACCCTACCTAATATATATAAAACAAACTGTCATCTTTACCATACACCTGGCCATCCCTTGTATATTTATGTAATTTTATTCTAAATATTTACTACACACAAATATGTATTATTTGAAATATTGTATTCCTGAAAATAATTAATTTTAAAATTTTCTCAGACACTTGACCTTTTCTTTGATTCCAAAAAAAATATTTCTTATAGCAGTGTGTGTGCCGCGGCACACTAGTGTAATGTGGTCATTAGTTGGTGTGCCGCCGAAAAATGTCAAGTTTTGTGAAGATAATGCACCTAGTCATAGCTGAGAGTTATGAGAGCAGCCTCATCAACTATTGCTCCAAATTTTGATCGCCTATGCTCAGTTAAATAGGCTCACATTTCTCATTAAACATCTTTTCATATTATATTGATTTGAATAATAAATAAATATTTAAAAAAATTGGTTTTTTTCTTTGGTGTACCTCTAAAATTTCTTGATTTGGTAGGTGTACGTTGAAGACAAAAAGTTTGCGGAACACTGTCTCATAGCATACTTTTTTATTTATTATTTTTTAATTTCCCAAAAAGGGATGATAAAAAGATTGCAAAGCCTATAATATCCTGTAATTATTCAAAGCCCGCATCTACAAGTTTCTTCTACTCCAAGTAGATCTCTTAAATATCTTTACGTAGCAAAATTCATGTATTCTGAATTTATAGGTGTTGCATCACTGAGAAAAAAGCCTAATAAAGAAAACAATGTGAAAATGATCTTTTTTTACGAGATATTTCGTATAAAATAAATACAAATTCTATTATAAAACAATTTCAAAAAGTTTATTAGAAATCCAAATATTTCAGGAAAAGTTGCTTCTTTTTTAATGGAATTTGGAAAAATAGTTAGTTTAATAATAATAAATTAATAATTAATAGTTGATAGCCCACTAGCAATTTCATGTTTTATAAAATCTAATAGAGCGTCTATATAATAGATCTTAAAAAACAATATTCTTCTCATGAACATTTTCAGAATCTTCTTACAGGGCAAAAACGAATTGATAAAATAACTAGCTACAAGGCCCGCCATCGGCGGCCCTCTTGCTAGCCAGGGGGCACTCCCCCTGAACCCCCCCCCCACCCGTGCCCAACCACCGCCCCCACCCCACCACCCCACCACGCCTCTGGACCCTCACCTGAACCCCCCACCCCACCCTGCACCACCCCACTACGCCTCTGGACCCTCACCTAAACCCTGCACCCAGTTCTTTTCATTTCTAGCCTTCTAGTGACCCACAGATTATGTATACAAAATTTGGTTGAGTTTGGTCAAAGAGCAAGAATTTTCATATTTTGACCCCCCCCCCCCCTTTTGGGTGGTTTTCTTGGGGAATTATTTTAAAAGAAAGTTGTTAGAAATCACATCCCCTACAACTCATAATAAAATTTGCCGTAGAGTTAATAGTTTAGGAGTTATTTGATAATTTTCATCCGTGTGCTCCCACAAACCTCCTTCTGGGGTCAAAATATCAAAACGTTATATAACTAAAACGTAAGTTAGAAGACATCTGATGTAAATATGAAATTTCATAATAATCCCTTCAGCCGTTTTTACGTGAATCGTGAGCAACTTTTCGGAAACGACGGAAACATACAGACAGGAATTTTGTTGAGGGTGTTTTCGTCCATAACTTTGCTTGAAACGTGTGCAATCAAAATTTGGCGTGATTTGGACCAATGTACAGACAAAACCTTAAGGCGATTAAGATAAGTGATATGTAGTAGGGAATATATCGCGACGATTATATTGCTAGGAAGGTTCAAGACAGCGGGAGATAAATCGGCGCGACATTTCACTAAATTAAAGAAAAGAATAGAATTATCTTCTCTTCTGCCTGTCATCATGTTTACAGCTTGAAATATCGTACCCGACTAATCGCTCAAGGGACTGACAAGCGGCACTTCGAGCGATATATCGCTTGCGATATGTTGCCCAATCGCGCTGCTGTGAACCTTTTTTATCGCCTCCCTTTAGTTTTCAAGTATCTGTCTGTGTCTGCCGCGTATCGTATATCTTATATCGCTTCAGTATGAACGTGGTCTAACAGTATTGCCTGATAGTTCAAATATATAAAGTGTAGCGGCCCGCTCTCGCTCATAGCGACGAGCCTTGAGACACGCCGCTAGATGACTCAGTCGGATCGTTGAGTCGCTTTTGCATGAGTGAAATATATTCACCCATGCTATAATTAAAGCGACTCGATTCGACTGGAGTAGCGAAACGGATTCGAACATGCGAATCTGGAGGGGCCACCGCCATCCAGCAGCCCCTCCCCTGCACACACCCTATATGAGCACGCAACCTACAACTCTGCATACGCAAGATTGTTAGGACCCCATCGACTTGATGGGGCGCGGCATCAAAGCGCCACACAGCACTCGGCACAAGAGAGCCCTAACAATATAAAGTAATTTTTTTCCTAAATTCCATTGATAAAAGAAGAAATTCTCCCGAAACGTTTGGTTTTCTAATAAACTGTTTTATAAAATAATTTGTATTTATTTTAAAAGATATTCATTATTTTTTGGGAAAAAGAAATCAGAGGAATAAAACCAAAGTATGCAGCGGTTCAGATATATCGGCTAAAATGTAGTCCCCGTGACGTCACAAAGAAACTTGAAACGTCTATACCATGGAGTAATATAGAGTGGAAGGCTACCGTATATAGAAAAAGCGCTCTCTAGAGACTGCAGGGCGAAAACCCTTAGTTCTTAATAGCTATCCAAAGATCATAGATCATTCAAAGCCTTTGTCATAGATAAAAGATATATACCCTTTATGTTATATACAGGGTGATTCACGGTCGATGGCACATTAGACGTTTATGGACAACGGAACGCAGGATTTTTCTCAAAATTTAGCACCTTACATTTTCTTACTTGTTCTATCGATCTAAAATATTTTCAGCATTGTGACGTTTCGGCTTCCATCGAAAAGTCGTAGCAACTTTATTTTTTAAATGGAGCACCCCGTATATTAACACGTTTTTAGAACCCCCCTTTTATTAAAATACTTTTTTGTTAATTTTGTCCTATACCTATCTCTATCGGTTTTCGAGATAAAAAATAATTTGTGTTAAATATGGTCCAAAACATTGCCCTAATTAAACTTAAAATAAATTAGTGCTCTCAATTCATGAAAAGTTGATATTTTGGTGGTAGTTTAGACACACCCGAAGTATTTAATTTACTTGAAAAGTTTTTGTTTTGCCGAGAGTAGCAGAGTTGTTGATTCACAAAGAGAAACAAAGAGGTTGTCCTCTGCTTGATGCAAATAAACATACACACATATATATCGAGATGAGATATCTGTATATATATATTATTTATTTGTTTGAGACTATAGTTTCGAAGACTTGGTCTTCATCATCAGTCTTTTTTAATTATAAATATTGTTTTTCATGGAGTCAATACCGTATGGATATTGAAAATTTGATGTTTCTTCACTGGTAGCCAGTTTAGTTTATAATTAAAAAAGACTGATGATGAAGACCAAGTCTTCGAAACTATAGTCTCAAACAAATAAATAATATATATATATATGTTTATTTAATTTACGCCGAAAAATCAACTCCATATTGTAAAGGGCGTACTAAAATTACTATTATTTCTGTTATTCATAAAAGGGGTCAAAAGTTCGTTTTTTCAAATGAGACCCCGTATATTACTCAATAAATTGAAAGACGAAGAAAAATACTTTAAGACGATGCCATCGACCGTGAATCACCTTGTATATATAAGCGTATTTTTTACTCTTGATAATGTCGCCAAAATTTTCCCCGAAGAGAGCGGTTTCTGCCATTTTATTGCCCAATGGTTTCGCCCTGGTCTCGCCAGAGAGCTCTGTAACTCGTATACATTGGCTCCTCATGGAGCCTTCCACTCTATATTAGTCAATGGTCTAGACAATGGATCTTATACAAAAATATTCTTCTCATGAACATTTTCAGTACCTTTTGGCAGTGAAATAAGGGCATAAAACATTTTTTTAGAGCTCTTATAATTACTGTATTGTATAATGGTTCTATAAACTAATGTTAAATTTTTGTTTGATATTTTCTTTATTAGATGAAAAAAAATGTACTCCCAAACAAGCTCTATGTTTCTTGTGACGTCACAAGGACTATTCTACATTTTTACCCCGATTTCAATCAACTCTTACTTTTATAATAATAACACTATTCTTATATACTACATGTAAGTACGGTATAATAAAAAAACAAAATATATGTATTACAAATGGAATAAACGAATAATAATAATAATATTTTTATAATTATATTTTAAAAAATAAATAAGATATTACATAATATTTACAATTTTTTTTTTTATATATATAGGTATAATTTAAATATTTATAATACAAATAGTTTGCTTGTGGTGAATATTTTGTACAAGAAAAAAAGAGTTCCTAGAACCCCTCAAATTGTTTTTGATTTTATTTATCTAATTAGAATTCGAAATGGCTTAAAATCTCTAATAAGATTCTTAAATATGTATTTATTAATTATATATCTTTGATTATTTATTTATTTACTTTTTTTTTAAATAGTTTGTTTGATAAAATTTCAACAAGTAATCTATGAATAATAATAATAATAATAAGTGAAAATCATTCCAGAAATAATAATCACAGCATAATAATAATAATCATCATTATCATAATTATTTTAGAGTGAACGTAGTGGAAATTTTATAAGCTAGAAAGTTTTTTTTAATTTTGAAAAAAATGGCATTTTTTTTTAAATTCTATTCTTAACCCTCGATTTATTTAAATTTAAAATATTAAATTATAATTTACGAAGTTAGAAGTAGTTCACCACAAAGGGTTACTTACAAATAAATAAATTTTAGTAAAAAATAATTAAAAAAGCCCGTGACGTCACCAGGGCCGCATTAAGCCCCTTCGCAATGCAAGACTCGGGGCCCCTCTCCCCTTATCTAGGTAGGTAAGAAGTATATTTAAGCCACCAAATTTTGGGTTGGGGGCCCGTAATTATTAATAATTAATTGTTTTATAATATCTGATTTCACATTTTTTTTTAAATTTTCAACGGAGTTATTAGGGTTTTTTTTACTTTACCATACTTTAACTCAACCAAATTGTGTATACATAATCAGTGGGTCCCCAGAAGTCTACAAATGCAAAAACTAACCGACCGAAATGGGGGGGGGGTCAAAAAATGAAAATCTTTGCCATTTACCAAACTCAACCAAATTTTGTATACATAATCAGTGGGTCCCCAGAAGTCTAAAAATTTAAAAACTAACCGCCCGAAATGGGGGGGGGGGGCGGAAAGTCAAAAAATGAAAATCTTGGCCATTTACCAAACTCAACCAAATTTTGTAATCAGTGGGTCCCAAGAAGTCTAAAAATGCAAAAACTTACCTCCCCCCTACATGATTATAAATAATTTTACAGTGAAAACAAAGATTTAAGTATCTTTATGGGTGTCTTTTTTTGAAAAAAGATGGAAATTATTTCAAAAATCAACCTATAGCTATAATACTTATATATGTTGCATGTCAGAGAGAGATTTGTCTTAAGGGTTTGGCTACTGGCCCGGCAAGCTTAGTTAGCGCTTGGGTTCGATTCCTAAGGGGACGAACCTCTCTGATGTGCAATGTAAAAATATTTCAACTAATATCTATCATGTCCTTTAAAGTTAAATTCATTTAATAAATGATTTTATTAAATGTTAAATATAAGTGAGGGGCCAGGTTGTATGGTAAAGTCAAGTGGATGGCCACATCAGAACACGTCAGCTTATTTTAATTAGTCTTCAAATAAACTACCCTTTAAAATGCATATATTCTAATAAAAACTATTGGATATAAAAGATAAAAGAAAATATTTCATAGATATGAAATTTCAATACATTTAATTGTATTTATAATGAGAAAAATAAATTCTATTTGATTCGCTCCCGGAGAGAAGAAATTGAATCTTTTCATACAATTTCTTATAAACTACAAAATTATTAATCAAAATGCTATTTTCTTATATTATAGACATACTGTGAACCTTCAGATAGATGAAATCGATAAAATAAGATCGTTTTCTTTCTGATTTATAATTATAGGCAATTGCCTATTGGATAATGCGGCCCTGGATATCACATGGAAACACTGTCCCCAAAATTTGAATACGTGAAAGTCTTGACCGGTTCTGTTGGGATATATTCAGTTCTGATAGGTTCTAAGGATTGGAAACCTTGACTTCGAGCTGATTTTTGTTGGTGTTGAGGCCTTCTAACCGCAGAAGCTAGGCAAACCAAATGCATCCTAACCGATCCTCATAGTAGTCATTTAGCAACGATTGATTTTAATTAGCTACGTTTCGATTCACAAAAAAGCTTAAAAAAATAAGCTGACGTGTTCTGATGTGGCCATCCACTTGACTTTACCATACAACCTGGGCCCTAAAATTATTTATAATCATGAAGGGGGGGGGAGGGTTTGCATTTTTAGACTTCTGGGGGTCCACTGATTATGTATACAAAATTTGGTTGAATTTGCTCAAATGGCCTAGATTTTTAATTTTTAGCCCCCCCTCCACCCCGCTTAATTTTGGGTCGATATGCACCAAAATTCAATCAGCTCTTAATCTCAATGGCGCAAAACTATGTGTGAAATTTGGTTTCGATATTCACACTAGTTTTTGAGCTAGCTCGCCCACAAAAATTTGGTAACGCACAGACTAACAGACATTTTGACAAAACAATTATTATCTCGAAAAATATAATTTTTTCGATGTTCACTTATTAGAGCTTTTTTGTAGACCGAAATGCCATGGTTTCGCTCAATTTTTGTAATCAAAATAGTTTCAGCCGTTTTTGAGGTATTTCGAAAAAAAGAAGGAAAAAAACACTTTTTTCATGCACGATTACAATACTTGACCATACCCTGTATGGTCAAGTAAAAAGTTTAACATAGCTAATTGCAAAATATGTATTATAAAATAAACAAAATTCCACTACAATCACTATTATTGTTCACCAATAAGATCGAGAAACAATTTAATAAATAAATATATATTTATATACCAATCAATATATTCAGAGATGAGCAGTATCGAAAATACAAGTATTTAAAATACGTATTTTTGATACTTTTGTACTTTATATCGAAAAAACATGTTTTCAGGTATATTTTGTATCTAAAATACAAGTTTTAATGTAGTAATACCTATATTTTGCCGATCTCTGTATATATATTTATCAAAGTAAATATGTGAAAGTTGAGATTGATTTTACGAGACTTTTCACATCCACGTACGATTACAATGCGTACCATAATCTTAAAACTGATTAAACTGGGAATAAAATAGTTAACATTTAAAAAACAAAAAAAAGGCATGATTATTCTTAATCTGTTTGTTTTTTTGGATTAGCACCAGAGTAAAAAAAAAAATTATCAGTTAGTTTCGGTTCTTAATTATTAAGGAGCCATTTTTATGTTTTAATATAAACATTTCTCAACCAGTGTTTTTAAATATATTTAGATATATTTTAATAATCTAATAAACATATAAGAGAAATAAACATTTTTTTTTCTATCTAAAAACTCAATCAAGATATCAGGACGTTTCGGTTCTTATTTAGGTAATCATCTTCCTGTACTATTTCTCAACTGAGATGCCTAGAACCAATATAGTTAAGTATTAATTTATTATAGATACATTTTTAATAATCTAAATACGTATATGCGAAGCTTTTCAGAGAAAATGCGGGGCCCGGGGCAACTAATATTTTTGAAGACTTTCAGAATTCAAAATAAAACTCTGGACAAGAAAATAAAAATAATTTTATTTTATACTAGCTGCCCCCTTCGGCGGCCCTCTTGCTAGCCAGGGGGACGCCCCCTGGACCCCCAGCCCACGAACCCACCCTCAGCACCCAGTTTTTGCATTTCTGGCCTTCTAGTGACCCACAGATTATGTATACAAAATTTGGTTGAGTTTGGTCCAAGAGAAAGAATTTTCATTTTTTGACCACCCCCCCCCCAATTTTGGGTGGTTAGTTTTTGCATTTCTAGCTCTCTAGAGGCCCAGAGATTAGGTATACAAAATTTGGTTGAGTTTGCTCCAAGGGCAAGAATTTACATTTTTTCACCCTCTCCCCCTTTTTGGGTGGTTTTTTGGGGAAATTTTTTTAAACAAAAGTTGTCAGAAATCACATCTCCTACAACTTTGTTTATAATAAAATTTGCCGTAGTGTTAATAGTAGGGTTCAAACGTGACGTCACATAGATACATCAATTTCATTTTTATTCTTTTAATAATCATACTGATAAAAGTATTTTTTTATTCAAATAAATAAATATAATTTCTATTAATTTATACAAATTATTGTTAATATTTAATTTTAAGAGGCGGGGGGGGGGTGTATCGTGACGTAATTAATTTATTACATTAAAATATTTTTCAATAAATAAATACAGCAAGAAGTTGCGCACATTTGTTGCTGTAGAAATAAAACAGACTAATGTAAATTTTACAGTTTGTCAAAATTGTATTAAATCTGACTCACTATTTGCCTATTTATTACTATATAATATATCTGCAGATATATTTAATTAGCTATGTAATCAATTTCAGAGCTGCCCAATATGACATTATTTAATATGAAAGATATTAATTTGCCGATGGTAATAGATTCAAATTGACAAGAAATCATAAGTTGGTGTCATCTATTAAATTCGATGGAATTGAATATTTTTAATTATATGTCAGAGGGGTTGTTTTTCACCCCCTCGGGAATCGAACCCGAGTGCCAGTAGCAGCAAACCGGGCCACCTGGCTCACCTACAGGATGCGAACCTCTCTGACATATGTACACGCGTAAAATGTGAAAAACAACCCCTCTGACATATAAATAAAAAATTTCAATTTCATCGGATTTAATAGATGACACCAACTTATGATTTCTTGTAAATTTGAATCTATTACCATCGGCAAATTAATATCTTTCAAATTAAATTAGGAAAAGTCATTCCATTGCCATTCGAATTTTGAATCTCTTCAAAATTCGAAACACTCAACCACCTTTATTTAAATTATATGGCATGGCTATATGTTTAAATTTAGAATCACTATATCGCGAAATTTTACAAAGATAACAATTTTTGAGTAAATTATTTTACGCGTGTACATATGTCACAGAGGTTCGCGTCCTGCAGGTCTCGGCACTTGGGTTCGATTCCCGAAGGGGTGAAAAATAACCCCTCTGACATATAATTAAAAATATTCAATTCCATCGAATTTAATAGATGATACTGTAGGAAATTAATTGTTTAATTAATTATTTAATTTAGTGAGTTATATTGATTTCTGTTTAAGATCATACATATGTTTGCCACTGTCCGTCTCGGCTTTGTACCCTGTGAAGGTCGCATTCTTTCTTTTAGCGAGCATTCTGCCCAAGGGCTGGTCGGCTGACATGGCACCCCACCCCGCTCGTATGTGTATGTGTATGTATATGTGTGGCTGCCAAGGTGGAAGTTAGTTGAATACGGGCTTTGCTTAAAGATGGTTCTAACCAAAACGATGTGTATTATGACGTTTGACGATGACCCCTAGACACGAAAATGTATTACCCCCCCTTTTTGTTAATAAATATATATATAAAGAATAAATAAGTGTGTTATTTCACCCCTATGAGACAAGGGGGTGAAACCCCGCCTTCTACAATACCAACTTATGATTTCATGACATTATTTGCTCATCACTTTTCATATTCTTGCTGGCCACTAGTAGCGTCTCAATTCCCTATATTTGCTGACAGAAAACATTTCAGAGCTGACCAAAACCTCAATAATTAGCTGACCATTTAAATCATAGCCTTTATTTATTTATATAAAAATATTGGAATAAAAATCATGTTGTTAAATAAAATTTTAAAAGATCATTAAAATGAGATTTTTCTGGGTTTACATTTAGAATGGTAATTTATGGTTTGAAAAACAAAATTTGTTGGCTTGAAACACAACTACGTATATTTACTGTAAAACCCGTTTCAGATATTTTAAATACTTTAGGAATTATTAAAACTTTTTGAAATAAACATAATTATGCACTATTTAATAATAATAATATATATTTATTAAAACACTAACATATATTCACAAATACTTGAAGTTTCGACCACTTTATTTGCGATTATTTTCAAGAATGAGATACCAGGCAACCCGTGCATAATGCGGTTTATTTTTAAAAAATTATAATAAATGATTCAACCATCAAAGTTTTAATCAATTTAATTTAGAAATTAATCGAATTTAAATTTATAAAAGATTTTTGTTAACTGGGTTAGATGTAACAAAAAATGAACAATTAAACACCTTGCTAAAACATACGACCAATTGGAACGTTTCGTCAATTTATCGTGGCTTCCTCAGGCTCTTGATCAAATTTTTAATCATTTTTTTAATCATTTTTTTAATCACTTGAAGATGTACAGTTGGTCTGTTTGATTCCATTGCTACTCTAAACAATCAATGGTGTTGTATAAATAACGGTGTTCATATTGTTATATATGTGTAATCTAATTAGCAAGAAAAGAATTGAATGACGAAGTGTTTTAAAAATTTGATCAAGAGCCTGATGAAGGCACAATAAATTGGTTAAACGTTGTAATTGGTCGTATGTTTTAACACGGTATTTAATTGTTCCTTTTTTCCTCTGATTTGTTACATCTAATACTGATAATGGAACTGAATAATAATAATAATAATAATTTTAGTTAACAAATGAATAAGTTGAGTATATAAAAAAATATTTAAAATTATTAGTTGAATAAAAGATTTCACTGTCGATGGTAACAGAATTGTTTTTATTTTAGGTTAAAAACTAAAATGAGAGATGGAGTCTTCTGTTTTTAAATAAAATAATTTTTAATTATTTCTAGAGACTATAGTTTCGAAGGCATTGCCTTCATCATCAGTCTATCACAAATATCAGCATTATACAAATTGGTTACAAATTAAGATTGCATTGAAAATTTTGAAAAATATATAATGTTTTTTTCTTTCCATGTTTCCTCTCTTCTAATCTCCCAAGAGGAAACATTATATATTTTTCAAAATTTTCAATGCATAAATCTTAATTTGTAACCAATTTGTAACTAAATACTGAAATATTTGTGATAGACTGATGATGAAGGCAATGCCCTCGAAACTATAGTCTCTAGAAATAATTAAAAATTATTTTATTTTAAAAAACAGAAGACTCCATCTCTCATTTTATTTTTAACCTAAAATATTTAAAATTAATTTCAGGGCTTAAAAAGTATAGTATATTTGATTATTTTTACAAAATATTTCCTCTGATATTCATATTATTGAGTTCCGCAAAGATAAAAAAAAAGGTTGAGAAACGTAAAGTTAATGAAATTAGATCTATAAGTATCTCGAGGACAACTCAAGACAACTGGCTCCTGAAGCCGAAACATCGTGATAATACTATAAAAATGGAGATACTTATTGAATAAATTAAAGCTAATTTGATTTTTCAATAGGTCTGGTTTAAAAAGCCAGGCGCTGATTGTTAGTTGTACAATTAAAAGCAGTTTTAGGAATATCAATAAAAATACTTGAAAACAGCCCAAAAGATCTAATTAATAGGCTCTGGGTACAACTGTTACGTCAAAGTTGTATAGCTTTTAATCGGAAAGTGAGCGCTTTTAATTGTATAACTTGGGCAGTGGACGCCTATTCTAACAGGTGGCTTTTTCTTTAAGGGCTTATAAATTTTTTCTCCCATTCTTGCTTAGGACCGTTTTACTTGATGTATAATTTGAATATAAATTATAACCAAAATTTTTGACTTTGATCATTTTTTGCCATGTAAAAGGATAATTTTACAAACAAATTCTCTATAAAAATATTATAAAAAGACAAAAATATTGAAATTAAAAAGAGATTCTAATAGGAAAATAATATTTTTATCTAGGTACTATACCGGGTGAGTTTTTTTATCTTGAGACAGTGTTATAACTCAAAAACAGTGCATTATATGGAAAAAAGTTTCAAATAAAAGTTTGTTTATATCGAAGGGGAACTAAAGTACGCTATTGTTTGTCGACCTAGAACAAGCTTTCAAGGGTATTCCAAGGTCAAGTTCTGTTTTTTAAATAGAAACCTATATTTTTCTTTCCATTGCCTAAATCTACAAAAAAAAACTTTACAACTTTCATAAGAACTATCTTTTATACGACATCAAATAATGAAAAATATTAAATCAATTAGATCTCAAAAAAAATTCTTAATAATTATTTTTAACAATCATTCAACTTAATTATCAAATAATAATGATCAAATAGTCAGGGAAAGAATTATAAAAAATTTTTATATATTGTCATTTTAAATTGAAATTTGATATTCTTAATGTTGATTAATTATTTGGAGAAATCCTTTTAATTGAGAGATGTTTGTCAGGGGTCAGTGATCCTAATTAGATCAATGTCCTCATAATTATTATTATTAATTGAATGAAATGAAAATTTGCTGTATTTGTACTTGAGACGCTGCGCATATCTACTGAGAGCACACCAAGATTTATGTACCATTTTATATTTCATATAATTTTGTATATTATGATAAAATCCATAACAACTCTGCCTGTGTACAATTTATTTATAAAATTAATTGTGTCGCTAATACTGTAAGATTTAATTTTGTAATTAACAACTTTGGATTTTTTGTAAAAAAATTTTTATTGTATTTTTACATGTGTGCTCTATCGCTTTTTTCAGCTCTTAGGAACTGATGATGGCATTATTTAATTAAAGCCGAAACGTTTTCCATAATTGGGAGTTTTTTATTCAGCAGAGGCTAGCCATTGGCTGAATTCCTCTCCATTACTTAATTACAATATAACTATCTACACGAGAAATAAACTTTTTTAAACTCAAGAATTTTATCTAGCTCTATTAAGTAGAAAATAATCTCTTAAATCTGTGTATAATGAAGTTTTAAGATCATAATAAACACTTATTTTCATTGTTGTGACTTTTCGATTTAATGAATATTTATTTAATAATTAATTATTTTAATCATTATTATTTGATAATAAAGTTGAATAATTGTTTAAAATAATTATTAAGATTTTTTCAGATCTAATGGATTCATGTAATTTGTTTATTTGATATCGTATAAAAAAATAGTTCTTATAAAAGTTGTTCAGTTTTTTTTTTGTAGATTAAGTAGACGTTTAGAAAAATATTGGATTCCATTTAAAAAACATAACTTGACCTTGAAATACCCATGTTCTACGTCGACAAACAATACCGTAGTTTAGTTTCCCCCTCAATATAAACAAACTTTTATTTGAAAATAAATTTTTATAATTTTTCTAACTGATATAACAAAGAATAATTGACCTATCAATGAGAAGTGTTTTGACCGCGCTTTATTTGAAAAAGATATTTTATCACGAGACTATTGCGGATTATGCTATTAAAGTCTGTGGAGTCTTAAATCTGGACCAAGAGAGAAAAAAAGATGTGATCCACTTAGCTACAATCCAACGTCATTTTGCGTATAGCCCGCTAGACATTCGGATGGATCACCAAGTGAACTTGAGATCTCAGATGTTATATATTCAATCTCCCAGTACAGAGCGCTCGGCCTATTAGCATGTATGTTAGATTCTTGCCATAAATTAACCGAATGTTTTCTACATTTGATTCCTGATTGAATCAAATGTAGAAAACATTCGATTATTTTATTTGAAACTTTTTTCCATTTAATGCACTGTTTTTGAGTTATAAGACTGTCTCAAGATAAAAAAAACTCACTCGGTATACTTAGGCCCGGTTGTATGTCGCAAAATAAATCCTTTTACCACTAACCAAGGTAGATGGTAAAAAGGATTTACTTTGCGACATACAACCGAGCCTTAGATATAAAGATAAGACAAAACAATTATTTCTGCTGTATTTAAAGACATATTATGGCAGAAAATTTTCTAAATGCGAGTTTGGGAAATGCATTGTTTTTTTATAAAATACTAGCTGGGCTGATTTTATCTCTTGGTGGTTAAAATATTCATTAATAAAGGAATTAATTTTCTAGAAACTTTTGATATTTAAATAAAATTATTGTTTTTTTATATGATAATTTAATATAAGTATATATTTATATATAGGGAACCATACTGTCCAAATTATTGTCTAAATTTTTGGTTATAATACATTACAATTTTTTTTTTGTTTTGTAAAACGCCCTTTACTTTTCAAAATAAACTACTACAAAAAAAATAAATAAATATTTTACTTTTCCAATTTGCCACTTTCTTTTCAGATCCGCCCTTGATATAAGGGGTCGTCCATAAAATACACCATCAACAAAGGGAGGGGGGGGCAAATAGTCTAGTGCAACAATGTGTCGAAGAGGGGATTAGATCAAACGTGACGTCACATAGATACATCAATTTCATTTTTATTCTTTTAATAATCATACTCATAAAAGTACTATTTTTTCAAATAAATATATTTAATTTCTATTAATTTATACAAATTATTGTTCATATTTAATTTTAAGAAGGGGGGGGTATCGTGACGTAATTATAGCTCCAGAAAAAAAAACTTCTATTTAAAATAATTAACCCGAAGGTTTGAGTATTTTTGAAAATTAGATAGATTTTTTTCAAAATTACAACTCATGGTGAAAACCAATAATATATCAAAAAAGAATTTAATTAATGTCAAAACTTTATTAAAATAAAAAATAATAATTATAATAAATCCAAAAAATATGAGCCCCATTGTGCCCCTTTCGAGATCGTATTTTTTTTAATTTTACTTAAATATTATATTTTAAAAACACTTAAATAAAATATGAATTATTAAATTATTAGTGAATTAATTGAATCGGTCATTTTGAAAACCACCTAAGTCACACATTCAGAACTTTTCAGGAATCAATCAAAACTGTATAATTCACGAGTAAACGAATTTTCAAGAAATTTTTTGGACTGAATATAATAGTGATTGGACTTAAAAGTTTGTGAATATCGAATAATCTTTATAAATAAATAATAAATTTAAACAAAAAAACAGATAAACTATTCTTGAATTTTGTTGTTTTAGCAAGAAACACAGGGCTAGGTGGTATTAAATTTGAACAAAACAATCATATCAATGAAATTGTGTGGTTTAAGCCAGTGCTTCTTAACCTATGGGTCGCAAAGCAAATTCTTTGGGTCGCGCAGAGGAGTCGTAAATCAAATATTTTACTTATTATTATAAGTTGAAAAATATATTTTGATTTATTCAATACTATAAAAAATGAAAATATGAACAACACGCTCTTTTTCATTAAATTTTCCTTAGATCAAAAAGTACCTTTGGTTATCTTAATTGTTACAAAATAATATTATATGTGAGTTAAACAAAGTCATTATTGAAAATTGAAGAAAATTTCTCAAGTATCGTCTAAAAAAAGGTAATTAATTTTTTTTTGACTGGTCGAGACATGAACATATTTCTCAAATTTGGGTCCCAGCTTAAAAACATTAAGAACCACTGGTTTAAGCAATAAACGACTACTTCGGGGTACTGTTTGAAGAGGAAGGAATATACTGACGTGTATGCTTTTTATCGAGGGGTGAACCGCGACCTAAAATTGTGTACACCTACTTCCACTTCCACTTTCATTTCCAAGTAGAAGACAATAGATTTCTAATGAATTCCAAAGTAATTCCAAATAATTCCAAAGGCGATGTACACCTAATTCCAATCTCGGTTCACCCCTCGGTTTTTACTCATATTTATGAGTTTACCTTTAAGAGAGAGTTCGCGACAAAAAAACATGTTTGGAAAAATCTTGACTTAGGTGGTTTTTGAAATGACCGATTCAATTAATATTATTATTATTTGTTTTTTTTTTAAATGAAATTGATGGGAGTAGAAGTTACACCAAAAAGGTGCATCCCCTAAAGGCCTGGGTTGACCCCTCCATCGTGAAAAGAGGAAGAAGAGGGGATTTTATGGGCTGGGTAGGAGTCGAAGGTATCTATAGATGCGGGTCTTAAACAGCTGAAGGTTATAAGTCGCGGGGAAAACGGTAGCTGGAAGCGAGTTCTAGTCTTTGGAGGTAATAGGGATAAAAGAGATGGTTCGATTTTTATCCAATTTGACAGCGAAGGGGTCCTGAGCTTTCGAAAACCGCGTGTTTCTAGTAAAGAGGGCTTTAGGGGGGATAATTGATTTCAGCTCTACTGAACAGACACCATGATAGTATCTATAGTAGCCATAAACGGTTTTCGGTGAGCCTGGGAGTCGAGTGAGTTAATTAGAGCCGGGTCTCCTATTAGTTTAATTGCACGCTTCTGAATTGCATCCAGTGTGGCAAGAGAATGCTTGGAGACCCCTCTCAGAAGAGATTCGAAAAAAGCTATAACAAGGGGAAGTGAGAGGGGGTAGAAAATGTCTAAATTTATAGTGACGTATTTTATGGACAGCCTCTTATATCTAAGTTGTCAATACAATCGCATCGCATGTGCATAATAGAAATATATATATATACAATTTTAATACAATAAATAAACTAATAAAAAAAAAATGAATTACAATTGTCAAAAATCAAATCCAATAATTCCATACAAAATGAAATTCAGATCTAAGTTAAAATATATAATACAAATTAAATATATTTTTTTAAAAAAATGTATAAATAATTTGTCCTATAATTTTGATCAAAGTGGAATTTCCTCCTGCTTATATATATACCTATACTTAAATAACATTATATATGTACATGTGTGCCTAGTTTTAAATACTGTATATATAATGTATAATTAAAAAAAAAATTACAAATCACAATGTTTGTTTATTATTATTTTTTTTTTTTTGTTATCTAGATCATAGTCAATTTGTTATAACCGTTATTTTCAATATGTCCGTTTAGGAAGCCGTTACTTTTTGCAGATCTTTCCAGTTCACTGTGCTCGGATATTGGATGTAACGACGGGTAAGTAGATTTTGTTGATTTCCAGGCGTTTTGAGTAAAAGGCAATAGAGTTTGTTGTTTTTGCTCATTTCGTGAATCATATTTCGCCTAGGTAAAAAAATATATACATATATTAATAAAAAAATAAATACAAATCTTTTATAAAAAACAATCATTAAACGTTTAATCCGAGGGGTGAACTGCTACCTAGTATGCTGTACACCTACTTCCACTTGTATTTCCAAATATCCCCAAGTCCTTCCAAATATTTCCGAGTACTTTCAAATATTTCCAAGTACTTCCAAATACTTCCAAATATTTCGAAGTACTTCCAAAATACTTCCAAAGAGGTGTACACCTACTTCCAATCGCTGATCACCCCTCGGTTTAATCAAACCCAATTGTTTTGGGAGAATTTCCCACGTTAATGTGAAAAAAAAAATAAAAAAAAGTTGATTTTTCTAAGGCTTAATGAGGAAAAGGAAAAAAAATGTTTTTTTATGCTTCTGTCGAGGGGTGAATCGTCTTTGGAATTCATTAGATAATCTATTGTCTTCTACTTGGAAATGAAAGTGGAAGTGGAAATAGGTGTACAGGATTTTGGGTCGCGGTTCACCCCCCGGCTTCTGCTAAGGAAGAGGAAAAAAGTTTTAAACACTGCTGTGGAAGGATTTTATTTGTTTCCTTCATTGACCCCTAGAAACCCTGAAGAAGGAGGGAAGAATCATCCGAAACGTCGGTTTGAAGGGAAAGGAGGAGGGAATCCAATAGATTACACCTTATTTGAATATGTGTTAATTTTTTCTTTCCGCACTACCCCTGGGCTGTCATCCATTACTTTCAATTAAAAATTTCTACTAGTGCTTGGATTCGACTTATGAGGGGACGTCGACCCCTATTATATGCAATATAATCATATCTATTAAAATCTTTGATTTCACCTAAATTTATTTCTTTATTAAAAAACTAAGTTTTAGTAAAGGATGTTTTTAAAAACAGTACAGCCTTAGCAACGAATCAAAAATTCTAAGTGTAAAATTTCGTAGATGGCATCTCGAGAAAATCCCTTGAAACAAAATTTTTTCTATTTTATTTTTTACATAACAGGATTAATAATGTCTTAACCAGTGGATGGAGTGCGGTCCAGGGATGCTGTGGATGCGGCGCATCCCTAAAATTTCATAACTTCAAGAGTATTTTCCTAACGTGTCAAATTTGTAGCTTTATTTGGCTAAGCTTTAATTTAAAATTTATGCAAGAATTTCCCAGATTTCATATTTGAATCACTTCAGCTATCTTTAGTGAAAATACTTTGATTTTATAGAGAAATTAAAATGTACACTCGACTCCAGGATTTCATTTAAAATTTAAAAATTGTATAAAAAAAAATTATTCGTGAATGATGAAGTAAAAGCTGTTTTACCAGAAGTATTTGATTTAATTGGGTTGAACTATTACCTTCCGAAAGGGTGTCTGTTGAACGTTCATTTTTAACTATGAAAACAATTAAAACAATCACGAGAAGTAGTCAAAATGAAGATATTAGACTATCCGCTCTGTCTTTAATATCAATTGAAAAAAATATAATGTTGAATGTGAAAAAAAAAAAAAAAAAATTATTTTGCGGTTATCGATGAATTTTGTGAAGATAAAAAAAATGAAGGGTTCCCTGATTGAAAAACCACCGCCCACCCCTGGTGTTAACCAATTGGATAAATGGTAAGAAAAATTGGATCCTAATGATCCATGATATGAAATTATTTTAAAACTATTTAGAAGTTTCTAGAAATTTTAATTTTCGAGATAGTAAGCCATTTAGAAGGATACATCCACACACTTTAAACATATTTTTAGTGCATTTTTGGCCTCCTGCAGGGTCAATACTAAAAAAATTTGAAAATTTAGGTTCCTAATTGTAGACTTATTGTAGTAATTCATCGCCAAACACTTGGCATAGTTTACGAGCGACCTCATTGGCTTTTAGCCCTAGTTTAAACTCGTAAAGCAAAAATGACCGAACTCTTGAGCGATCAATAATTTTCTTTCAGACATTGAATATCAAATGGATTAAGTTTGAATAACCTTATTTACAAACAAAATAAATCTGCATTGAATCAAATGGTCCTAATTTGATTGACTTAATTAATCTTTTATAAAAAACAATCTTTAATCGTTTATTAAAATACTAAAGTAGAATATTTCTCTCTTTTTACTTTCACATTTCTATAGAATATAGTAATATGAAGTATTGCGATGGCCAGTCTGGTTTTCAATGGAATTTAAATAGAATTCAAAAAAAAAGTTGCTTTATGTAATTAATATAAAGCAACATTAAACAAATAAAATAAATAAATTATCTTGGCGATGAAATTTCCTTGAATAAAATAAAATGTATAAATATTTAAGAAAAATGATTTTGCTCTAAAAATGATTGATAAATATTAAAAAAAGAGCCTATATTTTTTTTTTTAATGATAATGATGAGAGAAGGAGTTACACCAAAAAGGTGCAACCCCTAAAGGCCCCGGTTGGCCCCTCCATCGTGAAAAGAAGAAGAAAGAATTTTATGGGTTGGGCGGAGGTCGAAGGTATCTGTGGATATGGGTCTTAAATAGCTTAAGGTTATAAGTCGCGGGAAAGATGGTGGCAGGGAGCGAGTTCCAGTCTCTGGAGGTCATAGGAATAAAAGAGTTGGCGAAAGCGCTTGTTCGACTTTTATCCAATTTGACAGCGAAGGGGTGCTGAGCGTTAGAAAACCGCGTGTTTCTCGTAAAGAGGGCATAAGGGGGGATAAGAGATTTCAGCTCGACTGAACAGACACCGTGATAGTATCTGTAGTACAGGGAAAGGGCAGAAACGGTTCTTCGGTGATCCAGGGAGTCGAGTGAGTTGGTTAGAGCCGGGTCTCCTATTAGTTTAATTGCTCGCTTCTGAATTGCATCCAGTGTAGCAAGAGAATGCTTGGATGCACCCCTCCACAGATGAGAGCCATATTCGAGACAGGGACGAATTTGAGCCTTATACAGCATAAGAAGTTGACTGGGAGTATAACAGCGTCTAGACCTAAATAGGAGACCAAGCTTGCGCGCTGCAGCTTTAGCAGTGGTTGAGATATGGTCATTCCATGAAAGGTCAGACCCTAGAGTTACGCCTAGCATTGAAATTTTAATTATATCTGACTTTTTGGTGTTTAAAATTTCTAATATTAATCTTTTTTCTAAATTCGACTATTTCTCTATAGAAAAATCAAAATTGTTGTGTAGAGATTAAGTCAGCAGTGATTTGATGGTTGTTGATTTATTATTATTGTTATGTTTTTGGATTTTCAATAAACATGTTCATCTAATCGTATTGATCCAATTTGTGAACCTTTACAAGGTGTCATGAAATACCACGCTTCTTAGTTAGAAACAGGATTGAGCCCAGGAGAATTAATGTACGAAAGAAGGATAAGAACAACCATGTTGCTCTGATGGGATAAAATCAGTAATTCCCCCCAAAGCATGCTTTGCGCGTAGCACGCGTTTTGCAGATTCCCAACACTCTTTCGCAGTCAAATTAGAAAAGTGCCGGACCACTTCATTCGCCAATACGTATATCCATCCCCATGACTTCAAGGAACTGGAACTCTCTCCCAGCCTCCATCTTTCCCAGCACTTATAATCTTCAAACCTTCAAAACCCGGGTGCACAAACACCTACGCCTCCACCCTCTCACTTAATCAACTTTCCCTTCTCTTCGGTAATGCAAGGGTCTTTCGAGATCCATAGGAGCTGCATCTTTACTGGTGCGCCCTTTCTTGCATTCAATTGAATAAAAAAAAAAAAAAAACAAAGATTAAGTTGGCAGTGGTTTGGTAGTTGTTGATTTATTATTATTATTGTTATGATTTTGGATTTTCCATAAACATGTTCATCTAATCATATTGATCCAATTTGTGAACCTTTACAATTTTGTCCCAGGTTAGTTGAATGGCTACATTCTGAATTTGTTATTCTAAATGTATATTTATGTTCGTACATTCTAGATTTTAAATAGTGTTTTGTCTGCCCTATATATGTCCCATCACAATCTAAATAATCAATTTTGTAAACTAAATTAATTTGATTTAAGAAAGGATTATAATTAATTAAAATTAATTGTATTTAAATTCCATTGAATAAGAGAGAAATTTTACCGAAACGTTTGGATTTTAATAAATGTTTGAAGATTGTTTTTTGATAAAAGATGTATATTTATTTACACAATAGGGGGGATTCTACGGTAACCGTGGCGCCGCGATCTGACGATGGATTCTTATAGTACTCGCCAAAATAATACGAAAATTAAGAATACCATTTTTCGAGATTTCGCCTAGTTTTCGAGATAGCGAGTTTAAAAAATACAGTTGTTTTTTATTTATTTTTTTATTTTTCAATTGATTTTTTATAGAAACCATGGAAACCGTAGTATCACGGGTTCCGTGTGGCGCCGCTATCTGACGACGGATTCTTTTAGAACTAGTCAAAATAAGTCGGAAAGTAAAAATAAACTAACGCCAACCTATTCGCCTAAAAACCAGCCCGAAATGAAGATATACGAGCCGAACCTGAACGACTTTTACATATTCAAATATTTTTTGGCATTTACTAATTATTGTTTAATTAATATTCAATTGAACCAATCTGAGTTGCTAATCCGTCGTCAGATAGCGGCGCCACACGGAACCCGTGATACTACGGTTTCCGTGGTTTCTATAAAAAAAAAACAATTGAAAAATAAAAAAAATAATAAATAAAAAAAACTGTTATTTTTTAAACTCGATATCTCGAAAACTAAGCGAAATCTCGAAAAATGGTATTCTTCATTTTCGTCTTATTTTGGTGAGTACTATAAGAATCCATCGTCAGATCGTGGCACCACGGTTACCGTAGAATTACCCAATAGGGGGTATAATAGAGTTGAAAAGTTTTTGTTTTGCCGAGAGTAGCAGAGTTGTTGATTCACAAAGAGAAACAAAGAGGTTGTCCTCTGCTTGATGCAAATAAAGTTCCAGTGACGAAGGAACACCAAGTTTTCAATATCCATATGATATTGACTCCATGAAAAACATTTATAATTGAAGAAAGACTGATGATGAAGACCAAGTCTTCGAAACTATAGTCTCAAACAAATAAATAATATATATATACAGATATATCATCTTGATATATATGTGTATATGTTTATTTGCATCAAGCAGAGGACAAACTCTTTGTTTCTCTTTGGGTATAATAGAGGTCTGTAAACAGATGATTAAATGAAAAACGACAGGACTTTTTACAGAGCCTGGTAGTATTCATACCTTATTATAATAGAACAC
The DNA here is from genome assembly GCA_024734495.1 of Forficula auricularia. NCBI lineage: Eukaryota > Metazoa > Arthropoda > Insecta > Dermaptera > Forficulidae > Forficula > Forficula auricularia. The sequence continues at coordinate 555,368 of JALMQS010000647.1, read as the reverse complement.
GCCAAGAATTGCCATGGTCATGCCTAAAATATTAGTCCATGTTACTGGATTGCCCAAAATAAATAAGGAAACAGATATAATGAATATCCGTTTGGAAGCATTGGCGACAGCGTAAGTTAACGGGGTCACGAGATTCAGTACACTAAAGGCGATTATATTCTGTAACCAATTTAAGACTCCGTCAACGAAAAGTAACGCAGCGATTTTGTAATCATCGCCCGCAGTCTGAAAAAAATACAAAAATACAATAAATAAATTATGTAGATTAGAAAATATTTAAATTAGAAATTACATATAACATTAAATTAAAATAAGCTGACGTGTTCTGATGTGGCCATCCACTTGACTTTACCACACAACCTGGCCTCTCACTTATATTTAATATTTAATAAAATTACCATATTTATAATTATGTAGCAGAGGGGGGTTAGTTTTTGCATTTTTACACTTCTGGGGGCCCACTGATTATAAATACAAAATTTGGTTGAGTTTGGTACAAGAGCCTAGATTTTCATTTTTTGACCATCCCCCCCCCCCCCCATTTTGGATGGTTAGTTTTTGCATTTTTGGGCTTCTGGGGTCCCACTGATTATGTATACAAAATTTGGTTGAGTTTGCTCAAATGGCCTAGATTTTTAATTTTTAACCCCCCTTAATTTTGGGTCGATATGCACCAAAATCTAATCAGTTCTTAATCTCAATGGACCAAAACTAAGTGTGAAATTTGGTTTTGATATTCACACTAGTTTTTGAGCTAGCTCGTCCACAAAAAATTGGTAACGCACAGACTAACTAACAGACATTTTGACAAAACAATTATTTTCTCGAAAAATATAATTTTTTCAATGTTCACTTATTAGGGCTTTTTTGTAGACCGAAATGCCATGGTTTCGCTCAATTTTTTAATCAAAATAGTTTCAGCCGATTTTGAGATATTTCGAAAAAAAGAAGGAAAAAACATCTTTTTTTCATGCACGATTACAATACTTGACCATACCCTGAATGGTAAGTATAAAAAGTAGGTAAAATTTCAAGGTAGGTTTCACAATATAACCTACGTTTTGAAATTTTACTTAGTTTTTATTAAAAATGTTTCACCATGAACCGACAGATAACTCTTTAAAAATTATTAAATGAAAAGCCACGGACTTGAGACAGATAACATAGTCATATCAATAGAGTTGCGTTTTTTAATTTTTTTAATACGGAAGGATAAAAAATTTATTTTACGGTAGTAAATGAACAGCGAAAGTTAAATAATTTATTAAATAATTTTAGACCGTTAATTTAGAAATTATTTATTATTTCTGAAAAAATGAGAAATTGAAATTGAGAACCCAACGGCCGAAGAATGCTTTAACCAACTACACTACGGGTTCCGATCAATTATTTTACCGATATTATATTATGGATTGTGTATTATTATCGGTAAAATAATTGGAAAATTGACTTGTTACTAATTTCTAATTTTAATATCATTTTTTGATGATCAATTATACCCCAAACTCTACCAGCATGCCTAGTTTTAGCATTCCAGAATTTTTATATTTTCACTGTATGTTAATTTAGTCTATAAATTTCACCCGTTGATTTCGGGCCCCAATGAAGTGAAAGTTTCGGTGTTTCAAGTTCCTCTTTAATTAATGTGCCAACCTTTACCAGTATGCCAAATTTCAGCATTCTAGGTTCATTGAATTTTTAATATGTGTTAATTAAGTCTATAACTTTCACCCTTTTATTTTAGAAGAAGGGGAAGTTTCGATTTTTCGATTTTTCCCATTAATTGTACCCCAAACTTTACCAGCATGCCAAAATTCAGAATTCTAGGATCAGAAGAAGTACTAGAATTTTGATGAGTGAGTGAGTGAGTGACGAAAAAGCCTATCTTTGGCTTCTTGTAACTTGGACCGTATAAGCAATAGAAATATGAAATTTTGTAATTTAGTTAAGCTTATGGACCAGTATTGTGGAAAAAAATTTCAGCCATGTAGAGGTTTCCAGTACGAAGTTACAGAGGCGTCAAAATGGCCTAAGTTGTTTCCTGTAAAAGGTAGTCTGGCAGTGGACGCCGAATCAAACTTGGCTGGGGCACTGCCGTGCCCCCAGATTTCTAATTTTAATAAATCGCAAAACATTAATGACTTCATTTTACGCCTTGTGCTATTAATAAATAGTAATTTATAAATGGAAAAATATGTATATTCTAAAACAAATTTTTCTATAACTTAGAATAAATATAAAAATTAGAATTTCGAATTTATTTATTTATTTATTTGATTATTTATCTCTATTTACAGATTAGAAAGCTTTCCACAAAAATATGAATTTAAAAATTTCAAATTTATATAAAAATTCCAATTTTCGATAAATTTCGAATTATTTCTGAAATGAACTTTGGAATTTAATTATGCTAAAAATCTACAGCACTACGTCGCATCGTTACGGTGTACACTAGCTCACGGGAATCAAATGGGTGGGCCCGATCTTGTATAGTAGAGTTTGGTTTTTAGATATATTTTTTAAGCTTTAATGTATTTAATAATTTAATATAAATAATTCATATTTTATTTAAAAGTGTTTAAGATAAAATATTTAAGTTAAATTAGGAAAAATATATATATTAATATTTCATTATTCGTGTCCATGATTAATAATTAAAGGAATCGTAGGGAGTTGGACAAGACTTTAAATTAAATTAAATACAAGTTTTGATTAAATATGCCATACGTTTCGTTGCTGTTTTGCAACTTCTTCAGTGGCTCATTTATTAAACTTATTTGTCAGGATTTTTTACTACGAGAAAAAACATTTCAAACAATATTCTTTTTTCTATCACAATTCATTCAATTCATCAACTAACATAAAATATAAACCTTTTAAACAAATTAATTGTTTTTTGTCGAAAAACTAAAAGAATCAAATTGAACAAAGAAATTTTTTTTAAGATGTCATTAAGAAGATTATTATGTACTAAGATAATAAATGAGCCACTGAAGAAGTTGCAAAACAGCAACGAAACGTATGGCATATTTAATCAAAACTTGTATTTAATTTAATTTAAAGTCTTGTCCAACTCCTACGACTCCTTTAAATATATATATTAAGTGGATATCGATGAGGCAGTCCAAAAAGAAGAAGATAATTTACACTATTTTTTTATTCATAAAACCGACGTTTCGGAGGCTATTCCCTCCTTCTTCACTACATTATAATTCTCTACATTATAATTCTGCTGAGAATGATACACAATATATTATTGTTACTGCCACTGAAAGAGGAGACAGAGGGGAATTTCGCATTGGATTTCCTTCACTGACTTTTCAAAACCCTGAAGAAGGAGGAATAGCCTCCGAAACGTCGGTTTTATGACTAAAAAGATAGTGTAAATTATCTTCTTCTTTTTTTGGACTGCCTCATCGATATCCACTTAATTCACTTATCAGTCCGTCTCCAAAAATTACTCCATATATATATTACCTGAAGGGTTAATTTTTTCAATTTATTTATTTAAAAATAAATGAGCGACGTTAGAAATTAATATAGGGGCGGGGGGGGGGGGTTAAATTATTTTAAAAAAATCACGATGAACTTAATTAATAAAATTAATTTAAGATTCATACAGATATACAAATTTGTTAAATATTATGACATTCTGGAGAATCCTTTAAATAAATTTAAGATCTGATGAAGAAATGCCCACTCAAGGCTATTTTTACTTTATCCAATGCGAAGCATGGGAGAAAGTATTGGAATCGCTCTCGCGGCAAGCGCGACTTCAAAGGGTCCTCAGGTAAAGACTACGGAACCCATAGACTCAATTAAGGTCACAAATTGAAGTATTCAATGAGATTGAATTTTAGCACGGGACGGTTTTGCCAGAAATTACCTGGAATCTCGTCGAGAGGCCAAAAAGTGCCATTTTTTTTGGAAGTGCGTGCGGATGGATGGATGTATGTGTGTGTGTGTGTGTGTGTGTTATCGTTTTTTTCGTCCACGATTTTTTCCACACCTTTGCGCTGATTGAAATGAAATTGAAAACCTACCATTAGTTTAACAAAATGAAGCGCTGATTAGTTTTTGGTACATATCGGTCCACAAACATTAGTACTTTATTTCGGTACTTTTTTAGTTTTTTCTAAATATCTTGAAAATGACTTAACCAATTTTGATGAAATTTAATACCCTAATTAAGTACCTTGGGGACCACAAGAAAGGTTAAATAAAGTTTTTAGTAAAATTATATTTTAAAGTACTTTACTCAAGAACATATTAATATTTCAAATGAATTTGGATAAAGTTTAGCAACGATCCGTTGCAGTTTATTTTGTTTATTTTAAGGATGACAAGCCTCCCCGACATCCATGCTTAATTATTTATCAATAGAAAATACCTATAACTTAAAGATATTTAAAAAATGTACGTATTTTAATTTCATTGAAGTTTTTTCTTCATATTTTGAATAAAATAAAAGTTTATCAAGAATTCGTATTCGATAGTTAGTAGAAAAATAGAATATAGATAAAAATATAAAAAAATAAGATAAAATTTATCGCTAAATTACCTTTCATTTGTTTCTTAATAATAAAATAATATAGGTATATTTCCCATCAATGTTATAGTATTTTCTATCGATTGGGGGGGCTCTGCAAATTTTTTTATTATAACGGCCACCCTAATATATAATTTGATAGAGAGTATAGTTTCGAAGGTTTTGACCTTCACCCTCAGTTTTTTTAATTAGAAATATTCTATCTTCTATCTGTAATTACTCATAGGTTAAAATTTCCGATTGAATTTAGGCAAATTTGTAAAATCTTTTCTGCTACGTTTTTTTTTTTTTATGAAAATGATGAGAGAAGGAGTTACATCAAAAAGGTGCAGCCCCTAAAGGCCTGGGTTGGCCCCTCCATCGTGAAAAGAAGAAGAACGAATTTTATGGGCTGGGCGGGGGTCGAAGGTATCTGTGGATACGGGTCTTAAATAGCTGAAGGTTATAAGTCGCGGGAAAGATGGTGGCAAGGAGCGAGTTCCAGTCCCTGGAGGTCATAGGGATAAAAGAGTTGGCGAAAGCGGTTGTTAGACTTTTATCCAATTTGACAGCGAAGGGGTGCTGAGCGTTTGAAAACCGCGTGTTTCTCGTAAAGAAGGATTTAGGGGGGATAATTGATTTCAGCTCAACTGAACAGACACCATGATAGTATCTGTAGTAGAGGGAAAGGGCAGAAACGGTTCTTCGGTGAGCCAGGGAGTCGAGTGAGTTGGTTAGAGCCGAGTCTCCTATTAGTTTAATTGCTCGCTTCTGAATCGCATCCAGTGTAGCAAGAGAATGCTTGGAGAAACCCCTCCACAGATTAGAGCCATATTCGAGACAGGGACGAATTTGAGCCTTATACAGTATAAGAAGTTGACTGGGAGTATAACAGCGTCTAGACCTAAATAGGAGACCAAGCGACGTTGGCGATCACTCTGGCGAAGACATCCCTGTTTTCTGCCGCGCGGAACAGTTCTCCTACGCTTTGTATGCCGGTCGATTCCCTATTATTTCTTAACCAGGATTGCTGTTTTCTCCCGGGTCCACGACGACCCTCAATTTTTCCTTTGAGAATCAAGTGAAGCAGTCTATATTTACTAACTATCAAGATGTGACCAAGGTAAGAGATTTTGATAGTGTTCCCTCTGTGTGTTTAAATTAAAATTTAATTTAATGAAAATGATAATCAGTTGAAATTTTAAGTACTCTCTCTAAGTATTGACTGTGTACAAAAATTCAAAGGGATTGGTTTTTTGGTAGTAAGTGTACGTAGTAATTGTACGGTATCAACTCCCTTAAGCCTGCTTTGATTCCAACTTGAGAAATTTTATTTAGAGGTAGTTGAAGATCTTGAATGTTTTCAGACAGGATCACAGTGTAATCGGCATACTTAAATTGTACTAACTGGTACGCCATTTATTTTTACCCCTAGATCTAGTTCTAAAAATCTTTTCAATAAAATAAAAATGTTTAATACTAACCAGTGAAGAATGATTCATGATATTTTTCAGATCAACAAATACCCAAATTGGAAGAAACAGAATAAGAGCCAGCCTTCCTAATATGTGTAATAATCTTAAATGATGAACACCTGTTTCATGGAGGACCTAAATAAAAACAAAAAACAACATTTGATTAAAATTAAGAATATATATAATTAATGCATTGGGCTTAGCAATGCTTACTTGTCAATATTGACAAATACAGATGTCCAGGTATAATAAACATTGAGAAAGGGGGTGAAAGAATTGTAAAAAGGTAGAGAAGAAAAAAATTTATTTTTTATTTTTATATATTGTCATTTTAAATTCGAATTTTTGTTATTCTTAATGTTTGTTAATTATTTTGAGAAATCTTTTAATTAAGAGATGTTTGTGAGGGGTCAGTGATCCTAATTAGATCAATGTCCTCATAATTATCATTATTATTAATTGAATGAAATTGAAATTTGCTATATTTGTACTTGAGACGTTGCGCATATCAAGTGAGAGCACACCAAGATTTATGTACCATTTTGTATAGTAATTCATATAATTTTGTATATTATGATAAAATCCACAACAACTCTGCCTGCAGACAATTTATTTATAAAATTAATTGTGTCGCTAATACTGTAAAATATAATTTTGTTATTAACAAGTTTGGATTTTTTGTAAAAAATTTTATTGTAATTTTACATGTGTGCTCTATCGCTTTTTTCAGCTCTTAGGAACTGATGATGGCATTATTTAATTAAAGCCGAAACGTTTTCTATAATTGGGAGTTTTTTATTCAGCAGACGCTACCCATTGGCTGAATCCCTCTCCATTACTTAATTATATATATATATATATATATATATATATAATTATAATACTTACTCTTGTAAAAATAATTATATTTAGAACCTTTTTTTATAGCGATTAAATCTGTGATTCAGTGAGAAAAATGTTCACCTTTGAAAAAAATGCAAGGTGCCTTATCAAATAAATAGAGTTGATTCATAAAGAGAATTAATGAGGTTATCCTCTGCATAACTTATATACATATATATATATAAATATATTCATTATTTATAGGGAAATGTTTATATGCATCAAGTAGAGCACAACCTCATTGATTTCTCTTTATGGATCAACAGCTCTGCTACTCTCAGGAAAACAAAATCTTTTCAATTTGATGATTTTTTATATTTTAAAAATATTTTAAAAATTATGGACAAAACAGTAAAAGAATTTTGAGATAAAATAGATCTTAATAAAGAGAGTAAGTTTTGTTTTATCATTCCTTTCTTAAATCAACAATTATTTAATATTCTTAACATTTTAACCTCGGTGATTTCTCTTTAAAAGAACAAAGTTTCTATGACCTTCAGTTTTTGAGTTATCGTGGGTGTCGAAATCCAGAAAAATGCATACCTACATGAAAAAGATTTACCTTCAAATTAAAGATATTATTTTAGTTTATTAAAATTCTTCCAGAACTTAAGTGACTTGATTTAAATTTTTCGTTAAATTGAAGGGTTGGTTTTGTCACAAATATAACAAAACAATAATTTCAATAACTATTTGAATTATTCAATTGATAACTATACAGTTTCGGTCACCACTGGTCGACCATCCTCAGTAGTTATCTCGTTCAAGAACAGGAATTTGTCATTTCACATGAAACATTCATTCCTAAATCTTCAATATAGATACATCACAGAATTCATTACAATCACACACACACACATATATATATATATATATATATATATGTGATATATATATATGTGTGATATATATATATGTGTGATATATATATATATATGTGTGATTGTAATGAATTGTGTGATGTATCTATATTGAGAGGCGACTGTGGGTCAGTGGGTAGAGTGCTGGCTCGCTGACTCGAAGATCGCTGGTTCGAGACCGAGTCTCGGCAGATAGATATTTGCAGTCGCCTCCTCTTGGAAAGTAATGGCAACCTACCAAGAGTATAATTGCCTAGTAACCTCTCCAAATTAGCCGTTCGGAACCGGCGTTAAAAAGTGAGGTCCCGTATATCTGTGTAAAACAACTAAACACACTCAGCACAGGTATATGTGGAGAGGAGCCGACACCCGTTTCGGGTATGGCACTCGAAGAAGAAGATCTATATTGAAGATTTAGGAATGAATGTTTCATGTGAAATGACAAATTCCGGTTCTTGAACGAGATAACTACTGAGGATGGTCGACCAGTGGTGATCGAAACTGTATAGTTATCAATTAAATAATTCAAATAGTTATTGAAATTATTGTTTTATTATATTTGTAACAAAACCAACCCTTCAATTTAAGGAAAAAATATTTTGGTTATGAATAAGCAAAAAACAAAAAATAATTAAAAATTCAATATTCAACTTATATATAATATAAATAATTACCTTTTTTGAAAAAATATTTTGCAGAGAAAATCCCATTGTAGAAGCTAGTGCACTTAGTAAACCCAAAACGTCGAATGAAATTTCCGTTAGAGTAGCGATCGCTACACCAGCAATTATAGGTACGAGGGATAAATAAACCTGAAAAATCAATTCAAGAATTATTAATGTGTCCAGTTCATGATGGGGGGTAGTTAGAAATAGTTAGATTATTATATGGAAAACACCATTTGGCATATTTTAGTTTTAATTTAATAATTTTTCGAACCATCCATGTATTCTATTTATTTATTATTTATTGCACAACAGCATAGTACAGACAGTAAATGAAACCCAAAACAAACATATCGTCGCCTTAGAGTGTAAACCTGGTAACTCACAACAAGGAAATTTTACAGGGCAGAGAAAAAACAAACAAAATTTAATATTGTTGTTATAGAAAGAAACTATTTTTCACATTTTTTTCTACAACTTACGATAGTAATTTTAAGTATCATTTTTACTTGGACAATGCTGCATTTCTTTTTCTTTCGAACGGTATTAATATGTCATATACATATTGTGATAAAAAATAGAGTTAGCAGGTTTACACTCTAAGCCGACTATAATATAATATAATTTTAATATTATTATATAGTAATAATATTATTAATAATTTTTCGTGGATTTTCATCGAAATAGTTAGGCTTTTTTCAAGAAACTAATTTGATTAAAATTTGTATTTTTATTTAAATCACACAAATAATTATAATTAATTATGTGTGATTTAAATAAAAATTCAAATTTTAATTAAATTAATCACAAAAATAAAAGCTTCAACAGCTTCACTACTAATAAACTAATTATATATTGTATATAATATATATATATATATATATTTATAATAGAAGATAAGTTGATACTCAGCGACTTCTAGCTTCTTTGAGTACGAGAATACGAATGTATTTAAATGATAAATGTTTCCAAAATAAAAATGTTTGTCAATATGAATAATAAATTCAAATACTTATCTTTATTAAAAATAATTTTAAATAAAAAATGCATAATGTTATAACAAGTTAGCCACATAAGCGATTGCGTGGCTAGTATGCTATAATAAAACGAATTTATCAATCGGGTATTTGAAGCCATGAGAAATAATAGATAAAATATTTCTAATTAAAAAGACTGTTGAGAAACTATAGTCTCAGACAAATAAAGTCAGTGGCTTATTTAGATTCGATACCGCCCTTGGGTATTAAATTTGGCCGTCCTTTTGGCGACCATATACAACTATACATGTGAATAATCAAAAGATTTAAATACAGGTTGGATTTAATTTAAAGAACCATTTATTACTAAAGCTACATATTTAAAAATTATAATAAAGAATTCATTATCTAATTTAGTTTAAAATTTTTCTTCGGGACTGCACACTGAAGGAATCAATTATATCGGAATAATCTAAATCTTTCTATTGAAAGTAAAGTAGTAATGAATTTAATCGTGTTTGCGACATAGTACTACGAAGATAACATTTTTGTCTACGTAGTATAGAAAAAGAGCTCTCTGCTGAGCAATTAGAAGTAGTCATGCACTTGCACAAAAATATGCGCAACGCGATGTTTAAGAACATAGATAAATGTCTTGGAAGCTTTTTCTTTGGAATTATTTCACAGAATTGTAGGACTGTACAGTGCAGGATTTACGTATAAACTACACAAGCTATAGTCCCCCAAAAAAATTGTCCGAGTGAGCAATATTGTCATATATACTTAAATATAGGTACTGAAGCATTATTTGTCCCATTTTAGTTTAATATGAATTATATTATTCCTTAATCCTTATAACATGTTTCAAGAGATTAGATAATAAGCCTTTGTAAATTGTGCCTTTTAAAAGAACTTTTGTATATTTTTACCAGAGTTTGCATTTTTAAGTTTGTTATTAAAAATGATTTTAAGTTAAATAAAGATTTATTATTTCACTATCTATATATTTCTTAATTGTATTTCAGTTTAACCCTCTAGGTATTCGAAAATCATATTTGGCAGTGACATATAATATCTGGACTTTTAAAGGGCCCCATACCTCAAATGGCTTGGGGCCTTATCAAGTCTAAATCAGCCCCTGGGGCTATATCATGAATTTGGAGGAATTCTCGAAAATGCAAGCTCTCATTTATGAAATATGTGAGATTATTATATTTTTATTTTTTTTTTATTTTTTGGTCATCATCATCAAGGGTTGAGCCGTTAGACCTGTTCCGGCCAAGACATTCTGCCAACGTCTTCTAGGGTGTCCGCAATCCTTTGGGTTTATAGTTCAAGGCATATTTTGGGTGTCTTGAGTCCTCCATTCTTTCGAGGTGGTTAATCCAATTTTTTTTATGTTGTTAGAGTTCGTAGCTGTGCTGGAACTGTATTAGGTGAAGGTGGTATCAGCCAAAGTTGGAAGTGCTGGGTTCAATAAAACACCCTGAATAAAAAGTTTCTGCCTGAATTTATTTGGCCATCTTCAGTTAATTGCGTTACAAAATTTACAAATAGAAGTTAACATTAATATATGTGTATTCTAATTATATAATATTACAAGAGTTGGTTATTTAAACTTACAGTTATACCAGGTGAGTTTTTTATCTTGAGACAGTCTTATTACTCAAATACAGTGCATTATATGGAAAAAGTTTCAAATAAAAGTTTGTTTATATTGAGGGAAACTAATCTACACTATTGTTTGTCGACGTAAACAGCTTGGGTATTTCAGGTCAAGTTCTGTTTTTTAAATGGAACCCTATATTTTTCTAAACGTATATTTAATCTACAAAAAAAAAAAAACTGAACAACTTTCATAAGAACTATTTTTTATACGACATCAAATAAACAAAATATTTAATCACTTAGACCTCAAAAAATCTTAATAATTATTTTTAACAATTATTTAACTTAATTATCAAATAATAATGATTAAATAATTAATTAATTTTTAGAGATCTAATTGATTCATGTATTTTATTTATTTGATGTCGTATAAAAAAATAGTTCTTGTGAAAGTTGTTCATTTTTTGTTTTTGTAGATTAAGTAGACGTTTAGAAAAATATTGGATTCCATTTAAAAAACATAACTTGACCTTGAAATACCCATGAAAGCCTGTTCTACGTCGACAAACAATACCGTAGTTTAGTTTCCCCCTCAATATAAACAAACTTTTATTTGAAACTTTTTTCCATATAATGCACTGTTTTTGAGTTATAAGACTGTCTCAAGATAAAAAACTCACCCGGTAATCAGTAGAGATTGTGGTGTTGGTGCAAGGTAATAAAGATAAGAGTAAATAAATATTTTATTTAATATGGATTTACTATGAGTTAAGGATACTGGGTCACTTATTTCACATTAAAATTAAAAAATTAAAGATATAAAATTTTTTTTTCCTTTTTTCAATATATATATTTCGGGCTATCAACCCATCTTCAGGAAATACAGAAAGTAACTAATTTAACTTATTGAACCTATTGAAATAAGTGACCCAGTATCCTTAACTCATAGTAAATCCATATTAAATAAAATATTTATTTACTCTTATCTTTACTCACCCGGTATACACAATGCGGTACACATATGTGATTGAACCTAGCATTGTCAAAAATAAGAATTGTAGCTTCATGTAAATTTATAATGTGCCTGCGCCAAAGGTTCAAAGATGAATGTAATGAGTTTATATAGATTTTTTATATAATTAAATATTTGATCCTTATGGGAGGTCATCATCAATCTCAATATTATTTATTTACATTCGATAGGCCAAATTAGAATTTAATTTATGCATTTTTCCTATTCCATCAAATTATACAATTTCATACCTACACGTCACAATCTTCAATTTATTAAAAACTCAAACAAAGCATTTTATTTATTTATATATTACTATCAAGAGAACAGCTATTGCCTCAGATCACATAAAATAGATGTGTAAATATTGATCATAAGTTCCCTGTATTTGATTCGATCGCGAATCGAATGCAGATGATTTTTGTCAAATATTAAATGAAAATAATATCCGAATTTATATATTTCTAACTTGGAATAGTGAAGTTAATTTTCTCATTAATATATCAAAGAATAATTAACGAGAATTGATTTTGATCGAGCTTTTTAAACAAGATATATATCGCAAATATATTGACAAAAATCATCTGCATTCGATTCGCGATCAAATCAAATACAGGAAACTTATGATTAATTAATGGCAAACACCTAACACACGTGTTAACAGATCGGGCGCTGTGGACTGGGAGATTGAATATATAACATCTTAACTTATGAGGAGTATTTTCTAGGTTAGGTTTCACAAAAGGAAATATTAAAACAAATGTATGTTTTTTGAGTTTGATTTTTGAGTGAATCAAACTCAAAAAAACATACATTTGTTTTAATATTTCCTTTTGTGAAACCTAACCTAGAAAATTCTCCTCATAAGTTACTTATAATGTTTCACCTAGAACCGACACCTAAATCCTTAAAAATTATATATAACATCTTAGATTTCAAATTCATTTGGTGATCCATATCAGTGTTTGATATAAAAAGTGACATGGGGGCCAATCGCGAAATGATGCTGAATTATAGCAAAATGGACCACATCTTTTTCATTCTCTCTTGGTCCAGACTTAAGACTCAGCAGACTCCAAAAGCCTCAACCAGCAGTAGTCTCGCGATATATATCTTGTTTAAAAAGCGCGATCAAAAACAATTCTCGTTAACTTCACTGTGTAAATATTGGATAGATACATGCAATCTCTTTTAAAATTGATAGCTTTGTCATCTGCTATTTTTATATATAGCATTTCGGCTATGGATCTTTTGTAGTGGTTATATTATTGAACCCAGCGCATCCAACATTGGCTGATACCTCTTCCTTCGTCTAATACAATTTTGTTTATATTTATCCCTGAGATTTGGAGTTCTTCTCTTATTTGACTATTTTTTATTTTATCTAGTCTTCCATATCCTTTGAAGCCTCTAAGGAAACGCATCTCCGCAGCTGTAATTCGACTGTGACTTCTCTCTTGGTCGTGACCCAGGTTTCATTTCCGTACAGGAACGTTGGTCTGGCGACAGTTTTGCTTGAACCTCCATAGATGTTTTCTTCAAGTGTCTCCTTATGGTGCCGCACACATGTTGAAATCGGTTTAATTTTTTATCCAGATCTACTTACGCCACCAGACATGAGCTCGCAACCCAGATAGTTGAATTGGTTGATTTTCTTCGATTATTGATCCATCTATAACAATCTTAGATCTTATAAGATGTTTGCCTCTAAAAGCCATAATTTTCGTTTTTTATGAGAATATTTTAAGATTGTATTCTCTGGCCATTTGTGAGAATATATGTACGGATCGTTGTAATTTATATTCACTATCCGGAATTATGAGCTGGTCATCCGCAAATAGTAAGGTATTAAGGTATATATATTTCTTTTTAGCAGTATGCCATCATTCAGATATTTTTCCAGCTTCTAAGAAGATCGTCTATATACCTATAAATTAAATTTATTGGTATGGTCAAAAAATTATTTTGCAACCCCTATAACTCTGCCGCCCTGGGATATAGTCCAATTAGAAGACCGTTTGTAAATACATTCCTGAATAAAGTATATCAGGTCTGTAAATATTTTTATAGAAAATACACATTTATTGTATAAAAATGGTAAAAAATATTTTATTCAAAGTATTGCCCATTGCTAGCTATACATTTTTCCCATCTCTCTGGCAATTTATGGATCCCTAGCCAAAAAAACATGTTGCTCTTTTGAGGTAAACCAATCATCGAGCCATTTTCGTATGAAGTGAAGCACTGCTCTGCAAATGCGTGTGCCATCGATCCAAATAAGTAGTAATCGGATGGAGCCAAGTCTGGTTAGTAAGCCGCATGCTAAAATATTTGCGCCTCAATGGTTTTCTTAAGCGGTTTTGCTCTGTGCGATGGTGCATTATCATGAAGCAAAATCACTTTGTGTTGCCTCTTTTGATGGTTTTTCACACGCGATGCTTGGTTGAAATCAATCATTTGTTGTCGCTTGTTCAGTATTAATGATTTCGCCAAGTTTTAGCGTTTGATCGTCATCTTCATCCAAGAATGATTGCAATTCAAACTTTTTCTATGGTCTTCCACGTTCTTCTTTTCTCACGTCAAAATCGTCACTTTTGAATTTTTTAAACCACTCAAAGCACTGTGATTTACCAAGAACATGCTCACCGTAAGCTTCGACAAGCATTATGCAGCAGTTTTCTTCAAATGGTAACAGAAAATCAATGCAATCGGCAAATCGTAGTTTTTAGGCACAAAATTCCACATGTTCAACGCAATTAAAAAATATGTATTTGTATTAAACTTGTATTATTTTGAGTTAAAATTATTTGGTAAATGTAAAAACAAAACTAGAGCCATTTATGTGGCAAATTCCGGTTTCATATTTACAAAACCTGAGTATATACATATTTATATTCATTATATATAAATGTATAAGTTTATTTGCATAAAGCAAAGGACAAACTCATTGATTTCTCTTTTATGACAATATATCAGTATTAGTTTATTTTTTATCATAGAAAATAGGTGAATTCACTTTTCCACGACAATTATGAATAAGAAAATCGTATAAGTTTATTTGCATAAAGCAAAGGACAAACTCATTGATTTCTCTTTTATGACAATATATCAGTATTAGTTTATTTTTTATCATAGAAAATAGGTGAATTCACTTTTCCACGACAATTATGAATAAGAAAATCACAATTTCTTGTGATTTGTTTAGAACTTACGTATTAACGCCACCGTAGCTACAAATAAAATTTTAAACTACAAATTTGAACTGAAATTGAGTTTATAGACTGTGATGTCTCAAATTGTCTCAAGTGAGCGCCTGTGGACGTTGGCAATTTTCACTTTTAGAACTTTTCATAGGTTCGGTTCTATTCATCATCTGGGTTCATTTGAATAAAAAAATGGGTTCCCGAACAAACTTTGGAAGGTTCGGTTTAGATATATATTCGAGCCGAACTGAATATATCTTAACTGAACCGGCAACAACTTTTACATATTCGAATTTTTTTGGGTATTTACTAATTATTTTTTAATTAATATTCATTTTCTAAAAGAATCCGTCCTCAGTAGCGGCGCTTAAAAACCGCCAAATCTGTAGCTGCGGTGGCGTTAATACGTTAGTACCTTGAATATATAACATCTCAGATTTCAAATTCATTTGGTGATCCATTCAAGTGTCATGCGGGCTAAACGTAAAATGATGTTGGATTATAGCTAAATGGATCATATCTTTTTCATTCTCTCTTTGTCCAGACTTAAGACTCAGCAGACTCCAAAAGCTTCAACCAGCAGTAGTCTCGCGATATATATCTTGTTTAAAAAATGCGATCAAAACAATTCTCGTTAATATGTTAATTATCTTTGATATATTAATGAGAAAATTAACTTCACTATTTCAAGTAAGAAATATATAAATTCGGATATTATTTTCACTTAATATTTGACAAAAATCACCTGCATTCGAAACGCGACTGAATCAAATACAGGAAACGTATGATTAACATTTAACATTTAACAATTAACATTAACATTAACATTTAAAAGAGACAGAATTCAATCAATCTTTTTCGGATTTTTTTAGTAGAAATATTATTAAATTATTATTATTAATATTATTAAATTGCGATATCAGAGGGATTCATCCCCCAGGAGTCGAACCTGAGGACTAACACGACTCCTGGGGGGGATGAATCCCCTGATATCGCAATTTAATAATATTTCTACTAAAATCTTAGAATTTGTCCGAAAAAGATTGATTGAATTCTGTACATCTTGGTTAATCTGAACCCGAGCTGATTTTTTGAAAAAACTACCAACTATTTTCAAAAAAAAGCTGCTCAAAACTTTAATTATACATTAACATTTAACAACATTTAGATCCTATGGAGCATAGCCATGTATACGGGTGTGAAACCTGGACAATTAGAGAAGCGGAGAGAAAGAGATTTCGAAATGTGGTGCTACAGAAGAATGATGAATATCAAATGGATGGATAAAATTACAAATGAAGAAGTTCTTGGAAGAATCGGATGGGGTACACACTGAGACATGGGGGACTGCTTAGGGATATCTTGGAGGGGGAGGTGGGAAAGAAAAGGGGAAGGGGAAGACCCAGATTAGAATATTTCAACCAAATAATTGGGGATATGGGATGCCAGACATTTAGAGAGGTCAAACAGCTGGCGGGGACAGAGTCGAGTGGAGACGGATTGTTGCATCAAAACAGTCTTAGGACTGTATACTCAATGATGATGATAGATCCTTATAATAAATAAATACTTGCCTTAAATGTCTGTTTCTCTCCGAGTATCAGTCTCGATAAGATTACTGTGAATAGGGGCATTGTGCCTTTAACTAAAAAAAAAAAAAAAGGATGAATTAGAACATATGGATTGAATTGTAATTGAGTGCTGGTGAATGAGATTAACTGTATGGGCATAGGAGACAGGCACCTTCCAAATACTGACATGGGAAAATACAGAGGCTAGAAACTTGCCTAACGCCAGAGGAACAATAAATTTGAAATAATATCGCCAACTAATGTCGACAAATCTTCTTACCCCCCATAAATTGAAAAACGGCCCCGAGTATATTGTTATGGATACGAGATGGACCATGGTCACTGTCATCGGGTAGGGGAACTCGCTGAGGAGGATTTTACCGATAACATTGTTACTACTACTCACGATATACCATAAAATACAGAGGAAGATGATCCGGAAGGCTTGACGTGCGACATATCTGTCAGCCATGCTGGCAATTGCCCCTACGCACACCGAACATATGTTGCAACGACCACAAGGGGATAAAAAAAGGCCAGCACTCGTCAACGACGGCGGCGGCGGCGAATGTCTCTGTGTGGGTGAATCCATGGAGAGATTTCGCAAACCCACAAAACTATTACAAATTATTCATAGAAATACAATAAAACATTTTAATAATAGACAAGAGATGGGTTTTTTTTGTGAATAAACAACATGTTAATTTATCAAATTCAAGAAAAATAATAATTTTTGACATTATAAGAGTGTATTTTAGTTGTTAGGTTGGTATCATGAAATCATATTTTAAAAGACGCGGGAAAAAGCAACATTAATCAAATATATATTTATATTTTTTTTAATTATTGATATATATTTATAATGTATATGTTAGGCTCAAAGAATAAAAACGTTTATTGAGCGAAAAAAACGTCCATAACGCGTTTTTTTTTAAAGTAAAGTCATTTAATTAAATTCAATTACAATAATTGTCAAATGATTAATCTATAATAATAAATTAACAATTTTAGAAATATATTTTACAAAAAATAGATTCCTTCTTTCAATATAGTTATAAAATAAATAAATAAATAAATCTTTATTCCTCGACCTGCTTATAGAGACACAAGTCCTCGGTGGCTAGGTCCTCCAAACACCAATACAATCTAGTTACAATACGAGCCTTCTAGTTACAATACGAGCCTACGGGCAGTAGTCTCGCGATATATATCTTGTTTAAAAAAAGCTCGATCAAAACAATTCTCGTTAATATAATTATTCTTTAATATATTAATGAGAAAATTATAAATTTATTTAACTTCATTATTTCAAGTTAGAAATATATAAGTTCAGATATTATTTTCACTTAATATTAGACAAAAATCACCTGCATTTGATTCGCGATTGAATCAAATATAGGAAACATACGATTAATTAATGGCAAGCACCTAACATATGTGCTAACAGATCGGGCGCTCTGGACTGGGAGATTGAATATATAACATCTCAGATTTCAAGTTCATTTGGTGATCCATCCAAGTGTCATGCGGGCTAAAGGCACGTTGGATTATAGCTAAATGGATCATATCTTTTTCATTCTCTCTTGGTCCAGACTTAAGACTTAAGACTCAGCAGACTCCAATAGCTTCAACCAGCAGTAGTCTCGCGATATATAAGTATCTTGTTTAAAAAAGCTCGATCAAAACAATTCTCGTTAATTGTGTTAATTATTCTTTAATATATTAATGAGAAAATTATAAATTTTGCTACAATACATTAACAAACATTCAATACAAATTAACTACAACAATTTAACAAATAATAAACAAGTACAAATAAAAAAAAATAAAAAATAGAAATGTATGCTCATTAACAAATAACATGACCATAGATTTCCATCAAAAGACAAAAAGTAATTTAAAAATTCCTCGCAAAAAACCCGATACCAGGAGTAAGCGACGCATTAGCCATCCCGGCATTTGCCATAAGTTGTTAAGGAAACCTGGTCAAAACCTTAACAAGGATGGTATGACCTCTCTCTACCTCAGCTAATCTCTGCTTGTGAGAACTAAATAAAATTTTGTACAACTCTAGGACTTTAGGACTTGACAAAATTTATAATTGATTTAATCATAGGAGACAGAGGACTATAATCCCAAGTAGTAATAAATAGACTGTTCCACAAATCAATGCCAGATCCTACAAATGAATGCAAACCTACATATTAATATCTGAATTAACTAACTTGTAGGAACCAGACCTATTTAAATTAATACCATTCTTCCCTAAATTCTTATAATCTAAATAACCATCTGAATCATCCTCATAACAAACACCAGCACTGGTTTCAACACCTATACTTCTAGTCCCAACCCTGGATTGACTACCCCTTTCAACCATATTATCTAAAAAAAAAATTTTTTAAATAAACAAAATATTTACCTTAGCAACGCAGAGATTTCCTTATTCCAGCCTAATTTCAAAACCAACCCTTGCTTTTCCTATCTCTAAATGGAAAGAAGAGTTAACAAACCCCCTCCTCCAAAAGAGACAAAAAAAGAACTAATAAAAACCTACCAAAAAACTTCAAATTCGTAAGACAGCTTTTTGTTTACCCACTGAACTTCAAAGATATAATAAATTATTATTATTATTTCCGCCCATAATTTGTATTAATTTGAAAGTTTATAATAGGAAAAAAATAAAGACAAGTTTTTATGTGTGACTTTTTTATTTATCAGCCGACTTCTTCTTTTAAATCCAACCATCACAGTTCACAGAAAATAGGAATGATAAGGGGGTTATTGCATCGCGCTATTAATCTCAATGGAGAGATATTTCATAAGGATAATTTGGAAAGAGTTGAAAGATGTATACTTAAGAAAAATAATTACCCCAAGTTTTTCATAAGGAGAGGGTCTGATTTATTCCTGATAAATAATAGAAATAACATTAACAGCCAGATGGAAAACACCATTTCAAATAAGGAAAGAAAGAATTTCTTTAAATTTCCTTTTATTCCTGAGATCTCATATAAAGTCGATCGATATGTCTTGAGAAAACAAATTCCAAACTGGCTTTCTATAACATCCTAACTGTAGGTTCAGTTTATACTAGATTAAAAGATATAACAGAGAACGATAGAAAGTCAGGTGTGGTTTATAAAATATCCTGTTCTTGTGGAAAATCATTTAACGGGCAGACATCGGTATATTTGAAGAAAAGAATAACCCAACATATTTATGACAGAAGGAGTAATGTCTGGTGAATATAGCGGGTGGGGTAAAACTTCCCAATTGAGTGTTTCCAAATAAGTTTTTACCGTTTTTGTGGAAAATCGGCGTTCAATGTTTCTCGGCGTCAGTTCATATGGAACCCAATTTCCTTGTTTTTGTCACTCCTAATGTATGTGCAAGTTCTTCTAGCGTTAGTCCGATAATGCTTTCAATTCCGCGACTTCGTACACTTTCGGACGTTCTTTGTCTTCGATGTCAAATTCACCCTTCTTAAACTTTTGAAACCACTCACGGTAACTTCTCTCACTTAAGGCAGCCTCACCATATGCTTCTACAAGCAATCGATGCGCCTCAGCTGCAGATTTTTTCAAATTGAAGAAGTAAATCAAAAGTTCCCGCAAATGACGCTTATTTGGCTCAAAACTCGACATTTTCGCACACAAAAAAATATAATATACTGATGAAAATTCACTAAGATTTCAAGGTTATGTTGTTGACAAATATACAACCTTACGATAATTAAGTTTTAATTCTGACAATTTTAATCATAACTTACTGGTGGGACCAGCTTTGTCAAACGGCGGAAACTTATTTGTACACCTATTATTTATGTTATTTCTGTTTTATCTAATGTAATTGTTAATCGAGGGGTGAACCGCGTTCTAAAATCATGTACATCTTCATCTACTTCCACTTCCACATTCATTTCCAAGTAGAAGACAATAGATGATCTAATGAATTCCAAATAATTCCAAAGACGGTGTACACCTAATTCCAATCGCGGTTAACCCCTCGTTGTTAATATAAAGAAAAGAAGGAAACATTGTTTATGTGAATGTGCCAAATATTGTTTGAAATTTGTGTTTCGGATGGTCTTCAATTGTAACGAAGAAAACAAGAAAATTTAGACTAATGTGTGACGTGACTATTTGGTGGGTAAAATTTGATACTTGTTTGTTCTGAGATTATAATGTACTCTTGTAACTTGACTTAATTATAATTTTAGAAGCCCTGAAGAAGTCGGCAAAGTCGACGAAACGGTGGCTGATAAAAAAAAAGTCACACATAAAAACTTGTCCTTATTTTCCTATTATAAACATACAAAATAATAAATTATCAATAAAAATTTAAATTAATCACACTAAAAGTTTTTTTTTTTGGCTTTTTCGGCCATAGTAGCCATAAGCCATTTACGATACTATTTATTTTTATTTTTAAATTTGTCTCTACCTCGGGGGTCAGATTTTAGCCGGATGCCTCGAGCCGGATTCGAACTCGGGTCCTCTTGGTTAGCTGGCTGACATGCTACCGCCTAGCCTACCCGACCCCCCACACTAAAAGTTCATTTTTTTCTTTTGAGTCGACGTACATTGTCAACCACGTTTAGAGATGCTTTCATTTCTTCATTTTCATGGACAAGAAGACGCTGGTTATGTCTTACTGCATAATTTACAATCACTTCATTGATTGTATTCATCTGCAGATCACGATTAAGATCACTATTTCTAATATACCATGGATTTATTTTAGAATTTTTTAATAACTTCAATAGTTGATTTCTTGGAACAGCCCCAAATTTGAATTCTATATGACCAAACAGGCTTTGAAATCTGTTTATATATCAAAATTTTATTTTGGACAGACAGCTCCGAATTGTTTCCAAGCAGCCAGTACAATTTTCGATATTTTATGCCAATGTGTGTGGCTAACTCAAAAAGACCACAATACGAAATTGGCGTCGTGGCTCTCATGATATTTGATATATTGTGTTCATTCTTGAAGGGTGCCTCCAAGCATTCTTTTGCTACACTGGATGCGATTCAGAAGCGAGCAATTAAACTAATAGGAGACCCGGCCCTAACCAACTCACTAGACTCCCTGGCTCACCGAAGAACCGTTTCTGCCCTTTCCCTGTACTACAGATACTATCATGGTGTCTGTTCAGTTGAGCTGAAATCAATTATCCCCCCTAAATCCTTCTTTACGAGAAACACGCGGTTTTCGAACGCTCAGCACCCCTTAGCTGTCAAATTAGATCAAAATCGAACAAGCGCTTTCGCTAACTCTTTTATTCCTATGACCTCCAGGGACTGGAACTCGCTCCCTGCCACCATCTTTCCCGCAACTTATGAACTTCACCTGTTTAAGACCCGTATCCACAGATACCTTCCACCCCTGCCCAGCCCATAAAATTCCCTCTTCTTCTTTTCATGATGGAGGGGGCAACCCAGGCCTTTAGGGGATATACCTTTTTGGTGTAACTCCTTCTCTCATCATTTTCATTAAAAAAAAATGCCATATCAGAGTGTGAACATCTGTGCACTTTCAATCAAGTTTTAAGATATCCTATCGTTTAAGACGACGATACTGCTTTGTCGATAGAGATTGGTTGTTTGTTTTTTAAGAAGCTGAGTCTGTTTTGTTTCTTGAAGTAACGTTTTTTATTGTTCGACACTCAGTAAAAAACTGCGATCAGTACTAACTTGTCTTCATTAACTTACTTAATTTATCATAAAATATGTTCATTTTACTAGCCATGATGTTCACACTCAGAAATGGCATTCAAGAATGAACACATCCGAATTTAATCTTTCTAGGTTTAGCGATTTGGCTTGGGCGTCGATCAGTGAGTGAATGAATGAATACGTCAGGTTCTCTTTGTAGACGCTTTATATTAGTTTCACCTGTATGTATGTATGTATCAATGTGACTTTTGTTCTGTTAAATTCCGCAAACAGTTCTCTATAAAAATAATTGTTTACTCAATTTAAATGAAATTATATAAAAATAAATACATTTCATTCTGTTAAATTCCGCAAGCTTTTCTCTATAAAAATAATTAAGACTAAAAAGCAAAAATATAAATTATAGTTTAAAAAAATTAACAAAAACACTTCTAAAAAAGTACAAAATAATGTAATACTTAGTCAAAAAGTGTCCGGCGCAGAAACTTTTAATTAATTTCGACAAAGTGCCCCACGCTTTTTGACTGTATGTTTAAAAATAAATAAATAAATCTTTATTCCTCGACCTGCTTAGAGGCACAAGTCCTCGGTGGCTAGGTCCTCCAAACATCAATACAATCTAGCTACAATACATTAATAAACATCAATACAAATTAATTACAACAATTTAACAAATAATAAACAAGTAAAAAAATAAATAAATAAAATAGAAATGTATGCTCATTAACAAATAACATGACCATAGATTTCCATCAAAAGACAAAAAGTAATTTAAAAATTCCGCGCAAAAACCCGATACCAGGAGCAAGCGACGCATTAGCCATCCCGGCATTTGCCATAAGTTGTTAAGGAAACCTTGGTCAAAACCTTAACAAGGATGGTATGACCTTTCTCTACCTCACCTAATCTCTGCTTGTGAGAACTAAATAAAATTTTGCACAACTCTAGGACATTAGGACTTGACAAAATTTATAATTGATTTAATCATTATTTGTTCATTATGTTTATACCATTATTTTGTACTTTTTAGAAGCGTGTTTGTTAGATTTTTTAAAATACAATTTATTTTTTTACTTTTTAGTCTTAATTATTTTTATAGAGAAAAAAAATGAAATGTATTTATTTTTAACCGACTTCAAAAAAGAAGAAGGTTCTCAATTCGACTGAATTTTTTTTTTTTTTTTGTGTCTATGTTACCTGATATCTTCGCCAAACCCCAAACTTTTTGACTTAGTTATTGGACATAAAAAGTATATTATATTATTTTCTAATTTTTAGATGCGTGTTTTTTAGTTTTTTTAAAATATCATCATCATTGAGTATACAGTCCTAAGACTGGTTTGATGCAACAATCCGTCTCCACTCGACTCTGTCCCCCGCCAGCTGTTTAACCTCTCTAAATGTCTGGCATCCCATATCCCCAATTATTTGGTTGAAATATTCTAATCTGGTTCTTCCCCTTCCCCTTTTCTTTCCCACCTCCCCCTCCAAGATATCCCTAAGCAGTCCCCCATGTCTCAGTGTGTGCCCCATCATCTGACCTCTTCTCTTCTTCAGACTCTTCCACAAGGTTCTTCTTTCTCCGATTCTTCCAAGAACTTCTTCATTTGTAATTTTATCCATCCATTTGATATTCATCATTCTTCTGTAGCACCACATTTCGAAAGCCTCTAATCTCTTTCTCTCCTCTTCTCTAATTGTCCAGGTTTCACACCCGTACATGGCTATGCTCCATACATATGTCTTCAATAGCAACTTCCTGTTTGCTAAGCTGATTGAGGAGGAGCATAGTAGTTTTTGTTTTGTATTAAACCCCATTTTTGCTTGGGCAATTCTTGATTTAATTTCGTTTTTGCTCCTCCCATCCCATGTTATTTTACTTCCTAGGTAGCGGAATTCCTTAACTCCTTCTTTTAAAAATATAATTTTTATATATAGAGGAGTAATCATAATTTTAAAAAGGACAGGTTATAAAATCAGGTTCGTTAACAAAGATATTATTATATATTGAATTCAATAATTTTCTTTTTATTTACACATAGCATTGAAAAAAAAAAATATAATTTCATAGTCAAAAAAAAAATTATTCTAATTTTTTAAAAATTCTATAAATCTATATAATAAATAATAGATTTTATTTTTTCATTAAATTAATATATTTACTGGCATCAAAATCATCTTCTTCAAATTCAACAATTTTTACTTTAGTTTTTGGTTTTCGTGCATTTAGACGTTTTTTCCTTTCAGCTTCTGTTAGAGTAGATAAATCCAAAGGTAACTGAAACAATAAAACAAAAATTGTTATTCTCTATGTATAAATAAATCTTTTTAAAATCTAAATCTAAATAAATTTTTTTAAAAATTCCATGCGTCTCGGGGGAAATTTGATACTCTCCCGAAATGCTGAATATTCTATCCAAAATGATCATAGCCCAAGAGCCCACGACGGACAGACCTTCGTTATTTTATAAAAGCTGAAAGTTTTTCTGTGCATGTCCCCTATACAGGTAAGAACGACCAGCGACTATAGAATTTGGGTTGTGGTTACTTTGGCAGGTAACAGGTAATAAAGGTGTATAAAATAGTACTTTAAATTCGTTAAAGTATAAAGCTCAATTTTTTATATTTTTCTTCGGGATAACTATAGAAATCTCGTCATCCATTGCCGGACACTTATGACAGTTGCTACCCCCTGCCAGACACCCCTAAACTTCGTAACAAATTATAATTATACTTTCGTTATAATATAAAAGATAAATTTTATATATGTTACTTGGCGACCTATAAAAAAATGTTACCTCAATAGGCGGACAGTTTTAAATGGTTTTTGCATAGATTTTTGACATTTCGGTTATTATTGATAATCCATTGGTGAAGACATGGAGGAATCGACTTAAAATCAAAAATAGCCATCGATTCTTATCTAATACTAGAGGAATAACCTTATTGCATTCTATTTTTGTTGTTTTGACTATTAATGGCAACCTCTACTGAAAACGTGGAAGAATCGACTTAAAATCAAAGAAAGTTTAGGGGTGGGTCTGGCAGGGGGTAGCAACTGTCATAAATGTCCGGCAATGGATGACGAGATTTCTAAAGTTATCCTGAAGAAAATATAAAAAAATTGAGCTTTATACTTTCAACGAATTTAAAGTACTATTTTATACACCTTTATTACCTGTTACCTGCCAAAGTAACCACAGCCCAAACTCTATAGTCGCTGGTCGTTCTTACCTGTATAGGGGACATGCACAGAAAACTTTCAGCTTTTATAAAATAACGAAGGTCTGGCCGTCGTGGCTCTTGATCTATCAGGCAGGTCGTGGGAAATAAAAATGGTGCCCGGAGCAAAACCAATAATTTAAAATTATTCCTGTTGCTATTAGGACTGCGCTATTAGTATAGGACAGGACTCCTGATTCACACAATTTAATTTTGCATCTGATTTGATTTCTCTGGTCGTGTGTAATGAATTTTAGAGAATCTGTCAAAATTTCCATAATTCAGTAATAACAATATCAGTGGTGGATTATACGGTAAGCGGAATGAGCGGTCTCGGGGGGCCCGTGCTTGTAAGGGGCCCCAAAAAAGGCCAATTGTATTAAAGTGTTTTCTTAAACATTGTTTCATAATACTTGTATTCAATTTTAGAAACGTAACAACACCTTAATTTTTTTTAATTATTATTTTTTAAGGGTTAAAATTTCATTTAAATCACACAAAATTAATTATAATTATTTATTGAACACAAACAAATAAAAAATAAAACTTAAGCAAGATGCGAGTGAGTTTACAAAAAAGAAATAAAACAAAATTGACTTTTGAATTCGATATATTTCGGGGTGAGCCCATCATCAGGAGTCCAAGAAAACCAGTTTTCTGATGGGCTCACCCCCGAAATATATCGAATTCAAAAGTAAATTTTGTTTTATTTCTTTTTTTGTGAAACCTACCTCGCATCTTGCTCAAGTTTTATTATTATATTAAAATGTTTCACCTAGAACCAACACCTAACTCCTTAAAATTTACGAACAAATAATACAATATAACTACGACGTTTCGATCGACTTATTCTGCGGTCGTTTTCAAGTATCATTGAACACCCAGTTCGATTCAAATTCAGTTAACCTAAAATCTATATTGTATTATTTGTTCGTGTTCAATAAATAATTATAAGTACCTGGCCACCGCGATGCTCGGTAACTTTTTGCTTCAGTTAAAAGCTATATATTAATCCCGACCCCCCCCCCCCCCCCACCTCGCCAACCCGGACCCCCCACCACTTCACCCCTCCTCCTGTACCCGCCGGTCCCTCCACCCCCAGGACATCTACCCCCACCCCGCCTCCGCTTTTTGCATTTCTAGCTTTCTAGTGGCCCACAGATTATGTGTATAGGTATGTATATAAATAAATACCGTATATATTTTTTTTTTAATTAAATAACAATTTTTGAGTTCATCAATTAAATTGGCAATTTCTAATATATAATAATATTTGTGGGTTTTAAAACTTGATTTATAATCAATTAAATTGCCTAACTTTTAATATACCTATATTTATATTTGTAATGATCTTTTTGTGGGATTTAAAATTAAAAAATCCAATTATTTATTAAAAGGGAATTGAATAAAAATGTAATTATACATTTTTATCGGGACAACCCACCTGTGAATAATTATTTCAATTAACAAAAAACCCATTAAAAACAACTTAGCCGAAGATGAGACCGTGACAGATCGAATCGCGTACACAAACCCTCCTAACCCGTGAATTTCATCCAAATCGTTAGAGACGTTTTCGAGAAACCGATTCTATAGATTCACAAAGAGAAACAAAGAGGTTGTCCTCTGCTTGATGCAAATAAACATACACACATATATATCGAGATGATATATCTGTATATATATTATTTATTTGTTTGAGACTATAGTTTCGAAGACTTGGTCTTCATCATCAGTCTTTCTTCAATTATAAATGTTTTTCATGGAGTCAATATCATATGGATATTGAAAACTTGGTGTACTTTCGTCACTGCTGGAGGGCTAGGAACTTTTTGCATCAAGCAGAGGACAACCACTTTGTTTCTCTTTGTGAATCAACAGCTCTGCTACTCTCGGCAAAACAAAAACTTTTCAATTGATTCTATAGATATATACAATAATTGTTCGTTTAATATAATAAGAATAAGATTAAATATGTGTGATTTAAATAACATTTTAACGCTAAAAAATAATAAATAAGTGAAATCGAGGCCCATTTAAATACTTATATAGTATACTATATAGTATAGTATAATAGTAAAAACATTTATTTGTTTAGGTTTAAAATAAGAGACGTGCAGCTTCTATTTTTTTCTTTTTAATCGACATTTCGTCTTGAAAGAAAAAAGACAATTGAGAAGATTATATCTTTCGGCGAACCCTGTAAAAAGTTTAGTATATATCCTATTTATGTTTCTTGTATATAATTTTAACTAATGACAAGTGTATCAAAAATTTTTTTATATAAATAATGACTAATTCCCACTCTGAAGATGGCCATAACCAATGGCCGAAACGTTAGTGGGAATTGAGAAATAAATAAAAAGAAAAAAAAATTGAAGCTGCACGTCTCTTATTTTAAACCTAAACAAATAAATTACTACAGCTATAAAAAACTCCCTTAATAAATAGTAAAAAAATATATATTTTTTAAAATATATTTATTATTTAATATTTAAGAAATTTCCAAGGTCGCTAGTTTCGCTTATTCCTTATCGTGCACTTGATCAGCAGATCAATCACTTCTAAATAAGGATTGTTTGTTCCAACAATCCAACTGAACTAATTTATAATACACTAGCTGCGACGCCCGCCTTCGGCGGCCCTCTTGCTAATTAGGGGCATATGCCCCCTGGACCCCCCCACCCCGAACCCGCTCTACACCCTTCCCAGTTACCCGGTCCCCCTGCACCCAACCCCATTCCACCTCTGCACCCACTACGCCATTTCCCATCCCCACACCCACCCCGAGCCCCTAAACCCACCCCCGTACCAGCCCCCGCACCCAATTTTTGCATTTCTAGCTCCCTAGAGCCCCACAGATTATGTATACAACATTTGGTTGAGTTTGCTCTAAGGGCAAGAATTTTAATTTTTTGACCTCCGCCCCCCATTTTGGGTGGTTAGATTTTATATTTCAAGCCTTCTAGTGGCTATGTATACAAAATTTGTTTGAGTTTAGTCCAAGGGCAAGAAAGATACGAAGCCTTTGGTATTTTAGACCACAAAATTAAAAATCTCCCATTTTTCACTTCAGGGGTCAAAGTTAAAAAAAATAAAAAACCTTTCCGAGATTTGGTGTACCAAAGTTGAATACTAAAACTTAAAAACTCGAGGAGATTGAGCACTTTAAAAATTTCAAAAATTTACCCCAAAATGACTAGGTATATCTCCCTTTCGGGGACAAATAGAGCAAAATACTCAAATATATTTTTTTTTTTATTTCAATGCAGCATCTTTCTAAACTAAACCCATATCGATATCTTTTCTGGTTTAAGAGATCTTGAAAAACTCTGAAAACTCATTTTGGGGCCCTTTAGGATTCGAATTTCAACAAAATCCCTTCTTAGCATACCCATAAATCGTTGAAAGAATATACACTCCAAATTTAATCTTTCTAGGTCAAGCGGTTTAGGCTGTGTGTTGATAGATTAAACATCACCTTCTCTTTTTATATATATATTAAGATTTTATGAAAAATTATTTGAAAAAAATAAATGTTTTGTTAATAAGAACCAGAATTTGGATATAATTGTTCATGGTTCAGAATTTTTTTTCATTTTTTTTGTTTAATTGATTTTGAGGGTCCCCTTATTTCACCGCTTAGAACCCCCACTCGACTTGATCCGCCACTGAACAGTATATTTTATAAACACAATTTAATTTCTTATTTTATAGGTTAAGGTAGTTGTTTCGCGACAATACTAGCAAAAAGTTAATACTAGAGTATTTAGAACAGACAATAAGGATTCATAGTTCATAAGCCCAAAACTTTTTCCTGTTTATGTACCAATTCTAGCCAATCCGGTGCTCGTTTGACAAATTTGGCACCATTGTAAGAGATTGAATATTTTTATATTAAAATGACAGATAAAATACATTTTACATTTCTATAAAAATCGTTTTGTTATTTTTTAACAAATGTAATCAACGCCTACGTTATACCTTATGAAAATTATAATTTTCGCTGGTTAAATAAATGCGCTGTTGCCAAATTGTTTTGTCTAAATTTTTTTTTATACATTTTTCATTATTTATTCATTATTATCTCAGAAACTGTGTTGTAATTATTAATCAAAATTGTTTTGAAATATGTATTGGTTATTGTTTAATGTTGGTTTAGTTTTTTATAAAAATGGTAAGAAGGGTTTCTTAATTATAATTAAATATGTATGTAAATTTTCCGATATCCCGTATAGAGCAATGTTAAAGAGCCTGAAAAACTCGATTTTTGAAATTTAATATCTCCGGAACTATATTGTTCATAAATTTCGTTTTGCCACCAATCGATGAATCGATGCAGAAGTATTTAAATAATAATGTCTAAATTTCAAAAAAATCCTAAGAAAACGCATTTGGCGGAACAACTACCTTAATTATTGTTTAGATTAGATATGTACCTTAATAATTTGCCTTGGTTCATGGTATCTGATTCCTATGCTGCTTCCATCCTCCAATACCAATCGTGTTGGATATGTTCTTAAATATAATTTACGATTCGTTTTACATATAGATGCTAAATGATTATTGAAATTTCTTATAATTTGATATTTATTTATTAAAGGGTTTATTCTGAAACATAAATTATATAAAATATTATTTGAATAATATAAAAAGAAAATTATTATTGTTATAAATTCTAGATATATTGACTGGAAAATAGATTTCTCTATTTCCGCCCAATATAGGATGTAAAATAACAAATCAAAGTGTGTTTCTTCTGTGTGATGTAGGTAAATATAAATATATGTCGCAGTTGGATTGCTTAATCAGCTGTTTTATAAAAACGCTAGCTGTTTTCCAAAACAGCTGTACAACGTCTAGCTGGATTGCCATTGCGCTATGTTTAACAAAACTGCTACCTATAAAGAGAAACAAAGAGGTTGTCCTCTGCTTGATTCAAATAAACATACACACATATATATGTAGTACCTGGCCACCGAGCGATGCTCGGTAACTTTTTGCTTCAGTTAAAAGCTATATATTAATCCCCGAACCCCCACCTCCTGCACCCCTCCACCCCACTCCCGAAACCACTTCCCTCCCCCCGTACCCCTCCAGCACTGCACCCCCTACATCTCCACCCTCGCCCAGTTTTTGCATTTCTAGCCTTGTAGTGGCCCACAGATTATGTGTATACATGTATAGGTATATAAATAAATATAGTATAATAATTTTTTTTAAATTAAATAACAATTTTTGAGTTCATCAATTAAATTGCCAAATTCTAATATAGAAAAAATACGCTTGTGGGATTTAAAATTCGATTTTTAATCAATTAAATTGGCAAACTTTTAATATATATATAATAATATTTTTAATGATCTAGTAGTGGAATTTAAAATTAAAAAACCAATTAATAATTAAAAATAAATTGAATAAAAATGTAAATAGACAATTTTATCGTGACAACCACCTGTAAATAATGGTTTCAATTAACAAAAAACCCATCAAAAGCAACTTAGCCGAAGATGAGACCGTGACAGATCGAATCGCCAACACAAAACCCTCCTAACCCATGAATTTCATCCAAATCGTTAGAGCCGTTTTCGAGAACCTCGATTGGATATATATATATATATATATATATATATATATACGAAGTCTTTTAAAAATTTGATCAAGAGCCTGATAAAGCCACAATAAAGTGGCGAAAAGTTGCAATTGGTAGTATGATTTAACACAGTGTTTAATTGTTCCCTTTTTCCTCTGAATTGTTACATCTAATACTGATAATGGAACTGAACAATAATAATAACAAGCAATAATACTTGAAGGCTTGAAGGTTGCATTCTATTGTTGAATTTCTAGGTCTCCAAGATACCGTGCGTGCTTTTGATTTCTCATTGCGAATCGGCTTAAGTTGAAGCAAAAAATTGGACAATTATACTTGAAATTACTTTCTCGGCCATAATTATAGATTGTTAATTTATTTTGTTTTGTTAATCTAAATATTTATTTGGTAAAAGGCTTAAAAGTTTATTAAATTAAATAAATAAATTGTATTAAGAAATTGTTTATTTATTTTCCTAAATCTTAAGATGTAACCTTTTAAGGACAATAATAATTGAGATTACTATAAAAGATTAATTTGTTACCTATTGAAAAGTGTAGTTTTCAACATGATCCTTATTTGTTTTTTTAATTAAATTATATTTCCAATTTATTAGGTTTCTTTTAAAAGACAACAGCATAAAAATAATCTGACATTAACACTTGCGCTAAATATAACCTGAAAATTGAACATTCAATTTTTATAAAGAACCTATTTCTAAGTACATACATAGAAATTATTTTAGATTGGAAAATGTGTATTATATGTTTTTATTTATTTACTATATTAATTAAATGACTAAATATTAATTTATTTTATTTCATTTTTTTCCGGGAAATACAAATCGTTCTGATTTTTTTTTTTTAATGATAAATATTCAAGCAAGCGCAAATCAAATTACTCTTTTATTCTTGAAGAAAAGATGAGGCCGAGAAGGAAATCTCAGTATTTAGAAGTCATTGGGATAAATGAACAATGAAGTGGCAAATGAAATGTCAATCAAAATATACGCTCGCCGGGCGGCCGGTCTATTGAATTTATCAAAAAATATTTTCAATTTGTTTTCGAGAAAATGATTACTTAAGAATAAAAGATCATAAAAATCTCAGTGGCGTATATACGGGGGGGGGGATCAGAACCCCCCCCAGTGGCAAACCCTATCTATCTGTCAAATCTAAAGTTAAGTAAACAGCAAAAATGAAAAATACATTTTGGTGTTGGGAAGATATGGGTTAATAGTCTAGTCAAATTAGACCAATTTTCGACAAATAAAAACATTAATCGGTAAAGATCTGAATTTTCGTATACCTACATGCTTATTACAGCTTCCCATTGAATATACTAAAAGTCCCCGAGAAAATCTGTTGCGCTCGAGCCGCAATCTAGGAAAAAAAGGTACACTTTTTCAGTTTGTTTGCATTATATCTCGGCAACTAAAACTGATACGAAAAAATTGTTGAGTTAAAAAATATAATTTATTAAATTTCCTCTAAAAAAGCGTATAAGCATTTCTTTTGTATCTCCAATACTTTAGCTGTAATCCGACGTTGAATAGAGAATAATTTTCTGAAGGTGTGACAATGATATTTATTTAAAGATCTCTCACTAGGAGGCGCATTATACAAGGTGTTTCTAAATTGATGCGAAATTATTTAAGGGGTAATTTTTCAGCAAAAATTAAGGGGGGAGTCTTTCATATAATTTTTTTCAAAACCCCTTCCCTCCAAGTTACATCCAAATTTAGCATTGTTACCCCCTAAGGCTGCAGCCCTAACTTTACACAGCTGTAACTTGAAGGGGAAGGGGTTTTGTATAAAAAATTATATGAAAGACCCCCCTTAATTTTTGCTGAAAAATCGCCCCTTAAAATATTTCACATCAATTTAGAAACACCCTGTATAATGCGCCTGCTAGTGAAAGATCTGTAAATCGACATCGTTATCACACCTTCAGAAAATTATTTTCTATTCAACGTGGGATTATAGCTAAAGTATTTGAGATAAAAAAATGTTAATATGCTTTTTTTATAGGAAATTTAATAAACCATATTTTTTTATCTGAACAATTCTTTCGTATCAGTTTTAGTAGCCGAGATATAGGCAAAAAACTGAAAAAGAGTACCTTTTTTCCTAGATTGCGGTCGAGCGCAACAGATTTGGACGGGACTTTTAGTATGTTCAATGGGAAGCCGTAATAAGCATGTAGGTAATACCAAAATTCAGATCTTTACCGATTAATTTTTTTTTTAATTTAATTGGACTATAATACTATATATATTGATCTAGATTAATTTGTAACAACGTAAGAGAAATTTCTCTAAAAAATTTTCCTCTTGACTAGAATCGAACCTACGAACTCTTGAACTAAGGTCATCTGCTCTAACCATTAGACCCATGTAACATTAATATTTATAACTTGATTTCTGTTACTAAAACTATAAATTTTTGATTTAGACTTTGTGTCGAGATAATATTGTATTCATTTGAACTCGAATGAAAATGAAAAAACACCAATTGATTTTAAATTAAAAAACATTGAATATATATTATTTAACGAGGCAAATTTGAAATATAATTGTCAGTTCGGATTTTAAACTGACAGCTCCAATTGATTTTCATTAACCAGGCAAATTTGAAATATAATTTTAATTTGCACTCGAATTTTGAAATGAAAGACTCTAAAAGACTTTAAATTAAGAAACATTAAATATATCGATAATTATTCCTCACCCCCCCCTCCCACTCAAAAATTTATTATTCAATTCGCTTTTCTTTGCACACAGAAGAAATTATTCACATCTTATTTGATTTATATTTTATATATTATTTGTTTATTTTTTAATAATTTGCACTATTATTTAATTAACTTTTAAGAGACGATGTATTTTCGGTAGTTTACGGGTATACATTTGAGTGTGGTTTTTTAAGAGGAATACAATTTTTGGACCGAGACGCTGCCCGCCAGGGCACTCAGCTCGGAGGGCCGAGCTTCGAGGGCGTGCCGAAGACATGCACGAAAAGCTCGTATTAATATATAAAATCAGCGTATTTCTTAATATCCTTTTAACTAACTAGTATCCAAGTCGTGGGTTTTTTCAAAATTTTCCCACGAAAATTCAAAATAATGATTAAAATAAAAAACATGCTTTGCATTGGATAAAGTAAAAAAAGAACATTATAAATATGGACATGATAGGTAGTATTTGTTGCTCGATGCTCAAATAATTCTAAAATAAAAAATAAATATGTAAATTTTAATTAAAGGAATCCTTTAATTATTAATCATGGACACGAATAATGAAATATTGTAAATTTTAATTTAGAAATTAAAACATTTTTGTTCAAAAAACTAACTAGTAGAACACCCCCCCCCACCCCCACCCCCCAGAACTAAATTCTGGTTATACGACCTATGAAAAGCTTGTTCTGATAATAAAATGTATGTATATGTAAAACTAACTAGTAGAACACCCCCCCCACCCCCCACCCCCCCAGAACTAAATTCTGGTTATACGACCTTGAAAAGCTTGTTCTGATAATAAAATGTATGTATATTTTCAAAAAAGAATAAATATTTAGATTTTGGACTTTAGATCTAGAATTTACAAATGAAAATTGGTTAATCGATTAATGCGGAGCTTTTGAACCATTTTGTAACACTAATGAGCTGAAATTTGACAGAAAAATTTTTACTAATAACCTTCACCTTTACTCTAAGTTTCATTTTTCTAGCTAAAACATGAAGTTGACAAACTAATTAATCATCCATATTGTTCCAATTTTTGTTCTTGGTTATTTATGATTTTGTACCTGGCCGACCGAGCATTCATTGATCGGCAATTTTTACTTTAGTTAAAAGCGATATATTAATATTATTTTAAATTTAATTAAAAATGTCGACTTTTATTTGGAGCCAGAATTAAATGAAATTGAAATAAAATTTAATTTATATTTTTCGCAACGTTTTGACCCGCTCGCGGCCATTATCAAGCCATCGCTGTACAAAAAGCTGAAATAGTTGAGAACCTAAGAACCCTTTCATCACGTTTTTACTCTCAATTTCCGTTTATATATTTCTTATTTTAGGTATACGAATTAATTTCTACTGTACCAAAAAATATTCAAATTAAATTTACGCGAAGATGAGACCCTGGCAGATAGATTTGTTGAGACCAAAACCTCCGCATCATCCGTGAATTTCATCGAAATCGTTAGAGCCGCTTTCGATATACCGATTCTAAATATACCTATATACAAGAATTGCTCATTTAATAGTACCTAAAAGATAAGATAATACTCAGCGCCTTATTCTAGATTCTGAGTGTCCATGAATTATTCTTGAATGCTTGCCTGTGGTTTCCTTCCTCTCTATTTTATCTCTTCCCACATAACACGAATACTTTTAATAATTATTAATTAATCAATGATTTCTAGATATAACATATATTTATGCATAGGTAGTGAAAGTGATAGTTAATTATTATAAAGCGATTTAATTATAATTATTAGTATACTATCAAGATGTAGATAATTTTCTTCCGCTTTCTATCTTTAAATAATAACAACTTGTTTAAATATGTAAAATTTTAATATCTCTATTAAATTAAATGATTACGAAAGAAACAGCTCGCCGGACGGTCTTATTTTACATATCTTCGTTTAGAATTGTCAGAAACGTGGGGAATAATTATTTTAAAGCATGATATTTTCGGTCTTTTTGGATTTCGATATCCGAAAACAAAAAAGTGAAAGTTCGTTCTGGTGATTGTTAAGTGATCCTTGTTTAACGCGGTACTAACACCACGTGGTTTATTTCAAATTGTGGAAAATATTCTCATAACGCGATTTCAGTTTTTCATATAACACGCTTTACAAATACATTATATATTAAATTGATTTTGATTGGTTAATGAAATGCAAATAAAATTTTTAATTTTAATAATTTTATTTGTATCTACATAATATGATTCTTGTAACGCGATTCGTTTAAAACATAGGTTCCCAGCAGGGGCGATACCACCCCCGAGTGGGCCTTCCATGCGGGCGGTAGCAGATATAAATGCAAATGGGGGTAGTTGAGGCAGTCAAGAGTGGCGGTCAAATAAATAAATAAATTTAAAATATTTAATATTTTTTATAATTGTTTATTTTTTATATTTTAATATCTACTCTTATTAAACGAGCAAAAATTGTTTGTATATTTATTTTATATATATTTGTATCTTGGTTCTATTTTGAAAACGACTCTACGGATTTTGATGAAACAAATTCTATTAACAAGTTTTGAGGATGAGAAAGCGATCTGGCCAGGTCTGGACCTCGACAAATTTAATCTTAATTGATCTTTTCTTAATTAAAGTAATTATTGACAGATGAAAATCTCAATAGAAAAGTTTGTTTACATTTTTTTCAATTAACTTTTATTTTTAATTGGTTTTTTAATTTTAAAACCCACTAATAGGTTATAGCAAATATTAATATATATATATATTAAAATTAGGAATTTTTTGTTTGTTTTTAATTAACAGGTGTCCAAATCATAACAAAACAGGTGTGTTTACAAATAAAGTGGTTGAAGTGGCTTTTTTTATATAACTTGGAAACAAATCTTATTTAATTTTGTGTTTTTATTTCAGATCCTATACGATTATTTTTTTTATATTTTCCTATTTATTTTTTTATAATATTTATCAATATGAACGAATGTGGGCAAATTGGTGTACGAGTAAACAAATATACACATAATATGTAGACCATTGGAAAGCTAGAAATGCAAAAACTGGGTGCGGGGTGGGGTGATTGTGGGAGGTGCAGGAGGTGGGGTGCAGATGTGGGGGATCCGGGGGTGGAAGGGCGCGGTTGGGGTGGGGTGGGACGGGTGGGTGCAGTGGTGGGGGCGAGGCATGGAGGTTTCGGGAGGTTAGAAATTTTTGTTCTGCTTCTTGAGGGGCTATGGTCCAGATAAGGTTGAGAATCCTGGTTTAACACGAAGTTTGTAGATCCAATTAACGTCGTTAAAACAAGGAATTGTTACATTTTCAAAATAAACAACTTTGAACTTTCAATGAGATTTTTATAAAAATTTAATTTGCGATCAATTTCCTTAAGAATCCCTTATTTCGCGAGAATGAGGTTTTTTGTGAGAATAATTGATTTTCTATGTAAAAAAATTGGCATGATTTTACCATACATCTGTTCTCTCTCATAAATATATTTGCTGTTTGACTCCCTCTCCTTTTTTCGAGATATAGCCCTGAGGGCTAGATAAAACCGAGGGGTGAACCGGGACCTAAAATCGTGTGACACCTACTTCCGCTTCCACTTTCATTTCGAAGTAGAAGACAATAGATTATCTAATGAATTCCAGAAGTAATTTCAAATAATTCCTAACACCTAATTTCAATCGCAATTCACCTCTCGGATAATACTTAGTTGTATTTTCAATTTGCCTATTTTGATTACGATTGATTAAATTTTCTTGATTGTTAATACCTTGGTATCGTTTTATTGACACAACATGTTAAACAATTGAAATCAAATCAACAAGATAGGAGAGGGTGTGAGACAGGCCCAATTAGATCCAAAATCCTAATAATCTAATTAAAAAGAAATATTTTTTATTCTCATAATAATAATATTTATAATGAAGGGAGTTGTTAAATGTAATTCTTATTTCAAGTAATGTTACTTTATTATTTTAGTGATTATAATAAT
The DNA here is from genome assembly GCA_024734495.1 of Forficula auricularia. Classification (NCBI taxonomy): domain Eukaryota; kingdom Metazoa; phylum Arthropoda; class Insecta; order Dermaptera; family Forficulidae; genus Forficula; species Forficula auricularia. The sequence goes on along the minus strand of JALMQS010000647.1, from coordinate 517,378 downwards.
TCCAAATATTTCAGCACATCTTCATCAGTGAATACTGTAAAATTGGTAATGGCGAGTTGAATAGTTAATAATAATAATAAATTATGGAATTTTATTTTATTTTGTTTAATAATTAATCCATTCAAATTGTGTTTTTGGAGCAGTTCTGATTTTTTGCATATACATATTATGTTTGGGCGCTTAATCCAAATCTGAGGTCTCACACCAAAATTTCGTGACGCAACATTGTAGAAAATGAAAAAAAAGGTGAAAATTTCCATATTTTGGCGGTTTTTCGCTTATAACTCGAAAACTATCAACTTTTCGTAAATAACCTTCCTATTCAAAATGAAAGTGCATAAAATTTCCTATAAATTTTATAATTTAGGTTTTTTCTCCGACCAACCGTTCTAGCTCAAGCGCTAGTTGAAAATTGGCCTATTTTTTCTGTTTCGGCAAATCCCAAAAACTCGCACTTTTTTGATATTTTCCCATTTTGACCATGAAGGAGCACGTTTTCGACAAAGACCACTCTATACATTTTTAAACTAGATCAAATTTTCTACAATTCAAACAAAGTTTCATCTTAATTGGTTAAATGGTAATCCGTGGCCGCAATGAGGTTGACGTTTTATAAAACTGCCATTTTTTGCAAAAAATCGCAATTTTTCCTTCATAAAATGAAAACCACTCATCCTAGAAACTTGATTTCTATCTCATTCTCTAGGAAATTTTGTTGACTTGAACGTTTACTTGTACCACTTTTTTGTTAAAACTCTAGATTTATAGATATCCCGCTTTTTCCATGAAAGGATATGGTCCAAATCCTCAGAAGTGTCATGGAAAATGCTGATTATCTATAAATCTAAGACGTTTTATCAAAAAGGTGATCCGAGTAAACGTTCAAGTCAAAAAATTTCCTAGAGAATGAGATAGGACTCAAGTTTCTAGGATAAGTGATTTTCATTTTATGAAGGAATACTGCAATTTTTAGAAAAAATAGATCATATCCTGTCATAGAAAATGCTAGATATCTATAAATCTAAGAGTTTTATCAAAAAAGTGCTCAAAATAGACATTCAAGTCAATAAAATTTTCTACAGAATGAGATAAGAATCAAGTTTCTAGGATGAGTGGTTCTCATTTTATGATGGAAAAATTGCTATATTTTGCAAAATTTCAGTTTTTCAAAACTTCAACCTCATTGCGGCCCGTATTACTATTTAACCAATTAAGATGAAACTTTGTTTGAATCGTATCAAATTTAATCTAGTTTAAAAATGTATAGAGTGGTCTTTGTCGAAAACGTGCTCTTTCATGGTCAAAATGGGAAACAATCGAAAAAAGTGCGAGTTTTTGGGATTTGCCGAAACAGAAAAAATAGGCCAATTTTCAACTAGCGCTTGAGCCAAAACGGTTGGTCGGAGAAAAAATCTGAATAATAAAATTTGTAGGAAATTTTATGAAACATCATTTTGAATAAGAAGATTATTTACGAAAAGTTGATAGTTTTTGAGTTATAAGCAAAAAACCGCCAAAAAATGGAACTTTTCACAGTTTTTGGCATTTTCTACAATGTTGGGTCACGAAAGTTTGGTCGGAGACCTCGGATTTGAATTTAGCGCTCCAAAAAACATATACATATATGCAAAAAATCAGAGCTACCCCAAAACTTTCCCCGTAGGGGCTTATTTGAGCACAATTTGACTGGACTAAATAAAAACTAGTATTTCTCAGAACTTTCACTTACCCCTGGTCCAGTAAAAGTCAGACCAATAAATAACAACATTCCTTTAATTAAATAGCATATTATAGATCTTATTATAATCTTATTATATAAAATAATAAATAATATATTAGAAATTAAAAGAAAACATATAAATGTTTAAAATAATTTATTTTAAATGATCATTTAAGTCACGAAGATGAATGAATTAAGATATGAATGAATAAATAAATGAGAGAAAGATGGATTTGTTGATTAAATATACAAAGATTTTATGTTTTAATTAAAAGCGCAATTAAAATCACTTTCTCTGTTCCTATGCTAGCTGGGATTGTCTCACTATTGTGAAATTTCACTTTTCGCGTTGTTCATGATGTTTTGATTAAAACAGACAGACACACAGTTTACTGAAAGTTAATGAAAAAATAAGAAGAAGATTCCTTTCACTGCTCCAATTTTAATTATGAGATCTCGTCATTTTTCTGTACATGAAAGCAAACAAGCTAATAGGTAAAATTGAATGGCTAATAAATTAATAAGATTTAACTTCTTCTTCTCATCATGTCAATTAAATTATCTGGAAAACTTTTAATATCAAAGTTGAAGGGAAAAAAAACCAAGTCGAAAATATTGTTTGATTGTCGAAGAGAAAATCTTTTTTTTTTTTTATTATCATTATTATTTTCACTTATCTACGTCGTATAGAGGTAATTCTGTAAGAAAAAAATGTTTCCAAGGGTAGGAAAGTACGGATTTGATTTTTCACTGAAAAATATGTTTTTAGATCCAAGAAGCCTTGTCCCTCTTGTTTATTTATCTCTATTGTTGATTATTTTATATTAAATACCTCTGGCGAACCGAGGGTTATCTCTATAGAATAAATCAAATTTAGGGAACGCGCCCCCCCCCCCACATGAATATAAATAATTTTATTAAATATCAAATATAAGGAGGGGCCAGGTTGTATGGTAAAATCAAGTGGATGGCCACATCAGAACATTTCAGTTTATTTTGGAAATATTGATCTATTTTTTGTTTGCATTAAAAAATTATTTAAATGTGTGCTGTCTATTGATAATTCAATAGTGTAAGTTGCCCCGAACACATTTTCATTCACATTTGATTCTGATAAAAAATGACGAATGCGATTGGTTTTATTCGAGGGGTAAACCGCGACTTAATATCGTGTACACCTATACTTCCACTTCCACTTTCATTACCAAGTAGAAGACAATAGATGAAGGGGCATTATCTAACGAATTCCAAAATAATTACAAACGATTGTAAACCTAATTCCTATCGTGGTTCACCCCTCGGTTTTATACGAATTAACGAGATTTTTCCAAAACACGACTCTAATTCAACGGAAAAATACGAATTATGAGACGTTTTGTCGATCTTGGAAAGGAAAATATACATTATACCGAGGGGACTAAAATACATTGTGTTATTTGAATTAATGAGATTTTTCCAAGGGACCAGCACTTTCTTACGATTTATCGGGATATACGATATATCGGAATACGAAGTATCGGGATTTCACTGTATCTAGACACACGGCAGTGTGTCAGCCATGTTCGGAAAAACGGGCGACGCACTGGCCATGTGTATATTTACACGAACCATTTCAAGAAAAACTATTAGACTTACGCACTTGAAATTTTGCATGCCTAATAAGAGCCACTAGAACACCTAGAATCCCTAATTTCATGAATAAATCTAATATAGTTCTTGAGTTATTAAGCTCTGAAAAGTGCCATTTTTAAGACTGACTGACTGACGGACATATAAAAAACCTAGAGTACTTCCGCTGATGCTAGAATGCTGAAATTTGGCATACTGGTAGAGTTTGGGCTACAATTAAAGGAAAAAATCGAAAAAGCGAAACTTTCCCTTTTGCAGGACCTAAAATGAAGGAGTGAAATTGATTTTAGGCTTAATTAACATATAGTAAAAATACAATCAAGCTAGAATCCTGAAATTTGGCATACTGGTAAAGCATAGAACATTAATAAAGGAGGAAATTGAAAAACCGAAACTTTCCCTTCTTCGGGGTCTGAAATGAAGGGGTGAAATTTATGAAAAACCGTCCGGTTTTTAACAGATATTTTATGAGAAATATTTAATTATTATTAATATAAATGTTTAAATTTAATTATTTAGATCAATTAAAGGATAAAACTTTTCAAAAATTAATGATATCTGATCATAAATGTGAAAAAGGGGCCAAGTTCGGTACCAACGGTGAAGTCGTATGTTTTTGGTCAGATTAGAATTAACAGTTATCAAACACAATCTTTAAAGAATTTGGTGTCGTTTCTAGGTGAAACATTTTAATAGATAATAAGTAAAAATATATTTTTCTAGGTGGGTTTCACAAATAAAACAAATATATGTTTTGAGTTTTTATCTCGATATATTTCGGGTTATGAATCCCATCATCAGGAGTTACAATTTCTTTTGTAACTCCTGATGATGGGCTCATAACCCGAAATATATATCGAGATAAAAACTCAAAACATATATTTGTTTTATTTGTGAAACCCACCTAGAAAATATATTTTTACTTATTATCAGTTAACAAACACTCTCTATTATTTCGAAATTACAAAATTTTTCACATTGAAGGAGACAATAAAAGAGTGTGTCTCTGCTGGAATTATAAATTTATATTTATTTATAATTCCTGTGAATACATTGTAATAGACTGATGAAGAGGGCAAAGCCCTCGAAACTATAGTCTCGTTATAAATAAATAAAATTTATAATTCCTGCAGAAGATACACTCTTTTATTAAAGATAAGAGTAAATAAATATTTTATTTATTATGGATTTACTATGAGTTAGGATACTGTCACTTATTTCACATTAAAATTAAAAAATTAAAAGTTAAAATTTTTTTTTCTTTTTCAATATATATATTTCGGGCTATCAACCCATCTTCAGGAAATACAGAAAGTAACTGACTGTATTTCCTGAAGATGGGTTGATAGCCCGAAATATATATATTGGAAAAGAAAAAATTTTATATCTTTTAATTTTTTAATTTTAATGTGAAATAAGTGACCCAGTATCCTTAACTCATAGTAAATCCATATTAAATAAAATATTTATTTACTCTTATCTTTATTAAAGATGTTTCACCTTGCACCAACACCACAATCTCTACTGATCACTCTTTTTATTGTCTCCTTCAATATATAAAAATTCTGCTACTCTCGCCAAAAACTTTAAATTTAAATTTTTCACAGCAAATTATTTATTTGTTTTTATTTTTATTAACAATGATTTTTTAATTTAAAGGGAGCCGTCAAAAAACCCTTGGCCTGGGGGGGGGGATTCCCTCCCACTTGTCAAGGCTTAGTATAAGATAATAATTTGGTAGTATAATTACGCTATAATCTTACAAAAATACCACACGAGCAGGAATCGAGGGGTACTTTTTATAGTTAGCTGCCCCCCGGATGTACCAAGTAATTTCTCTTTTTATTAATATATGAATAAACCAAATCATACTTGGCCAACTCTTTGGTCTCGTTGTTCTTCTTTTGTCCGCTAGGGTCGCTGTCTGTCCCGGTTGGTGAACGTTTGCTGATTCTCACGTGCTGCGCTATCTACTGCACTGGCGTGTTAGTTACTCTCGCTCAACTCCCATTCAGTTTCAGTTCACTTCTCAACTTCTAACTAACTTCAGTTTTTTTTTTTAGAATGGTTCTCTTACAATAAACATTACACCAAATCAGTTGTTTTCTTTTTTTTTTTTTTATTTTCATTTTGTTTTATTTTTTATTTTAAATAAATAATGAAAATGAATAACTAACTTCACACAATTTATTTGTGAAGGGAGAGGAGATTAAATAAATTCAATAGGGAGGTTAAAAACAATGTGATCATCATTTCGGACTTCCAACTTTTATTCTTATTATTTATTATTTATATTTGGTTTCGTTTTCTAAATCTTTCGTTCTCGTTTTTGTTCTAAAAACGATGTTTCGTGGCTGGTGTGTGACAGAACAAGTGAATAATCCTCCACGGTGATGATGAATCTTGATATAGTGAACACGAAGTTTCGGATTTGTTAAAGCCCCAGCCGCCAACTGACAAATAATGTTGGGTGGCGGATCAACAACCGAAAACAAAACTACGACGACTTCTTCTTCTACTACGGCTCCGGGAAATACGTCAATTGGGAATATTCCGAACTGGGAAGGCCCGACCAACAATTCCCAGGCCAATGACAGGGATGATGCCGCGTCCTCGACGACGTCCTCGGCGACGGACTCGAAATGTCGGATGACAGGCTCGAGTTTCCAGGCGCTAAGACATGCGGTCGCTGGCCTCAACAGACTCGACGATTTCACCTGCGAGAAAATCGGATCCGGATTCTTCTCCGAAGTATTTAAGGTTAGTTTACGAACTATTGACTCTAATCACACACATTCATATATATCCCCAATAAATCATTTTTAATACTATTTATTATTTTTACTCTTTGCTTTCTATTGTTATTCAAAATATTAAAAACAAACAAACAAACATTGTTTATATGATGAATGACAGCCAAGCAGCTAGCTCACTATTTTCCAATAGAAAACTTCACTTAAATCTACTAAATTTTGGTAAAGTATTTTGATAAAAAATGTGGTCCTTGACGAATTTTTATGTGATAATTTGTCAAAATTGCATTCGAAAATGGATTTCATATACATCCTGAATATATCATTTTAATACTATTTATTATTTTTACTCTTTGCTTTGTATTGTTATCCAAAATATTAAAAAAACAAACAAACATTATTTACCTATATGATGAATGACAGCCAAGCAGCTAGCTCACTGTTTTCCAATAGAAAACTTGGGTAAAGTAATTTTGTTGAATTCTATTTTGATAAAAAAATGTGGTCCATAATGACTTTTTATGTAATAATTTGTCAAAATTGAATTCGGGAATGGATTTCGTCCCTTGTTAGGGACCACATTTTTTAGAATTAGTTTTAAGGGTTGTAACCTAGACTACTAAATACTATAAACAAAAATTTATATGATAAAATGACAGCCCTTGCATTTTCCGAAGTCTTTAGGGTTAGCTACTCTACTCAGTACTCACTCATACATAAATATATCCAGAATATATCATTTTTAATACTATTTATTATTTTTACTCTTTGCTTTGTATTGTTATCCAAAATATTAAAAAAGCAAAACAAACATTGTTTATATGATGAATGACAGCCAAGCAGCTAGCTCACTATTTCCCAATAGAAAACTTCACTTAAATCTACTAAATTTTGGTAAAGTATTTTTTATTTAATGCTATTTTGATAAAAAATCTGGTCCTGAACGACTTTTTATGTAATAATGTGTCAAAATTGCATTCGGAAATGGATTTCGTCCCTTGTTAGGGACCACATTTTTAGAATTAGTTTTAAGGGTTGTTATTCAGAATATTAAATAGGTACCATAAACAAAAATTTATATGATAAGATGACAGCCCTTGCTACATTGACTTCTTTTCCTAAATCTTTAAGGTTAGCTACTTTATTCATTACTCACTCAACATTCATATATATCAAGAATAGATATATCATTTTTCATAATATTTCATATTTTATCCTTTTGTTTTGTATTGTTATCCAAAATATTAAAAATACAAACAAACAAACAAACATTTATATGGTGAATGACAGGCAGCCAGCCACTTAAATGTACTAAATCTTGGTAAAGTATTTTATTTAATGCTATTTTGATAAAAAAATGTGGTGTTTAACATTCGGAAATGGATTTCGTCCCTTGTTAGGGACCACGTTTTTTAAAATTAGTTTTAAGGGTTGTAACCCAGACTATTAAATACTATAAAGAACAATTTATATGTTAATATGACAGCCCTTGCTACATAGAATTCTTTCCCCAAGTCTTTAAAGTTATTTACTCTATTTAGTACTCACTCACATAGTCACATACATATATATATATATCCCGAATATATCATTTTTAATACTATTTATAATTTTTACTCTTTGCTTTGTATTGTTACCCAAAATTTAAAAACAAATAAACAAACATTATTTATATGGGGAATGACAGCCAAGCAGCTAGCTCACTATTCTCAAATAGAAAACTTCGGTAAAGTAATTTTGTTTAATGCTATTTTGATAAAAAAATGTGGTCCTTAACTTTTTATTTAATACATTTTGTAAAATTTTGTCAAAATTACATTCGGAAATGGATTTTTTTTCGTCCCTTGTTAGGGACCACATTTTTTAGGATTAGTTTTTAGTTGTTAGTCAGAATATTAAATACCACAAACAAACATTTATATGATAAATGACAGACAGGCAGCTAGCTCATTATTTTCGAATAGAAAACGTCACTTAAATGTACTAGTTTTGGTAAAGTATTTTGTTTAATACATTATTGTCAAAATTGCATTCGGAAGTGAATTTCTTCCCTTGTTAGGGACCACATTTTTTAGAATTAGTTTTAAGGGTTGTTATCCAGACTATTAAATACTATAAACAAACATTTTTATGATAAGATGACAGCCCTTGCTACATAGACATCTTTTCCGAAGTCTTTAAGGTTAGCTACTCTACTCAGTACCCACTCATACATATTATAAGAATATCCAAAATAAGTATATAATTTTTACTATTATTTATAATTGTAACCCTCTGTTTTGTATTGTTATCCAAAATATTAAAAAACAAACATTTAAATGAAGAATGACAGACAGGCAGCTAGCTCACTATTTTCGAATAGAAAACTTCACTTAAATGTACTAATTTCGTAAAGTAATTTTGTTAAAAGCTATTTTGATAAATAATATGGTCCTTTTAACGACTTTTTTTTGTCATAATTGCATTCGGAAATGGATTTCGTCTCTTGTTAGGGACCACATTTTTAGAATTAGTTTAAAGGGTTTGTTTTATTTTTTTATTTTTTAATGGCCTTCAGAAACTATAGTCCATATTTTGTCCATTGAGTGTTGGTGTGTGTGTGAGGAAGTGTGTGTAAATTAGTGTAGGGATAAGATTATAGCCGGCCAAATATTTGCAGCTAGCTAGTTTCAAGGGTTGTTATCCAAAATGTTAAAAAAACAAACAAACATTATTTATATGATGAATGACAGGCAAGTAGGCAGCTAGCTCAGTATTTTCGAATAGAAAATTCAATCAAATATACTAGTTATGGTACAGAAGTTTTTTTTTTTTTTTTTTTCATTATAAAACCTAACAATTCGAAAGAATTTCAGTTACAGAATGTACGATTTAGTACGATTTTATCATCATAATAATAAATTTTCTTAAAGAAAATAAAATAATACTTTCTCAAAAAAATTACTCTCCGATATGAAAATTCGTCTCTTATTAGGGATCACACTTTTTAAGGGTTGTTGCCCAAAATACTTAATAAAGAAATAAACATTTAAATGATGGAGTGACAGCCCATGATAAAACAAAAAAAACTCAATTATTTTCCAATAAAAAACTTCAATCATATGTACTTAGAATATTAAAGCAGTTTTTTAATGCTATTTTGATAAAAAAATGTAGGCCGTAAAAAGGACCGAATTTCCTTTACGGAACCCCTTAGTGCTAACGATTTGAATATCTAATTTGTTTTATATATTACATACTATTTATAATATTTGTCAAAATTGCATTCGGAAATGGGAATTCATCCCTAATTAGGGTCCTTATTTTTACAATTAGTTTTAAGAATTATTACCCAGAATATTAAAAAACAACCCCCCAGGTAACCACAATATCCTAAGAATATTCTAAGGATATTCTAAGGACATTTAAATCTTCTTAGAATATTCTGAGGATATTGTGTGTTACCTGGGCTCCCCCCCCCCCCCCATTATTTTTAAAATAAAAACTTAACTCAAATGTATGGAGTGTGTGGTAAAGCAGTTTTATTTAGGCTTCGTTTTTTCTAAATTTGTCAAAAACGGCTAAAACTATTAAAAAAAAGATGGTCCCTAACAAAAGACGAATTTCAATAATATGGATTTTAGACGATCTTATTTATTTGATCTAATAAATTTCCTTGATGATAACTTCGTTAAAAATGGATTCGGTAATGGAAATTTGTCCCTTGTAGGGACCCCCATTTTTTTTATATAAAAATCGTTGGAGCTTTTTTGTAAAAATACTTGAAATGAAATATTCTAAAAAAAATTAAATAAATAAAGTAGAGGAAATTTGGTTACTATTGAATAGCATATCTAATATGTTTTTTTAATCACTTGTGGACACTTCTTGGATGGGTGACCCATTGTATTGTTACAAATGTCATTTTAAGGACATGAAAAAGAAAAATTTCTTTAGAAATGGATATTATTATACATGATAGGATGGGTAATTAGAGAACTTTTAGATTCAATAGAGAATTAACTACGTTTTCTATACAATTTAGGGCATTCTTTTAAAAATAATTAATATCTCTTTAAAGAGGATTTTTCTAGATTCTAGAGCTCTGAATTTCGGGCAATTTTTTTTTCATCTAAATCTTTTAAATCCCATTCCCTCTACCCTTTAAAAATAATTCATTAATTTCTCTGAAAATATCATTTAAAGAGCGTTTTGTATGCCATATCACAGGGATTTTGACTAATTTCTTTTATCAGAGAATTTTAAATCGTTTTTGAGATATTTTAATAAAAAAAAAAATTGTGAAAATACTAATCAAAAACTCAATTTTTTTTGCCAAAAATAATTTATATATTTTAAAATATCATTTTGACAATATTATCACTATAAAGTTTTTTTTAAGGCTTGGCACAGGGATTTCTTTCATTTTTTTTTTTTTTTTTTTTTTTATCAAAGTATTTAGAATAAATTGTTTTTCAGATATTTTGAACAAACTTATGCAAATCCACAATCCCCCCCCCCCCCCCCCAATGAATTAATATCTTTAAAAATATAATTTTTACTATTATTTCTCTCTAAAATAAAATCTAAAGCTTGACTTCTAAATCCAAACTTTAGTGTAGTTAACTCAAAAACTGCTTTTGAATAATCGTGTGAAACTATCATTGATGACAACTTCGGTCTTCAAAGCTATAATTTCAACTTAATTTAATATTTACAAAATTTGATCAGTTAATTAAATTAAATTACTTGTTTTCTATTCTACAAAGCAATTATTTCTTCAGATTTGGTCAAAAATTCCATTGATAAAGGAAGAATAAATTTCTCCTGAAACGATTAGTATTCCAATAAACGTTTGAAGATTTTTATTTATAAAAGATTTGTATTTATTTATTTACATAAATGTATATCGCAGGTATATAAACCTACTCATTTTCATCAATCTGAAGACACACTCTTTATTAACCGACTAACTGACCCTCAGATGTTTCGTCCTGAGCAACATTATTTTGATTCAATTTTTAATGTTTTCAAAAATTTTGGGTCATAAACTCACATGTTATTAAGTATTATTGGCTTATCATCTTGGAATTAGCAAAAAATTAAATATTCTATTGTTTCGCATGATGTTTCGCCTTCTAATTCTCACGCCATTTTCAAGTGATTATGGATATTAATAATAAGAATAATAATAATACTGAAGAAAAAAAGGAAATGTCCTGACAAACATTATCTTCCTTTGATTTGAATTACTTGCGATTTTTCTGAGAAAATATCTATCTCCAAGGTAAGACATCTTCTAAGGTCTGACCTCTTTTTTCTAATGATGTCATTATCGCTGTAACATTGTCACTCATTTTGCAACCCTCTAATTTAACAATCCGTAAAATATCCCTAAATAAGCAAGTGTGAAGGCTTTCGGGGAAAATTCTTCTGGTTTCTATAAAATAATTAACCTATAAAAAATATATATATTATTGATGGCCAATCCCATTTAAGTGTTATAGACCATGAAGAATGAGAGTAGATTCTCCGAAACGTCGGTTCAAAAGTGTAAAAAGAAAAGTTTTAAATAAATCTTTTTAATTTGCTTATTTCCTCAATCCAACGCTATCGAATTTAACAGAAGCTTAATTTTATAAAAAAATAAATTATTTTTTAGGACAAATTCTAAGATTTTAGTAGAAATATTATTAAATACCGATATCAGAGGGGATTCATCCCCTAAGGAATCGAACCTGAGAACTAACATGCTTTCCGGGCAGTCAGCTCACAAAACTTTTTAAAAAAAGATGCTCAAATCTTTAGTTTTATACTTAATTTTATAGGTTTCAGTCTTATTTTTTTATTTAACTAATCTAGTATGTATACGAATTTAAATACCATCTTGTTTCCGCTAGCTAAATTTTGCAAAAAAAAGTGATGTCTTAGAATCGAAGAAATACTATATTAGTTTGAATGACAAATGTAAAAAACTACTGAACCATCTCTTCCATATTTGGCCACTTTTTAGAATAAAAAAATAGAGGTCTAAAGGGGTGTGGCGTAGCCATTACACAAAAGACGTATAATTTTGGTCAACTTTTAATTATTACGAAATAATGACGAAATTCTTTCTTATATATTCAAAGGTGTCTAGATAAATTAAATATGTCCATATAAAGTAAATATTGTCACGATCAAAATGTCAACCTCTTAAATCTTTGGCGTACTCGCGGGTTTAACAGGCACGAACTCAGAAATTATTATTATTAAGGGTTGAAATTGTTGTTTAAAACACACATAAATAATACTATATATATTGATCTAGATTAATTTGTAACAACGCTAAGAGAAATTTCTCTAAAAAAATTTCCCTCTTGACTAGAATCGAACCTACGAACTCTTGAACTAAGGTCATCTGTTTTAACCACTCGACCAATGTAAGATTATTATTTATACGATGATTTCTGTTACTAAAACTATAAATTTTTGATTTAGACTTTGTGTCGAGATAATATTGTATTCATTTGAACTCGAATGAAAATGAAAAAACACCAATTGATTTTAAATTAAAAAACATTGAATATGGCAAATTTGAAATATTATTGTCAGTTCGGATTTTAAACTGACAGCCCAATTGATTTTCATTAACCAGGCAAATTTGAAATATAATTTTAATTTGCACTCGAATTTTGAAATGAAAGACTCTAAAAGACTTTAAATTAAGAAACATTAAATATATCGATAATTATTTCTCACCCCCCCCCCCCCCCGCCCCGCCACTCAAAACTTTAATATTCAATTCGCTTTTCTTTGCGCACAGAAGAAATTATTCACATCTTATTTGATTTATATTTTATATATTATTTGTTTATTTTTTAATAATTTGCACTATTATTTAATTTTTTATATTAAATGACACACAAAAAAACCTAAGCAAAAAAAATCAAGTCTTGGCGACTCTGATTTTTACCATCTGGATTTGGGGATCCCTATCATATATTTACTCTATACACGATTTTCTTCATTGATTCTGCTTTGAATATATCATTAATACAAGAGTATATAATTAATAATCAAGAGTTATAACTACAGTGCCGTGGTCAAATAATTAATAATCAAGAGTTATAACTACAGTGCCGTGGTCAAATAATTTAATACACCATTATACAAAAGCAAGTACATGGAAATAGATTTATTTAAATAAGTGGGATCGTGTGAGGAGGAGAATTATATTATATCATTTTTTTTAAATTTGGGACGATAATCGATATAAGGCTCCAAATATTTAAAAGAGATCAGGTGTTTTTTGTATGACAGGCTGCTCCAGTATTGCCATGAGAAATTCGGGCATGCCTGTCTTAAGTCGTTCATATCTAGAGCCTCATTTCTGTAGCTGTGTCAGGACGAAAATGAGGCGAAACTTTTAAGAGACGATGTATTTTCGGTAGTTTACGGGTATACATTTGGAATGTGGTTTTTTAAGAGGAATACAATTTTTGGACCGAGACGCTGCCCGCCAGGGCACCAGCCCGGAGGGCCGAGCTTCGAGGGCGTGCCGAAGGCACGCACGAAAAGCTCGTTAATTATAATTATTTATTGTACGCGAACAAATAATACAATATAACTCTAAAAATTATAAACTAGCTTAGTGTGAGTAGGAAAATTATTTTAGTTATAAAATAACCACTTTGGATGACAGATGAAAAAAATCTACGGAATCCTCGGTATGCTAGTATTACTCACACACACTTGGCCGCTTTTTTCACTTAAAATAATCCACGGCTCAGTAGAATTAAATAACTGAATTATACGAATTTAGAACAGGGATTCCCAACTATGTTCCGCGAAAGCTTACATTGGTTTTATTAATCGATTTCATTTTAAATGAGAATTCAATTATCTAATGTTTTACACAATATCAAAAAAATTTGAAATTTGACCTTACTATTTTTGTTTTTTTATCTATTTGTTTGTTTATTTTGGCGAAAATCCCAATAGGCGACATCTATTCATTACATAAGTAATTAATAAGGTAGTGCGAATTCAATGCAAATTCACCCCCTATAAATATGGTAGAAAGCAACAGCCTTTCTTTCTTCTCCATAAGTATATGTTTGTTATATTCACCGAATGCGGGTGCCTCTAACACTTGCTGATTTCGCAAATATCTATCTATCTAATTTCCCTACAAAATAAACTAGGTATTCCGTTAAAATTTCAGGATTTATGAAGTGTTTTGTCTTAGAAAAAGTTTGGAAAACCTTGATTTATAGCAGTGTTCTGCAAACTTTTTGTGTTCAAGGTACACTTACCAAATCAAGAAATTTTACAGGTACACCAAAGAAAAAAACCAATGTTTATTTAATATTTATTTATTATTAAAATCAATATAATATGAAAAGATGTTTAATGAGAAATATAAGCCTCTTATTTTATCTTCACAAAACTTGAGATTTTTCCTCGGCACACCAACTATTGACCACGGTACTCCAGTGTGCCGCCGCTGCACACACTTTGCGGAACACTGATTTAGAGGACTAAAAATATTTTTTTATGTTCGAATTCACATACTTATTTTATTTAACACGGTTTTATTTAACTTGGACCCTTTGTGTCTATTTTTCATGTTCGAATCTTGTAATTGAATTATGACCCACTTCTATCTGAGCCGATTTTGATGAAATTTCGCCCACATTGGTGGTATATATGCAAGATGACATTACAATCACTATTTCATAATTCCACAAATGAATAGAGAAAATTATAATTTGAACTTTAAATAAAAATGTAAACAATTATTATAATAGAAATCACGGCATACAAGATATTAAATAATATTTATGTTACGCCTAATTTGTGAAATTGCCTTTTTCTGGAATTGGAAATGTCCTTCAATTTCAATCTAGCCTTGTAGTTTGATGTAAAGAAATCAAACTATACTGATATATTTATATTTATTATTTGATTTATCTAATCTAAATTATTATATATGCTATTCTTATTTATAAAATAAAACTTTTATTTAAAAATTATCTAGATTATAATACTTACTATACAAATTACCTATGCATATCTGCTGCCACTTACATTTTTTTTTTTTTTTTTTTTTAATGATATTGATGTGAGAAGGAGATACATCAGAAGGTCCATCCCTAAAGGCCTGTATGGGCTGGTCCCTCCATCGTGAAAAGAACAGAGTAGAAGGAAAAGAAGCCGGGATCACGAGCCAAATCTCAGAAAGTTAGATACAGTCCAATTTACTAAGTTTTTAGGGGCTTCGAGCAGTGGTAAATTCTCCGCGCGATAAATTAGGTTAAATTTATCTCCCACTTACATACCTATCTCTGGTCTATTAATTAAACTTTACATATATTTAAAATAATAAATACATTTTGCTTATTACTTGACATCGTAATTGACATTTCTTAATCCCCGAAATCTTCAACCGATTTACTTAATTCATGAATTTGGCAAAATCTTGCGTATTTCTCGAAATAGGCAATTCCACAAATTAGACGTAAAATTTGCACTAAAAATAAGAAAATAAGTACTTTTTCAGTACTCAAAAAATTGTAATACATAAAAAGCATAAATGCTCTTATTTTAAGGTAGTTGTTTCACCATAAGGGTTTTCTTATGATTTTTTTGAAATTTAGGCAGATTATTATTTAAATTCTTTTGCATCGATTAGTGGCAAAAACGAAATTTATGAACAATATAGTTCCGGAGATATTAAATTCCAAAGATAGTTTTTCAGACTCTTATACATTGCACTATACGGGATATCGGAAAGTTCCCATACATATTTAATCATAATTAAGAAATTCTTCTTACCATTGTTATCAAAAACTAAACCAACATTAAACAATAACTATTTCATTTTTTAGGAAAATTTTAATACATAGTTACAACACAGTTTCTGAGATAATAATAAATAAATAATGAAAAATGTATAATGAAGAATTTACACTAAAAACAAGCTGGCAACAACGCATATATTTAACCTAAAAAGTGGATTAACTTTACTACTTATTTTGACGTTTTTTCGCTTCAACCATTGTCGCAACAGCTTTTAATCGTTTGTTAAGAACTTTTTGTTTAATAAATCTCACTTTATAATGTACTTTATCTGAAATTTCTATGATAAAATATATACAAGCTCGGACAGTGTTGCCAGATTTGTCAAACGAGCACGGGATTGGCTAGTAGTGGTACATAAACAGCAAAAAGTTTTGGACTTATGTCTGTTCTATATACTCTATCATTAATTTTTTGTTAGTATTGTCGCGAAACAACTACCTACCTTGAAGGAGACAACAAAGAGTGATGTCTTCTGCTGGAATTATAAATTTTATTTATTTATAACGAGACTATAGTTTCGAGGGCTTTGCCTTACCACATGAAAAATGTTAACCTTTCATTCATAAATTAATTCCTGTGAATACATTGTAATAGACTGGTGAAGAGGGCAAAACCCTCGAAACTATAGTCTCGTTATAAATAGGTGAAATTTATAATTCCAGCAGAAGACACACTCTTTTATTGTCTCCTTCAATATATAAAAATTCTGCTACTCTCGGCAAAAACTTTCAATTTAACTACCTACCTTAATCAAATCTCAAGCTAAAAGCGCCCACGCTTTTATGTGTAGCAGTTAAAATCGAGGTTGCAGTGAAATGTTTCTATTATTATTGTTTTGTTTTCTTATTATTGTGTTTTATAATTTAATTGAGGATTCCGAGGGGATGTGGACTAAATAATATTTCTGATGAAGTGGGAAAAAAATCGACGAAACTTTCCACATTGATTAATTATTTTGTCCACATTCTTACGAATTCTTAAAATTGTGAAAATCATGAACACGAATTATTTTAATTGTTTATAATAAAAAATTGGGGGGAAAAGTGATCATGGATCTCTGAATCCAGTCTCCTGGACGTACAGAGTAATTTTTGATTTCTTGACCAAATACATTGGACATCTATAAAAATATGTTGTTTTTTTTTAAACTCTTTTTATAAATGATCAAAATTTTGTTAAGCACTTGCTTATATGATAGTTCCTGGATGGGTGATCCATTCATTATATTCTTACAAAGGTGATGAAGAAATCTATAAGTCTTTAGAAAAGGATAAAGTACATAATAGTGGGTGATTAGTAAGTTAACTTAACAGAATATGAAATTAACTATTTATGTTTATTATGCAATATAATGTAGAAATTTCCTTAATCGATATGTTTTTCTAAAATACTAATTATATTATCTATTTTGTTATTCATGTTCAAACATAATAATTATAAGATTAAAATGTTCATATTTTAAATGGTCATGCAAAGTCGTACATGTTTTGTGTACATATTACTCTCTATATTGTTATAGATAGCCTATTCTAATAGAATGCAAACAACACAATCAATCCACTTGTCTATTATTTATGTCTATTTAAATTAGAATTGAAGGAAGAAAGAAAAACTTTTTCAATACTCGCTACTGTTTCTTCAAATTTTGGGCAATTTTTGAACAATAATTTGAGCTATAAAGCTGAAACAATAGTGTAAATGATTGTTTCGAACTTTTGTGCCAAATTTCAGCTCATTATTAAAAAGTTTTTTCTTATTTTTTTTCATTCTTCATTAGGAATTTTTGAATCTAAAATCACTTCTTCGTTTTCGTATACGGAAATACAAACTTTTATGAGTTTCTGTTCTCGGTGGTATCAGAATCTGGACACAGATAGAAAATAATCACTCTTGAAAATGATTTGTGCCAAATTTCAGCTCATTATTTATAACTTTTCAAAAGCTTTTTTCTTATTTTTTTCCATTCTTCATTAGGAATTTTTGAATATAAAATCACTTCTTCGTTTTCCTATAAATACTAACATTTATGAGTTTCTGTTCTCAAGTACGTCTACATTATATACCTATTATTTATTCGCGGGTATCAGAATCTGGACACAGATAGAAAAAATCACGCTTGAAAATGATTTGTGCGAAATTCCAGCTCATTAATTAGAACCGTTTAAAAGCTTCCTAAATAATTTATTTTCTGATTATCAAGCTAGAAAACATAATTTATCAGTTTTAAGGAAAATGAGTAAACAAGGCGCAGATAAAAGGATCTCTCTTCCTTTAGACACTTTAGTGCTAATGCATTACAAGAATGTCAAATACAAGTCCAGACCTGTTTAGGCCCTTTGACTCTAGATAAGAAAATATTAAATCAATATTAATAAAGATTTAGATATTTATTTATTTAATAATAAAAACAATCAAAACAATTTTTTCAATATATAATATTAGGTACGGACTACGGAACTCTTGATATGTAAGTTCCCCGTGCACTTGGCTAGCTTATAATTTTTAAACTATAAAATAAATTCGTTGGTAATTGTCCTTACAATTTGAGCTTCGGCTTCTGAATTAAAAGCCGAAACGTTGTGAAAAACACTAAACAATTTAATTAAAATTTTTAACCAGACATAGAGTCGAAACCTTTGGAAATCATTTAAGCTAGGAATTTTTATTTTAAAAAAATAGCAGATTTTAAATGTTTCTAATTCAAGCCTAAATAACTTGATCATTCCTCCTCTCTTATATATATAAGTATACATATAATTTTATTTTCTTACTTCGGAATAAATAAAAGAATGATTAATTCATCAAAACTGTAAACAGCGTGTTAAGTTTTGAAAAAGTATCACTTTTTCCTCCAATTTATTTAATTGAAATATTTAATTATTATCAATATACATGTTTAGATGTAATTATTTAGATAATTAAAGGATAAAACTTTTCAAAAATTAATGATATCTGTCCAAAAACATAAATGTGATAAAAATAATTTTTAAGAAAAAAATAAAAACCGACTTCAAAAAATTAAATGCAACAAATAAAATACACTAAAAGGTATAAAATAATTATTATCTTATTTAGTTACAACTAAACGACGAAATATTAACATGAAATTACTTTTTGAAGTCGGTGCCAAACAAACTATACCTATAAGCGAGCGTACCCGCCAAACGTACTAAGTAAGATCCGTCGAGTGCGATTCATAAAAGGTATATATTTGGCACCAACTTCAAAAAGTAATTTCATGTTAATATTTCGTCGTTTAGTTGTAACTAAATAAGATAATAATTATTTTATACCTTTTAGTGTATTTTATTTGTTGCATTTAATTTTTTGAAGTCAGTTTTTATTTTTTTCTTAAAAATTATTTTTATTTTTCTCTTTTTAGTGATGTCATTAATAGTGATCATATCATCAGAACTTGACCAAATTAATATGACACCATCCCTAAGACACCCCCTTTCGGATAAAAAAAGAACCATCGAAATCGGTTCATAAACAAAGAGGTTAGGTCTAAACAAACCTAATAAAAAAGGTCTAATACCTATGGAAAAAAATCGAAAAAAAAATGGGACCAATCGGAAGCTAGACTGGACCCAATGCAAAATTTTTTTTCAAAATCGGTTGACAATTGGCGGAGATATGAGGTAACATAGGCACAAAAAAAAAAAAAAAAAAAAAATTCAGTCGAATAGAGAACCTCCTCCTTTTTTGAAGTCGGTTAAAAAAGGGACCAAGTTCGGTGCAAACTGCTTCGCCGACAAAAGAGTTGAGATCTAAACGGGTACCAAGTTCCATAGCAGTTGCTTAAATCATAGCTATAGGGATGTACAACCTTCTTTAATTGATTTAAAATATAATTTGTTAGGTTCTTTGATATTAAATTTATAACTTGGCAAGTTTTATATCCAACTAAATTGTTTGTAGTATAAAATAGAACTTGTATTAAATATCATCACTTTAAAGGTAATTTATTGACTATTATAACTTGCCAAGTTAGAAATTTAATATCAAAGAACGTAACAAATTTTCTTTTAAAATTAAATAAGGTTGTACATCCTTATACCTATGATTTAAGCAACTGTTATGGGCTTGGTGGTACTCGTTCAACTCTTTTGTCGGCGAAGCTGTTTGTACTTGGCCCCATTTTCACATTTATGTTTTTGGACAGATATTTTTAACAACAAAATTTTGTTTTTCTATTCTTAATTCACCATTCTTCATCTTGTCAATCAGGGGTATACAAATACAAAGCGCCATGGCGCCAGAAAACTTTTACCTAGCGCCTGAATTTTCAAATTAAAAAACAAATCTATACTGTTTCTTAAGAAAAGGGGCCTAGTTAGCTCTGTAATTATTTTTAGCTTTGTCTAGTCCTGTCCATAATCCTCCTAATACTCTCTAATGTCTAATAAACTCGAGTTATCCATCCAGCCAGCCCTCATGAACATTCCGAACCCAAAGCTCTCGTTATGCTCTGCTCAATGCTAATGCTCAATTTTTCTATATCTTAATTACAATTTATTTTTAAACTTAATTTACTATAATACTTTTTTTTCTTTATCTTGTTACATTTATTTTTAATCAGGATTTTATCTCCCATCATTAGATTACATTTCTTTCCTTTTAAAACCATTTTTTGAACTTGGCACTCTGACGTCATTATACTTAATTCTCTCACTCTCTCGCTGTTTGTTTTACATTCATTCTCAATTTTGGTATTTTATTTCTTCAATACAATCTTGATAGACAATGAATCAATGCATTGTTTGATTTCCGACCCAGAATCTAAATAAGACAAAAATTTCACAATTTATTGAGAGAAGAAAACTAAATTATATATATATATATATATATATATATATATATATATATATATTTTTAGGATTAAATAAATAGTATTTCTCCCGAAATGTTTGGATTTTAAATACCTATACGTTTTAAGATTGTATTTAACTAAATATATATTACTAGCTGAATGACCTGTGGATCCGTGAATTCAATAATTGGGCCAGCCCAGCAAAGGATGTCAGTTAACAGATAAATGATTATATCATCCAAAATACTTGAGATATCGAATTCCTTTTGATTATTTGTCTTTCACAAGTAAAGAATGAACTGATTTTAAGTGTTTTTTTCAGAATTTTAATTTAACTACTTGATCTAAATTGAGCTGGCACAGAAATGACCAGAAATTCTGATCGTCATTTTAAAGAGAATGAAATTAAAAAAAAATCTAAGATACATAAAAAAGTTTGAAAATGGCAAAATATATAAAGCAGACTTCTTCTACAAATGAGGAGAGACTGTTGTTATACTCTCGAAGTGAATTTTTTTTTTTATTTCTTCCCCTTGGCCTCGGGAACTACCATAGATGCCCATTTAGCCAGTCGTCACAGATTCACGAATAATAGATGTATAACCAAATAAAATAAAACAAAATAAATAAATAAAATCATTGAATTATAGTCGGAAGCCAATGGAAAATAATTGGTAAAAATTATTTAATATTTAAAACCACGAAAAATGTTTCGGTTGCAACTCACAACCATCTTCAGTCTCGGATTTTTAGTTCAAGCTCACATATCTTTCCTTCCATAAATAGAAAAAAAAACAATACCTACTTATGTAACATGAATCATAGAGATATAAAGTTGTAATTTTACAAAAATTAAAAATGATGTTGTTGTTAATAAACAATGTAGAAAAAAAAAACAATTCGCAAATGGAATTATGTAAGATAACCTGGCCTTACATAAATCTCTTTGTGAGCTTGAACTAAAAATCCGAGACTGAAGATGGTTGTGAGTTGCAACCGAAACATGTTTCGTGGTTTTAAATATTAAATAATTTTTTCAAATTAAAAGACAAAATATTTGTTTTATATCACTTCGAGAGTATAACAACCGTCTCTCCTGGGCTATCATCACTTCATTTGTAGAAAAAGTCTACTTTATATAAAATCTAAGATCATCATCATTGAGTCCTAAGACTGGTTTGACGCAACCACCCGTCTCCACTCGGCTCTGTCCCCCGCCAGCTGTTTGACCTCTCTAAGGGTCGTTTATATGTCGCAAAGTAAATTCTTTTTACAACTAACAAAGTGTAGATGGTAAATGGAGGGACTGGGATGGCCAATCAGATGATTACAACCGGCCCTAAATCTAAGATATTTATAGGTATAACTCACTCCCCATCATAAAAAAGTTATATTTTGAACCCTACAAAAAATTTGACCTTTCCCAAAATAATAATTCGATTAAAATTTTAATACAATTTTTGATTTCGCAGAAAATAGCTACAAACCGTCAGTGTATCAACATTAATAAGGGTCCTTTATTATTTTGAATATAACTCTAAAAATATCTACACGAATCACTTCGGGAAATTTTAATAAATTTTCTAATTTCACCATTGGTGGTTAAACCTTAATTAATTTCCCTAATTATCATTTTGTCTTCCAAGTCATTAAAGAGAAAAGTTTAAATTGCCAAGTACCGGTCTAGTTTAGGTTTAGGGACAGGATAGAAAGGGAGAGAGTCAATATAGGTACTATAATATATATCTAATCTTGAAAAATGAGTATTTAAGTATTATCCCTTTGTGTGTGTGTGTGTGTGTGTGTGTGTGTGTGTGTGTGTGTGTGTGTGTGTGTGTGTGTTCTGGGGGGAACATGTTTGTTGCTCATTAAAAAATTCAATTTCTCTCTATAGTTAGTTCTATTATCTAATTACTCTATCTCTGTTTAACGGTCTACAAATCAAAGAGGCTATTCTGTTCGTAGTTGGTTATATTTTAATTTTATATATCACTATTCAATCAACTTTCACCTTTCTACACATCGTATAATTCAATGAATTGATTTTCGTATTTTTACTAAAAAAACATTGAAAATTTCTTCTATCTTTTGGATAAAAACTTGCACATTAAATTGGTAGAAAAACTGAAACTTTTTCAAGACTCGGTGCGGCTGTTTGTAGTTTCTATTTTGATTTAATATTTTCTTACCCAGAGTCAAAAGGCCATTCCTAGAATAATAGAAATTAAGAAATTAATCTTTAATAGTCTGGAATTGTATTTATCATCTTTGCAACGCCTTAGCTAGGAGCTAAGGAAGAGAGATCATTATATCCTCGCCCTTTTACTTTCACATTTATATTCCATAGAATATAATGGGAGAGTATTGCGATGGCCAGTCTGGGTCCTGACTTTTGAGAGCTTGTATCTCAGAGATGAAAAAAGTTGATTTCATTTTGTAACTTATAGGTGCAAGGAATCGTTGCCCTTAATAGTGGGAAATCGGATTTAGGACATTAAACCTTAAATTGTGGTCCCCAGAAGCCAAAAAGGGGTCAAAAATCCATTTGTCAGTGCGTATGTACCCCCTCTGCTTTTCGCAACCATAAGTCTTAGAGCTACGAAATTCGAAACTTAAGCTCAATATAGGCTAGAAGGAGTACAGCAAGCTTTTGAAATCGGAAAACCAGAAGAGGACATTAACATGAAAGATTTTTATTCATTTTTCTCGATCAAATTCTAATGAAAGAATCGCATACTCGCATATTTATTAAATAATAAAAAAATAAAAATTAAATCTTATTTACACAGGAGAGGCCTTTATAAGTAATTAATAATAAACTTAAATATAAATTGTTCGTTTATTCCTATTAAATACATCGTCTTAAATTCTCAATAAAATCATTCAAAAAAATGATGTTTTCTGAATTTGTGGACCTGAAGCTATTAAAGTTAGAAAGCCTAAAATCTAATCAGTTGTCCGCATTGAAAATACAAAGATTTTAGTACAAGAACGAACTTTCTACGACTTTTGGTTCACAAGTTATCGTGGGTATCTGAATCCATACACACAGCGGAAAAATAAAAACATGGTTGAAAATTATTTTTTTCACATGTCAGACATTTTTAAACACAATGAGCTAAAAAATTTGAGTGAATTCAATACTAGGCTCACCCAGTAGGCAGGGATGCCTCCTTTCCAGGCGTACCGGCGAAATATTTCAACTACTAAAAGACCAGTCCGCCTTCAACTAAATTCATTACCTTTGCACATTTAAAAACCATTCTTTTATTCTTATTACTATCACTTTTTTTCTTTTGTTATTTTACTATCTTTTAATCAATATGGCCTTTGGAGACTTGAATTACATTGCTTTTTCAATAACTCATGTGCTCTATGGTCCATTACTCATAAAAAGAGACTGGATTTTAGTGTTATTACATTTTTTTTGTGTGTAAAAGAGCGATGTTAGGTTTGATATCTATACCAATAAATCTGACTTTTTAAGAGCTGTCTGCTATATCTTATATATATACTGCATGAAAATGCATTTTTTGGCTCTATTGTACCCAAAATTTATGTCTTTAGTGCAGAAAAATATTTTGTTTTTTCAATATTACAAAATAATGGTATTATCATTAGATTAGATTACAAATTATTTTACCCGAGAACCTTCTTTAAATTGTACTATATATTAGATTACAAACTTAAAAAAAAATACTAGAAAATCATAAGATGGTGTCATCTATTAAATCCGATGGAATGGAATATTTTTAATTATATGTCAGAGGGGTTGTATTTCACCCCCTCGGGAATCGAACCCGAGTGCCAGTAACAGCAATCCGGGCCACCTGGCTCACCCGCGGGTTACTGGGAATCGGGTTCGATTCCCGAGGGGGTGAAATACAATCCCTCTGACATATAATTAAAAATATTCCATTCCATCGGATTTAATAGATGACACCATCTTATGATTTTCTAGTAAATTTGAATCTATTACCATCGGCAAATTAATATCTTTCATATTAAAAAAAATATTAGTAATAGTATAGTTCTCTATTGTAGTAAAAATTCCGAGGTTTCGCCTCAAAGAGTACTAGCCATGTACCTTTTTCACATTTTTGGGTCAAATTCTTGTGTGGGGGGAGGGGGGGGGGGTAAATATTAACAAACCTTATGACCTGTAATATAGAATAAACCCAAACAACTAGGATTAAGTATAGAGGAACTTCTCACGATTTTCCAACAAAAATAACATATCTACAAATTATTTAAAATTAAACATGAAACATAAAAAATGAAATTGAACACCCAGCGGGATTATAAAAAATTAAAAAACTAACTAAATTTTTAAATTACTTAAAAAAATAAATAAAAAACTAACATTTAAAAAATAGTAAATTTTCAAATTATTAAGTAGGTTATAATGAAAGGCAGTCCATAAATTATTTAAATTTTATTCAAATTCCGACGTCTCGGAGACTTTTTCTCTCCTTCTTAAGGGTATTGAATAGTTATACTCACCCATCAATAACTATCCAATACCCTGAAGAAGAAGAGAAAAAGTCTCCGAGACGTCGGAATTTGAATAAAATTTGAATAATTTATCGATTGCCTTTCATTATAACCTACTTATTTCCCTTACCAGTCCGTCTTTCTAAGAAAATAAATAAAATTTCAAATTATTATTAAAAAAAAAAAAAAAAAAACAAAAAAAAAACTAAAGTTTAAAAAATAATAAATTTTCAATTTTATTTAAAAAAATAACAAAAAAAAATTAAAAAAAACTATAACCAAATTTTCAAAATACCTACTTATAAAAAAAATTTGTTTCAAAAAGTAAATTTTTAAATATAACTACACCTTACATAAAACTACTACAAAATTGAAATCGTTATTAATATTTCTGAATTCCGGAAATCAGCCAGCGATTTGCTTAATTTATAATTCGACAAAACCGTTGTCTATTTACATAAATAGGCAATTTCACAAATTACTCGTAACATTTACATTGGTATTGAAATATCAGAGTTGGCTGATCGATATCCATAGGTATGTATATACATATTTGGCAAGCGTTTTCTTAATTAACAACTATAGATATATCCATCCCTTAATTAATTATAATTGCTAGTGAAAGTTTAAAAAAAAAAACAAAACAAAAAGTGTGTAAGGAAAGAAATTTCCTGCTTCATCAGTCATCCAAATCCTGAGGATTCATCAACTATTACAGAATTTAAATGGGAAATTTGTCAATCGCATTGTAAACACAAAATAGCAGCTGATTGCAAAGGTAATTTGGAAATGACAAGGCAATTAGGATCGGCGACCACTTTCATTTCATACTATACCTACAAGTGACATTTCCTCCCTTGCCCCTTCAACCACCCTTTTCAATAATATAAAAGAACCTTTCCATATTGGAATTTTAACATTTTTAAAAATGACATTTACTTCAAAAAAAGATAATAAATGAAAGGAGAGGATTAACATTTTCCGTGATGAGTAAAAAAATCCATTTGTCTCTCAACTTATCGATATTTAATAGCAGAGCGCAGAGATAATATAAAAAAGATTTCCGATTGTTCTTTGATAAAAATTGATTGGCAATTATTATATTACCTGGCAATTTGTTAAGATCTCATTAATAATAATTAATATCTTTATAGTTCGCTAATATTAATTTAAAAAACAAAAGATGGTGAATTTTGATGTGGAAACTTGTACTGATTAGCTTGATGATTAATAAGGGCGTTGAAATTAATTTTTTTTATTTATTTAGATATATAGAATCGGTTTCTCGAAAACGGCTCTAAGAATTTCGATGAAAATCACAGGTTTATTAATTTATTTATAATTAAAATTTTTCAATTTCTTTTGATTAATTAATTAGTTTTTTTAATTTTAAAACTCATTAATAGTTCATTACAAATATTATTATATATTAAAATTAGTAAATGTAATTAATTAAAGGTACTTTCTATTGAAAACAGAGTGGTAGAACTCATTGCAGAATTGATACAAAGGCAGCCCATAGCCCAGGGATAATGAAAACCATGAATCATTTATAGGGATGAGCAGAATTGGTCTTGGTCTTGGTCTTGCTTTGCTCATCACTAATATTAATACTCAAAAACAAAATAAAAATAATATTTTTCTTAAAAGTGATCAGGACTTTCTAAACACCCTATAGAAGACTTTACAAACACACCCTCTGCCTATATTAATTAGTGATGAGCTTGGTCTTGCAGTCTTGGTCTTGGTCTTGGTCTTGCTTTGTTCATCACTAATCATTTATTAGAACGACATATTCATCCTTTTAAAAAAATCCAACGATTCGGAGAATCGCTCCTCCTTCTTCAGGGTCTTAAAAGGTCAACGAAGGAGATATATTAATAATATTTTTAATAGCAATTAAGTTTAATTTATTTATTAAAATATATAAAATTAATTAGAGGTTTTAATTGAAAGTAATGGAAGGCAGCCCAGAGGTAGTGAGGAAAGAAAAAATTAACACATATAAAATAAGGTGTAATTTATTGGAATCCTTCCTCCTTTCCTTTCAAACCGACGTTTCGGAGGATTTTTCCCTCCTTCTTCAGGGTTTCAAAGGGTCAATGAATGAAACAAATAAAAAAATTGAAAGTTTTTGCCGAGAGTAGCAGAATTTTTATATATTGAAGGAGACAATAAAAGAGTGTGTCTTCATGAAAAATGTAAAACTTTCATTCATAAATTAATTCCTGTGAATACATTGTAATAGACTGATGAAGAGGGCAAAGCCCTCGAAACTATAGTCTCGTTATAAATAAATAAAATTTATAATTCCAGCAGAAGACACACTCTTTTATTGTCTCCTTCAAGAAACAAATAAAATGTTTCCTTCTTCTCTCCACAGTAGTGTTCAAAAACTTTCCTCATTTGTAACAAAAGGCATAGAAAGACAAATTTTTTTTTCCTTCTTTTCTTAATTAGATGCCTTCCATTACTTTCAATTAAAATTTCTACCAGTCCGTCTCTCTCCAGAGAAAATTTCGTGGCAAATTAATTAGAGGTATTTTCTATTGCATACGGAGTGGTAGAACTCAATGCTGAATTGATACAAAGGGAACCCAAGGTTAATGAAAACCACAAATTCTAAATAAAATTATTTATTATAACGTCATTTTCATCCTCTTAAAAAACCCGACGATTCGGAGACTAGTCCCTCCTTCTTAAGGGTTTAAAAGGGTCAACGAAAGAAACTCTCGTGTATATTATTAATTGCAATTTAGTTCAAAATTTTATTCACATTATAATTTTATATGCCTTGATGTTGGCCGGAGCGGGTTAAAACGTCGTATTTCAATTTTATTTAATTCTGACTGCATATAAAAATCGCCCCTTTTACCTGAATTTAAAATTAAAGCAAAAAATTAACGAGCAACGCTCTGTTCGCCATATACTTATATAAATATAGTAGTATTCATTTAAAGAACAAATGATGGTAGATTATGGTATGGTAACTTTAAGTGATTAGCTTGATGATTAAGAAGGACGTTGGAATTAGAAATTTTTTATTTAATATAGGACAATTCGGAGACGCTTTTAAATGTAATGTTCATAGATCTAATGAGTATAAATTATAATTGATTAATTCTCAGCTAACACAAGTAGTGCATTTCGCAGAAGGTACGCCATTTTATCATTTTCTTATCATGTTTAGAAATATCTGAAATGTGGATAAAAACTATGATTTTTTTTACTTTATCCAATGCGAAGCATGGGAGAAAGTATTGGAATCGCTCTCGCGGCAAGCGCGACTTCAAAGAGTCCTCAGGTAAAGACTACGTAACCCATAGACTCAATTAAGGTCACAAATTGAAGTGTTCAATGAGATTGAATTTTAGCACGTGACGGTTTTGCCAAAAATTACCTGGAATCTCGTCGAGAGGCCAAAAAGTGCCATTTTTTTTGGAAGTGCGTGGGGATGGATGGATGGATGGATGTGTGTGTGTGTGTGTGTGTGTGTGTGTTATCGTTTTTTTCGTCCACGATTTTTTCCACACCTTTGCGCTGATTGAAATGAAATTGAAAACCTACCATTAGTTTAACAAAATGAAGCGCTGATTAGTTTTTGGTACATATCGGTCCACAAACATTAGTACTTTATTTCAGTACTTTTTTAGTTTTTTCTAAATATCTTGAAAATGACTTAACCAATTTTGATGAAATTTAATATCCTAATTAATTACCTTGGGGACCACAAAAAGGTTAAATAAAGTTTTTAGTAAAATCATATTTTAAAGTACTTTACTCTATAGTAAAATAGAACTTTTTTAATTTTAAATTCTTTAAAATTTATTCATTTGATCGTTTTAATATAGCTCATTTAACCTAACTTAAGTAAGAATGGTTAGGCTTCTCGCTGTGAAATGGTAAAAATTTGGGAGGAAATTTTATAAGTAACCATAGCAACCGCGTTGTTTTCTTATCCGTTACCATTGCTGACGACATGGAGGAATCGACTTAAAATCAAAAATAGCTATTGATTCTCATCTAGTACTTGAGGAATAACCATTCTATATTGGATTTTTGAGGTTTCGGTTTTTATTGGTAACCATTGCTGAGGACATGGAGGAATCGACTTAAAATCAAACTTGAGTTGTTTGCCATAAAAGAATTTAGTCTTTTTGATTTTAAGTCGATTCTTCCAAGTTTTCAGTAGAGGTTGCCATTAATAGTCAAAACATCAAAAATGGAATGCAATAAGGTTATTCCTCTAGTTTACATTGAAAAGATTATGAATTCCCAAGAGTAGTTGTTGATTTATAAAGAGAAATCATCATCTGGAGTCGTTTCCAGGGCAAGTATATCGACTGAGGATCCAGTCCAGAACTAGGTGTCGAAACGCCGTTTATTCTGAAGAATTTTACTCGGTAAACACAAGAGGCAGACTAAGGGCCGGTTGTATGTCGGTTGGTAAACTCTTTTTAAACGTTGACAAAGGGTAAATCCTTAGAATTCACCTTGTGCCCGACGGGATGACCAATCAGATGAAAGTGCCTGTCACCTAAGGGTCGGTTGGTAAACTCTTTTTAAACGTTGACAAAGGGTAAAGCCTTATAATTCACCTTGTCGCCGGCGGGATGCTCAGTCAGATGACAGGCACTTTCATCTGATTGGCCATCCCGTCAGGCACAAGGTGAATTATAAGGCTTTACCCTTTGCCAACCTTTAAAAAGAGTTTTCCAACCGAGATACAACTGCCCCTAAGCCTGCCTGCCGGGCGAGCCTAATATTGAATTCACGTAAAAATTTTGCCCCCTTTTTTTGAAAAATGTTTGGAACGTGGAGAAATATAATTTTCAACCATGATTTTTTTTCTGCCTGTGTGTCTGGATTGAGATACCCATGATAACGTAAAAGTTCGCTCTTGTGCTAAAATGTTTGTATTTTCAATGCGGAGAGTTGATTAGATTTTGGGCTTTCTAGTATCAGATCTTCCGGCTATAAAAAGGCCAAATTATTCAAAAAATATCATTTTCTGAGATTTTAATCAATTTCTCTGGCAAAAAATAAATAGTCAAACAAGTGTGACTTGCATTATTCACCAAAATTGCAAACAGCGAATCGAGTCTTGAAAAAATTTCACTTTTTCCTCCATTTTCTCATTAAAAGTCTGCAATATATAGGTGATTTCAACCCAAACTTCTCTTTCGATAAACTGATCTAGGGTAATAAAAAACATGCTTGAGATTCTATGTGTATTAATAATGATCCTAAACCTCAAAATAAACTTGAGATTTTTGAAATTTAATTTGAATTCTATATCGATCTACCAGCTGGATTCTGAAATTCCGGGATCGGCAACCCTAATTGGTAAAAATGGTATTTGATTTAGACCAATTTCTTATGCAAATTTTTTATGTGGTAATGCAATTGCCAGGGTGGCTGTGAAAATCATTAGCAGATAATGAATGGACTCATTTTGGAAATTGGACAAATGATTCATCATCGAATCCACCTTAGAATGACAACATATTGAAAAAATTTAACATTCTGACGTTATTCAAAAACTGTTTACCATCTCATTCAATCTCCTTGATTTCCAATATGCTGCACAGAGATTTATTTATTGAGATAAAAACAGTACACACTTTGAGATTAACAATTTAATTTTAATCTTAATATTTATTAAATTGAAAGTTTTTGTGCCGAGGGTAGCAGAATTTTTATAAATTGAAGGAGACAATAAAAGAGTGTTTCTGTGGCAAAAGACCTTGAATCTATAGTCTCGTTATAAATAAATAAAATTTATAATTCCAGCAGAAGACACACTCTTTTATTGTCGCCTTCAATACTTAATATTTATATTTACCTACATTATATAACTATTTAATTACTAGGTCAAAAACCTCACATAATTTTATATTCTTCTTATTTTTCACTCATTAAAGAGAATAAACAAAATTAAAAAAGAAAGAAAAAACAAGTTTTCAACTGTGATTTGATTATTTTCAAACTTGTAATTATAAATTGCGCATTTTCTTGCTATCGTAAATATTTTGATATTTTAATTTCTTGAAAAAACCTTGTAAAAATATATATATATATAGTAATAGCGAGATTAATTTATCTACTCTTATTAAACGAGCAAAAATTGTATATTTATTTATTTATATATATATTTATTTATTTATATATATTTGTATCTTGGTTCTATTTTGAAAACGGCCCTACCGATTTTGATAGAAACAAAATCTATTAACAAGTTTTGGGGATGAAAAAAAGATCTGGCTAGGTCTGGACCTCATCAAAATTCATCTTAATTGATATTTTCTTAATTAAAGTAATTATTGATAGATGAAAATCTCAATAAAAAAAATGACTCGCTGGATGTCAGATTAGAACCTGAGACCTCTTGCATCAGAGGCACTCACTCTACCACTGGACTATAGAACTATTTTAAAAATCTTTGCTTTTTACTTTTACTAAAATGAATATTTTTGAATTAGACTTTATTATAAGTGTGGAAATAATTGAATATATTATATATAGACCAAAATGATGTTTATTTTTTCAGAAATCTTGAAATCTAGTTCCAGATTTAAAATTTAAAATTAGCACTTTTATTTTTCGAAAACTTCACAGTGGATTTTCATATTTCTTGTTTTAGAGAAAAAAAAAGTTATCAGGCCAAATTGTTGTGTGTTTTCCAGTATCTACATTTAAATCTCAATGTTTTAAAGAATTTTATGACTTTATATTGGGCCACTGGTTGGACAGCCCTGGTTTAAATAGAATGGGAATAAAGAAGGATATGAGGAATGATAATTTATTTTTTTAAAGGGTCACGGATATAATAATCCCTGACTATCCATTATCTATTGACATGTAAGAACGTACAAAGATCTAAAAAACAAGTTCTGACAAGTTTTAGCCCAGGAGAGAAATTATCAATTAATCGTGATTTTTCTAGCAAACTCCAATTCCTTGTCTCCTTGTACTAGAATGATATAACTAAAGACTTGATTAGTGTTGTAGCATATAAATTACTGAAATAATAAATATTTTAGAAAATGAAAATATGAGAAGAAGAAGAATTCGAAACTTCATTATTTTTTTAAAATTAATTTAGTTGAGCTTATAATTTTGCTTTTAGTGAATTTTATTCTTGAAAAAAGCTTCACCTATTGTACAAATGTACATATAAATATAAATCAC
The DNA here is from genome assembly GCA_024734495.1 of Forficula auricularia. Lineage (NCBI taxonomy): Eukaryota > Metazoa > Arthropoda > Insecta > Dermaptera > Forficulidae > Forficula > Forficula auricularia. Next base: position 484,953 of record JALMQS010000647.1, on the reverse strand, counting down.
TCTCTGTTTTAAGGAAGTTGATGATTTTATGTTGGGCCACAATCATTGCAGTGCTGGGTCGCATGCGGCCACGGGTTGGACAGCCCTGTTCTAACAAATATTAGTTTTTCATCAAGATGGTGAAAGTCCTTCAATGAAAAATTAAATAAAATAATGATTATTTTCCCACCCTTTCCCAATCTACCATATGTAAAAAATTTCATTTTTAATTGCAATTATTTCATGTTTGGTGTAGTAAATCGTCTTCAAATTTTAACAGTTTATTATGCTTTTAATGACTTATATTCCAAGTTTCGAAGACTTCTTGAATTTTTGCATTTGTGAAACAACTACCTTAAGCCATGCATGCATACTTCATTGTGATAAGTGGACAGTTCGCTCTCACGAGAGTGTACTGTACAGGCACCCTTAAACTTATTTTAATGGTTATTTAAACAATTTCCTGTTTTTTTTTTATTAGCTTAGAATTTTAGCTTTGAAGTTAAAATTCGTATATACTTGAACATTTATTTATTTTAAACAGCTGCAATAGAAACAAGTAAAGAATTCAATCTAATCCAATCGATTTGCCCTTCTGGTATTTCAATCAACTGATGCATGTGGCGTTGTTAGACCAAAGTTTAATGCTCCCACCCACACCCTATCTAAGTACGTAGGTACGTACATATGGACCACACGTACTCATCCAGTTTTATTATTACCTACCATCTCAATAGTTACATTCACACATCATCCCCTCCTTCCTTAACTACCATAAACTTGTTCTTCTTTTAATTACCAACTAACATTTCCTCTATCTTTAGAACTTGGAAGATAAATAAATAAAGCTCAACCACCTGTTGATTACAACGATAATATAATTTGGAAAGTAGTAAAGAGACAAAATAAATTTATTTATCCTATATTATCATCCTACACCTGCTGAAAATGTTAATTTTCATACTTGAGAGTGAGTGCTTAATTACTCTTAAACACTCATTGGCACAAAAAACGCAACACTTCGATTTTGTTTGTTTCTTTGAACCGACTGTTTGTATAATTTTATAGACTTAATTTTTGAGTTAAGATAATTCATTTAAATCATTTCAATAATTATTTTATTTATTTTTATGAACCATTTAAGTAAGATGATGCCATTTTTGTATTTCCAAAAACTTTCCCACATAGGTCTTATTATTATATTTGTTGTATTTTTAAAGTCTAGGAGCGCAAAAAGTACATAACATTCATCAACAGATGGCACCTCAATATTTTTGTAAATAAATAAATTTCATACATTACATAACTCTACAAAAAATAATTTTTTCCTTGTCCGAAAGTTTTCATGATTTTTCTATTCATTGTGCACCAAAATAAAGGAAAAGGACCTATATTCCGTATAAAGTTTGCTTTTGTAATGGTTATAATAATAAGTACCTGGAGGCACCGAGCGATGCACGGTAACCCCTGACCCCCCCCCCAATCACACACCTCGGCCCCACCACTGCACCCCCACTCCGTCCTACCCCACCCCAACTGCGCCTCCTACCCCCGGATCACCCACAACTGCACCCCCCACACCCATCCCCACCCCCACCCAGTATTTGCAGTATAATACACATACTGTTAAAATTTTAATACGATTTACCACACCAAACATGAAATAATTGCAATTAAAAATGACATTTTTACATATGGTAGATTGGGAAAGGGTGGGAAAATGATCATTATTTTTTTTTCATTGAAGGACTTTCAACATTTTGATGAAAAACTAATATTAGTTAGAATAATATATTCACAGTAACTTAAAAAAAAAAAAAAAAATTGAAATTACCTCATAGTTTTGATAAAAAAAAAACATATTTGGGCTATTATTTTTATTGGAGGGGATATAATATCAATGGCTTAGAAATGATCTATTCAAAAAAATTCCGACTTCAAAAAAAAATAAAATGCAACAAATAAAATAATAAGAACTCAAAAATCAAATAAAATGCACTAAAGGCTATAAAATAATTATATAAACAAAACAAACAGGTTGATAAACAAAGAAGTTATGGGTGAACATACATAACAAATAAACTGCAACGGATCGTTGCTAAACTTTATCCAAATTCATTTGAAATATTAATATGTTTGTTCCTTTATTATTAATCAGATATCACTTGCAATTTGTAGTTCATATTGACATTAATTCAAAAATAATTCTCATTTAATAGTCGAGGAATAACCATTCCACATTGGATTTTTGACATTTCGGTTATTATTGTAACCATTGCTGAAGACATGGAGGAATCGACTTAAAATCAAAAATAGCCATCGATTCTCATCTAATACTTGAGGAATAACAATTCTACATTAGGTTTTGACGTTTAGATTATTATTGGTAACCATTGATGAAGACATGGAGGAATCGACTTAAAATCAAAAATAACGATCGATTCTTATCTAATACTAGAGGAATAACCTTATTGCATTCCATTTTTGATGTTTTGACTATTAATGGCAACCTCTACTGAAAACGTGGAAGAATAGACTTAAAATCTAAAAGACTAAATTCTTTTCTGGCAAACAACTCAAACTTGAGTTGTTTACCAAAAAGAATTTAGTCTTTTTGATTTTAAGTCTATTCTTCCACGTTTTCAGTAGAGGTTGCCATTAATAGTCAAAACATCAAAAATGGAATGCAATAAGGTTATTCCTCTAGTATTAGATGAGAATCGATCGTTATTTTTGATTTTAAGTCGATTCCTCCTTGTCTTCAGCAATGGTTACCAATAATAATCGAAACGTCAAAAACCTAATGTAGAATTGTTATTCCTCAAGTATTAGATGAGAATCGATGGCTATTTTTGATTTTAAGTCGATTCCTCCATGACTTCAGCAATGGTTACCAATAAAAACCGAAACGTCAAAAATCCAATATAGAATGGTTATTCCTCAAGTACTAGATGAGAATCAATCGCTATTTTTGGTTTAAAGTCGATACCTCTATGTCTTCAGCAATGGTTACCAATAAAAACCGAAACGTCAAAAATCCAATATAGAATTGTTATTCCTCAAGTATTTGATGAGAATCAATCTCTATTTTTGGTTTAAAGTCGATTCCTCTATGTCTTCAGAAATGGTCACCAATAAAAACCGAAACGTCAAAAATCCAATATAGAATGGTTATTCCTCAAGTACTAGATGAGAATCAATCGCTATTTTTGGTTTAAAGTCAATTCCTCTATGTCTTCAGCAATGGTTACCAATAAAAACCGAAACGTCAAAAATCCAATATAGAATGGTTATTCCTCAAGTATTTGATGAGAATCAATCGCTATTTTTGGTTTAAAGTCGATTCCTCTATGTCTTCAGAAATGGTCACCAATAAAAACCGAAACGTCAAAAATCCAATATAGAATGGTTATTCCTCAAGTATTTGATGAGAATCAATCGCTATTTTTGGTTTAAAGTCGATTCCTCTATGTCTTCTGCGAAGGTAAGGGATAAGAAAACAACGCAGTTGCTATGGTTACTCATAAAATTTCCTCCCAAATTTTTAGCATTTCACAGAGAAGCCTATCCATTCTTACTTAAGCAAGGCTAAATGAGCTATATTAAAAGGTTCAAATGAATAAATTCTAAAGAATTTAAAAAATTAAAAAAGTACTCTCTTACTCTAGAGTAAAGTACTTTAAAATATAATTTTACTAAAAACTTTATTTATCCTTTTTTGTGGTCCCCAAGGTACTTAATTAGGATATTAAATTTCATCAAAATTGGTTAAGTCATTTTTCAAGATATTTAGAAAAAACTAAAAATGTACTGAAATAAAGTACTAATGTTTGTGGGTCGATATGTACCAAAAAACTAATCAGCGCTTCATTTTGTTAAAAGAATGCTAGGTTTCAATTTCATTTCAATCCGTGCAACGGTGTGGAAAAAATCGTGGGCCAAAAAAACGATAACATACATACATCCATCCATCCATACACTTCATACATACATCCGCACGCACTAAATGAAAAAATCGCAGCTTTTTTGGCCTCTCGACGAAGACCCCATGTAATTTTTGGCAAAACCGTCACGTGCTAAAATTCAACCTAATTGAGATACTATAATTTGTGACTTTAATTGAGTCCATGGGTTCCGTAGTCTTTACCTGAGGACCCTTTGAAGCCACGCTTGCCCCGAGAGCGATTACAATACTTTACCCATGCTTTGCATTGGATAAAGTAAAAAGGTCCAATACCAATGAAATTTAGTTTTTTTACCAATCGAAAACTATACTGTACACAATGCAAAAAAAATAACCAAAATCGGTTCACAATTGGCGAAGAAATCGAGTAACATAGACAAAAAAAAAAAAATCAGTCGAATTGAGAACCTCCTCCTTTTTTGAAGTCGGTTAATAAAGAGAATATAGTAGTGTAAAAAGTACACCCACGTTAAAAAACATAACCTAAAATTTTAGTACCGTTCATATTTATATAGAGTGGTTACGAGGCTAAAACTTTTTGTGTGGATTGTCGCGAAAGAACCTCCTTAAATCATAAATAAATTAAATAATATTTTTGTTACGGCTCTTGAGCGTTTAGTCATTTTTAAATTTATAAAAAATTTATTTTAAAACAAAAATATATAATTGTTATTTGAAAGAATTAAAAAAAAAATATTCATGAATTAGGATCGAACCTGGAATGTCAACACCAGGGCTTTATTTAGTCGATTCGGCTATCAGTTCATTGTAAATTGTGTGGATTATAATTCTATTCGTTGCATTACTTTTGAATTTATTCTTTCTAATCCAAAATATTTTATTAATTATTTTATTTAAGTATTAAAAGTACCTGGAGCCAAGCGATGCACGGTAACCAAATTAAAAAAAAACAAACAAATATATAATACACTCCCCCTGGACCCCCCTACAGAAACCACGCACCTCGCCCCCACCACTGCACCCCCTCCCCCCGGATCCCCCACAACTGGACCCCACCTCCTACATCCACCCCACCCCGCATACAGTTTTTGCATTTCTAGCTTTCTATAGAAAGATAGTCAACCGTCCACATATTATGTGTATATTTGCCCACATTCATTCATCTTAATGAACATTATAAAAAATAAATAGGAAAATAATCCTAAAGGATCTGAAATAAAAACATAAAATTAAATAAGATTTGTTTCCAATTATATATAAAAAAAAGCCACTTCAACCACTTTATTTGTAAACACACCTGTTTTGTTATGATTTAGACACCTGTTAATTATTTTTTTTTTGGCTTTTCGGCCTTTCTAGCCATTTACGATACTATTTATTTTAGCCGGATGCCTCAAGTCGAATTCGAGCCCGGGTCCACTTGGTTAGCAGGAAGACACGCAGCCACCTAGCCTATCCGACCCCCCACACCTGTTAATTAAAAACAAAAAATCCTAATTTTAATATAATATAATAATATTTGGTATAAAGTATTAGTGGGTTTTAAAATTAAAAAACCAATTAAAAATAAAAGATAATTGGGAAAAATGTAAAGAAACTTTTTTATTTAGATTTTCATCTATCAATAATTACTTTAATTAAGAAAAGATCAATTAAGATGAAATTTGTTGAGATCCAGACCTAGCCAGATCGTTTTCTCATCCTCAGAGTTGGTTTCATCAAAATCGGTAGACCCGTTTTCAAAATAGAACCAAGATACAAATATATAAATATATAAACAATTTTTGCTCGTTTAATAAGAGTAGATAGATTTGTAGTATAGAAAATATTGTGTATTTATCATGTTGAGAAAGTGATAAATTCCAGACTCGTGTGCCACTCTTATGGCCATCTATTCTTTTAATTTAGAAAACAATAACTTTCCCGATTTGGTAAACAAATTAACATTTATTTCTTTTTAGAATACCTAAATCACGGAAGTTGTTTTACTTTTCAAATTTAACAAATTTTTAACAAATCATCGTATTTTAAGCACGGGAATAATTCGATTAAACTATGGACAAAGAGAAAAAAAATATATCACTTGAAATGAAAGGTGAGAATTCTTTTTGTTCATATGGTTCATTAATTTATATACCTATATATATATATTTAGGAAAGTATGTAATGGTATATTAGTACATATTATGTATTTATTTTAAGGAAATCCTTCAATAAGTATTTTTTGTTCTATAAGATTTTGTTAAATGATTTGCAAAATTTTCAATGAAAGAAAGATTTCTGCACCAGAAGACATCCGGAGTGAAGGGCAAATGAACACATTTTTCCTAGATATGTAATATAAGCCGGCCAAGTGCGAGCCGGGCTCGCATACCATGGATGATGTACTTTTTTAATGCTATCGAATGCAAGAAGATGCAACCCGAAAGATCCTTGCATTATCAAAGAGGATTAAATTATTGGATAAAAATACTTGGTAGGTTTCACATTAAGATATAAAAAATAAAAACGAATTTATTTTTGGAGAATCTTTAATCTCGATATATATATTTCAGGTGACTAACCCATCTTATGTAGTTACTTTCTGTTTCTCCTGAAGATGGGTTAGTCACCCGAAATATATATATCGAGATTATAAAGATTCTCCAAAAATAAATTCGTTTTATTTTTTTATATCTTAATGTGAAACCTACCAAGTATTTTTATCCAATAATTTTAAAAATGTTTCACCAAGTACCAACACCAAATTCCTTAAAAACTAAAGAAGATTAATACATTTATTATTATTGATGACGATTAATAGATTCTTATGTAAAACTAGTTTAAGAAATTTTAGGTTTTTTTTTAAGTGCTCACAGTAAATTTCCGAATGAATATTATAATAGGTAATTATAGTTATTAATATTTAAAAAAATCTGATTAAAAAATTTATGAGAAATATTTAATCGATTATTTCTTGTTATAAATATTATATTCTAAAAAAAATCGTTTGATTTGAACCAAGGTCCTGACGCCAAATGACTTCTTATACCAATCCATTGGACTATGGAACTTGTATTAAAATTTTTATAGGTATATCAAAAAGATCAAATCATCAAAAATTTCGATTAAAATCAACTAGATTGTATACATTTTCAATGCGAAAATCTCATCAGAAAAGACGCTGTTTTGACAATTATTAGGCACTTGGGTCGTTTTAAAGGACTGTAGTAGAAATCTAAATTGATAGGCTCTAGAAATAGATCTCAAAACGTCCTGCATCCTAATGAGTTTTTGTGCAATAAAGGTTGTTTTATCCAAAACTCCTTTTTCATAAAAAAACTCAACTATATCAAAACATTAAATCTACAAATCATAATTTTTTTTTTTAAATCAGAAAAATGATTATATCTTTCAAAATACTTGAGATATCAAAATTGTTCTTATTTGTCGTTTATATAGAATTTTAGATCAAGCCATTTCTGAAGGCCAACAGGTACAATAATAATCCAAAAATGGCCATTTTGACCCCCTTTTACGCCGTCATTTTAAAGAGAATTAAATTTAAATTTCATGTTTGTATTTTCTTTAGTTTACGAGCCTCAATATTCTGACAGACAAATATTGTAGCCACATTCTGTTTTACCTTTATAAGAAACACTAAATTATGTTTAAATGTATTACAAATTTGATTGAAACAAGAGCACTCCTTCGATTGAGTCCGCCTATTGGAAAGCAGGGGAAACATTTCGGTTCTTCCTCCGCTTAATTTTTAAAAAAATTTATTACCGTTCCATAATTGTGTGTGGGACTTGTAAGGACGTAATATTCCCCTATAATACGAGAGAGACCGAAAACAAACCAACAACTATTCCTAGACAAGGAGACCCGCCCTCTCAGACCCACCCTTAATTCGCCTACTCTGTGCTGTTTGAAATTAATGTTTTTGACTTAAAATTAGAGACAAATATGAGAAGTTCTTCAAATTTCGTCACGGTCTAAAAAATAAAACTTAGGGAACGCGGTGTTGGTTGATAGTGAAACATTTTTAAATTATAATGAGTATTAAGTTGAAGTTGGTAGTTTTTCACAGTAAGGAAATGTATAAAATAAATTGAGTTGAAATATTTATCTCGAATTTGATATATTTCGGGTGGTTAGGGCCCCATCATCAGGGGTTTTCTTCATCTTTAGTCTCTGTAAAACTCCTGATGATGAGCTAATCACCCGAAATATATCGAGAATTCGAGATAAATATTTTAGGTCAATTTTTTTTATACACTTTCTTACTGTGTAAACCCACAAAATTCAATTTATTGTAATTAAAAAAAATCTCCATATTGAAACTGGAAGCTCTGAATCTAGAAAGTCTAAAATTCTAAGAGGCAGTTGTATTTCGGTTGGTAAACTCTTTTTAAACGTTGCCAAATGGTAACTGGCTGATTGACCATCCCAGCCTTTTACCCTTTGCCAACGTTTAAAAGGAGTTTACCAACCGACATACAACTGGCCCTTAATCATAGAGTAATATAGAGTGGAAGGCTCCATAAGGAGCCAATGTATTTTAGCGTATACGAGTTACAGAGCTCTCTGGCGGTTCGGAATGGGTAATAAAATGGCGGGAACCGCTCTCTTTAGCTCTATAATTAAATTATTAAAGAATTAACATATAAAAATCAAAGAAATAAATTACTAGTTAATTTTATATAGGGTACTTACATTTCAGGATTTTTAGGTCGTTTAAAAAAAGTATGTTCTTTATCTGATTTTGTGTCGCGAAAGCAACCTTTCACAAAACATTGACGTCGAGAACTAGGCATATTTAATAATATTTTAATCTATAAATTTGTACGTTGGAAAATTTTCTAAATGAACGTTTAGCACAAAGCCTGTATGAATCTTTTATCTATGACAAAGGCTTTGAATGTCCTATGACTATGATCTTTGAATAGCTCTTAAGAACTAAGAATAATGTTCTCCGAGCCGCTAGAGAGCGCTTTCGGTAGCCTCCCACTCTATATTACTCTATGGTCTAAATAAAATCTAATCAATTCTTCGTATGGGGACTGCAGGGCAAAGCTCAGGGCAGATGGAGCCACCGAAATAGTGGGCGAGTCATTTGAAAAGAGATTAGATGAATATACATATCTACGGTTGACTGAAAAATTACAATAATATTTAAATTAAATTTATTTATTATTTATATTAATTTGTATATGGTATATATTTATTTTATTCTTTTAATCAGTTTTTGAAATATTTCAAAAAAACTAGGCAAAAAACCACCTAATTTCGGTGGACCATCTAGTGGCGAAAGTTTGCATCGGCAATCCCCATTGGATATACAAATATACAAATATGTTGGCACTAGCACGAACTTTCTACGTTTTCTTTTCTTAATTATATTGGATATATCCAGACACAGAGAAAAACCCCCCAAATTATATTAATTATTAAAAAAAATGCTCTACTTACCTATAGACATAAATTGAATGTAAATCAACTTTCTTAAATGTGCTCTTGAAAAATTTCTGATTTGATTCAATCTCCAAATTTTATATAAAAATGTAATTAAAATACATAATTGGTGTCTTGTATCAGTGATTATCCATTTTAATGTAATAATTACAATTGCGTAGGTATATGAATATAATATATGGGTAAATCCAACTTATTTTGCATTTTTTTGCCTAAAAATTTGAAAATATACTTTATCCCAGCCCAACAATAATAATATAGTTTTGTGTCTCAACTATCTATAGACCAATTTCTAATAATGGTCATGAATTAAAATTTTTTATGATTTTTCTCATTCAGGTGTGACAATCAAGGGGACGGAATTGACATTAGAGAATTTTGATTTGGTAATGTAGACAGAGACTGGCTTAAAAATATAGAAGGTTACAATTTTGGTTACAATTCACTAAAAGTAAAACAAAACTAGAAAGGTTTTTTAAATATATATTTTTATATGAATTTTATCGCAGGGACGGAAATGACACTAATGAACGACATAATTATCACTTACCTTTATGAAGTTATTTTTCTGTGTTATCATATAAATAAAATTAACACCACTGATTGCCATTAACAAACCAACTCACCAACTGACAATAGTTTCTCCCTTGACCACACTGTAGTGCTGGCGTGAATCAAGTTAAATACTAAAACTATGTTGGGGACGGAATTGACACACTATCTTTGGACATTTAAATAATTTTTTCTAAAAAAATTTTAATAACTAAAAAAACTTTATTAAATTATATAGTCTTCATTCATAAGATTGAAGTAATTTTTGGAGACGGACTGATAAGTGAAATTGGGTGGATATTGATGAGGCAGTCAAAAAAAGAAGAAGATAATTTATACTATCTTTTATATTGAAGGAGACAATAAAAGAGTGTGTCTTCTGCTGGAATTATAAATTTTATATATTTATAACTAGACTATAGTTTCGAGGGCTTTGCCCTCTTCATCAGTCTATTACAATGTATTCACAGGAATTAATTTATGAATTTCGAATTTATCTTTTTATTCATAAACCGACGCTTCGGAGGCTATTCCCTCCTTCTTCAGGGTTTTGAAAAGTCAGTGGATTTCCTTCACTGACTTTTCAAAACCCTGAAGAAGCGAGGGAATAGACTCCGAATGCCTCATCAATATCCACTCAAAGTCTTCATTAATCTATTCTCAAACGCCTCCCAAAAAATATATTCAGGCCACTACAGAGCTGTTAAAAATGAACGAGCAAGAGATTAAAGAAATTCCATAATTCATATAGACATTTGGTATTGGTTTGGGTTCAGGGATCAGTAGCTTAGTGGATATAGGAGCTAAAGCTCTTATGACAAAGCATTGCAGTACATATGCAAAGATCCCAGGTTCGAATCCTGGCTGATCCTTTTGTCTATAATACAAAAATCTTTTCTCCGTTCGCAAATTTAATTAAATTAATAGTCTTCATTAATTTTTTTTTATTTAGGTGATATTTTATTCAGTCATATCTGAATATTTTTCAAGTAGGTAAATACACGGGTTTGAAGATTTAAACAACCAAATTGGACAGGGGAAGGAATTAACTTTTTGTAGATTATTTGAATTGAAAAAATATGAAATTTAGTTAAATCGGGGTTAAAAAATTTATGAGCGCAACAATAAATGTTTACAATTAAAGACTATATTATTAAAAATGGAAAATTTATCTTAAATTGGAAAAATAAATCTAGTGGATTTTACAATGGAAAATATTTTACTTATGGAAAGTGGTGTAGGTTTTAGGTGAAACATAATGTTAGTTAATAGAGTAAAGGTGTGTAGTTTCACAGTGAATGAAATAAAACTCAAAGAGGTTTATACAAACTCAATATATTTCGGATTATTAGTCCACCATCGATGATGGACTAATAATCCGAAATATATTGAGTTTGTATAAACCTCTTTGAGTTTTATTTCATTCACTGTGAAACTACACACCCTTTACTCTATTAACTAATGGAAAATATGTTGAATTTGCTCATATGTAGGTATATTCTTGGGTGATAACTACTTGCAATTTTTTCTCTTATCATTTTATTTCCTACTTATTTTTCTTGTCAACTCTCTATCTATCTATATCTATCCTTGGAGGGGCGTTGTTGTATTATTTTTATATACCTACGTAGGTACATAATAGAACATTTTATTTCTATTGTGATCCACACGATTCTTTCAATAATTTTATACTATTCTTTCGTATTCAATGGAAAGAAAAAAAAATAGAATATTCCATTAAATCAATTCTATAGAGGTGTGTCTACATCTTCCTATCTCTCTATTTATGTCATAAAATCTTTGCTTTTTTTCTATTAAAACGTGCTGGTTAATAAATAAAATTTTATTTTTAAAGATCAGTAACTCTGTGACCAGAACAAAAAGGATTACTTTTTTTCCTTCACAATGATATTATTATGTCTATAAATAATATTTTTTTTTTAAATAATTCACTTAAAGTTTTCTACGAGAAGCTTTTCGGAGATTCATACCTTACCTTCTTCGGGCACATAATTAAGATTATTACAATGCTCGAAGAAGAGATCTCTTATACCTCTTATACAATTCTTGAATATATTTACTCTTATTAAGGTAGTTGTTTCACCATATGGGTTTTCTTAGGATTTTTTTGAAATTTAGACAGATTACACAGGTCGACAACAATTTGTCCCCTTTAAACCTAACAATGGATTCCAGTAGAGTTTTATAAGCTGATTATCATGCGGTTTCCCGATTTTTTACAACAGGTCAGAGTTTTGAGATATTATTGGTAAAATGGCGACAAAGGTCATTTTGACCTATTTTCGAGTCCCATTAGATATTAAACAGCAATATTTGAAATCAAAATATTTTAATTGAAAAGTTTTGTTTTGCCGAGATTAGCAGAGTTGTTGATTCACAAAGAGAAACAAAGAGGTTGTCCTCTGCTTGATGCAAATAAACATATACACATATATCAAGATGATATATCTGTATATATATGTATATTATTTGTTTGAGACTATAGTTTTCGAAGACTTGGTCTTCATCATCAGTCTTTCTTCAATTATAAATGTTTTCTATGGAGTCAATATCATATCCTTATCCATATCATATATATGATATTGACTCCATGAAAAACATTTATAATTGAAGAAAGACTGATGATGAAGACCAAGTCTTCGAAACTATAGTCTCAAACAAATTAATAATATATATACAGATATATCATCTTGATATATATGTGTATATGTTTATTTGCATCAAGCAGAGGACAACTCTTTGTATTCTTTGTCAAAATATTTTGTTGACGTAATAGAGAACAGCTTCCTCTTTGATTTTCAAATTACCACTTGTTTGTAGATCAATTAGAACCCGAGTTATCAGTAAAAAACCAAGACCATATGTTTTTATCTATGTTTATTGTCCTTTATAATCATGTAGTTTTAGTTTTTTAGTTATAACTCGAGTTCTAATTGAGCTAAAAACAAGTGGTAATTTGAAAATCAAAGAGGAAGATGTTTTCTATTACGTCAACAAAGTATTTTGATTTCAAATATTGCTGTTTAATATCTAATGGGACTGGAAAATGGGTTAAAATGGCCTTTGTCGTCGTTTATTATTATTATAACCACTACAAAAGCAAACTTTATATGGAATATAGGTATTATTCCTTTATTTTGATGCACACTGAATAGAAAAATAATGAAATAAATCTTAGGACAAGGAAAAAAAATTGTCGACCTGTGTTATTATTAAAATACTTCTGCATCGATTGGTGGCAAAACGAAATTTATGAACAATATAGTTCCGGAGATATTAAATTCCAAAGATAAGAGTTTTTCAGACTCTTATACATTACACTATACGGGATATTGGAAAGTTTACATACATATTTAATTATAATTTTGAAACTCTTCTTACCAGTGTTATAAAAAACTAAACCAACATTAAGCAATAACTAATACATTTTCTAAGAAAATTTTAATTCATAGTTACAACACAGTTTCCGAGATAATAATGAATAAATAATGAAAAATTTACGCTAAAAACAAGCTGGCAACAACGCATGTATTTAACCTAAAAAGTGGATTAACTTTAGCACTTTTTACTTTATCCAATGCGAAGCATGGGAGAAAGTATTGGAATCGCTTTCGCGGCAAGCGCGACTTCAAAGGGTCCTCAGGTAAAGACTACGGAACCCATGGACTCAATTAAGGTCACAAATTGAAGTATTCAATGAGATTGAATTTTAGCACGTGACGGTTTTGCCAAAAATTACCTGGAATCTCGCCGAGAGGCCAAAAGTGCCATTTTTTTTGGAAGTGCGTGGCGGATGGATGGATGGATGTGTGTGTTATCGTTTTTTTCGTCCACGAATTTTTCCACACCGTTGCACCGAATGAATTGAAATTGAAAACCTACCAGTATTTTAACAAAATGAAGCGCTGATTAGTTTTTGGTACATATCGGTCCACAAACATTAGTACTTTATTTCAGTACTTTTTTAGTTTTTTCTAAATATCTTGAAAATGACTTAACCAATTTTGATGAAATTTAATATCCTAATTAAGTACCTTGGGACCCACAAAAAAGGTTAAATAAAGTTTTTAGTAAAAATTATATTTTAAAGTACTTTACTCTAGAACATATTAATATTTCAAATGAATTTGGATAAAGTTTAGCAACGATCCGTTGCAGTTTATTTTGACGTTTTTTCGTTTCAACCATTGCCGCAACAGCTTGTAATCACTTTTTGAGAACTTTTTGTTTTATAAATCTCCCTTTATAATGTATTTTATCTGAAATTTCTATGATAAAATATATACTCGGACAGTGTTGCCAGATTTATCAAACGAGGACGGGATTGGCTAGTAGTGGTACATAAACAGCAAAAAGTTTTGGGCTTATGAATTATGAATCCTTATTGTCTGTTCTATATACTCTAGCATTAACTTTTTGCTAGTATTATCGCGAAACAACTACCTTAAACAAGTAAAATTTTTATACTTATCTATATATTTTTATGTTTATAATTATATTAATATTTATTTATATTTTAAAACGGTTTTGGTGAAACAAACTATTATATATTAACAAGTTTTGAGGATGCCATTACGCCTGTATCTTGGCAAAATTCATTATAATTGATTTTTTCTTAATTATTCACTAGTGGGTGTGTCAATAAAAATTTATAATTACATTTTTTTCAATTTTCTTTTATTAATTAATTATTATTTTTAAATTTTATTAAAAACCCACTAATAGTTCATTAAAAGTATTAATATATATTAAAATTAGGAAATTTAATTAATTAGAAGTATTTTCTATTGAATACTGAGTGGTATAAGTATAACTCAATGCTGAATTGATTCAAAGGGGACCCAAGCTTAATGAAAACCACAAATTTTAAATAAAATTTTTTTTTATTATAGAACGTCATTATTTTCATTCTCTTAAAAAACCCGACGATTCGGAGGATTATCCTCCTTCTTCAGGGTTTAAAAGGGTCAACGAAGGAATCTCTCGTGTATATGTTTTATTAATTGCAATTTAGTTCAAAATTTTATGCACAATAGGTATAATTATATGCCTTGATGATGACTGGAGCGGGTCAAAACGCTTAGCAAAAAATTAAATTAAATTTTATTTAATTTTGCCAGTACATAAAAATCGCTCTTTTTACCTGAATTAAAATTTAAAAATAATATTAATATATCACTTTTAACCAAAGCTAAAAATTACCGAGCAACGCTCGGTCTGCCAGGTAGGTACTAAATTTATAATTTAAAAAAAACAAAACAAAAAAAGAATTATTACATGTGAAGCTACTGAACGTAACTAATGACCTAAAATTTGGCTCACGACTTTCCATTAATAAACTGCACCTCTCTTCCAAATTTTAACTTTCTTGGACAGAAAACATTTTAAATCACTATACCGTATAGATACCTACACAATGCCAAATTTTGAAAAAGTTTTCACTTTTTCCCTTGAATTTTTTCTTTGGTATTTATTTACCTAGATTTGAAATCATTTTATAGAGATATTCCATTTAAAAATATTACCATCTGTAAAATATTTTCAATTTAAATAATTAGAAAGTCTTGTACTATTTATTAGCAAGTATTTACCATAATTCACGCCAATCCACTTGTTCTTGTTGACTGTCGCTCAACAGCTGTCAAACGACCTTAACCTAATGAGGATTGAATTATAAAACAGAGGTAAAACAAAAACATTTGATTTATTATTCTCTCTTCTAAATATGTACCTACCCATTGTAAATATACTTGCTACTGAAATCAAAATAAAATAATAATCATACGTGTTGAATTTCAAATCAATATGATTTGGATTATAGTATAATAATATAGAAAATAAGCTGACCTGTTCTGATGTGGCCATCCACTTGACTTTAGCATAGAACCTGGCCCCTCACTTATATTTAATATTTAATAAAATTATTTATAATCATGTAGGGTAGGGGAGTTAGTTTTTGCATTTTTAGACTCCTGGGGGCCCACTGATTATGTATACAAAATTTGGTTGAGTTTGGTAAATGGCCAAGATTTTAATTTTTTGATCCTGCACCTCCCCCCATTTTGGGCGGTTAGTTTGTTCATTTTTAGACTTCTGGGGTCCCACTGATTATATATACAAAATTTGGTTGAGTTTGGTAAATGGCCAAGATTTTCATTTTTTTGACACCCCCCCCCCTTTGGGCGTTTTTTTTGCATTTTTAGACTTATGGGGTCTCACTGATTATGTATACAAAATTTGGTTGAGTTTGCTCAAATGGCCTAGATTTTCATTTTTTAACCCCCCCCTCCACCTCCTTAATTTTGGGTCGATATGCACCAAAATCTAATCAGCTCTTAATCTCAATGCACCAGTTTGGTTGAGTTTGGTAAATGGCCAAGATTTTAATTTTTTGATCCTGCACCTCCCCCCATTTTGGGCGGTTAGTTTGTTCATTTTTAGACTTCTGGGGTCCCACTGATTATGTATACAAAATTTCGTTGAGTTTGGTAAATGGCCTAAATATCAATTTTTTGACCCTGTACCCCTCCCCCATTTTGGGCGGTTAGTTTTTGCATTTTTAGACTTCTGGGGTCCCACTGATTATGTATACAAAATTTGGTGGAGTTTGGTAAATGCCCAAGATTTTTATTTTTTGACCCTGCACCCCTCCCCCTCATTTCGGTCGTTTAGTTTTTGCATTTTTAGACTTCTGGGGGTCCCACTGATTATGTATACCAAATTTGGTTGAGTTTGGGTCGATATGCACAAATATCTAATCAGCTCTTAATCTCAATGGACCAAAACCATGTGTGAAATTTGGTTTCGATATTCACACTAGTTTTTTAGCTAGCTCGTCCACAAAATTTGCCAACAGACATACAACCAGACAAACAGACCAACTAACAGACATTTTGACAAAATAATTATTATCTCGAAAAATATAATTTTTTCGATGTTCATTTATTAGAGCTTTTTTGTAGACCGAAATGCCATGGTTTCGTTCAATTTTTTTAATCAAAATAGTTTCAGCTGTTTTTGAGATATTTCGAAAAAAAGAAGGAAAAAAACCACTTTTTTCATTTATGATTACAATACTTGATCATACCCTGTATGGTAAAGTAAAAAATATCCTTTTAAATATCGTACCTGGCGACCTCCGTAATTTTTCCTTTAGTTAAAAGCTAGATATTAATATTATTTTTAATTTTAAATTCATGTAGTTTTATTTACATTCAGAATTAAATACAATTTATTTTTTTGCCAACGTTTTGACCCACTTCGGCCATCATCATCAAGGTATTGCTGGGCACAAAGTTTTGAACTTATTGCAATTAGAAATACTATTAATAATATACATGTAAGGTTCCTTCGTTGGCGCTTTTAAACTCTAAAGAAGGAGAATGAAAATGACGTTCTAGTTGTTTTTTTAAATGAAATTGATGATAGAAGGAGCTACACCAAAGAGGTGCATCCCCTAAATTTTACATGAATCAATGTATACATTGTATTTGAACTTCGACTCCGGAGATTACTTCTCCACCATCGACTGTCCTTGATCATCTTTTAGTCCTTATTTTTAATAAGAGGAAAAAACTAATTAAATAAAAAAACTTCTTCCGATAATTATTTCAATTCCATTATTCCTATTCCTCGTCCCGTCTCTCCCCGCTTATGAATCTTTTTTTTTATAAATTTTATTAAACCAATCATTTTACATTAATTAATGTATACATTGTATTGCTTATGAATCTTTTTTTTTTTATAAATTTTATTAAACCAATTATTTTACATTAATTAATGTATACATTGTATTTTTGCTTCGATTCCGGATATTACTTCTCCACCATCAAGTGTCCTTATTCATCTTTAGTCCTTGTTTTTAATAAGAGGAAAAATCTAATTAGATAAAAAAACCTCTTTTCCGATAATTATTTCAATTCCATTATTCCCCAATCAAGTCGATTGGTTTGCTAATCTCCGTCTCCTCCATTTCTCTCCTCCCATCTCCATCCCATTCCCTTCGCTTATGAATTTTTTCTTTTATAAATTTTATTAAACCAATTCTTTTACATTAATTAATGTATACATTGTATTTTTTGCTTCGATTCCGAGATTACTTCTCCACCATCGAGTGTCCTTATTCATCTTTAGTCCTTGTTTTTAATAAGAGAAAAATCTAATTAGATAAAAAAACCTCTTTTCCGATAATTATTTCAATTCCATTATTCCCCAATCAAGTCGATTGGTAATTCCACTATCACTCATCACCCGCTTATGAATCTTTTTTTTTTTTTTTATAAATTTTATTAAACCAATTATTTTACATTAATAATGTATACATTGTATTTTGCTTCGATTTCGGAGATAACTTCTCCACCATCGAGTGTCCTTATTTATCTTTAGTCCTTGTTTTTAATAAGAGGAAAAATCTAATTAGATAAAAAAACCTCTTTTCCGATAATTATTTCAATTCCATTATTCCCCAATCAAATCGATTGGATCTTCCCTCTCTCGCTTATGAATCTCTATTAAATTTTAATTAATAATAATATTTGTAATCAAATATTAGTGGGGTTTAAAATAAAAAAGAAAAAAAAAGCAATTAATTAATTGAAAGGAAATTTGAAGGAAAATATGTTTGAATTATTATAATAATTTTCAAGATAATTTCAAGACGCTTAGGTGGAAAGAGAGACAGCCTCTGAGGGTGGGGGCATAATATGTCTACTAAGCAGTGACTATATTATAGTAGTACAGAAATAGATTATTTTTAATAAATATTCCCGACATAAATTGGCAACTTAACAGCCAGCAAGACTTTTGTTAAGATATTCTGCAGAGGTATTTATTTAACTGAGGTCCTTAGACTTTAAAAGGTTTTTACACGCGATATCGATAGGAAGTCATGGGAATTAAAACAAACCAGGGACGAAACGTTTAACTGGTTGCCTATAAACAGGCACTCGAGAAAAGGAATTTCGATATTTTATTGAATTGATTGTTTTATATAGAGGTTTTCACTTCAAATTGATCATTTTACAAATCAAATTGAACATTTTCCAAATAAAATAATAATAAAATGTTCAATTTGATTTGTAAAATGTTCAATTTGAAGTGAAAAACCTCTATATAAATAAATAATTACAAATCTTTTATAAAAAAACAATGTTTATTTAAAATCCAAACATTTCGAGAAAACTTCTCTTTTATCAATGGAATTTTAAGAAATTTGAAAAAAAATACTTGCTTTAAGAAATGAATATATACCTAAGGTATTTATTAAAAAAAAAATAGTCTGAAATAGACAAGATGTCTTGAATATGAAATTAACCTTTCTATAATTTTATAACCTTTTTGAATATGAAATTACCCTGAATAAAAATAGAAAATAGAAATATTTTCGAAAAAATTATCTTTTCGTTTGTTTTTCGATCATTTCTTAAATTAATATATATATTTTTTTACTGCTATTTATTTAAAATTTTGAGAATAGAAAAGTCAAAACTATGCCCCAACCACCAATACCATGCTAGCTTGTCATTCAACTAACCTGGGACATACAATTAATATCAAAAGATAAGGCCTTTAGACTCTAGGCAAGAACATATTGAATCGAACAGCGTACCGAGTCTTAACAAAAAATATTCATTTTTTCTTCCATTTCATATAATTAATTTGCCACTGGAAAGCAGATTGGTACTCGGGTTCGACTACTGAAAGGGGCGAACCCTTTTGACTTATAAAACTTATATATTCTATGATCTAATATTAAAATAGGCCTTCTTTGTAGAGATATTTTAAAAGTTATATTTTAATGTTGTAAAAGTAAATCTTTGGTTAATTCGATTTCAAGATTCTAGCGAGCCAAACAGTCTAAGGATCCAATTGAAATAAAAGCCAGTTGTTTTATTCGATTTCATCATTTGATACTCACCTGTTTTCTAAAAACGATTCTGAATTCTTTTATCTCATGATTAATCTTTATATTAATTCTGATAATAATTAACTTCTCGTTATCTAATCATCAGACAAAAATTTTATCATTATCATATTATAATTTCTAAAGTGATTTTTCTCTTCTTTTTTTTAGATACTCTTTTATATTAATATTCCTGCATTTTTTGCTAGTCGAAATATCACTGTATTTGATGGTTGATGATGTAAAATATTATTGGCTACTTATCATATTTAAATTAAAGGGAAAATTGAAAACTTTTCAAGAATCTTCTCTATGCATTCTTTGTCATTTAGTAATTTGGCAATTATTTAACAGTGATCTATTTGAGCTAGAAATAAACTGCAACGGATCGTTGCTAAACTTTAGCCAAAGTCATTTGATATATTAATATGTTTATTCCTTTAGTATTAATCAGATATCACCGGCTATTTGAAGTCAATGTTGTCTTCAAATTAAAATTAGCCATCGATTCTCGTCTAATACTTGAGGAATAATCATTGGTTTTTTGACGTTTTGATTATTATTGGTAACCATTGCTGAAGACATGTCGAATCGATATAAAATCAAAAAGACCAAATTCTCTTTTGATAGTCAACTCAACCACCAGAGTTCTCAATAAAATCATTCAAAAAATGATGTTTTCTGCTTTTTTCAACCAGCAACATAGAACCTTCATTCTTTCAAGAATCAAGAACTATATCCACAGATACCTTCGACAACGAGCCAATTCCTAAACCTCTTCTTATTTTCACGATAAAAGAGTCCACCACGGACTACAGAGGTTGTGCCTTTTTGGTGCAACTTCTTCTTGTATCAATATCATTATAAAAACAAATCAATAAAGTTCTAAAGCTAGAAAGCAAAAATCTAATCATTCCTCCCCATTGGAAATACAAACATTTTAGCACAAGAAAGAACTTTCTATGACTTTTAGTTCATAATTTTTCGTGGATATCTAAATCCAGACAAACAGTTGAAAATGATTTATTTTCACCTTTCACACATTTTTACTTTACCATACAGGGTATTATTATTATAGGTCCTTGTACCAAACACAACCAAATTTTGTATACATAATCAGTGGGCCCCCCAGAAGACTAAAAATGCAAAAACTCTGCGCCTAAAATGGAAGGGGGAGGGTGTAGGGTTAAAAAATAAATCTATGCCCTTGAACCAAACTCAAACGAATTGTGTATACATAATCAGTGTGCCCCCAGAAGTCTAAAATTGCAAAAACTAACCGCCCAAAATGGGGGGAGGGTGTAGGGTCAAAAAATGAAAATCTATGCCCTTTAACCAAATTCAACCAAATTTTGTATCCATAATTAGTGGGCCCCCAGAAGTCTAAAAATGCAAAAACTAACCGCCCAAAATGAGTGTATATGGGGGGATGGAGGGGGGTAAAAAAATGAAAATCTAGGCACTTGTACTAAACTCAACTAAATTTTGTATTCATAATCAGTAGGCCCCAAGAAGTCTAAAAATGCAAAAACTAACCGCCCAAAATGGGGGAGGGTGTAGGGTCAAAAAATGAAAATCTATCCCCTTTACCAAATTCAACCAAATTTTGTATCCATAATTAGTGGGCCCCCAGAAGTCTAAAAATGCAAAAACTAACCTCCCAAAATGAGTGTATATGGGGGGATGGAGGGGGGTAAAAAAATGAAAATCTAGGCACTTGTACAAAACTCGACTAAATTTTGTATCCATAATCAGTAGGCCCCAAGAAGTCTAAAAATGCAAAAACTAACCGCCCAAAATGTATGTGTGTGTGTGTGGGGGGGTGAAAATCTAGGCACTTATACAAAACTCAACCAAATTTTGTATACATAATCAGTGAGCCCCCCAGAAGACTAAAAATGCAAAAACTAACCCCCTCCTAAATGATTATAATATTAAATATGAGAGAGGGGCCAGGGTTTATTGTAAAATCATGGGGATGGCCACATCAGAACGTGCCATTTTTTTTAAGCACAAAATCAGCAAAAAAAAAAAAATCAAATTTTTTTACACGAATCGTACCGAGTGATAACGCCTCTGGTTGCTATTTAAGGAACTAAACTTCGGCGTGCGGTATAGCCTCTTTCGCGCACGGTAATAAACCATGATATATTAGATTACCTCTAGGTAAATTCCATATAGTAATAGGTAGTGAATCTTTAAAACGAGTACATACTTTCTTTAAAATATTTCTTTTCTACCATAAAAAAAAGCCGATTGACAGCTTGATTTAATTTTCTCATTGCCCATCTGCTTTTCTGTCTCTCTCCCTTTCTCTGGATACAATTCTCCTTTCCACGTGTGTGTTCAATGAGAAATGGCAACAACTTTTTCTCTCCGTCTGCTCTCGAATAGTTTTCGGCTAGGATCTAATAACTATAGGTTCGTTTCAAGGTCATCTGCTGGCTGATTGCCCCCGCTCACTATACGCACTAATCTCACTCCATACACCGTTTGACCTAGATCCCCGTCTGCATTGCATGCTCGCCCTGGCCGGCCAGTCATCGGCCATCTGTCCAATCTCGGCCACGGTCAATTCGCCTGCATTGATCCTCTTTTTAAGGGACCATCTGGTTTGATCGGCCACTTCTAGGCCAGTCAGTCAACATTTTCTTATCATTCCGTAGGATCTCCATTTTTATTTTTGTTATATACACCTATACATATTTAATTGATTAACATAATCTGCCCTCAATTCCTGGTTCAACTTTTAGATATACTCACGCAAATGACCTTCTCTTTTTTGTATAATTGGAATCTCCTTGTCGTTTTGGATAACACTTCAGAACTTATTAGATCATTACACCTACCTAATATTTAAGTAAGGAGTTTAGTAATATCGGTTTTATATATGGATTACTTCCTGCAATAAACAATAACAACACTGATTTGTTATTGAGACGTATTATCAAAGCTCACAGAGTTCGAGAATTGGCCGCCATGTATGCTGTACGCGTACAGTTTCGAGTCCATTATGACCCCCTTGCAGCTGAGATACAGAGTTGAAATTATACACATATAGTTATCTACTAGACCTTGTGAAGAGCGCCAAATTCCAATAATATAGCTTAACACGTTGACGTAAATCACGTCTATAGACATCCAGTTCTCGTTGAAATATGTGCAAATGACGGCGATATAGCAGTCTTATATTATAATTATTAAAAATAAATGCATATGAAGCAAACATTAGTTTTAAATTTATTTTCTTTTAAATTCTTCAATATCGATCATTGTTATAATTAATTATTAATTTTTATTTTTGTTCTTCAGAGCTTCCTTTGTTTTGATAAACAAAAGACGGGTATATTAGACGACCACTATATTTTTACAAATAATGTGAAATCTCACTAAAAATACCTCAAAACTATCTAATTCTGCAAGAATAAAAAATGGTGCTTTTCACGTACCTCACTGATATAAAGAAATCGATATGTTAAATAGATTCTGACAAAATAGCTAATTTTGGCATTAACTCACTGACAGGTTATCAAAGGGTTTCAGTAACTTCTAACCATTCTAGTACCATAAAATTTGTCATGCTGCTATAGTTTGGAACACAAATAAAGGGAAAATTCGAAAAATCCAAACTTCCCCTCTTTCAATCTCTAAAATGAAGGATTAGAGATCGTAGGGTAGATTTGCATCTATTAAATATATAATGACCCTAGGATGCTAAAATTAATAAAGGTGACAATTAATCACAACAACCAGGCCCGTGCTAGGTACCTTTGAAGGGCGGGAGACAAAGTAGGGTGATGGGGCTCTAGGGGGGTCTCGCGGTACCCGGAAATTTTTTGAAAATCTAACCTGGCTTCAAAAATATTCGAAATTTGGCATATTTTTAATACAAATTTATTTTTTAAAAAATACATATGTTTTTGGGAAACAAGAAACTGAAAGTTCTTTTACTAAATCATTACATTTTATACAGGAGTTTTTAAAGGGTTAAGGTGGTGTTTCACAAGTAAATTTAATTACAAATTATTATACTAAAACAGTAACAGACACACCATTTCTGAGCTGGTTTCACACTGGCGAGATTTCTGAGAGTATTTTTAAGAAAATGATTTTCAAATTAACATATATTTTTCTCTTTAAAACATTCATTTCAAAAATTATCTGTAAAAATAACTAGCTAGATTCAATATGTCAATATGTTCTTCTATAAGGATATTAATATTATTCATTCCGAGAGTAAATAATTTAATTTTAGTTTTGTTGACTACATTAAAACAAATTTTAATTGTTTTTGTTTATTAGATTTTTCACGATTTTAGGACAGGGGCGCAAAAAGCCATTTAGGCAGAGGGCACAGGGGGACAAGTCCCCCTATCCCACCTGGCCAGCACGGGCCTGACAACAACTTTACTATAGTTAACCTCTATAATAAAGAGGAGAAATTTGGAGGGTAAATTAACAGCCTCCCAAAAAATAAAATATAAAATTAAATAAATTAAATTAAAATAATAAACAAATAAAAATAAAATAAAATAAAAACCATTTAATTAGCTTACAAAAAGAAGAGAACTCTTACCCAAAACACTTGTGTAGAAAAAACAAGACAAGATCGAAAAAAGTAATGAAATTTAGGGTGCTGCCAAGCTAAATTCGTCAAGAATTAAAGCCTAGAAAATACTACTTCGAATTAAAACATATTCCTTCCATTTTATCTACTCTTATTAAACGAGCAAAAATTGTATATTTATTTATTTATTTATATATTTGTATCTTGGTTCTATTTTGAAAACGGCCCTACCAATTTTGATGAAACAAAATATATTAACAAGTTTTGAGGGTGAAAAAACGATCTGGCTAGGTCTGGACCTCATCGAAATTCATCTTAATTGATTTTTTCTTAATGAAAGTAATTATTGATAGATGAAAATCTCAATAAAAAAAAAATGACTCGCCGGATGTCAGATTAGAACCTGAGACATCTTGCATCAGAGGCACACACTTTATCACTGGACTATAGATCTATTTTAAAAAACTTTGCTTTTTACTTTTACTAAAATGAATATTTTTGAATTAGACTTTATTATGAGTGTGGAAATAATTGAGTATATTATATATAGCTATGTATTTAATAAATAGAATCATTGAATAATTTGCGGCGAGGCAAATTTGAAATATGTATAATTGAATTAAGCTGAAAGAAAGACAACAATTAATTTTAAATGCAGAAACATTAAATATATTAATAATTATTCCTTGCCCCCCCCTCCACTCTTCTAATTAAAATTAAATATTCAATTCTCTTTTCTCCGGGCAATTAATAATATTAAATAATTAATAATTTTCCTATTTATTTTTTTATAATGTTTATCAATATGAACGAATGTGGTCAAATTGGTGTACGAGTAAACAAATATACACATAATATGTGGAGCACTAGAAAGATAGAAGTGCAAAATCTGGGTGGGGTGGGGATGGATGTGGTGGGTGCAGGAGGTGGGGGATCCTGGGGTGGGTGGGGCGGAGTAAGGGTGCAGTGGTGGGGGAGAGGTGTCTGGTTTGGGGGGTCAGGGGTTACCGTGCATCGCTCGGTGCCTCCAGGTACCATAAATGACAATCTAGATTTATGGATTCTATATTTTTAATTTAAATTATTTTCCTGAAACTTGACTGGACACGAATTTAATTAATTTACCATAATAGGGCAATGGGTAAGGTGCTTAGCAACCAAGTTACAGGAAAATAATTTAAATTAAACATATAGAATTCATCAATCTAGATCAGGGATTCTCAACCGGGGTGGAATTCTCCCCAAGGAGGAATTTCACTATTTCAAAACTCAGCTTTCTCATACTATAAATATTTATCTAGATTAATTTAGTAACAACGCTTAGGGAAATTTCTCTAAAAAAATTACCCTCTTGCCTAGAATCCAACTGACGAACTCTTGAACTATGGTCATCTGCTCTAACCACTAGACCAATGTCATATTAATATTTATACCTTGATTTCTTTTACTAAAACTATATATTTTTGATTTAGACTTTGTGTCTAGATAATATTGTATTCATTTGAACTCGAATGAAAATGAAAAAACACCAATAGATTTTAAATTAAGAAACATTAAATATATATTAATTAACGAGGCAAATTTGAAATATAATTCTCAGCTCGGATTTTAAACTGATGGCTCCAATCGATTTTCATTAACCAGGCAAATTTGAAATATATATATTCGAATTTTGAAATGAAAGACTCCAATTCATTTTAAATTAAGAAACATTAAATATATTGATAATTGTTCCTCCCCCACCACTCAAAAGTTAAAGGGGCAAAACTTTTAAGGGACGATGTATTTTCGGTAGTTTACGGGTATACATTTGGAGTGTGGTTTTTTAAGAGGAATAAAAATTTTTGGAGCGAGACGCTGCCCGCCAGGGCACTAGCCCGGAGGGCCGAGTTCGAGGGCGTGCCGAAGGCACGCACGAAAAGCTCGTTAGGTAAATATTACTTAACTTTATCTCTAAATTAAATTATGATACCTTGTATTTTCAATATTTAAAAGCATCATCTCATCTCTGAATCTTGGGCTATATGAACTTAAATTTCTTATTTTTGACAAAACCAGGAACAATCACATGTACTTAAGGTAATATTTGTAATGTGTATAATCCCAATAAACTGAATATGGCCCTATAAATTCAGGCCGAAACGTCTTTATTCTGGGAATTTTATTGGACCCGGTGTATCCTTGCTTTGGATGAATAACTCTTTCAACCCACTACAGAGTTATCACAGCCATGATCTTCCAACAACATTAAAAGCATATATTATTTGAAATAAACTTTTTGATTTAGATAAAAATAATTTTTATAAAAAAATAAATAAAACCGACTTCAAAAAAATTAAATGCAACAAATAAAATAATAATAACTCAAAAATCAAATAAAAAACACTAAAAGGTATAAAATAAGTATATTATTTAGTTACAACTAAACGACGAAATATTAACATGAAATTACTTTTGAAGTCGGTGCCAAACAAACTATACCTATTAGCGAGCGTATCCGCCAAACATACCAAGCTCCGCTCCATCGAGTGCGATTCATAAAATGTATATGTTTGGCACCGACTTCAAAAAGTGATTTTATGTTAATATTTCGTCGTTTAGTTGTAACTAAATTAGATAATAATTATTTTATAACTTTTAGTGGATTTTATTTTATTTTTAAGTTCTTATTATTTTATTTGTTGTATTTAATTTTTTTGAAGTCGGTTTTTTTTTTATAAAAATTATTTTTATTTTTCTCTTTTTAGTGATGTTATTAATAGTGACTTAATATAATACCTTGCATGCATCTCGTAAGAGAAAGCGTCGGGCGAATGAATCAGAAATTGATAATAAAATTCAATTCATAAATAGAGAAATTCTCTCGAAACGTTAGCGGGTTTTAAATGAATGTTTTAAGATTTTTTTATAAAAGATTTAATTTATTATAATTTCGATTATTTGCTCATAAGAATTGGAGATTTACGTTATTTCGTCATTAATCATATCATCAGAACTTGACCAAATTAATATGGGACCACCCTAAGGCATCCCCTTTCCAATAAAAAAGAATCATCGAAATAGGTCCAACTGGCAAAAAGTTCTCGCTGAACATTTATAAAATAAATAAATAAATAAATAGGTATCTTGACTATCTTGGAGCTATACTGATCTAAACGCAGAAAGAATAATTAAAATCGGTTCATAAACAAAGAAGTTATGCCTGAACAAACATAGCAAAAAAGGATCAATACCGATGAAAAAAAAACGGGACAAATCGGAAACTATGCTGAACCCAATGCAAAAAACCCATCAAAATCGGTTCACAATTAGCAAAGATATCAGGTAACATAGACACAAAAAAAAATTCAGTCGAATTGACAACCTCCTCCTTTTTTTAAGTCAGTTAAAAAAGGTTGAGAACCTCTGCTCTAGATCAACTTTTATACCAACAGTTGTATAAACATTTTTAAGAAACACCCAAAAAATATTTTTAACCATTGGTTTTCCTCTTCGCAATCGTTAACAGAGAAAATTTTCAATTGCATTAGATATTAGGTAGATACTAAATCTTTGAGTTCTATTTTAAAACAGCAAGTAAAAATAAATAAAGCTTGTGATGGAAGCCATAGCAGGCAGCAAATACGACATTTGTTAATCTAAGCTCTCTAATGGAATTATTATTATATTATTATAAAACAATGCATTTGGTATTTCCTTAGAATTGCAAATCTTATTGCTCTCTGCTTACTTGCTAATAATAATAAAATAACTCATTTAATAGAAAAAAAGGATTTATGCTACGTTATCAAATATCACTTTTTGAATTGAAAAATAAAGAAAAAGAGAAATTTCAAGAAAAGTGCAAACGCGTATAGAAATTTATATATAGAACATGACTTCTCGATCTGATATTTATTTGGATTTGGGAGCAAATGCTTCATTCCTATATTGGTTCATAGAATTAAATATCTGCGTATCAAGATTAGCTAGAATATTATATTTTAATCTTTTGCAGATTTTCTTAAGAACACTTCTTAAAACTTGATGATGACGCTATTGGACCGTCAATCAAATCAAGATATCTTATAATAATAAAATGTTTCACCTAGAACCAACACCGAACTCCTTAAAAATTCAAGATATCTTGTCTTAATCTTAATAATATTAAACGAGCAATGTTTATATGTATATATATATATATCCGGTCGGGTTCTAGAAAACGGCTTTAACGATTTGGATGAAATTCACGGGTTAGGAGGGTTTTGTATTAGACATTCGATCTGTCACGGTCTCATCTTCGGCTAAGTTGTTTTTGATGGGTTTTTTGTTAATTGAAACAATTATTCATAGGTAGTTGTCTCGATAAAAATGTTTATTTACATTTTTATTCAATTTCCTTTTAATAAATAATTGGTTTTTTAATTTTATATCCCACAATAAGATCATTATAATTATTATTATATATTAAAAGTTGGGAAATTTAATTGATTAAAAATCCAGTTTTAAATCCCACAAATATTAATTTGACAATTTAATTGATGAACTCAAAAATTGTTATTTAATTAAAAAAAAATAATTTTTTTTTTGTGGCTTTTCGGCCTTTCCAACCATAAGCCAATTTACGATACTATTTATTTTTTAAATTTTGTCTCTACCCCGGGGGTCAGATTTTAGCCGAATGCCTCGAGACGGATTCGAACTCGGGTCCACTTGGTTAGCAGGATGATACGCTACCGATTAGCCTATCCGACCCCCAAAAAAATAATTATACCGTATTTATTTATATACCTATATATACATAATCTGTGGACCACTGAAGGCTAGAAATGCAAAAACTGGGAGAGTGGACGTGGGTGGGGGGTAGATGTGGGGGTGCAGGAGGTGGGTTGCAGTGGTTGTGGGGGTCCGGGGGAGGTACGGGGTTTCGGGGGCGGGGGGGGGTGTATGTGGGAGGTAGGGTGGGAGGGTGCAGGAAGTGGGGTGAAGTGGTGGGGGTCCGGGGCGAGGGGGTTTCCGGGGATTAATATATAGCTATTAACTGAAGCAAAAAGTTACTGAGCATCGCTCGGTGGCCCAGGTACTAATATAATTATTTCAACTAAATTCCAAGACGACTAATTTATTTTAGTTTTTGTACAACCTCACCAAATTTTCCAGATTTGTTTCTCGCATCCTAAAAGATTTGATGGTGTCTAAATTCTAAAAAAGGAGGTCTAGGAAATTAGCTTAGCTAGCTTTTATTTATTTATTGTTTTTTTTTTAATGAAATTGAATGCAAGAAGGGGTGCACCAGGAAGATGCAGTCCTTATGGATCTCGAGAGACCCTTGCATTATACTGAAGAGAAAAGGAAATGTAATATATATATATATATATATATATATATATATATATATATATATATATATATATATATATATATATATTGATATAATAATTAGTATCGCATTGGCAATATCTTATAGAGGCTCTCTCTGTTAGTAAATATTTGTTAAAATATATTCTCTATATTAATATATTTTAGAAATAATATTTAAAGTTAATTAAGTATTAAAATTAGAGAATAGATAAAAGGTCCAGCAAGGTCTCGAACTCGGAACCTTCGCGTAACCAGCTCGATGCTCTAAAAAGCTTGCCTTTTATAACCAGTGAGATACCGATCCATGAACTGAAGTATGAATTCTAAAATAGGTATCTATGTATTTAACAAACACTCCGGATTCTAGAGCCCCTTTCACTAAGCATAAGGTATAAGTAGAATTCAATGAGGTTGTCCTCTGCTTAATCCAAATAAACATACACGTCATTTTGCAAAATTCTTATGAGTTTTTCCCATTAAAATGTGCAATCTAAAACCATTTTAGTCGAAACATCTTTTCTGATCAACAACTCAACCGCCAAAGTATCAAATCTTTAAATATTTTAATGAATAACCCTTAAAGATCACCAAATTACTAGTCTAATAAATTTTTTCTCGAATATTTTCAAATTATCGTCTACACCTTTTCCATGTGTATTTCAGAATTCTGAATTGAATATTAGAAAATCATAAATGTATTTCGGAAAATGTCATTTGTTTAGTTAGTTCTTTATAAATGTTTATATTTTCTGAAATACAAGTGAGATTTCTGAAATACAATTGGAAAAGTTGTAGACTACGTAGAAGGCAAAAGCTTCACGATAAAAAGTTGCCAATAACGAACTAACTCTGTTTTCGAAGTAGGTAAAGTATTAAAGGCGTAAATGATTGACGACCATCCATCTCGCTTAAACGAAATTAAAATCGAATCTAATCAACAAATAACAAAAGAGATAATCGTTAATGAAAAGCAGATTTGGACAAGCACAGGAAGCAAGCAAGCCATCAATAAATAAATAAATCTTTTCTCTTTTTCTTAACGATGGCTGGCACAGTTGGAGAGGACAATCCAAAATAGACTTTTAATCAAATGAACATCTTGAAACGTTAATGACACGTTTCATTATCGTTTCAGCATTAAATAAATCCTCAAACATGAACAACATTTAACACATTGAGAAATTGATTGAATTTGAACATGTTTGCTTAACAAACGCTACGTTTTAATATTTTGGACTTAGAAGTGAAAAAGAAATCAATGACTCTATTTTATCATTACTAGGTATATTGAAAATATTCAAAATAATTATAATAAAAAAAAATTCTTTATTTACTTGAAAAGTTTTTGTTTTGCCGAGAGTAGCAGAATTGTTGATTCACAAAACAAAAAGAGGTTGTCCTCTGCTTGATGCAAATAAACATACACACATATATATCAAAATTATATATCTGTATATATATTATTTATTTATTTGAGACTATAGTTTCGAAGACTTGGTCTTAATTTTAACTGGCTCCCAGATAAGTAAAGATCGAAAATTTTCAATATTCATACGGTATTGATTCCATGAAAAATAATATTTATAAGTAAAAAAGACTGATGATGAAGACCAAGTCTTCGAAACTATAGTCTCAAATAAATAAATAATATATATATATAGATATATAATTTCGATATATATGTGTGTATGTTTATTTGCATCAAGCAGAGGACAACCTCTTTGTTTTGCTTTGTGAAATTCTTTATTATTTAAATAAATTATAGAAAAATGTGAAGACTTTTTCAAGACTCGGTACGCTCTTCATAAAATTTCGCCGATGGTGCGACTAGGGGTTAACTTAGAGCAGGCAGCTAGGTGCTTGTAAATTTGAAGAAAAAGTGGAACTTTTTCGAGACTCGTCGGTACGGTGTTTGCAGTTTCCGACTGTTTCCGAGAGTCCTACTCGCATTTTGCCGGTCTTTTTATGATTACAAATTCAATGCCTTTATGTAGGTATTAAAATGTGTATCTGTCACTGTATATATTTTTCTATATTCGCCTGTATATTACCTAGTATGATTTCAATCAACCTTTCGAGGAGTCAGAAGATTTTATTACAGCTTTAACAACTATAAATAAATAATAGCTGAATTACGAATTGGAGGAAAAAGTGAAATTCTGCTGTTTGCGCATTTTCGGTGAATTAATAACTTTTAATGATAAATATCTAAATCTGATATTCATAATATTTTCTTAACTAGAGTCAAAATGCCGTTCCTAGAATAATAGAAATTAAGAAATTAATCTCTTCCAATGTCAAACAAGTCTGTACTTGTATTCGGCATCTTTGCAATGCCAATGTTCTCAAGGAAGAGGTTCTATCCGCGCTCTTTTTAAGTCATTTTTCTCGATTAGATTTTAATAAAATCACCTACACATTTATTAATTAGTCAAAAAAGTGAAAACTTATTTACCTTAGAAACGCCATTATAACTAATTAATAAGAAACTTAAATATAAAATAAATTGTTCATTTATGCCTATATTAATTATAAATACATCGACTTAAAATTTCAATAAAATTATTCAAAAAAATCATGTTTTTGCATTTTTGAACCAGAAGTTCCTAAAGTTTGAAAGCCTAAAATCTGAAATCCGGATTGGAAATAAAAACATTTTAGTATAAAAACGAACTTGCTACGACTTTTCGTTCTTAAATTATCCTGGGTATTTTATTTTAATTCTAATCATCCTTGTTTTTATTTACACTTTTGTTCTAAAATTAATAAAAATGGAACAGATTTATATTCCGTATAAGGACACTTTTGTCCGTTTATTGATTTAAAATTAAAATTAAAATAAAACTTTCAAATGAATAAATTTTAAAGAATTAAAAAAATTAAAAAAGTACTCTCTTACTCTAGAGTAAAGTACTTTAAAATATAATTACACTAAAAACTTTATTTAAACTTTTTTGTGGTCCCCAAGGTACTTAATTAGAATATTAAATTTCATCAAAATTGGTTAAGTCATTTTCAAGATATTTAGAAAAAACTAAAAAAGTACTGAAATAAAGTACTAATGTTTGTGGGCCGATATGTACCAAAAACTAATCAGCGCTTCATTTTGTTAAACTAATGGTAGGTTTTCAATTTCATTTCAATCGGTGCAACGGTGTGGAAAAAATCGTGGGCCAAAAAAACGATAACATCCATCACATCCATCCATCCGCACGCACTAAATGAAATAAACTGCAACGGATCGTTGCTAAACTTTATCCAAATTCATTTGAAATATTAATATGTTCTAGAGTAAAGTACTTTAAAATATAATTTTACTAAAAACTTTATTTAACCTTTTTTGTGGTCCCCAAGGTACTTAATTAGGATATTAAATTTCATCAAAATTGGTTAAGTCATTTTCAAGATATTTAGAAAAAACTAAAAAAGTACTGAAATAAAGTACTAATGTTTGTAAACCGATATGTACCAAAAACTAATCAGCGCTTCATTTTGTTAAAAGAATGCTAGTTTTTTAATTTCATTTCAATCGGTGCAACGGTGTGGAAAAAATCGTGGGCCAAAAAAACGATAACATACATACATCCATCCATCCGCACGCACTAAATGAAAAAATCGCACTTTTTGGCCTCTCGACGAGACCCCATGTAATTTTTGGCAAAACCGTCACGTGCTAAAATTCAACCTAATTGAATACTACAATTTGTGACTTTAATTGAGTCCATGGGTTCCGTAGTCTTTACCTGAGGACCCTTTGAAGCCACGCTTGTCCCGAGAGCGATTACAATACTTTACCCATGCTTTGCATTGGATAAAGTAAAAAAAAAATTAAAATTCCGCCCTTTTTAACAAAAATATTAATATAATAATAAAAAAATTAA
Source organism: Forficula auricularia (assembly GCA_024734495.1). NCBI lineage: Eukaryota > Metazoa > Arthropoda > Insecta > Dermaptera > Forficulidae > Forficula > Forficula auricularia. The sequence goes on along the minus strand of JALMQS010000647.1, from coordinate 451,330 downwards.
GTAAAAATGTTTCACCTAGAACCATCACCTATCTCCTTAAAAGTTAAAAATGTTAATGAATGAATCCACAAATTAATCAAACAGTTATTTTGAGATTTTGAAAAAGTCTCAAAATAGAGACTAAACATCTCATATATGAATTATTAATTTTCCTTCTGATTTTTCTCATTGTTCAAGTCTTTTTAAAATATAAAAAGTATAAACACAAATCATAAAAGTAATAAATTATTATTCCTTTAATTCAAATTTAATAATTTTTTTCTTTCAAACCAATGACATAATTTAATAATTTTTGAAGACATTGAATAATTGTACGACTATACACTACTTTATTTGATATCTAAAATCTTCCATACATATATAAGTACATATACTAGTGGCGGAGGTGAATTTTTGGCCAGGGGATGATGCTGTCCAAAAAACCCTTCATTTTTAAAAAATTATATCTTATTCTTGGCTCCTTTATGCAAAATTCATAGATATGGTAATTTTTCGCTATTTTTCAAATTTAAGATTAGATTTTTTCGCGAGATGCAAATATTCAATCTTCACATTGGCTACTTCTTGCTGAATGTTTCAATCCTTTTTCATTGTTTAAAATGAACGTTCATCCTTCGAAAATATAGTTCAAATTATTTGTATAAAATCAAAAACATAGCATTAATTAACGATTGATTTTTTCTGCAATTTATAAATAGTACTTACCTTGCCGAGGGATGCTCGGTAACTTTTTGCTTCAGTTAAAAGCTATATAGCCCCCTGGAACCCATCTCGCTCCCACCCCAACTCTGCCTCCACCCCCTGGACCCCCACCCCCACCCCAGCCCTCCAGTTTTCTAGTGGCCCACAGAACATCCACATATTCTAGGTATATAAATAAATATCGTATAATAATTTTTTTTAATTAAATAACAATTTATCGAGTTTTTTAACCAATTAAGTTTGCAAATTCTAATATATAATAATATTTGTGTGATTTAAATCTCGACTTATAAACAATAAATTTATTAAACCAATTATTTTACATGAATTTATGCATACATTGTTTTTGAGCTTCGACTCCGGAGATTACTTCTCCACCATCGACTGTCCTTGATCATCTTTTTAGTCCTTATTTTTAATAAGAGGAAAAAACTAATTAAATAAAAAAACCTCTTTTCCGATAATTATTTCAATTCCATTATTGAATTCCTTCTGTTCACTTATAATCAATTATTAATTATTAAACCAATTATTTTACATGAATTAATGTATACATTGTATTTGAGCTTCGACTTCGGAGATTACTTCTCCACCATCGACTGTTCTTGATCATCTTTTAGTCCTTGTTTTTAATAAGAGAAAAAAATCTAATTAAATAAAAAAACCTCTTTTCCGATAATTAATTCAACTTACTAATCCATTATTTTTTTTTTTTTTTTTATAAATTTTATTAAACCAATTTATTTTACATGAATTAATGTATACATTGTATTTTAGCTTCGACTCCGGAGAATTATTTCTCCACCATCGAGTGTCCTTGATCATCTTTAGTCCTTGTTTTTAGTAAGAGGAAAAACTAATTAAAGAAAAAACCTCTTTTCCGATAATTATTCCAATACCATATTGCGGAAATTAATCCATCCAATTAATTTCCCTTCTCCATCCATTCAATTCATTCTCTTATTTTATTTATAAATTTTATTAAACCAATTATTTTACATTAATTAATGTATACATTGTATTTTAGCTTCGATTCGGAGATTACTTCTCCACCATCGAGTGTCCTTGATTCATCTTTAGTCCTTGTTTTTAATAAGAGGAAAAAACCAATTATAGAAAAAAAAACCTCTTTTCCGATAATTATTCCAATACCATCCATCCAATTAATCGCCTCTCAACCCATTCATTCACTTATAATCAATTTTTTTTTATAAATTTTATTAAACCAATTATTTTACATTAATTAATGTATACATTGTATTTTTGCTTCGATTCCGGAGATTACTTCTCCACCATCGAGTGTCCTTATTCATCTTTAGTCCTTGTTTTTAATAAGAGGAAAAATCTAATTAGATAAAAAAACCTCTTTTCCGATAATTATTTCAATTCCATTATTCCCCAATCAAGTCGATTGGATTCTTTCGTCATCCCTCCCAAATCGACTTATTAATTTTTCTATAAATTTATTAAACCAATTATTTTACATTAATCAATGTATACCTTGTATTTTAGCTTCGATTTCGGAGATTGCTTCTCCACCATCGAGTGTCCTTATTCATCTTGAGTCCTTGTTTTTAATAAGAGGAAAAATCTAATTAGATAAAAAAACCTCTTTTCCGATAATTATTTAAATTCCATTATTCCCCAATCAAATCGATTGGTATCCTTCCCTCTCCTCCTCCATCTCATTAATTTTCTTTTTTTTTATAAATTTTATTAAACCAATTATTTTACATTAATAATGTATACATTGTATTTTAGCTTCGATTCCGGAGATAACTTCTCCACCATCGAGTGTCCTTATTTATCTTTAGTCCTTGTTTTTAATAAGAGGAAAAATCTAATTAGATAAAAAAACCTCTTTTTCCGATAATTATTTCAATTCCATTATTCCCCAATCAAGTCGATTGGATCTCTCTCCATCCTCCATCTCACTTATAATCAATTAAATGGCCTATTTTAATATATAACATTTGTAATGATCTATTACTGGAATTTAAAATAAAAAAAAACAATTAATTATTAAAAGGAAATTGAATAAAAATGTATTTATACATTTTTATCGAGACAACCACCTGTGAATAATTATTTCAATTAACAAAAAACCCATCAAAAACAACTTAGCCGAAGATGAGACCGTGACAGATCGAATTGTCAATACAAAAACCCCCTAACCCTGTGAATCTCAAATCGTTAGAGCCGTTTATTATAATAAGATAAGATAAGATTAAATGAAGTCAGACGTCGGAGTACATGTAATAACTAATTCACTTTTCAACCCCTTAAAATCAAAGTATTTTCGATAAGATAGTAAATAAAAGGGAATCAAATAGGAAATGGAGAAAATTATTTTCCTATTCTTTAAATTTGCTAATGTTAAAAAGTTTCATACATTTTAAATTAATTTAAATTATTCAAATATTACATGGAATGAAAATACTCTTGACCTTTTGAAATTTGAGGAATGCGCTGCATCCACAGCATCCATGGGCCGCTCGCCATTGATATATACTTAGAAAACAGGAAAATTCCTCATTCAATATCTAAACTAAAATCCATCCGTTCTTCAAATAGAACGTGTTTTATCGTCACATAATTTTCTCTTATGAAACTCTTTTACTTAATAAATTTTATTTCACACCACCTGTATTTTTTTTTATTTTTTTTTAATTATTTTTAGTTTTCTCTAATAAAAACGACAAAACTAAGAAAAATTACCAAAAAATATATATTTTTAACACTAAAAGAAGTCCTATTTAAAATGTTCACGCACTATCCATATAAAATATAATTAATATTTACTAATAAATTTATATTTTTGAAAAAAAAAATCAATTATTTTTCTTTTCCAGGTGACTCATCGCACCAACGGCCAAGTTATGGTCCTAAAAATGAACCTATTGCCGAGCAATCGGCCCAATATGCTCAAAGAAGTGCAATTAATGAATCAGCTGTCGCACAGGAACATTCTTGGGTGAGTCAATTTACTATTATATACCAAATACTTAGATAATGTTCTAGATTGTATTATTATAAAAAAAAAAAAATACAATTCTTTTATAAAACATTCACTTAAATTAAAATTAATCATCGATTCAAGCTTGGGAAATAATTTTTTTTCCAAACCAAAGGAGTGTAATTAAGAGGAAAACAATTTTATAAAATCAAATTACAAAATTTAAAAATAAATTCTTTATAAAAACTAAATTGAAAGTTTCTTTTTTCCGAGAGTAGCAGAATTTTTATAAATTAAATAAGACAATAAAAGAGTGTGTCTTCTACTGGATAAATACATTTTTTAATTTATTTATAACGAGACTATAGTTTCGAGGGCTTTGTCCTCTTCATCAGTCTACTTATTACAATTGATTCACAGGAATTAATGTATGAAAGTGAGAAAACTCACCCAATTTACTTTATAAAAACATTCTCAAAGCGTTTAATAGAAAATCAAAACACTTCGCGAGAAATTCTCCCTTTATCAATTGAAAATTTGAAAAATAAAAAAGTAGTAATTAATAGTCGATAGTTATTATTCATTCATAAAATTATTAATTTTCAAATTCTTAATTTATAAAGGATGAATTTCTCCCTAAGTGTTTTGATTTTCTATTAAATGTTTTGAGATTGTTTTTATTAAGAATATAAATTATTTTTTTGGAGGTTGAAATTTTGTTTAAATAACACATATTTAATTATAACTATTTATTGTTGTTTGTATTCAATAAATAGTTATAATTAAATATGTGTTATTTGAACAAAATTTCAACCTCCAAAAAAATAATTTATATTCTTAATAAAAACTATCTCTAGATATGAATCGGAAGTATTTTTTTTTTCTATAATCTACAGCATTGTGATATTTTTTGTGTGGAAATATGTAGATTTATTTAAATAAGTGGGATAGTGTGAGGAGGAGAATTATATTATATCATTTTTTTTTTTTAAATTTGGGATCGATAATCGACAAATATTTAAAAGAGATCAGGTGTTGTTTGTATGACAGGCTGCTCCCTCCAGTATTGCCATGAGAAACTCGGGCATGGCGTGTCTTAAGTCGTTCAATTTTGTAAAAATCAAAAAATAAGAATAACAAAATTTAGATTTTTAAAAAATTATAAAAAAGTGGCAAATTATTAAAAAATAAACAAATAATATATAAAATATAAATCAAATAAGATGTGATTAATTTCTTCTTCTGTGCGCAAAGAAAAGCGAATTGAATATTTAGATTTTGAGTGGTGAGGGGGTGGGGGAGGAGGAATAATTATCAATATATTTAATGTTTCTTAATTTGAAATCAATTGGAGTCTTTCATTTCAAAATTCGAGTCCAAATTACAATTATATTTCAAATTTGCCGCAAATATACCGACGCGACGGCATCAGCGCTCTCTGTCGGCAGCATTACGTCAGCGTTGCTGCAAATTAATCTGGCTTATTATATATATAATATAACTACGAGATTTCGATCTGCTTAATTTGCAATCATTCTCAAATATGAGAACCTCAGAATTGTTGTCAATAATGAAAAACATGCGTTTTTATTGAAGTTACTATATTTTCGATCCATTTAATACATTGGTGATGTTGAACTTGGCAGCACATTAGATCTCACTACTTTTTTTTGGCAAACGGTTATTATTAATCGAACTTGGCTTTTTTTTACACATGTGATTTTGTTGAGATTTTTTATACACAAAACAATCAATACCATAAAATTGTTTTTGTATTTTTAATACCTATATTATGTTGAATAATGAATGTTTAGTGTTTCGTTTCGAGGCCACTGCTTCGGCCACTCACGACTATTTAGATTTTGTTTCCACTTTTCATCTTTCTCATTTCTGCTGTCCCTTTAGGGCATCCATTCATACTTCTAAGACAATGACGAATGTCAAGATCAACATATAGCCGAGCTCTGATATTCACTATTCTATTCTTGGGAATTATAAAGGAAAAAATAAATAAATACATGAAACAAAAACAATCCGTTATCAATAAATAATTAATGTTGACATAATTTTCTATTCTCATGGGAAAGTGAAAAAAGTAAGGAAATTTCATTCTCGTGAAAAGAAAGTGAAATTAAATTACAAGCTCAGATTTACATCCGAGGTATACACAGTGTAGGAGTATTATTTTTTTTTTATTTGGATGAGGGTGAGATTATAAAGCTCCTGCTTATATTTAAGACTTAAATTTTATACTATTTAATGATCAATCTTTTAGATATTTATTTATATTGAATAGGAGTTTTTATAGTTTTACAGAAATGAAAGATTTTTTTTTATTCAAAAATGAAAGATCTAAAAAGTTGTTATAATACTCAATATATTTCGGGTTGTTAACCCATCATCAGAAGTACATTTACAAAATGTTTCACTATAAACCAATAACAAACTCTCTTAATTTAATTCATTGTTTTAAAAATTCAATATCATGGTTTCGACTCTTGAGAGACTCTTGAGAGGCCCCCTCTGACATGTAAAACAAATAAAACAATTTCCTTGCATCCTACTTTATAACTATTTAACTATAAAATTTGACACACTATCTTATCAATAAACTCATCTTCTCTGACAAAGTTTTAACTTTCTAGCTCAAACGGTTCGCTTACAGCAAAAAAAACTCACGAAACTGTGTACCTACTTTTTTTTTTTATAATGATACTGATATAAGAAGAAGTTGCTCCAAGAAGGTACAACCTCTGTAGTCCGTGGTGGACCCTTGTAACGTGAAGATAAGGGGAGATTTAGGGATTGGGTAGCAGTCGAAGGTATCTGTAGATGCTGGTCTTGAAGGATTGAAGGTTATAAGTTGCTGGAAAGACGGTCGGGGGAAGAGAGTTCCAGTCTCTAGATGTCATAGGGATAAATGAATGTTGTTGAACAAGTTTTTACATTTTCTTCCAATTCATTTAAACTAAAAAAACAGGTGTTGTTAACATTTTTAAAAATATTTTACCCTAAGCGAATTATCAGCTAATAAAAATAAATTCTCCCCAATATCTCTTTTGTACCCTTGTCCATTTTAAATTCCTAGGTGTCCTAATTTACCCCCAAGAACCCTTTCCTAGAGAATCTTAAATACTTAACACGACTAATAACTATTTTACAATTGTAATGGATGGTTAAGGGCAAGTGATTTGTGTGAATGTGACCCTCACCAGACCATATCCATGTGTTATGTCCCGGTTCAAGGATTTCACAGATTTATACACAAACTCACTCACCCATATCATTGGAAATACAATTTTCTCGCTAGCCATTTGAAATAATTTATGTCGTTCATGTTCTATGAATATCATCCATCTGGTTTGGCCCTCAGTCAGTCAGAAAAAGGAAAACTTCCAAACATTCTTATATCTCCAAAATCAAATGTCTAAAACTACGAACATTGGATACTTATTTTATCAGGTTTAGACGTCTACTAATAAAAAATAAATAAATAAAAACTATGATATTTAAGAAAACATTTTTTTTTTGGGGGGGGGGGGGGGGGCGAAATCTAAAATTTTTATTTGAAGTTCGTTCTGGTTTCGCGTTACGTATATATAAAGAGAAATCAATGAGGTTGTCCACTGCCACACAAGTAGGTTGATAATGAATGCAAAACCTTCGAAACTTTAGACTAACAAATAAATTATATAATATATATATATATATATATATTTATTTGTTAGAGTCTAAAGCTTCGAAGCTTTTTGCATTCATCATCAGCCTTTGGAATTATAATATTTCATCTGTTATTTTATGAGTTCACATACTCGTTTGAATCTATATGTAAATTTGTTTTATTGTAATAGGTTTGTTGAGTGACAACCTTACAATTTTGCATCAAAACGAATTTACTTAGATCCATATTCGCGCATTGAACCCTTGGGAAATAACAGATAGAATATTTCTATTTAAAAAGATTGATGATGAAGGTCAAAACTTCGAAACGTTATACTCTCACAAATAAATTATAAATATATATGGTTTAGACGTCTACTAATAAAAAATAAATAAATAAAAACTATGATATTTAAGAAAACATTTTTTTTTTGGGGGGGGGGGCGAAATCTAAAATTTTTATTTAGAAGTTCGTTCTGGTTTCGCGTTACGTATATATTAAGAGAAATCAATGAGGTTGTCCACTGCCACACAAGTAGGTTGATAATGAATGCAAAACCTTCAGAAACTTTAGACTAACAAATAAATTATATAATATATATATATATTTATTTGTTAGAGTCTAAAGTTTCGAAGCTTTTGCATTCATCATCAGCCTTTGGAATTATAAATATTTCATCTGTTATTTTATGAGTTCACATACTCGTTTGAATGTATGTAATTTTAAAGATAAGAGTAAATAAATATTATATTTAATATTGATTTACTATGAGTTAAGGATACTAGGTCACTTATTTCACATTTAATGCTTATTTCACACTAAATACTCTTATCTTTATTAAAGATGTTTCACCTTGCACCAACACCACAATCTCTACTAATTATGTATGTAATTTTGTTTTATTGTAATAGGTTTGTTGAGTGACAACCTTACAATTGCATCAAAACGAATTTACTTAGATCCATTCGCGTATTGAACCCATGGGAAATAACAGATAGAATATTTCTATTTAAAAAGACTGATGATGAAGGTGAAAACTTCGAATCATTATACTCTAACAAATAAATTATCAATATACCATATATATTTATATATATACAAATCTTTTATAAAAAAAACCTGAACATGTTTATTTGAAATCCAAACGTTTTGGGACAAATTCTTCCTTTATCAATGGAAATTTTAAGATATTTTAAAAAATAAAGCACCTATATAAACAAACTGATATTTTAAAAATAGACAATGATACAGATTTTCTTGGAGATGAAATTACCTTGAATAAAAATTATATATATTTATGATAATTTTTTGGATTTTTAATTTTTGATAAATATTTATTAGAAAAACAGTCCAAATATGTGACCTTTTGTTAATAAAATTTTTGTTGTTTAAAATTTTTATCATTTCTAACAATAATATTTTTTCTAAATTCCGCTAATTATCGAAAATTTTAAGATTAGAAAAGTCAAAATTGTGTCCCAGGTTAGTTGAATGATTAGCTATTTTCCAAATATTTATTTATTTGCTTAAAGCTGATTTATATTCGTTTCTTAAAATAACTATTTTTTCAAATATATTAAAATTCCATTAAATGTTTTAAATAATAAAGGGATAATTCCTCCCAAAATGTTTGGATTTCAAAAAAAAAAAAAAAAAAAAAACGTTTTTAGATTGTTTTTTTCTTTAAAGATCTGTATTTAAACAATTAATATTTTTTGAAATATATACCTAATATTCATTATATATACATTCTAATTTTGATGTTTATATGCATCAACTCTTGGAAAGTAATGGCAACCTACCAAGAGTATAATTTCTTAGTCAACCTCTCCAAATTAGCCGTTCGGAACCGGCGCGGTGTTAAAAAGTAGGTCCCGTATATCTGTGTAAAACAACTAAACACACTCAGCACAGGTATATGTGGAGATGCGCCGACGCCCGTTTCGGGTATGGCACTCGAAGAAGAATATGCATCAAGCATAGGACAACCTCCTTGATTTCTTTTTATGAATCACTAACTCAGTTACAAACTATTTTTCCATTTTATGTTACAATCTTTCAATGACGTCTCACGTACTTACTCAATTTTCAGCTGCATTTTTTTTAATTGAAATAGCTCTGACGTCTAAGAACATAATTACAGTTTTATTTATAATTTTTTAAAAATAAATCAATGAATGATGAGAGATTCTCCACCCCCAAAACAGACCCTTCCTCTACCAGTCTATCAATAAGGAAGAAAAGAGCCTTGAATTAATCCGAAAGGAGTTGACATCTTTGAATTTTATCATGATAAACAGATACTGATAGCCCAAGAGCCCACGACTGCCAGACCTTCGTTATTTTATAAAAGCTGAAAGTTTTTCTGTGCATGTCCCCTATACAGGTAAGAACGACCAGCGACTATAGAGTTTGGGTTGTGGTTACTTTGGCAGGTAACAGGTAATAAAGGTGTATAAAATAGTACTTTAAATTCGTTAAAGTATAAAGCTCAATTTTTTTATATTTTCTTCGGGATAACTTTAGAAATCCCGTCATCCATTGCCGGACACTTATGACAGTTGCTACCCCCTGCCAGACACCCCTAAACTTTAAGAAACTCAAGCTTGAGTGGTTTGCCATAAAAGAATTTAGTCTTTTTGATTTTAAGTCGATTCTTCCACGTTTTCAGTAGAAGTTGTCATTAATAGTCAAAACAACAAAAATGGAAATGCAATAAGGTTATTCCTCTAGTATTAGATAAGAATCGATGGTTATTTTTGATTTTAAGTCGATTCCTCCATGTCTTCACCAATGGTTATCAATAATAACCGAAATGTCAAAAATCTATGTAAAAACCATTAAAACTGTCCGCCTATTGAGGTAACATTTTTTTATAGGTCGCCAAGTAACATATATAAAATTTATCTTTTATATTATAACGAAAGTATAATTACAATTTATTAAAGTTTAGGGGTGTCTGGCAGGGGGTAGCAACTGTCATAAGTGTCCGGCAATGGATGACGAGATTTCTAAAGTTATCCCGAAGAAAATATAAAAAAATTGAGCTTTATACTTTAAGGAATTTAGAGTACTATTTTATACACCTTTATTACCTGTTACCTGCCAAAGTAACTACAACCCAAACTCTAAAGTCGCTGGTCGTTCTTACCTGTATAGGGGACATGCACAGAAAAACTTTCAGCTTTTATAAAATAACGAAGGTCTGGCAGTCGTGGGCTCTTGATCTATGATAATAATAATAAATTAAATATTAATATCTTCATTGAATTATCAAGTCTTGACTCAACTCACCCTCATCTACCCTCAGTGAATTATTATACCTCAATAAAGCCTAAATCATACACTTTGTAAAATTTCAAGTTTAATTGTAGAACCTTTTCGTATTTGGCTAATAGAGAAATTAATATTATCATCTATATATTTTATATAATTAAGTAATGGAGAGGGATTCAGCCAATGGGCAGCCTCTGCTGAATAAAAAACTCCCAATTATGGAAAACGTTTCGGCTTTAATTAAATAATGCCATCATCAGTTCCTAAGAGAGTATTAGCGACACAATTAATTTTATAATTTAATTGACTGAATCCCTCTCCATTACTTAATTATATACAAATACAGCCATCAAAATTGTATCAACTATATATTTTATATGCTCGATTCTATGTAGGATTAACTTTTACCATTTATTACGATTTCATAGAAAAATGTTTAGTACAAGTTTTAAGATCGGACCAGAAGGACGGAATTAAAGAGTCATTCAAAATTTTTATCATCTATAATCTGGTTCCGAAGGGTGAACCGCGATTGGAATTAGGTGTACACCGTCTTTGGAATTACTTTGTAATTCATTAGATAATCTATTGTCTTCTACTTGAAAATGAAAGTGGAAGTAGGTGTACACCATTTTAGGTCGCGGTTCACCCATCGTCTGGTTCTAACACTAATTTAGACTGAAAATGCACATAAAACATAAAAATCATACCCCCAAATTTTTTTGCTAAATTACCAAAGAAACATAAAACTACGACTTATTCTGCGATGTTTCTCAAGTATGATCACCAGATTGGCGTAGCCAAGGGGGGCGAAGGGGGCAACGGACCCCCTATCTTTATCGCCCCGCTCTCACTATTTACAACTAAACAAAATCAAAAGGGGAAAAAAACAAGAAACTCTGGAAAATGAGTACCTTTTTAGGTTTTTATATATATTTGGTGAACCGCTTTTTAAGTCTGTAAATGGTTTAATCAAAGAAAAAGTAACACATTTTGTTTATTATAATGCACATCGTGCCTAACCACACTGTTAAAAATTGTTAATTTACTATATGTTTACAATACAAATAGATAGGAAATTTACAAGATTGTGTATAGTAAAAAAAAAATACTATTAATTGGTAAAATTACAGTAACTCATAGGAAAAATACAAAAATAAATTGTAACATTACTTTTTTCTTGTGTTAATTATATACGTATTAGTGTAAAAAAATATGTTGTACATTTACAATACTGGTATGTAATAATGTAATATTATTAAAAAGTTTTAAGGCCGGACTTCCATTTTTGAAAGTAAAATTAAATAAGAAATTTTTAAAAGTGAAAAAAATTGATTAATTCAAATAATTTTGGTCAGTGCAGTTTTGTCTCACCCGCCCCAAAAGTCTGGCTACGCCACTGATGCGCACTCACTCGCATCTCACTTTTGATTAAAGCACATCATTTATTAATTTAAAGAACATTTTTTATTTAATTTAATTTTTAAAAATTTATTTCACTTTAAAACATTGTGTGAACCTCAACCTCAAAATGGCCATTTGTAGATAATTTTTGCACCTATCGACATTTAGAAGGGACTTACATTAAAAAAATTCAACAAATTCCCTCATTTCTCTCAATTATTTTGGAAAATATAACGAAGGGAAACGGTGTGCGAGTCCGACTCGCACTTGGCCGGCTTATTATTGTAATCTTTGTTAAAAGTTTTTAATCTAATCCTCGAATTCTGATCTCCGACCTTCTAAATTAATATATATACCTACATACTAAAGTACCTAAGAAATAAATTCTAGATTAATCTCGAAACTTGAAACGCGATTTATTTTTAATAGTATTTTGTATTGTCGAATATTATATCCATTACTTTTCGGTCTTTTTATTATTTAATCTTCAAGGCGAACTCTCTGATTGTTATCTCATCTCTTAAGAGCTAATACAATAATAGGGTGTGGAGAAGGAATTTCTGATTAATCACGCGATATTGCATGCCTAGATACACTCTTTTCAATATTTTATTTATATATACAATAATAACTACGAGAGATATCATTTATAACTTGACCGATTATTATCAGCACACACTGGCTTCTTGCTTTACTACTGTGCTGTTTCTATTTAGGAATTTTTCTATGTGCTAGTTTCGTTTGCTATTAAAAAAAAGGCATTTAAAGTAATAATTTAGTGAGATTCATTAAATATGCAGGTACGAGCAAAGTTGATTATATGGGAAAATAATAATATTCCATTGGAATTAATCGTTTATTCTTTTTTACTGTATCCATAAAAATACGAAACAGATCGATCAAGTATTGTAACACTGCTCGACAAAAATTAAACAACAATTTACCCCGTAAACCTAACAATGGATTCCAGTAGAGTTTTATACGCTAATTATCATGCAATTTCCCGATTTTTTACCACACTTCAAAGTTTTGTGATATTTACAGTCAAAATGACGAAAAAGGCTATTTTGACCTATTTTCGAGTTAGATTAAATATAACTTTGAAATCAAAATATGTAATTCTTCTTTGATTTTCAACTTACCACTTGTTTTTAGCTCAATTAAAACTCAAGTTATAACTAAATAAACTGCAACGGATCGTTGCTAAACTTTATCCAAATTCATTTGAAATATTAATATGTTCTTGAGTAAAGTACTTTAAAATATAATTTTACTAAAAACTTTATTTAACCTTTTTGTGGTCCCCAAGGTACTTAATTAGGATATTAAATTTCCTCAAAATTGGTTAAGTCATTTTCAAGATATTTAGAAAAAACTAAAAAAGTACTGAAATAAAGTACTAATGTTTGTGGACCGATATGTACCAAAAACTAATCAGCGCTTCATTTTGTTAAACTAATGGTAGGTTTTCAATTTCATTTCAATCAGCGCAAAGGTGTGGAAAAAATCGTGGACGAAAAAAACGATAACACACACACATACATACATACATACATCCATCCATCCCCACGCACTTCCAAAAAAAATGGCACTTTTTGGCCTCTCGACGAGATTCCAGGTAATTTTTGGCAAAATCGTCACGTGCTAAATTTGTGACCTTAATTGAGTCTATGGGTTCCGTAGTCTTTACCTGAGGACCCTTTGAAGCCACGCCTTGCCCCGAGAGCGATTCCAATACTTTCTCCCATGCTTCGCATTGGATAAAGTAAAAACTAAAATTACGTGATTATATGGTAAAGGATAAAAACATAAGGTCTTAATTTATTAGTTATAACTCGAGTTCTAACTGAGCTAAAAACAATTGGTAAATTGAAAATCAAAGAGGAAGCTTCTTTCTATTAGGTCAACAAAATATTTTGATTTCAAATATTGCTGTTTAATATATAATGAGATTCGAAAATAGGTCAAAATGGCCTCCATGGTCATTTTGACCGACAATATCTCAAAACTCTAACGTGTTGTAAAAAATCGGGAAATTGCATGATAATCAGCGTATAAAACTCTATTGGAATCCAATGTTATGTTTACGGGGAAAAAATTTTGTTTAACAGTGTAATAGGACTCGCGCCAGTATTCGTTCAGGTTTAATTTTAGGACCTGGCGGTTTTGCAAAAAATTACATGGGGCTCTCGTCCACAGGCCAAAAAGTGCAATTTTTTCATTTAGTCCGTGAGAATGTACTAGTCTAATGAGCTAGTGAACATTTTGGACGATTATTTCAGAATGCAAATAAACATATCCGATACTGTAGTCTGATCAGAACACCCTCCGAAAGTGAAATTCTTACACGCCGAATTCAGTCGATAAATGGCCACTGAAGGTGTCAAAAATATTGTAAAATCAAGTCATTTCAGAATAATTAAATTTAATTTCAGGACATTCCCAATGACAATATTTACTAAAGGTAGAACGGTAGCCCAGTTGCTAAAGGACGCCACAACCCCCCAATGTGTCACATTAAAAACGTTAAAATTTCAAGTCATTTCAGAAGAGGTTGTACGCACCATACGCCTAAATATAGGCAATCCATTTCGCCACCCCTCCTTCAAGGCTGCGTAAAATTTAGGCTCCTCCCTAAAGTACTTGGGTTTTTGACTTGATCAATAGAAATCAACAAAACATTTATGCCTGCCGGATGGTTAAAGTATCAAATTGATTATTATTGCTATTTATTTATTTATTCATTATAAAGAAATTCAATTTAAAAAATCATCATAATACACGAGGTTTCGAAACCTAGTTCTGGAGTCGTTTTCAAGTGTTATGGGCAAGTCTATTGATCTTAGTAGATCTGGTTTTTTCATTAATTAACTGATGCAGCCTTCTATGCAACTTCACCATAGTTTTCGAAAGAAATAATAACTCACTATTTAATTATAGGGGACCCTTTTTATAATGAAATCAATTTTTTTTATTTTGAAAATTTTATAATTTTAATTTTTTAAGAACCTCCCTCTCTTTAATTTTGGGTTCGATTTCAGCCAAAATCTAATTAGCTCTTAATTTCAATACAACAAAATTTCGTCTGTTCAGTGACCTTACTACAACAAAATAAATTTACCCAGGTTCATTCTGGTATTTGATTCCATGAGGAATAACAGATAAAATATTTCTAATTAAAAAGACTGATGATGAAGGTCAAACCTTCAAAACTATAGTCTTAAACAAATAAATTATAAATACAGTGGTCGGCGCTCTAAGTGTTACCAATTAAAAATACTGTAATTTTATCAATTTTTTTTTTTATTTTTATTTAAAACTTCAGAATATCGTAAAAACATTTCAAATTTTAAGAAAAATATGTTATTGTTCGATGAAGCCACCTTTAGCGCTGATAATAGCATCGAGTCTGTCCGGGAAGGCTTCACACGCTGTACTAATGTATTCTGGTGGTATTTTCCGAAAAGCAATCTCTAAGACGTTGAACGTCTGATATTTTTTAGTTGATACTTTGGCCTCAAGAATGGACCATATGGAAAAATTCATTGGGTTTATCATTGGGAATATCGTGGTCATTGTGAAGAAAGGAATCTGAGAACTTTATCTTGTAAAAAACGTTGGGTTTCACGGACTTTATAGGATGGTTCCGAGTCTTGTTTAAACGTCCAATGGTTTCTACCGAATTCTTTACGTGCTCAAGGTAACAAAGCATTGTTTAAAATCTCTTGACGGTAGATGGTAACACTTCAAGCACCGACCCCTGTATATACATATTTATGTTTGATATGTATATCGTAGCTGATCTTACAAAACCTCGTAAGTCTTAAATTCAAAATTTGCCAGAAAACAAGAAAAAACATTTTAAGCTACAATACATACAAATACAATGCAATATTTATTATTTGTCCATAGCGCGAAATTATATTGGAATAGAATAATAAGGTTTCAATAGACAGATGCGCCGTGAAAAGTTGGTCGGTATCATCATCATCAGCCTGTCGATAGCGACATATCCACTGCTGAATATAGGCCTCTTCCATCAAATGGAAGGGGTTGGCATTAAGTCACCACGCTTGCCAGACGGATTGGTGACTAGGAATCAGATTATAGCCGGTCAAATATCAATGCAGGGACTCGGACTCGAACCCGGGACTCCTGCTTAGAAGGCTAGTGTCTTTAAGCTCTCGGCTAATCCGATTCCTTGGTCGGTATAAACATATATAATACGGGTTTGAGCAAAAATCGAATTTACGAGGTTTTGTAAGATCAGCGACGATATGTATGTATATGTTTATTTGCATCAAGTAGAGGACAGCCTCATTGATTTTTTTTATAATGATATTGATACAAGAAGTTGAACCAAAGAGGTACAACATCTGTAGTCCGCGGTGGACCCTTGTATCGTGAAGATAAGAGATTTAGAAATTGGGTAGGAGTCGGGTGGATGCGGGTCTTGAAAGACTGAAGGTTTGCCGGAAAGACGGTCGGGGGAAGAGAGTTCCATTCTAGGGATGAATACCTTACCTTACCTTTACCTTGACTAGTATACTTGTGAAGTTTCGTTTTGCTATTCACCCTAGCTCTAGAGCATACACGAAATTTGGTAACGTTCTAATTAACAGACATTTTGAAAAATAATTAATATTTTTGATGTTCACTCTATAAGGCTTTCTTGTTATTTTAGCTTTTTTCATAATTAATCAAATAAAATTATTTAAAATACCTACTATTTAGAAATAGAATTGGCATATTTTAGAATAAATAATCAGCTACTATATACCTATTTACACTATTAGCTATATTGCAAAAAGTGCATGCCAGCTGGCTGTTGCATAATGCAACAAAAAGGGAAGTCCTCCATGGCCTCATCTACTTGATTTTAATTCTTGATAATATATGGAAAGTTTCTTTTTATTTTATTTAATCTAAGACAACTTGACGAGACAGAGAGAGCTGAACAAAAAAATAGAAATCCTCTTAATAAACTACCGCCTAATTGCCAATAAATACTTCCCATTTCTCATCATTGTATCTGTTACTTTTTTTCTACTGATATTATTTATATCTACTCTGACCTTCAATTAAATTCGATTAATGATGATAATAATAATAATAATTGTCTTTTGTTAATTTCAGGTTTATGGGCGTGTGTGTACATAAAGGACAGCTTCATGCTCTCACAGAGGTAAGTTTAGCATAATCAACTTTTGAAACTTAAACTATACCTACACATTAGGGTGGTCCTTATTTTTGATAATTTCGAATTTTTACTCTGACAAACTTACTCTAAACTTTACTCTAAAATATCTCCCAAGTTTCAAGCCTCTTTCTCAATTTTAACCTAAACCAAAGAGCGATCTAAGTCTATAACTTATACTAACACTTATAGATATAGCAGTATTTTATCTTGCTGTAACTCCAAAATTATAATAGCTAAAAATCTGTAAAAATTCTGAAGGATAACTAGTATTATGAGGATAAAGTCTACAGAGTTTCAATTTTTTTGAACAATTACTTAGGCCGGAATAAAAAATTGATCATTTAATGCCAACAACCCCAGTTATTTAAGATGGGAAATTTACATCGCAATGGGGCACAGGTTAAAATTGAGATAGAGACTTGAAACTTGGGGGATAATTTTTTTTTAATTTAATTCGAACCATATAAGCCTCTTTCAGCGTAAAAATTTGAAAATACCCAAAATAATGACCCTAATATACATAATAATATAATAAATATATAGTAGGTATACTATCGCAGAAGTGTACAACCTTTTGGCCTTCTTAAACTACCTATATTAAAAAAAATCTGATGTGGCCACACACATGACTTTATCCCCCCCCCTGTGGTCACTATCAATTTCACATAGTGAATCATATAAGGTCGTATAGGGTACATATACAAAATTTCTACAAATCTATTAAAGGATTAGGTATATTGATAGTTCTATTTTTTTGAAACCCCCAAATTTTGGCCCCCTAAAAACATAATAAATAATATCTCTCTTTTTTTATTTTAGTTTCATTTTATAGTATATTTTTTTTACTTTGAATTTTAATTTTTTAAATGCCCCCTTTCCTCCCCTTAATTTTTGGTTCGATTTCAACCAAAATATAATCAGCTCTTAATCTAAATGCACTAAAACTACATGTGAAATTTCTTTTTGATATTGACACAAGTTTTTGAGCTAGAGCATGCACAAAATTTGGTAACCTACTAACGAACGTACTGACAGACATTTTGACAAAATAACTAATTTCTCGTAAAATATAATATTTTTTTCATTTTCACTTTATAAAAAAAAAGCTTTATAAAGCTTTAACGCCATAGTTTAGCTTAATTTTTTTAATCAAAATATTTTCATCCGTTTTTGAGAGATATGTAAAAACACTTTTTTCAAGGACAATTACAATACTTTACCATGCGTCGCTGTATGGTAAAGTAAAAAAAATCAGTCTTTATTCTCTTTAATAAAGTTTACACATTGATATTCTACATCAAAATATTTCTGAATTTTGACCTCATAAAAAATTCAACCCTCCCGAAAATAGAGTCATTCTATTAAATTTAATTGAATAAAATGAAAATTTAATAATTATGTCTGTATTTTTATTAGCCTATATAAACTAAAATGTTTTGACATATAACGAGACTAATAGGGTTCTTTTTATGGATTCTTTCCACCAATGAAATTTTTGCAATTATTTATATTTGAAATCTATCTACTTATTATAATTGGCTTGCGCGACGACGCCGACGTGATTTTTTAATTTTCCACTCACTAATAGTTCATGACAAATAAAATTTATTAATTTCTTGATTAATTCTGAAAATTGTATATATATATATATATATATCTAAATTTTTTGAGGATACAAATTCTCTTTTAAATAGGTGTTAGTTTTATTCTTTTTTGAAAAAAACAACAACACATTTTTATCTTTTATTTTTCTTTATTTTACCTAGGAACGTTTCGACATTTACAATTATGTCATCTTCAGCCTAAAACATTTCAATCATTACATAATCTACAATGACAACTTCTCATCACAAAACAACAAATTCTCAAATTACATCAAAATGACATACCTTGGAACAATCTTAAAATGGGAAAAATTCCCTCACATCGAAATTATCACAATATGTAACAATATCCTTCTGCCCAGCAATGCAAAAATAATTGTTGGGCAGAGGGATACTGTTACATATTGTGATAATTTCGATGTGAGGGAATTTTTCCCATTTTAAGATTGTTCCAAGGAATGTAATTTGAGAATTTGTTGTTTTGTGATGAGAAGCTGTCATTGTATATTTTGTAATGATTGAAATGTTTTAGGCTGAAGATGACATAATTGTAAATGTCGAAACGTTCCTATGTAACAATAAAATAAAGAAAAATAAAAGAAAAAAATGTGTTTCTTTTTTTCAAAAAAGAATAAAACTAACACCTATTTAAAAGAGAATTTGTATCCTCAAAAAATTTATTAAAATTAGGAAATTTAAATTATTATTTTAAAACCCACTACGGAGTCCAGAAGGTGTAGCTTCATGGTCAGCAAGATCCCCGCCGAAGGCGGGCTTTGCAGCTGGTAAATAAATAATTGTAAATAAAAATTTTTAAGAAAAAATAAAAACCGACTTCAAAAAATTAAATGCAACAAATAAAATACACTAAAAGGTATAAAATAATTATTATCTTATTTAGTTACAACTAAACGACGAAATATTAACACGAAATTACTTTTTAAAGTCGGTGCCAAACAAACTATACCTATAAGCGAGCGTACCCGCCAAACGTACTAAGTAAGATCCGTCGAGTGCGATTCATAAAAGGTATATGTTTGGCACCGACTTTAAAAAGTAATTTCGTGTTAATATTTCGTCGTTTAGTTGTAACTAAATAAGATAATAATTATTTTATACCTTTTAGTGTATTTTATTTGTTGCATTTAATTTTTTGAAGTCGGTTTTTATTTTTTCTTAAAAATTTTTTATTTTTCTCTTTTTAGTGATGTTATTAATAGTGATCATATCATCAGAACTTGACCAAATTAATATGACACCATCCCTAAGACACCCCCTTTCGGATAAAAAAAGAACCATCGAAATCGGTTCATAAACAAAGAGGTTAGGTCTAAACAAACCTAATAAAAAAGGTCTAATACCTATGAAAAAAAATCGAAAAAAAATGGGACCAATCGGAAGCTAGACTGGACCCAATGCAAAAAATTTTTCAAAATCGTTTGACAATTGGCGGAGATATGAGGTAACATAGCACAACAAAAAAAAAAAAAAAAAAAAAAAAAATTCAGTCGAATAGAGAACCTCCTCCTTTTTTGAAGTCGGTTAATAACCTAGAATGTTTTATATTTTTTCGATACCCACCTTTTGGACAATTTCGATACTTATTCCGCCTAAGTATAAGCTTTAAAGAGTAGTGGGTGCGCCAAAGGCCCGGCCGTCAGCAGTTGGTTCATTATAAAATTCGAAAAATACTTTGCTTATTCACAAGTATATTTAGCTGCTCTGGATTAGTTTTTTTTTAATTTATATCAAGATATCTCTTTGAAACATAGATTAGATCTAAAAATAAAAAAAATAAAAAAATTATTGGCAGAGTTCAGAGAACGTATATAATTTGCTTTTGCCTCGACGAAAAATTTAACGAGAGATTGATTGATTGCACTTGTCTATGACTATGATAGATGTAATAATCCGTGTAATAATAATATATACCTACACAAAACGACTTTCACTTAATAATTTTATAATAAAACAACATTAAAATTAAATTGTATATTAGTGAACATATTTTATTTAAATGTATTAAATTATTTTTTATATCATGACAATCTCTAGTAATATTTTTTTTTTATTTTAAATCTTAACTTTGGTACTATATTGCCAATTTGAACTCTTATATTCAATTCAGAAATTCCAAAGCTTTTCGAGTTTTGAAGGAATTTCAAATTCGAAATATTTATCAATTTCTTTTGGATGGCTAGGTGTCAATGGCGAGCGCTGACATTTCAAGCAGGAGATGCCCTCTAAAAAATAACGCTTCAATTTTTAAAATAGGATTTTATTTTTTGCTCCTTTTATTTAAATTTATCGATAAAGGCAGAATTTTTCGTCAATTTTACAATTTAACATTAGATTTTGGTATCGGGAAATAAGTACTTTTTAACCGACTTCAAAAAAGGAGGAGGTTCTCAATTCGGTTGATTTTTTTTGTGTCTATGTTACCTGATTTCTTCTCCAATTGTGAACCGATTTTGATGATTTTTTTGCATTGGGTTCAGTCTGGTTTCCGATTGGTAAAAATATAAATTTCATTGGTATTGGACCTTTTTTGTTATGTTTGTTCAGGCATAACTTCTTTGTTTATGAACCGATTTTAATGATTCTTTCTGCGTTTGGATCAGTATAGCTCCAAGATAGTCAAGCTAGCAAAATATTTATTTATTTTATGTATGTTCAGCGAGAACTTTTTGCCACGTGGACCGATTTCTATGATTCTTTTTTTATTGGGAAGGGGGTATCTTAGGGGCGGTCCTATATTAATTTGGTCAAGTTCTGATGATGTGATCAAAGACGAAATAACGTAAATCTCCAATTCTTATGAGCAAATAATCGAAATTATAATAAATAAAATCTTTTATAAAAAATCTTAAAACATTCATTTAAAACCCGCAAAAGTTTCGAGAGAATTTCTATATTTATGAATTGTATTTTATTAATCATTTTCTGATTCATTCGACCGACGCTTTCTCTTACGAGATCCATACAAAATATTATTTTAAGTCACAATTAATAACATCGCCAAAAAGAGTAAAATAAAAATAGTTTTTATAAAAAAAAAATAAAACTGACTTCAAAAAAATTAAATGCAACAAATAAAATAATAAGAACTCAAAAATCAAATAAAAAGAACTAAAAAGAATAAAATAATTATCTAATTATAGTTACAACTAAACGACGAAATATTAACATGAAATTCACTTTTTGAAGTCGGTGCCAAACAAACTATATAAGCGAGCGTACCCGCCAAACGTACTAAGTAAGATCCGTCGAGTTCGATTCATAAAATGTATATGTTTGGCACCGACTTCAAAAAGTTATTTCATGTTAATATTTCGTCGTTTAGTTGTAACTAAATAAGATAATTATTTTATACCTTTTAGTGCATTTTATTTTATTTTTGAGTTCTTATTATTTTATTTGTTGCATTTAATTTTTTTGAAGTCGGTTTTTTTTTTTTTTTTTTTGTTTGTAAAAATAATAAATAAATTCTACTTCTGTGAAATTAAATCAGAAATTATTTGACTTTTGCAGTTCGTACAGGTACTCTAAAAAATTAAAAATTAAAAAAAAAAAACTAAAGTTTAAAGTAAATTTATCTAAATGGGCTTTCTGGTTAATCTAATAAATTTTCTATCCCTGAACTGAAAAAAAAGGGAGAGATAGGCCAGGTTGTATGAACCTAGGCCAAGGCCTGACTCAATTGGCAAAAGGTTGGAACATATTTCAAAAAAATAAAAAAATTTCCCTAGATAGAGCGTGTCTCTGAGTCATGTATGCATTTCGACCATGTTTGGTATGGGAGAAAGTGGCCTCCGTACTTGGCAGATGAACGTGCTTGAATGAAGGAGACCTGGGAGGGGTTCGACCTCTGGGAAAGCCAACCTGGTCAATCTCACGGCTGGAAAAACCTTTTGGAATTAAGAAAATGGCATAAGTAGAGCTAGCTCGATTGTATAACCGACAGACACCAACTCACCACTGTAATTAACATCCAATTATTATTATTATTAAACCCGCTGCATTTCATTTTTCCTTATCCATGATGTTTATATCATTTTTAACCGACTTCAAAAAAGGAGGAGGTTCTCTATTCGACTGAATTTTTTTTTCTGCCTATGTTACCTCGTATCTCCGCCAATTGTGAACCGATTTTGAAATTTTTTTTGCATTGTGTCCAGTCTACCTTCCGATTGTTCCCATTTTTTTTCATAGGTATTAGACCTTTTTTGTTAGGTTTGTTCAGGACTAACTTCTTTGTTTATGAACCGATTTCGATGATTCTTTTTTTATTGGAAAGGGGGTATCTTAGGGATGGTGCAATATTAATTTGGTCAAGTTCTGATGATAGGATCACTATTAATAACATCACTAAAAAGAGAAAAATAAAAATAATTTTTAAGAAAAAAATAAAACCGACTTCAAAAAAATTAAATGCAACAAATAAAATACACTAAAAGGTATAAAATAATTATTATCTTATTTAGTTACAACTAAACGACGAAATATTAACATGAAATTACTTTTTGAAGTCGGTGCCAAACATACCTTTTATGAATCGCACTCGACGGATCTTACTTAGTACGTTTGGTGGGTACGCTCGCTTATAGGTATAGTTTGTTTGGCACCGACTTCAAAAAGTAATTTCATGTTAATATTTCGTCGTTTAGTTGTAACTAAATAAGATAATAATTATTTTATACCTTTTAGTGTATTTTATTTGTTGCATTTAATTTTTTTGAAGTCGGTTTTATTTTTTCTTAAAAATTATTTTTATCTTCAGTGAGAACAGACATTCTTGACGTTATTTAAAAAAATTTTATACACATCCAATATTGTTTTCGGATCTCGCCTTAGTCAGAATAATTTCCATCTTTGCCAAAAATGCAAGATGTTTCACTAATTCAGGGGAAGGCAGTGGGAAACCACCCCTGTGTAATATTTCCCCAGGAAACTTACTATAGAGAGGAAGGATACTCTTTCCATAGTAATCGCCGTCGCCGAAATCGAGTATGGCGCTTGAAGAAGAAGAAGAATATTGAAAGATTAAAATTGTCATGTTTCTATTATATTTTTTGGTGATATATCGACTCAGTTTTTTATCTTGAGACAGTCTTATAACTTAAAAACAGTACATTATATTGAAAAAAGTTTCAAATAAAAGTTTGTTTATATCGAGGGGGGAACTAAACTACGCTATTGTTTGTCGACGTAGAACAAGCTTTCAAGGGTATTTCAATGTCAAGTTCTGTTTTTTAAATGGATCCCTATATTTTTCTATACGTCTACTTAATCTGCAAAAAAACTGAGCAACTTTCATAAGAACTATTTTTTTATACCACATCAAATAAACAAAATACATGAATCAATTAGATCTCAAAAAAATCTTAATAATTATTTTTAACAATTATTTAACTTAATTATCAAATAATAATGATTAAATAAATAATCATTAAATCGAAAAGTCACAACAATGAAAATAAGTGTTTATAATGATATTAAAACTTCGTTATTATTCAGATTTAAGAGATTATTTTCTACTTAATAGTTTAAAAAAGTTCATTTCTCGTGTCAATCCAGTAGATAGTTATATTATTGTATTACCATAATAAAAATGGAGCATTTTTTTGTTGAAGACAGAATTAAAATGGTCTTAATTTATGCGGTGAATGTGGAAGAAGTGTTATGGAGCTGACATTGAAATAAATGCCGAGCGTTTTCCTACTAGGAATACATCCTCACAAGCTTCATTTTATTGTGTTGTATAATCTGTTTAAAAAAAAACAGGAAATGTAAAGGCTACGAAGAAACTGGAACAGGCCAAAATAAGGAAATTGGAACTGGAATTCATTCAGAAGATTTGCAATACACTCTGGAATCTCTCAGAACAGTAACGAAAAATTATTAAATTATTAATTATTATTAAATGATTTATTTAATAATTAATTATTTAATCATTATTATTTGATAATTAAATTAAATAATTGTTAATCGGTTTTTTTATAGATTAACTAGACGTATGGAAAAATATAAGATTCCATTTAAAATACAGAACTTGACATTGTAATACCCTTGAAAGCTTGTTCTACGTCGACAAACAATAGCGTAGTTTAGTTTCCCTTTCGATATAAACAAACTTTTTTTGAAACTTTTTTCCATATAATGAATGCACTGTTCTTGAGTTATAAGACTGTCTCAAGATAAATAAACTGCAACGGATCGTTGCTAAACTTTATCCAAATTCATTTGAAATATTAATATGTTCTTGAGTAAAGTACATTAAAATATAATTTTACTAAAAACTTTATTTAACCTTTTTTGTGGTCCCCAAGGTACTTAATTAGGATATTAAATTTCATCAAAATTGGTTAAGTCATTTTCAAGATATTTAGAAAAAACTAAAAAAGTACTGAAATAAAGTACTAATGTTTGTGGACCGATATGTACCAAAAACTAATCAGCGCTTCATTTTGTTAAAATACTGGTAGGTTTTCAATTTCAATTCATTCGGTGCAACGGTGTGGAAAAATTCGTGGACGAAAAAAACGATAACACACACACATACATCCATCCATCCATCCCCACGCACTTCCAAAAAAATGGCACTTTTTGGCCTCTCGACGAGATTCCAGGTAATTTTTGGCAAAACCGTCACGTGCTAAAATTCAATCTCATTGAATACTTCAATTTGTGACCTTAATTGAGTCTATGGGTTCCGTAGTCTTTACCTGAGGACCCTTTGAAGTCGCGCTTGCCTCGAGAGCGATTCCAATACTTTCTCCCATGCTTCGCATTGGATAAAGTAAAAACTCACCCTGTATATTTTTAAAAAATGTTCCAAATTAAAAACTCCATCAAATTTATCGATAAAGAATATTATTTCTTTAATCAAAGATTGTGTATTAGACGAGGCCTGGCCAACGCAAATTGCACCGTGGGTCGCATAAATCACCTAAAGAGCCGCACATAAATAAAAATAATTTCAATTTTTTTCCTATATTTTTTCGAGATCTTGCTTTACAAAAGATTTCTTAGTTAGTGATTTTTATTGTAAATGATAAATTATAATGCACAAGTACACTGAAAGTGTTCAACATTCAGTGTAAATGTGAAAAAAAACAATACCACAACGAGATATGAAAAGAAAACATACATTGAGCTAACAACAAAATGTACATATTTGTTTGGTAATATTGATAATAAAAATTTAATATATAATAAAAATAATATATATACACTCAAAAGCAAAAAAACCGGCCACTTGATAATTTTTAGATAAAATGAATAAAAGTACAATATTAAAAAAAATATTTCCATATTTTGACTAGATAGATAATTAAAATAAACTGCAACGGATCGTTGCTAAACTTTATCCAAATTCATTTGAAATATTAATATGTTCTAGAGTAAAGTACTTTAAAATATAATTTTACTAAAAACTTTATTTGACCTTTTTTGTGGTCCCCAAGGTACTTAATTAGGATATTAAATTTCATCAAAATTGGTTAAGTCATTTTCAAGATATTTAGAAAAAACTAAAAAGTACTGAAATAAAGTACTAATGTTTGTGGACCGATATGTACCAAAAACTAATCAGCGCTTCATTTTGTTAAAATACTGGTAGGTTTTCAATTTCAATTCAATCGGTGCAACGGTGTGCAAAAATTTGTGGACGAAAAAAACGATAACACACATCCATCCATCCATCCGCACGCACTTCCAAAAAAAATGGCACTTTTTGGCCTCTCGACGAGATCCCAGGTAATTTTTGGCAAAACCGTCACGTGCTAAAATTCAATCTAATTGAATACTTTAATTTGTGACCTTAATTGAGTCCATGGGTTCCGTAGTCTTTACCTGAGGACCCTTTGAAGTCGCGCTTGCCGCGAGAGCGATTCCAATACTTTCCCCATTGGATAAAGTAAAAATTATTTCTAAAGCGAAAATGGTATTTTATTTTTTTTGGCTTAAGGTAGTTGTTCCACCAAATTCGTTTTCTTAGGATTTTTTTGAAATTTTTACAGATTATTATTTAAATACTTCTGCATCGATTGGTGGGAAAACGAAATTTATGAACAATACAGTTCCGGAGATATTAAATTTCAAAAATCGAGTTTTTCAGGCTCTTTAACATTGCACTATACGGGATATTGGAAAATTTACATACATATTTAATTATAATTAAGAAACCCTTCTTACCATTTTTATAAAAAACTAAACCAACATTAAACAATAACCAATACATATTTTAAGACAATTTTGATTCATAGTTACAACACAGTTTCTGAGATAATAAGGAATAAATAATGAAACATGTATAAAAAAAATTCAGACTAAAAACAATTTGGCAACAGCGCATTTATTTAACCATGGAAAGATGCATGCGCTAGATTTTTTCAAAATTGTAATTTTCATAAGGTGTAACGTAGGCGTTGATTACATTTGTTAAAAAATAACAAAAAGTTTTTTTTTAGAAATTTAAAATGTATTTTATATGTCAGTTTAATATAAAAATATTCAATCTCTTACAACGGTGCCAGATTTGTCAAACGAGCACGGGATTGGCTAGAATTGGTACATAAACAGCCAAAAGTTTTGGGCTTATGAACTATGAATCCTTATTGTCTGTTCGATATACTCTGCTGCTAGGCGTCAACTTTTACCTAGTATTGTCGCGAAACAACTACCTTAATAAATATAATTTTAAAAAACAGAAAATTATAACGGCTATCTATTAAAATAAAAAAAATATGATTAATTAAAAAAATGTCTTTTTATGTCTCTTATATGAGCTTTTATACGATAAAAGTATGAACAGTTTCGAAGACAAAGAATAATCGAAACGTCAAAAACCTAATGTAGAATTGTTATTCCTCAAGTATTAGATGAGAATCGATGGCTATTTTTGATTTTTAAGTCGATTCCTCTATGTCTTCAGCAATGGTTACAATAATAACCGAAATGTCAAAAAATCCAATGTAGAATGGTTATTCCTCGACTCTTAAATGAGAATTATTTTTGAATTAATGTCAATATGAACTACAAATTGCAAGTGATATCTGATTAATAATAAAGGAACAAACATATTAATATTTCAAATGAATTTGGATAGGGTTTAGCAACGATCCGTTGCAGTTTATTTTTCTAAAATTAATAGAGAAAAGGAAAGTTTTACCATTGTATTTCTAATATAACAAAAACAAAACAGGTATATATATACGAGTAGTTCCTTCTCTTATATTATATATACCTATATCTATAATAATAAAATGTTTCCTACACCTAACTCCTTAAAAGTTATACCTATATCCGAGGGGTGAACCGCGATTGGAATTGATTGATTTTCATTAAATTCGTTTTTTTTTATTTTCGATATAATATTAAGTTTCCATGAATTAATCGAAAGTGTTAACATTTTAAATTATGTCTATTATTATTAAAAATATTTTGGTTCGGTTATTTTATGAGAAAATTTATTTTTATTCATTTTATCAAAAAATAAAAAATAAAAATTATCAAGTGGCCGGTTTTTTTTGCTATTGAGTGTATAATTTAATTTAATCCGATTTCAAATACTTTCTGAAATATCCGATATTAAAAAATACACAATTCCTCATATTTATAATGATCGCGGGCCGCACGTAAGAACGGCATGGGCCGTATCCTTACCTACCCAGCCCTGTGTATTAGTTTTTTTTTCTTTCAAAATTTGAAATAATTATCCCATAATTTAAGAATTAATTTTATTTGTGCGTAGATATGATTTGAAATTACTTGATAAGTAATTGAATATCACATTTTCTAACTTATTTTATATTATGAATATTATCATTTCTATAATTCCTCTCATCTCTTCAATCAATTTATTTGATTAAATAAATGAATTTTTTTTTTATAATGATATTGATACAAGAAGAAGTTGCACCAAGAAGGTACAACCTCTGTAGTCCGTGGTGGACCCTTGTATCGTGAAGATAAGGAGAGATTTAGGGATTGGGTAGCAGTCGAAGGTATCTGTGGATGCTGGTCTTGAAAGATTGAAGGTTATAATTTGCTAGAAAGACGGTCGGGGGGAGAGAGTTCCAGTCTCTAGAAGTCATAGGGATAAATGAATTGGCGAATGCGTTTTTTTTCGATTAGTATCCAGTTTAAGCGCGTAGGGATGTTGAATTTTAGAAAATCGTGTATTCCGCGCAAATGAAGCCTTTGGTGGGATTATCGATTTTATTTCGTCAGAACAAAAGCCATGGTAATATCTATAAAAAAGGGAAAGACAGATCTACGATGGGCTAGGGAGTCGAGAGTGTCAGTTAATGTAGGATCGCCTATCAGTCTGATAGCTCGCCTCTGAATTGCGTCTAATTAAATTTCACTTTTTCGAATAAAATGTGTAAAAATATAAAAATAGGGAAGTAATAAACGAAGGGAAGTCAGTATAAAGTTGTGAAGATAGAACGTGCCAAGATGTCAGGAAATGAGAGATGCTAGGATTATCTTAGAAAGACAAAGTGCCGAAAAAAAAGAAATCCTTACGTCCAAAAACTTAATTAAAATAAAGAAGATGCAGTCGAAAGAGTTTTTTATTTAAAATGGAATTGTTCAGGTCATATGGGGATAGGTGGACTAACAAATGTTAGTATATGGCAACCCATAGAACTAATGTACTAGTATACCGGGTGTTAGCATATTTTTTACTTGACCATACAGGGTATGGTCAAGTATTGTAATTTTGTTATATAGAAATTCAAATATTAAAATTTTCATTTATCTCTAAATTTTTCTCTATTAATTTTAGAAAAAAAAGTCTAAATAAAAAAGATGTTCAGAATTAAAAATTATTGAAGGAGACAATAAAAGAGTGTGTCTTCTGCTGGAATTATAAATTTTATTTATTTATAACGAGACTATAGTTTCGAGGGCTTTGCCTCTTCATCAGTCTATTACAATGTATTCACAGGAATTAATTTATGAATGAAAGTTTTACATTTTTCATGTGGTAAGGTTATAAATTACATAGAGTGGGCAAGTTAAGAATTGACACTTAATAAGTGTATTTATAATTCCAGCAGAAGACACACTCTTTTATTGTCTCCTTCAATAATTAATAAGTGTCAATTCTTAACTTGCCCACTCTATGTAATTTATAACCTTACCACATGAAAAATGTAAAACTTTCATTCATAAATTAATTCCTGTGAATACATTGTAATAGACTGATGAAGAGGGCAAAGCCCTCGAAACTATAGTCTCGTTATAAATAAATAAAATTTATAATTCCAGCAGAAGACACACTCTTTTATTGTCTCCTTCAATATATAAAAATTCTGCTACTCTCGGCAAAAACTTTCAATTTAATTAAAAATTACATAAAATTTATCTATAGGTTGCTATTAGGAATATTATGTCAAGATAGAAATGAGCTAAAAACGAAAAATTAGACAAAAATTGTTTCATTTTATGATAGCACGATTTCTACAGAGCTAATAAATCGAAATTTCGTATGAAGGTTAGTTTTAAGAAGTAAATGCTTGCTATATTTTTTTTAATTGAAATTTTAAAGGGGTGAAACAAGGAAAAACTTCTAAAATCACGTTTTCATCATAATTTTACGTCTTAAAAGTAACCTTCTACAAAATTTCGAGTTTTTAACCCCCTAGCAGCTTCAGAGAAATCGTGATGAAACCCCATTAAATCGCGATTTTAAAAATTTTCCCTTGCTTCACCCCTATACTTTTTTAAAAAAGTTTCCTAACAGACAAGCATTTTCGTTTTAAAACTAACCTTCAGATCATATTTCAAGTCATTAGCTCCTGTTGTTCCCAGAGAAATCGTGATATCTTAAAATTCCAATGAACTTGTATCAATAAATTTAATTCAATTTTGTTAATTCTGAACATCTTTTGTCTTTTTTCACTTTTTTTTCTAAAATTAATAGAGAAAAGGAAAGTTTTACCATTGTATTTCTAATATAACAAAAACAAAACAGGTATATATATACGAGTAGTTCCTTCTCTTATATTATATATACCTATATCTATAATAATAAAATGTTTCCTACACCTAACTCCTTAAAAGTTATACCTATATCCGAGGGGTGAACCGCGATTGGAATTAGGTGCACACCGTCTTTGGAATTACTTTGGAATTCATTAGATAATCTATTGTATTCTATTGTCTTCTACTTGGAAATGAAACTGGAAGTGGAAGTAGGTGTACACGATGTTAGGTCGCGGTTCATCCCTCGCCTATATCTCTATACTTTTTTATGAAAATAGCTTTGATTGTATGAACGATAAAATATAGCTGATTTTGACGAATTGATGAATAAAACATATCGATAAGTATTATGGATATTTTCAGCAATCGTAATTTACTTAGGGTAATCCATTCATGAATTCATTCATGAAATTTGCTTCTTTTGTTTGAAAATATTTTAAATATATAGAAAAAAGTTTTAAGTGAATGTTTTCCGATTATCTGGAAAATCCATAGCATAACATGGAGGATTTTTTAAAAAGAAAATTCAAATTTCAAAACATCCTTGCTCCAAAGACTCAGTTACTTCAATTCAGCAATAAGTTATTTAGATTTGTATACGACCCAATCGCATCTCGAAGAAATGTTTCCGTGCTTTCCCTCTTATATAGATAGTATCTCGATATGTGCTCTGAAGCCCGAAGGTAGCACATTAAACGAGGGACCCGCGATTGGAAGTAGGTGTACACCCCTTTGGAAGTATTTTGTATGTACTTGGAAATATTTGGAATTACTTTGAAATATTTGGAATTACTTTGAAATATTTGGAATTGCTTGGAAATATTTGGAAGTGACTTGGAAATATTTGGAAGTACTTGGGAATATTTGGAATTGCTTGGAAATATTTGGAAGTACTTGGAAATATTTGGAAGTACTTGGAAATATTTGGAAGTACTTGGAAATATTTGGAAGTACTTGGAAATATTTGGAAGTTTGGGAATATTTGGAATTGCTTGGAAATATTTGGAAGGACTTGGAAATATTTGGAAGTACTTGGGAATATTTGGAATTGCTTGGAAATATTTGGAAGTACTTGGAAATATTTGGAATTGCTTGGAAATATTTGGAAGTACTTGGAAATATTTGGAAGTACTTGGGAATATTTGGAAGTACTTGGAAATATTTGGAAGGACTTGGAAATATTTGGAATTGCTTGGAAATATTTGTAAGTACTTGGAAATATTTCGAAGTACAAGTGGAAGTAGGTGTACAGCATATTAGGTCGCGGTTCACCCCTCAACATTAAATATAATTATTTTGATTAGTTATGTCCATCGATTAAATTATTAAAGCTGTTATCGCGAAATACGGACTATATTTTTTATGCAGATAATTTAAATTTCATTGCCAACGTTTCATCACCTTTGTTGACTTATTTGAGCCCTGAAGAAGTCAACAAAGTTGATGAAATGTTGGCAATGAAATTTAAATTATCTGCATAAAAAATATAGTCCTTATTTCCCGATAACAACTTTAATAATTAAATATAATTGGCGAAAATCACGATAGGCCTGACATCTCTTCGTGATGTATAGAATTAATTCCAACAAAATATTTTCTCCCATAAGAATCATAGTTTTGCCTTAAGCAATTTCTAATTTTCACCTATTAACTATTCATAAATTATTCCTTGATTAATTAACTTGCCATAATATCAGTTTAATTATATAATATTTTGTAATAAACTAATAATAGGATTTAAATAAAATAAAATAAATAAAATGAGAGAGTCTTCTGTTTTTTAAATAAAATAATTTTTAATTATTTCTAGAGACTATAGTTTCGAAGGCATTGCCTTCATCATCAGTCTATCACAAATATTTCAAATTAGTTACAAATTTAGATATTCTAATCTCCCAAGAGGAAACATGAAGAAAAAGACATTATATATTTTTCAAAATTTTCAATGTATAAATCTTAATTTGTAACTAATTTGAAATATTTGTGATAGACTGATGATGAAGGCAATGCCTTCGAAACTATAGTCTCTAGAAATAATTAAAAATTATTTTATTTAAAAAACAGAAGACTCTCTCATTTTATTTTTAACCTAAAATAAAAACAATTCTGTTACCATCGACAGTGAAATCTTTTATTCAACTAATAAAATAAATAAATTTTAAAAATTTGAATTAAAAAAAAGAAACACCTATTATTTGTTTATCATAACCACGTCTGAAAATCTAAATAAAATTATAAGAAAAATGATATTTTTTTTCATTTTTGACCTAGAGATTCTTAAGATCAAATTCCAAATTTAACTAGTTCTCTGTATTTGCAATAATTTTGGTACCAGAACAAACTTTTTAACACCCGTTGATTTTTGAGTGCAGTGGTAATCAGAATCCAGACAAAGAGGCTTACAAATTCCATGTCATTATACTCTATTAGTACACATTTCTTTATTAGATCTGAATTTCTTATGAAAAGTTTCTCTAATCTACACATTGAAGCAAAAAGAAAGAGAAGGGATTTTTCGCATATTAATCACAGGAATTCTGAAGTATCACTTGTAAATAAATAACTAAAGAAGGCTAATTAAAAAATAAGGTAAAGAAGAAGAAAAAAACAACAACCTCTGCTTTCATTCATTCATTCATTCATTCATTGATGTTATCTTGGAAAATGAAAAATTGGTTAGACCATCATTCGTTACTTTCTTATTACTCAACCATAATTATTTTAATTGTTTAAATACTTATATTTACATTCGTTGCAGATCAATGAAAGAGATTTTATTAACGAATAGATATACCCACATAATTTCCTTCATTTATCATTTTTCCCTACGAAATACTAGGTGTACCGGAAAGTCATTACCGGTTTTTTCGAAAAAAAAACTACGTTATTTTTAAGAAAATGGAAAATTTATTTATTCAAAGTATTGGCCATTTGATTCTATACATCTTGCCCATCTTTCTGGCAATTTATGGATGCCATCCCAAAAAAACTGTTTGTCCTTTGAGCAAAACCATTCATCGAGCCATTTTCTAACTTCTTCGAAATTGGCGAAGTGCTGCTGTGCAAGCGCGTGTTCCATCGATGCGAAAAGTTGATAGTCGGACGGGGCAAGGTCTGGAGAGTACGGCGGGTGCGATAATATGTCCCACCCAAGTGCTTTCAACGCTTCCTTGACCGGTTTTGCTTTATGAGACGGCGCGTTATCGTGTTGTAAAATCACTTTACCGTGTCTTCGGGCCCATTCTGGACGTTTTTCGAGCAGTGCGTGGTTCAAATTGATCATTTGTTGTCGGTAGCGATCACTATTAACTGTTTCACCAGGTTTGGGTTGGGTCTTCATCCAATAACTCCTGTAGTTTTGCATCTTCAAACTTTTGTGGTCTACTAGAACGTTCTTTATCTTGCACATCGAAATCACCACTTTTGAATTTTCGAAACCACACCTCACATGTTTTTAAGGTTAAAGCATGCTCACCGTAAGTTTCTACCAGCAAACGATGACTTTCAGCGGCTTTTTTCTTTTGATTAAATAAGAAAAGTAATGCGTGCCGCAAATGCACGTTTTCAGGCATGAAACTTGACATTTTCAAAGAGGTATAAATCTATGAAGGTGTTACTTTCGCAAAATATAACATGTATAGCTTTGAAGCTTGATGTCAGTAGAATAAAATGCATATGTGTCAAATCATAACATTGCATACTTAAGCCTAGCGACATCTGTTAGAAAAACCGGTAATGACTTTCCGGTACACCTGGTAAATAAACTGCAACGGATCGTTGCTAAACTTTATCCAAATTCATTTGAAATATTAATATGTTTATTTCTTTATTATTAATCAGTTCATGTTGACTTTAATTCAAAAATAATGATCGATTCTCATTTAACAGTCGAGGAATAACAATTCTAAATTGGATTTTTGACGTTTCGGTTATTATTGGTAACCATTGCTGTAGACATGGACGAATCGAGTTAAAATAAAAAATAACGATCAATTCCTATCTATTACTAGAGAAATAACAATTCTACATTAGATTTTTGACGCTTCGATGATTATTGGCAACCATTGCTGAAGACATGGAGGAATCGGCTTAAAATCAAAAATAACGATAAATTCTTATCTATTACTAGAGAAATAATCTTATTGCATTCCATTTTTGAAGTTTTGACTATTAATGGCAACCTCTATTGAAAACGTGGAAAAATCGACTTAAAATCAAAAATTCTTTTTTGGTAAAAAACTCAAGCTTGAATTGTTATTCCTCAAGTATTAGATTAGAATCGATCGCTTTTTTTGATTTTAACTCGATTCCTCCACGTCTTCAGCATTGGTTACCAATAATAACAGAAAAGTCAAAAATCCAATTTAGAATTGTTATTCCTCAAGTATTCGATCAGAATCAATCGCTATTTTATACATCCATCCATCCGCACGCAATAAATGAAAAAATCGCACTTTTTGGCCTCTCGACGAGACCTCATGTAATTTTTCGCAAAACCGTCACGTGCTAAAAGTCAACCTAATTGAATACTACAATTTGTGACTTTATGGGCTCCGTAGTCTTTATCCGAGGGCCCTTTGAAGTCACGCTTGCCGCGATAAAGTAAATTGGATAAAGTAAAAATACAGACTTTGAAATG
The DNA here is from genome assembly GCA_024734495.1 of Forficula auricularia. Taxonomy (NCBI): domain Eukaryota; kingdom Metazoa; phylum Arthropoda; class Insecta; order Dermaptera; family Forficulidae; genus Forficula; species Forficula auricularia. Next base: position 415,894 of record JALMQS010000647.1, on the reverse strand, counting down.
GTAGAAAACTACCTAAAACATTTTAAATAAAGTCGTTTTTACGAAAAGAAGATTAAAAAAAAAAAAAAAAATTGAGTAAATGAAAGAAAAAGTGAATCTTTTTTAAGACTTGATACGCTGTTCACAGTTCCGGTTAATTAATAGTTTTAAATCTGATATTGATTTCGATTTAATTTTTTCTTACCTAATCAAAAGGCCGTTCCTAGAATAATAGAATTTAAGAAATTAATCTCTACTAGTCTGAAACAGGTCTGGACTTGCATTTGGCTTTAGCTCTAATGGAATAGAAACGATGTTTCTATCCGCGCCCTTTTTACTAATTTTTCTAGATCAGATTCCAATGTAAGAATCGCTTAGGTATCTGCATATTTATTAAATATCAAAAAAATGAAAATCTATTTACGCTCGAGACGGAATTAAGGAATTAATAAAAACTTAAATATAAAATAAATTGTTCATTTAAGCCTATATTATAAATACATCGCCTTAAAATCTCAATAAAGTTGTAAAGTTAGAAAGCCCAAATCTAATGAATTCTCAACATGCGAAATACAAACATTTTAGCACAAGATCGAACTTTCTACGACTTTTCCTTCTTAAGTTATCGTGGGTACACATCCAGACTAAATAAAAAATATGAAAATTTTTGCGTGAATACAGTACTTGCCTCGCCAGTGAGGGAGGTTTACCGAGTAGTATCGTTGCTACGTTGTGAGAAATTGAAAAAAAAGGCAATTACTAAAAAACATCTCATATACTAGTATATAAATATAATAGTGTATTTTTGACAGGGGAATTTGAGTCAGAAACTTGTTTTGATGTAGAATTCTTTTTTAATTTAGGCTTCAAATTTTGTCGTGGTTCTCATATCCGATAATCATGCCTATGTACCTATTAATTTAATGGATTTTATGCTTCTCCTGAAATTTACATGATACCCAAACATCTAGTGAAATTAACAATGTGTTATAATAATAAAAATTACAGTGATAATGAATTTTTGTTCAAAGCTTTTTAAAAAAACCATGATTTTATTCTATCTAGATTCCAATATCCAAGATAACCCATAAACGAAAAGTCGTAGTCTGATGCCTATTTTATGCTGAGAACTAATTAGATTTTAGGTATCTCTAGCTTTTTAATAAGTTCCGGTTTAAAATTTCAAAAAATATCATTTATAAAATATTTTTATTGAAATTTTAAGGCTTTGTAATGATAAATGCTTAGACAAACAAACATCATGTTATTTATTTTATTCTTACAAATTGGTAATTATATTGAAAATTAATTAAGAATTTGAATTTATTATAACGTCGCCTTAGAGTGTAAACCTGCTAAATCCATTTTTTATCATATTAATACCATTCGAAAGAAAAAGAGATGCAGCATCGTCCAAGTAGTAAAATTGCTACTTAAAATTACGATCGTAAGTTGTAGAAAAAAAATATGAAAAATAGTTTTTTTCCATAACAATAACAATATTAAATTTTGTTTATTTTTCTCTGCTCTGTAAAATTTCCGTGTTGTGAGTTAGCAGGTTTGCACTCTACGACGATAAATTAATTAAACCAAAATTAAATTTTGAACAAATCTATATAATAAAAATGAATTTCTGTTTCTTCGTTAGCGTAGATCTCTCAAATGCCTGTACCGATTTGGCTAATTTTTTTTTAAATGTTCGCAACAGTCCAATTCACGTTAATACGTAAAAAAAAATTGGAAAAGTTGGCCGGAAAATTGGAAAATTCAGGAAAAAACTAAAAAAAAATTCAGGTTAGCCAACATAGCTAAAAAAAGTGTTGGCGGCGCTGTTTGCAAGATTTTTGAGTGTCATTCATTCTCAATAATTCTAACCACAAACAAACAAGATGCCCGATAATAGCTTTTTAGAAATCTTTCGACTGTAAATATTATTTTTGGTTAAGGGAACAATAATTATAAACCTGGCCAAAAATTTAGATATACCAATCGGAGTACCAAACGGACATATGTTGCTAATATAGTTTCGATACGTCCAGTGGTTTAGGCTTGAAGCATAAGAGTTAGTCACAGCAACGCGTGGTCGGGTCAGCTATTATCTATATAAATTTTATCATAAAACGGGACGCTCCCCGCCAGGGGAGAAGGCCCGGGCGTCAGCTAGTACTTAATAAAATTCAATTTGCCGAGAGAAGTAGATTCGAAAGATAAAAAAACACGAAATTATTTTCTATTGTATTTGAGTTGTAGTGAATTATTTGTTTACTTGACAGAAGCGCCATATACATCCTCCTGTCAATTGAATTCAATCAAAAAGCAATCTGTCCCAAAATGGCTACCCTGCGAAGTATACAACCTTTCTGACATATAATAAAAATCATCCATTACAGCTTGGATTTAGTCAAAGTTAATACTATTTTATTATATTAAACAGAGAGCGTACCGAGCTTTGAAATTTTTTCACTTTTTCCTACATTTTGCATATTTGATAACACTGCCCAACAATGAAAATGCTTCGGGCTCAAAAATAGCTGATTCTTATGTATTTCCACCTGCTGAATTCAAAAATCACCATAAAGATTACCGATTAGCTCTTGTTTTGGAGATATAATCGATCAAAACGGTGCAAAAGACCATTTTGACCTATTTTCGAGTTCCGTTAGATATTAAACAACAATATTTGAGATCACAATATTTTGTTGAACTAATAGAAAACAGCTTCCTCTTGGATTTGCAAATTACCACTTGTTTGTAGCTCAATTAGAACTCGAGTTATAACTAAAAAACTAAAACTACGTGATTATAAAGGATAATAAACATTAATAAAGTAAAAGGAGTGTAGTTTCAGAGTGAATGAAATAAAACTCAAAGAGGTATATACAATCTCAATATATTTCGGATTATTAGTCCATCATCAGGAGTTTACAGGTTAAAAACTAATCTGTAAATTCCTGATGGACTAATAACACTGGGCAACAAAAAAGAGGCAAGCTAAAAAACGACGATCTGATGAAGGCACCACATAAATCTCTTCAGACACGACCATCTGTGAAGTATTATTCCAGCAATGTAGAACTCTTAGAATGTAACTACAATTTGTAAAAAAATAAAATGCACTTTCAATGTTGTTAGTATATGTAATTAAAATGTATCTTTTTCTCTTGATCCGCCACCTACTGGATTTCACAGAAACTAGAGCTAAGAAAAAATTTTCATTGTCATATTCGTTTTTCTCAACCCAAAATTGGTAGGAATTGACTCATCAAGTGCTCGAAGCATTTAAAAATTATTTTTTTGTTGCCCAGTGTAATTTGCCCATCTCTATATTTAAACAAATAGCCAGATTCACGCAAATATATTGTTCCAAAGGGTAATAAAATTTGAATAATGGTATTATATAATATCGCCCCAGAAAATTACTACTAGTATTCCTTCATATTAAACTCAATATCTCAGCTAATTTCATTTAAATTTTCATAATCCTATGCTTGTTGACTTTTTTTTAAACTTAGCCTCTAAATTTCCTACTTAAGATTTATGTGTTTGCTTGCTTTATTACCTCTAATCCATTTGTCTGTTTAATTTACAACGCCTAATCCCTTCAGGATAAATGGCTCATTACAGGGGCTAAAGGTAGATAGGCATATATTTTTTTTTGTAAATCCAAATTGCAAATTAATAGGACACATCTAAAAAATTCTTTAGGCCTGTAATTGATTTATTAATAATTCATTTAAACAAAAAAAAAGACAATTTTCACTAGTGAAAGTTTTAAAGATACCGAGTACTTAGGTTCCATCACGAATTTGAATTACTTTCTTTTTCGATAATGATTAAAATTTATTTATTTATTTACATATAAATACAATCTAAAAGCCTATTTAGATAAATTCAGAATAAAAGTCAATATACACATAAAACAAGAGAGAAAATTAAAAAAAACTCTTTTGAGAATATTCAAAAAATCACCACAACTTTAACATTGATTTTTAATTTTATTATTATATTTATTATTATTTACATTCAAAATATTCTCGATTCTTCATATTATTAATAAGTATAATTTCCCTATTCTTCTTATCAATCTTGTGTTAACTGAAGATGGGTTCGACTAGGCCCGAAACATGTTTTAACAATAATACATTTTTCATAAGTTAAGAAGTTTTTCTTTCTCTTTTAATAATACAAGATTGATATGAAGAATAGGAAAGTTATATTATTATTATTATTATTTGTAGTAATAATATAATTCATATTTAAATGTTTGATAATTAATAGGAAATAAAAATATAAAAATATTGCATGATCGATAATTATGTTAAAATTATATTGCTTACTAGCTGCAAGGCCCGCCCTCGGCAGCCCTCTTGCTAGACAGAAGGGCACGCCCCCTGGACCCCAACCCACAAACCCCATTCCCATCCACCATACCATCCGAAACCCACCCAGCACTACCCACCCCGCACCCCACCCCCGCGCCCCACCCCGCACCATCAATTTAAAATAAAAAATAATATCAAGATAATCGCTTTTAACTGAAGTAAAAAATTATTGAGCGACGCCAAATATCCATAATTTGGTTGGTGATATTTGTAGCCTTAGTAAAAAAAAAGTAATTTTTTACATTAGTGACCTACTAATTAAGCGCAGTTCGCATCGACTGTTCTTAACCAAAGTTCAACCGTGAAACAATGCATCTTACCTAAAATGCCTTGGTGTGTAAATATAAGAGGGGTAGGTTTATGGTAAAGTCATGTGGATGGCCGCATCACTTTATTACTTTACCATACAGGGTATGGTCAAGTATTGTAATCGTGCATGAAAAAAGTGTTTGTTTTCCTTCTTTTTTTCGAAATATCTCAAAAACTGCTGAAACTATTTTGATTAAAAAAATTGAGCGAAACCATGGCATTTCGCTCTACAAAAGAGGTCTAATAAGTGAACATCGAAAAAATTATATTTTTCGAGATAATAATTGTTTTGTCAAAATTTCTGTTAGTCTGGTTGTATGTGCTTTACCAAATTTTTGTGGACGAGCTAGCTCAAAAACTAGTCTAAATATCGAAACCAAATTTCACACGTAGTTTTGGTCCATTAAGAGCTGATTAGATTTTGGTGCATATCCACCCAAAATTAAGGAGGGTGGAGGGGGCTAAAAATTAAAAATCTAGGCCATTTGAGCAAACTCAACCAAATTTTGTATACATAATCAGTGGACCTCCAGAAGTATAAAAATGCAAAAACTAACCGCCCAAAATGGAGGGGGGGGGTGTAAGGTCATAAAATGAAAATCTTGGCTATTTACCAAACTCAACCAAATTTTGTATACACAATCAGTGGGACCCCAGAAGTATAAAAATGCAAAAACTACCCCCCCTACATGATTATAAATAATTTTAGGGGCCAGGTTGTATGGTAAAGTCAAGTGGATGGCCACATCAGAAGACAACAGCTTATTTTTATTTTTTAAATCGATAATAATCTTTGGTAATATATTTTAATAAATATTGTAATTTTGTTGTTATTTCAGTTTATCAATGGAGGATCATTGGAGCAGCTGATTCAGAATCGAAGTTGTGGCGGAAGCAGTGCACTTCCCTTTCGAGTGAGGATAGGAATATCGCTGGATATTGCCCGGGGGATGGAATATCTGCACAGCAAAGGCATCTTCCATCGAGACCTTACTAGCAAGGTAACCTCCATATACCTTATTATATTAAATTACCAATTCTTGTATATATCTTGAAAACGGCTCTAACGATTTCGATGAAAATCACGGATTAGGGAAGTTTTTGGATAAACAATTCGATCTGTCAGGGTCTCTCACCTTCGGGTAACTTTAATTTGATTGCTTTTTTTTTACATAATTAAACTAATTATTCACAGGTGGGTGTGTCAGTAAAAATGCTATCAATTTAGCAGTAAGTTCTAACAATCCATCTTCAATAGAAAATACTTCTAATTAATTAATTTTTATAATTAATACAACAAAGTATTGAACCAGTTATTTAAATAAATTTCCTAATTTTAATTATACCCAACAATATTTGTAATAAACTATTAGTGAGTTTTAAAATCAAAAAAATCAAAACAAAAGCTTAATTAATAAAAGAAAATTTAAAAAAATTTAAGTTTTTGTTTTGTTTTTTTTATTTTAAAAACTCACTAATGGTTCATTACAAATATTATTAGGTATATATTAAAATTAGGAAATTTAATTAGATAACTGGTTCAATGCATTGTTGAATTAATTATTAAAAAAAATAATTAATTAGAAGTATTTTCTATTGAAGATGGATTGTTAGAAATCCATGCTAAATTAATGCAAAGGCCTCTCAAGAACAAAGAAAACCACACATTAATATTATTTTTAATTGCAATTAAGCTCAATACTTTGTGCAGTACAGTGATTCCCGGAGCGGGTCAAAACGTTGGCAAAAAAATAATTACATTTTATTTCAATTTAATTTACTTAATTCTGCCTGTAAATAAAAATTGACCCTTTTATCTGAACTTAAAATTAAAAATAATATCAAGATAATCGCTTTTAACTAAAGTAAAAAATTATTGAGCGACGCTCGGTCCGCCGAGTTCTTAATTCGTATCCCTCAAAGGACACGTATTTCTAATCTAGGTGAATGAACCAACGAACAAACTGTCTAGCGGCAAATCCACTAATTGCAGTGGGTAAAATTGATCTGCAGAGATTAAAAGGGAAAAGAGAGAAAGATTCGAGAGTGAATGAATTCGAACAATGGAATCTTGCATCTCTAGTATTAGATCACCCGAGATCCAAGAGAAAACACACCACACAACCAACGCGAAATTTTACTTATTATCGTATTCCAACTATTCTTGAAACACCTGTAGATGATGTATTCAGAAATGGAGGGGTGATTTTACAACCAGCGGATGCTGTCCAAAATAGAAACCCACATTTTTTTTTTAAATTTTCTTTTCTTTTTCGTCCTTTTTTTTGCAGCATACATCGATAACCGCATCATAGAATTTTTCGTCTTTTTCAAATTTAACACTAGATTTTTACATTACCATACAGGGTAAGGTCAAGTATTGTAATCGTGCATGAAAAAAGTGTTTTTTTCCTTCTTTTTTTCGAAATATCTCAAAAACGGCTGAAACTATTTTGATTAGAAAAATTAAGCAAAACCATGGCAATTTTGCTCTTCAAAAAAGCTCTAATAAATGAACATGGAAAAACTTATATTTTTCGAGATAATAATTGTTTTGTCAAAATGTCTGTTAGTCTGTCTGTTAGTCTAGTCTGTATAGTTAGTTAGTCTGTGCGTTACCAAATTTTTGTGGACGAGCTAGCTCAAAAACTAGTGTGAACATCGAAACCAAATTTCAGACGTAGTTTTGGTCCATTGAGATTAAGAGCTGATTAGATTTTGGTGCATATCGACCCAGAATTAAGGGTGGTGGAGGGGGGTTAAAAATTAAAAATCCAGGCCTTTTGAGCAAACTCAACTAAATTTTTGTATACATAATCAGTGGGACGCCCAGAAGTCTAAAAATGCAAAAACTAACCATCCAAAAATGGGGGGGGGGGGTGATTCGCGATTGGAAGTAGGTGTACACCTCTTTAGAAGTATTTTGGAAGTACTTGGAAATATTTGAAAGTACCTGGAAATATTTAGAAGTACTTGGGAATATTTGGAAGTACTTTGAAATATTTACAAGTGCTTGGAAATATTCGGAAGTAGGTACTTGGAAATATTTGAAAGTACTTGGAAATATTTGGAAGTACAAGTGGAAGTAGGTGTACAGCATATTAGGTCGCGGTTCACCCCTCGATCGGGGGTGTAGGGTCAAAAATGAAAATCTTGCCCCTTTACCAAACTCAACCAAATTTTGTTTACATAATCAGTGGGGCCCACGAAGACTAAAAATGCAAAAACTAACCACCCACAGAGGGGTGGGGGGGTCAAAAAATGAAAATCTAGGCCCTTGTACCAAATTCAACCAAATTTTGTATACATAATCCGTGGGGCCCCAGAAGACTTAAAATGCAAAAACTAACTCCCCCCTACATGATTATAAATAATTTTATTAAATATTAAATATCATTGAGGGGTTGTATGGTAAAGTCAAGTGGATGGCCACATCAGAACGTGTCAGTTTATTTTATTTTGAATTAGTTTGAGAGAAGCAATATTCTGAAATCGAACCCTTTTATCTCTCAATGACATTATTAAACGTCAATTTCTCTAATGTAGAGGAAACTAAAATTCGCTATAGGTCGATATAATTAATAGTCAATTGAATTTGCTCGAAACCCCGCAAGTGTCTCCTTTGTCAGGCATGTCTCTTTGAAATGTTCGCTGGTTGCCCGCAAGCGTCCCCCACGTGTCACCTACACTATCCCAGGTTAACTTTATTAGTAACAAAGTTGAAAACAAACAGCGAAATGTCCTTAATGATTTAATTAAATAGAATAGGAAGGCCGTTCCGTCGCCTGACAACCTACCTACCTACCTAGCCCAGGACAATTCCCAATCGTTTCCAACGTTAATTTCGAGGTTAATTAGATTAGTTAGACTGGTTATATAAATGGAAAAAAATTGCCATCCATTTTCCCAGGTTATATCATCCTGTGCACGTTTGTTTGTTTCTCTCTTCAAAATAGATAAGGAATCTATAATTTGAACTTGTATAAGCGAGAGGAAATAAACTGCAACGGATCGTTGCTAAACTTTATACAAATTCATTTGAAATATTAATATGTTCTTGAGTAAAGTACTTTAAAATATAATTTTACTAAAAACTTTATTTAAGCTTTTTTGTGGTCCCCAAGGTACTTAATTAGGATATTAAATTTCATCAAAATTGGTTAAGTCATTTTCAAGATATTTAGAAAAAACTAAAAAGTACTGAAATAAAGTACTAATGTTTGTGGACCGATATGTACCAAAAACTAATCAGCGCTTTATTTTGTTAAACTAATAGGTTTTCAATTTCATTTCAATCGGTGCAAAGGTGTGGAAAAAATCGTGGACGAAAAAAACGAAAACACACTCACACACACACACACATACATACATACATCCGCACGCACTTTCAAAAAAAATGGCACTTTTTGGCCTCTCGACGAGATTCCAGGTAATTTTTGGCAAAACCGTCACGTGCTAAAATTCAATCTCATTGAATACTTCAATTTGTGACCTTAATTGAGTCTATGGGTTCCGTAGTCTTTACCTGAGGACCCTTTGAAGTCACGCTTGCCGCGAGAGCGATTCCAATACTTTCTCCCATGCTTCGCATTGGATAAAGTAAAAACAACGTTTCGGAAATGACCCCGACCAAAGGACAAGGTTTAATTACACAGGCTGGTTTTTTGCCAATATAAACTCAGGAAAATAAATAAATAGATCGATATTAATTGACCCAATAAAAAAAAAACAACTGCAAATTGGAAGCGTTGAGTTATTTCGCATTTTTTTTCATGCGTCCTAAAGAAAAAACATACTCATTTTTCTTTATTAAAAATTAAATGGCTTTAACAACTTTAATAAGACATTCTAGTGCGAAACTCCTCAAATTCCTTTATTTCTCTTTATCAACGACAAACAAGTATACGAATTTCATATCTCAAGTATTTTGGAAAATAAAAGGTACGGAATCCTCGATATGCGAGCCCTACTCGCACTTGTCCGCCTTTGTTTAATTAAAAACGCATTTCTAAAAACTATTTCAAAAGTGCAAACCGTACATTTTCTGTCCGAATTCCTAAAAAAAAATATACATTTGATGAATCGAACTCGACGGATCTTACTTAGCACGATTGACGGGTAAGCTGGCCTATATAGTTTGTTTGGCACCGACTTCAAAAAGGGATTTCATGTTAATATTTTGTCGTTTAGTTGTAACTAAATTAGATAATTATTTTATACCCTTTAGTGCATTTTTTTTATTTTTGAGTTCTTATTATTTATTGCATTTAATTTTTTTGAAGTCGGTTTTATTTTTATTTTTTTATAAAAATTATTTTTATTTTTCTCTTTTTTAGTGATGTTATTAATAGTGACTTAAGATAATACCTTGTATGCATCTCTTATGAGAAAGCGTCGGGCAAATGAATCAGAAAATGATAATAAAATTCAATTCATAAATATAGAATTTCTCTCGAAACGTTTGCAGGTTTTAAATGAACGTTTTAAGATTTTTTTTATAAAAGATTTTATTTATTATAATTTCGATTATTTGCTCATAAGAATTGGAGATTTACGTTATTTCGTCATTGATCATATCATCAGAACTTGACCAAATTAATATGGGACCACCCCTAAAGTAGCCCCTTACCAATAAAAAAATAATCATCGAAATCGGTCAACGAGACAAAAAGTTTTCGTTGAACATACATAAAAATAAATAAATAGTTACCTTATAGACTTACTATATTGATCCAAACGTAGAAAGAATAATTAAAATCGGTTCATAAACAAAGAAGTTATGCGTGAACATACATAACAAAAAAGGTCCAATCGCAATGAAATTTATATTTTTACCAATCGGAAACTAGACTGAACCCAGTGCAAAAAAATCATCAAAATCTGTTCACAATTGGCGAAGAACATAAGTAAACACTAAACTAAACAAAATTTAGTCGAATTGAGAACCTCCTCCTTTTTTGAAGTCGGTTAAAAATCAATCAAAAAATGTTTTCTCAATTTTTCAACCAGAAGTTTTAAAGCTAGAAAGTCCAAAATCTAATCAGTTCACGGCATTGGAAATACAAACATTTTAGCACAAAAAGGAACTTTCTACGACTTTTTGTTCTTAAATAATCGTGGGTACCTACCTATCTGTATCCAGACACCCAGACAGAAAAAATATGATTTTTCTCCACGTTCTAGACATTTTTCAAAACAATAATAATAAAAATTCGGAAATTTTTTAAGTGAATTCAGTATTAGGCTCGCCTGTGAGGCAGGTTTCGCCTACCGGGTAATCAAAACCGAATCTCTTATAAATATAATAATTCACAAGACTATTTTAATCCAGAAGATTGTTTTTGTTTGTCATAGAACAACTAGAAAATACATAGACTATGTAATCCCCCTTGGTCTGAAATAATCACAAACAATACATAATCTCAAATAATTAAATAAATAGGTAATTCGTAATGTTAAGAAAATGAAATTAATAAGTATACTATATTTAAATAATGGGAATTTTTTTATAATTCAATTCATTTCTGACTATAAATGAACTATAGAAAAAAAATTGAAAGTTTTTTTGTGGCGAGAGTAGCAGAATTTTTATATATTGAAGGAGACAATAAAAGGGTATGTCTTCTGCTGGAATTATAAATTTTATTTATTTATAACGAGACTATAGTTTCGTTATAAATAAATAAAATTTATAATTCCAGCAGAAGACACACTCTTTTATTGTCTCCTTCGAACTATAGAAACTACTATTAGATCGAAAAAAAGACTGATTATTTTATTTATATAATCTTCGTAATTTTGATGATAAATCGAAACAGATTTGTTTTGCCAAGAGTACCAGAGTTGTTGATTCATAAAGAATCAATAAGGTTTTCCTCTGCTTGATGCAAATAAACATAATATATATTTACATACCAAATATAAATAATATAAATAAAATATAAATAATAATAAATAATATAAATAATAAAAATATAAATAATAATAAATAATATAAATAATAAAAATATAAATAATAATAAATAATATAAATAAAATATAAATACATAAAGCTAAACAGGAAATTCATAAATGATACGGTATGAAAATACTCACTTAACTTCCACCACATCCATGTACATATACATATATATATATAATTAAATATTATAGAAGGTAGTAGTATAAACGAATTGCAATAAAAAATGTCATAGAACTTATGTCCAATTGAGTACAGAGATACAGCTGTTAGTATGTAAACTAATATCGACATACTCAGCATGTGTAAATACGTGCGGCATGCTTACACGCTACAGTACAGCCGAACTTTCCGGTCAACAAATCTCAATGAAAACTTCATAATTTAAACTAAAGCACAACTTCACAACTTGAACATCAACACTCTACTGCTGACATTCGATAAATACAACAACCCATAGCAACCGGTGTACCAAGACACGAAATGAAAATGCATTGAACTCAGCTGTTTCTCTGTACATATATATATATATATATATATATCAGTGGCGTGCGGTCCATGGATGTGGTGAAAGTTAAGAGTATCTTCATACCGTATCATTTATGAATTTCGTTTAGCTTTATTTTGCTTAGCTTTAATTTAAAATTTATGAAACTTTTTAACGTTAGAATATGAATAGAATTTTCCAGATTTCATTAGTTGAATCATTTTCGCTATCTTATTGAAAATACCGAGGAAAATACTTTGTTTTTATGAGGTTGAAAGTAAATTACTTTACATGTAGGTATACTTGCTCGACGTCTGACTTTCATTTAAAATCTATAAATTGAATAAAAAAGCTCTCAAAGAGTCAGGACCCAGACATGGCATCGCAATACTTCACATCACTATATTCTATAGAATATAAATGTGAAAGTAATTAATTGTGAATGATGAACTAAAATATGTTTTGGCAGAGGTATTTGATTAGCCGCTTTTTTAATTAATATTTTATCTACCTTATTATAAAATTGTTTTACAGACAAACTTATCCGAATGCTTGTCTAGTGGGCAGTGGGGGAGGGGGGAAGTATTACCAGACACAATCATGTTCAAACCTGTGTTCAAAGCTCGATCAAAACATTTCTCGTTAAAATATCAATTAGTCTTTGATATATTAATGAGAAAAATTATAAATCTACTTAACATCATTATTTCAAGCTAGAAATATATAAGTTCAGATATTATTTTCTTTCAATATTTGACAAAAATCACCTACATTTGATTCGCGATTGAATCAAATGTTGGGAACATACGATTAATGTTCAAATCTGTCGCGGCACGCTCGCTGTTTGCCAGTAGCAGCTTCTTTCTGGTCATTAATAGCCACGCTTCGATCCTGGGAGCCCCTGGTATTTAGACAACTGAATTGGCATATCTGTTAAGATTATGCCTACGGTATGACGGACGGCGCGTACCATTTATTTGTACACTCAACAGAACGTCAAAACAATTTTATAATTAGGTAGACAAAATATTAATAAAAACAAAGAGGCTAAGTGCAAGCCGTACACATAAACCATATGTATCGTAATTTTTTACATCAAAATTAATTATTTTATACCAAGTAAAAAATTATTTATTGAAAGTACTCAGACAGAGCCTCTGATATATAATAGAAAGGTGGATTATTTTTCCTTGCCGCTGGAAATAGTCAAAGTGAAGATAGTCTGTTCGTTCTGTTTTTAATATCAAAAGAAAAAATCTAATGTGAAATTTGAAGAATTATATTAAGCGGTTATTGATGAATTTTACGAAGAATAAAATAACATTTTCAAAAATGAAGGGTCCTTTTTTGGACATCATCCTCTGACTGAAAAGTCACCACATGTCCCTGATATATATAAAATAAATACAAATCTTTTATAAAACAGTCTTTAAACGTTTAATTAAACCCAAACGTTTCGGGAGAATTTCTCCCTTTATCAATGGAAATTTTTAAATTAATAAAAAAAGTTACTTTTTCTAAGAATTTAAAAGCAACACTAAAGAAATTAAATATTTTGAATATAGACAATGATATAGATTGTCTTAGTGACGAAATTACCTTTAATTCAAATAAAAAAATATAAATATTTATGAAAAATTATTTTTCTCTAAAAATTTTTGATAAATATTAGAAAAACACTCCATATCTGCGATCTTTTGTTAATTGATTTTTTTTTTGTGTTCATATCATTTCTAAAACTAATTTTTTTCTAAATTCAGTTTTTCATCTAAAATTTTGGAATTAAAATTCAAAATTATCTCCCAGGTTAGTTGGACAGCATGTAAGATTCGGAATTTTTAGTTCTAATTGAATATTTATCTGTATATAATATATACGTACTTAGATATATATTTTTATTTTCATCAAGCAGATGAGAAAATCATTGATTTCTTTATGAACCTGCTTTCTACTAGAGGGAATGTTCAAAACGTCCACGCATTTTGTTATGGATTAATTTCCCTTCCATCAGTCAACAGTAGTTAATAATTTTGACCGGAAATAGAAACCCCAAACAAGCTCAGCGTATTTAATAGAGAAATCAATTAATCATTTATAAATTTAATACGTATCTTATTAAGAAAAAGGCATTATGTATAGTATATGGTTTGTTTTTCAAGTTAACGAAAACAAATCACAAGAGAATGGATTCATTTTAAATACACTCCTTGAAATGAGCTTAGGAAAAAAACTAAACTGGTGTACATACCAAGCGACTATCGTTTACCGCGTATTATATAACAAAATAAAATGATTAAATTACTATTATTGTTATTAAAAATCTATAAATCTCTTCGAAGCTAAAATCGACTAATTCTAAATTATTAGAAATATCGCAATGTGGTTTTTAATATAAGTAATTCGTTTATGCAATTCTTCATATATTAAATATATTTAATAGGTACCTGGAAGACCGAACTTCACACAATAATTTTTTTATTTTTAATTATTGTTTATATAATCAACCACTTGTTTTGTTTTGATTCAACCACATGATTCATTTTTATTCAACCACCTGTTAATAATTAGTTTAATTAAAAGACCTATCAAAATATTTTTTCACAAAATTAAAACCTTGATTATATAATATACCTATAAATGTAATGGCCCTATCTATATAAGGGAAAAGGCCCCTTATCTTCATCTACCAGTTTTTTCAGAAATGCCAAAAATGTGAGATAAATATGGGTAAAATTTTTGATTACATATTTGAATTCAGCAGCAAATTTTAATCCGGATTAGAATAATAGCGAGGGGTAAAAATGGAAGAAATCCCCTATTTTTGTCTGCTTAAAATTTTTCAAAATTTAAACAGCTATAACTCAAAACTAAGTTTTCTACTTCTAAATAAAGTTACCTGAAGATGAGACCTGATCGATTTCTCTAACCAAAAACTCTCTAATAAGACTATGCAAAATTTAAACAACAATTTGTAACCGTAAACCTAACAATGGATTCCAGTAGAGTTTTATACGCTGATTATTATGCAATTTCCGATTTACAACAGGTCAGAGTTTTGAGATATTATGGGCCAAAACGACGAAAAAGGCCATTTTGACCTATTTTCGAGTCCTATTAAATATTAAACAGCAATATTTGAAATCAAAATATTTTGTTGATGTAATAGAAAACAGCTTCCTCTTTGATTTTCAAATTACCACTTGTTTTAGACTCAAGTTATAACTAAAAATCTAAAACCTTATGTTTATTATCCTTTATAATCACTTAGTTTTAGTTTTTTAGTTATAACTCGAGTTCTAATTGAGCTAAAAACAAGTTGTAATTTGAAAATCAAAGAGGAAGCTGTTTTCTATTACATCAACAAAATATTTTGATTTCAAATATTGCTGTTTAATATTTAATGGGACTCGAAAATAGGTCAAAATGGCCTTTTTCGTCGTTTTGACCTATAATATCTCAAAACTCTGACCTGTTGTAAACAATCGGGAAATTGCATGAGAATCAATGTATAAAACTCTACTAGAATCCATTGTTAGGTTTGCGGGGGAAATTCTTTTGTCGAATAGTGTAATCAGTGATTTTCATCGAAATCGTTAGAGCCATTTTCGAGAAACAGATTATATTTTTATATAGAGATATACTTACATACTACTCTGCTGTTTAATGTTTTTTGGTCTACTCTTTGCCATAATAACCTGAACAATTTCATTTTCAATGAAAAAACTTTCCGACTATCTTCTTTAGGTTAGTTTAGTTATTTATCGTAAAGTTTTTTTTTTTTAATATGGTATTTTGGCATTTTGTCTTTCGGAGATAATCCTAGCATCCATCCCTCATTCCCGGGCATCTTAGCATGCTCTATCTTCATCTTACTGGCTGCACTCTGTTTATTATATGTATATGTATGATACTTTCCTATTTATTTATTTAGTTTTTTTAATAATTTGATTGAAGAGATAGGTTAGAAATGACATTAAATCAAGTATGTATCGAGTAATTTCAAATCATACCTACCAGGGGCTTAGCCACGAAAGGGTGGTTTGGGAGTCGGGACCTCCCTCCCAAGGGCAGTATTCATGGGATGAGCAACGGCAACGACAAACCGTTTCTTATGGCAAAATAACCGTAATGAAATATATTACATATGTTTAATAAATAAATAAATCTTTATTCCTCGACCTGCTTAGAGGCACAAGTCCTCGGTGGCTAGGCCCTCCAAACATCAATACAATCTAGCTACAATACATTAATAAACATCAATACAAATTAACTACAACAATTTAACAAATAATAAACAAGTACAAGAAAAAGAAAAAAAATGGAAATGTATGCTCATTAACAAATAACATGACCATAGATTTCCATCAAAAGACAAAAAGTAATTTAAAAATTAGGCGCAAAAACCCGATACCAGGAGCAAGCGACGCGTTAGCCATCCCGGCATTTGCCATAAGTTGTTAAGGAAACCTGGTCAAAACCTTAACAAGTATGGTATGACCTCTCTCTACCTCAGCTAATCTCTGCTTGTGGGAACTAAATAAAATTTTGTACAACTCTAGGACTTTAGGACTTGATAATAATTGGAGACAGAGGACTATAAAAAAATTCCCACTAAATATTTTACTTTGTGGATTGCACCCCCCCCCTTCATGAAAATTTTCTGGCTACGCCACTGATACCTACTCAAAAATAAAATAAAATCATAAATACTGTGACAGGTTATTTCCAATTTAGAAAAAAATAAACATTGACACCTACACAATATCTTTGATTTTAGAATTATTATTATTATTAATATTTTCAAACATATTAGAAATTCTTAATCACACACACACACAGACACATACACATCAATTTTGTTTGATTTCGGATTTCACTATTTATGTTAATTTGGTTTAATTTAAAAAAAAAAAAAGAAAAAGTGAAATTATGACATTAACGAGTTTCCACTGTCAAATATCCTGAATAACCAGGCCATGAAATTATAAATTTATTATTTTACACTCCTAAATGACAAAAATGATTACGCGAAATTTTTCATACAAAGAAAGTGAATGTGAAAGATAAGCGATTGACGTTATTGGAAGAACACGAATTTTCTGAAAGAGCCAAAAACATATAATATATATACTATATATATTTATCTAGATTAATTTGTAACAACGCTTAGAGAAATTTCTCTAAAAAAATTACCCTCTTTCCTAGAATCGAACCGACGAACTCTTGAACTATGGTCATCAGCTCTTACCACTAGACCAATGTCACATTAATATTTATATCTTGATTTTTTTTACTAAAACTATATATTTTTGATTTAGACTTTGTGTCTAGATAATATTGTATTCATTTGAACTCGAATGAAAATGAAAAAACACCAATAGATTTTAAATTAAGAAACATTAAATATATATTAATTAACGAGGCAAATTTGAAATATAATTCTCAGCTCTGATTTTAAACTGATGGCTCCAATCGATTTTCATTAACCAGGCAAATTTGAAATATTTATATATATTCGAATTTTGAAATGAAAGACTCCAATTCTTTTTAAATTAAGAAACATTAAATATATTGATAATTGTCCTCCCCCTCCCCCCCGCACTCAAAAATTAAAGAGGCTAAACTTTTAAGAGACGATGTATTTTCGGTAGTTTACGGGTATACATTTGGAGTGTGGAATACAATTTGTGGACCGAGACGCTGCCCGCCAGGGCACCAGCCCGGAGGGTCGAGCTTCGAGGGCGTGCCGAAGGCACGCACGAAAAGCTCGTATGTATATAATGTTCTTAAACTTTGCTTACGAGAGATCAATTGATAAATCCTGAAGTTTTAACAGAACACCTTGTTTTCATAATCACTGAAATTAAACAAGTTGAAAAAATTCTTAAATTTAAAATAACACACAAAAATCTATATATAATATAATAATAATAATAATAATAATAACTATATAAAATTAAAGTTTTGTCTGTACATTGGCATAAATCATTCCATATTTTGGTTGCATACGTTTCAAGCAAAGTTATGATCGAAAACACCCTCATGAAAATCCCTGTCTCTATGTATGTATGCATGTATCTTTGTATGTTTGCGTGGGTTCCGCGAAAAGTTGCTCACGATTCACGTAAAAACGGCTGAAGGGATTATTATAAAATTTCATATTTGGATCAGATGTCTTCTAAGTCTCTTAAGTTTATTGCTATATAACGTTTTGATATTTTGACCCCAAAAGGGGTTTGGGGGGCGCACTAATGGAAATTATCAAATAACTCCTAAACTATTAACTCTACGGTAAATTTTGTTATGAGCAAAGTTGTAGGGGATGTGATTTCTGTCAAAATAATGTTAAAAAAATTATCTTAAAAAACACCCAAAAAGGGGGAGAGGGTGAAAAAATGAAAATTCTATCCCTTTCAGCAAACTCACCCAAATTTTGTATACATAATCTGTGGGCCTCTAGAGAGCTAGAATTTCAAAAACTAACCACCCAAAATGGGGGGAGGGTCAAAAAATGAAAATGCTTGCTTTTGGATCAAACTCAACCAAATTTTGTCCACATAATCTGTGGGCCACTAGAAGACTAGAAATGAAAAAACTGGGGGTGGAGGTGACTGGAGGTTGAGGTGTGGGGGGCTTAAGGGGGCTAGCAAGAGGGCCGCCGAAGCCGGACCTTGCTCCTAGTGGAAAAATAAAATTATGCTCTAAATATTTCCGTTGATTTTAAATTACACATTTTCTTGATATTATAATATCTACTATATAATTAATTTTCATATCTTGCATCGAGCCTGTTTTATATAATTCTAGTCTTGATGATACACTTTCCTCGGAACGCAGTTTGGGAATCCCCGCCGTTGACAAATACCTTTGATAACCAAGTTCTATTTGCCTAGTCTAAATCTTTTGCCAAATGTCTCATTCACTCATTATTATATTTTTTTATGATTTTCAACTTTTTAATCTATTATTTTAGGACTTTGTGTATTTTATACATAAATATTCGTATATGGGAATTAATCTTAAACTTATAAATTTCAAAATGACTTTGGGTATTCAAGCCACTTTTGAAGACCTCATTCATTGTAGTGTTTGTTATGTTGTTTCAAATTCTTTGGGATAGATAATTTTTCCTTTTGAATATTTTTAAAAATTTACATTTTTGAATCTATTTATTTTTTTTTTTTAATTTTCGAAAATTATTGTTTTTTTTTTTAATTTATCTTTTTACATGATTCGAAAACCTTAAATTATAGGTATATATGTTGCAGTAAAAACCTGTTTTTAGTAAGAACGCGTTCTTACTAGTTAAAACGCGTTTCACTGAATACCTTTGTGGCAACTAGAGTTTACTGATGTTGGTTGAGTTTGATTTAAATGTCTAGAATCTTCATTTTTGACCTTCCGCCTCATTTTGGGTGTTTATTTTCAAAATTTCATAAACGAAAATGTCAAAAATTAGAAGCAAATTTGTAGAGGATTAAATTTTCGACATTTTCGTTTAAAATTTTTTGAAAATAAACATCCAAAAATGAGGCGGAAGGTCAAAAAATGAAGATTCTAGATCTTTGAACCAAACTCAACCAACATCAGTAAACTCTAGTTGCCACAAAGGTATTCAGTGAAACGCGTTTTAACTAGTAAAAACGCGCTCTTACTAAAAACGGCTTTTTACTGCAACATATTATTATTATTATTTTATATATAATAGCCCAGATTAATTTGCAGCAACGGTAACGTAATGCTGCCGACAGGGGGCGCTGATGCCGTCGACATATTTGGGTTTTGAGTCGAGATAAACATGAAGTACACGTGATTGGCTCAGTTAACCTAAAATCGGAGTGGGTGCTCATACTTGAGAACGATCGCAGAATAAGTCGATCGAAACGTTGTATTTATATTGTATTTATTTGTTTATATAAATAATTATAATTAATCATGTGTGATTTAAATAAAAATTCAAACTTTAATCAAATTAATCACAAAAATAAAAGCTTCAACAGCTTCATTACTAAAAACTATATATTTTTGATTTAGACTTTGTGTCGAGATAATATTGTATTCATTTGAACTCGAATGAAAATGAAAAACACCAATTGATTTTAAATTAAGAAACATTAAATATATTAACGAGGCAAATTTGGAATATAATTGTCAGTTCGGATTTTAAACTGAAGGACTCGAATCGATTTTCATTAACTAGGCAAATTTGAAATATAATTTTAGGTTAAAAATAAAATGAGAGAGTCTTCTGTTTTTTAAATAAAATAATTTTTAATTATTTCTAGAGACTATAGTTTCGAAGGCATTGCCTTCATCATCAGTCTATCACAAATATTTCAAATTAGTTACAAATTAAAATTTTCAATGTATAAATCTTAATTTGTAACTAATTTGAAATATTTGTGATAGACTGATGATGAAGGCAATGCCTTCGAAACTATAGTCTCTAGAAATAATTAAAAATTATTTTATTTAAAAAACAGAAGTCTCTCTCATTTTATTTTATTTTTAACCTAAAATAAAAACAATTCTGTTACCATCGACAGTGAAATCTTTTATTCAACTAATATGAAATATAATTGTAAATTGAACTCGAATTTTGAAATGAAAGACTCCAATTGATTTTAAATTAAGAAACATTAAATATATTGATAATTATTCCCCCCCCCCCCCCCTCACCACTCAACTTTTAAATATTTGGAGCCTTATATCGATTATCGATCCCAAATTTTAAAAAAATGATATAATATAATTCTCCTCCTCACACGATCCCATTTATTTAAATAAATCTATTTTCACACAACAAATATCACAATGCTGAAGATTATAAAAAAAAACTTGCAGATTCATATCTAGACCCTCATTTCTGTAGCTGTGTCAGGACGAAAATGAGACGAAACTTTTAAGAGACTATGTATTTTCGGGAGTTTACAGGTATACATTTGGAGTGTGGTTTTTTAAGATTAATAAAATTTTTGTACCGAGACGCCGCCCGCCAGGACACCAGCCCGCAGGGCCTAGCTTCGAAGGCGTGCCAAAGGCACGCACGAAAAGCTCGTAGTATAATACTGGATTGCTCATTGGCAGTCAGGCACACCTTGCTTTTAACAGAAATAGAATAATACATAAATTTAGTTGAAATTGATTTTGTTAAATTCAACAGATTAGATCATCCTTTAGTTGATCAGGTGAGGGTGACCTTTTTATATTATATCTACATATAAATGATACATCTTGAAAGTGATTCAGATATATAAACCTGGCATACTAATCATAATTATACCTAAAAAAGAGGAAAAATATTCTAAGAGCAGATCATGCAAAGCGGTGGAGGAGAAGTTCATGGTTTATACTAACTTAACAAGAGGCCAGCCCAAGGCAAAACTACGCAGATAGTTTAAAATATCTTATAAAAGTTTTCACTTCAAAAAAACTAAAATAATAAAAAAATTGAAAATTCAACAAGCTGTAAAACCTATACAAACGATGCTATGGAAAAAAATGTCAATTATTTTTTGACTAGGAAAACATTTACATTTGCAGGAAAATCAAAATCAGTGGATATTTACGTTATTTCGTCATTGATAATATCATCAGAACTTGACCAAATTAATATGGAACCACCCCTAGAGAAAGATTCGGTCTAAGGAATCAGAAATTGGTATAAATTTATTAAACCAATTATTTTACATTAATTAATGTATACATTGTATTTTAGCTTCGACTCCGGAGATTACTTCTCCACCATCGAGTGTCCTTGATCAACTTTAGTCCTTGTTTTTAATAAGAGGAAAAAACTAATTATAGAAAAAAAAACCTCTTTTCCGATAATTATTCCGATACCATATTGCGGAAATTAATCCATCCAATTAATTTCCCCAATCATCAGAAATTGGTAATAAAATTCAATTCATAAATATAGAAATTATCTCGAAACGTTAGTGGGTTTTAGATTAACATTTTAAGATTGTTTATTTTTATAAATGATTTTATTTATTATAATTTCGATTATTTGCACATGAGAATTGGAGATTTCGGTAATTTTGTCATTGATCGTATCATCAAAACTTAACCAAATTAATATGGAACCACCCCTAAGGTACCCTCTTTCCAATAAAAAAAGAATCATCGAAATCGGTTCATAAACAAAGAAGTTAGGCCTGAACAAACCTATCAAAAAAGGTCTAATACCAGTGAGAAAAAAACGGGACCAATCGGAAGCTAGACTGAACCCAATGCAAAATTTTTCAAAATCGGTTCACACATTGGCGGAGATATGAGGTAACATAGACACACCGGAAAATCAGTCGAATAGAAAGAGAACCTCCTCCTTTTTTGAAGTCGGTTAAAAATGATAAACAGTCCCGAACCCCCTTAATACTACCAGTATTCGAAATTCTTGAAAAATTTAAATTTGTATATTTTGTTTCATATATTAATAGTGACATTTTGTCGGCGGCGCTTTCCGTGATTAATGGTCAGAGTAGCTGACTGGCAACCCGGAGGTCCCGGGTTCTCGATTCCCGGCTATGCTCAGAAATTTTTCTGTAAGTATAGAGGTCTGGAACGGGGTTCACTCAGCCTCGTGAGGATAAATGAGTAGCTGCTTGATTGAGAAGTAAAGCGAATCTCGGTTAAGAAAACTGAAACGAAGGTTGTACGATGTGCGTTGAGCTTAACCACTTTGACCCCTCAGTACTGTTTCAATTAGGACAGCAACCAATCCAGTAGGCCAAGACCCATGAAGGGTTGTCGAGCCAGAGATTTATTTTTTATTTTATTTTTTATATATTAATCATCACTCCTCGATCGAGCTGCCAAGCTGAGCAGACCTCTTATAATCCTATTATCTCATATTAATATTATATATACATTGCAAAGTGCATTGGAATATTTTTATTTTATTTTTATTTTTTTTTTCTTTCTTCATTTTCCTCACTGTTTTTCTTTGTTTCAAATAATTATCCCTAACCAGTGAACAGTCCCATATCAACCAGGGGCTTTGCCCCATGCCCGTAATGATGTCCACGCTTCAAACAACGAACCCCGACACCAACAACCTCACAAATAGTGAAACTTCATGGCAGACATGGCAGATGTCCAAAAAAAGAAAACTCTCAGGTACGCCAAAAACTCTTGATATTCAACAAAATAATCTCGAGCCTGTTCCACAACAAAACCGCTTTGAATTACTTGCAGATATAAATAATGATGCAAGAAGTTTAACAGATAAAAATATGGATTCACAAGAAGAAGCTATAAATATACCTCCGAGAATCCCAAAGCCACCACCAATTTTTATATACAATGTCACAAATTATGCTGAAATGGCAAAATGCATTTCAAGCATAGTCAACAAAAACGACTATATATGTAAAGCCCTGGCAAATTCAACCATAAAAATCAATATCTCTTCAATCGACGCATATAGAAAATTGGCGAAATTTCTGAAAGAAAAAATGTCATACACCACACCTATCAACTAAAACAGGAAAGAGCATTTAGAGTCGTAATTAGACATCTACACCACTCTGTTGATATTGAGGATGTTAAAAGTGAACTTCTCGAAAAAGGATTTGAAGTGAGAAACATGATAAACATAAGGCATAAAATCACAAAAGAACCTATGCCGTTATTTTTTGTAGATCTAGAACCAAATGAAGATAATAAACTAATTTATAAAATATCATACTTGCAAAATTGCAAAATTATAGTAGAGCCACCCAATAAGAACAGGGATATTCCTCAATGCACTAGATGTCAATCGTTCTTTCATACTAAGACCTATTGTTGTAAACCCTTCAGATGCGTGAAATGTACAGGGTCCCATGACTCAGCCCTTTGTACAAAACCAAAAGATACTCCAGCCGTATGTGTAAATTGCAGCTTAAATCACCCCGCAAATTATAGAGGATGTGCTACCTACAAGGAAATTCAAAAACTAAGAGGTAAACAATATAATAAATTGATTGAATATACCAGCAATAAACAACCGGTAATCATTTCTCCTCAACATCCGATCCCTCCTTCCCCCATCCCTCCTCTCCCCATTCCTCCTTCCCCTATCCAACAAGTGCAAAACTCTCAACAGAGACAACAAACAACTTACGCTACAATAGTTAGAAACGACAACTCAAATCCCCAACCAAATGATATATATATTCAACTCACATCAATTATGAATGAATTTAAAACTATGTTTAATCAATTAATAAACCAAAACTCTATGATTCTGAATCTTTTAACAAAAGTCATCAATTCTACAACCAAAAATGGCTAATTCTTACAGAATAACTCTTTGGAATGCTAATGGCTTAATTCAACGCCGACATGAAATCTAATTGTTCATCCATAAAGAAAAAATAGACATTTTGCTAGTTACTGAAACTCATTTCACTGATAAAAATTATTTCTCAATAGCAGGCTATAAATGCTACTCCACTATACATCGCGATGGTACAGCTCATGGAGGAACGGCCATACTCATCAAAAAATCACTTCAACACTACGAGATGGAGAAATACGAAAAAAGTCATCTACAAGCGACTTCAATTAAAGTCACAGACAAAAATAATACACAAATCACAGTAAGTGCCGTCTACTGCCCTCCTAGATATTCAATTACAAAAGAAGAATTTTCTACATTTTTTGATACACTCGGTCCGAAATTTATAGCAGGTGGAGATTTCAATTCAAAACATATATATTGGGGGTCCAGACTTATAAATCCAAAAGGAAGGAACCTATATAAATTAATATCTTCAAAAGGATACAACACACTTTCCACAAGAAAACCAACATATTGGCCCTCTGATCCTAATAGACTACCTGATTTATTAGATTTCTTTATTTCAAATGGGATAGCAAACTCCTACACAACTATAGAAGAACATATAGATCTCAGTTCAGACCATACACCCATTATAGCCACAATCAGCTCTACACTGATAAAAAATAAAACGAACCCTACTTTATGCAATAAAAAAACAAATTGGTCATCGTTTCAAAACCTAATAGAAAATAATATAAATTTAAAAATTCCTCTCAAAACAGAAGAGGATATTGAAATGGCAATTGAGCATTTTAATAACACCATACAAAAATCTGCATGGGAATCAACACCCGAAATAGAAATCAAAGAAGGACAAATTAATTTTACAACTGAGATAAGAGAAAAATTGAAAGAAAAACGGCGACTTCGAAAAATATGGCAAACAACACATTACCCAGCAGACAAGTCAGCCTTTAATAGAGCCACGAAGGAGCTAAAAAATCTTATTTTTAAAAATAAAAATGATACACTTCAAGACTATCTCTCGAAATTATCCCCACAAGGTAACAATGAACATTCCTTATGGAAAGCAACTAAATACCTAAAAAGACCTAAATCCTTCATATCTCCATTAAAAACAAACACAAACTCCTGGGCAAGAACAAATCCGGAAAAAGCCGAAACCTTTTCCCATTACTTAGAAAACACTTTTAATCCCTTTCCCCAAACATGTCTGAGTTCTGAAAATCACCAAATAGAAGAATTTTTGAATTCTCCTTTACAATTATCCCCACCCATTCGACCCTTTACAACAAAAGAAATAGAAAATTTCTTAAAACATGAACCAAATAGAAGAAAATCTCCTGGATACGACCTAATTACGATTGAAATTTTAAAAAAATTCCGAAAAAGGGACTAACTCTACTCTCCGAAATATTTAATGCCATTTTAAAAACACGATATTTTCCAACCCAGTGGAAGTTTGC
Source organism: Forficula auricularia (assembly GCA_024734495.1). Taxonomy (NCBI): domain Eukaryota; kingdom Metazoa; phylum Arthropoda; class Insecta; order Dermaptera; family Forficulidae; genus Forficula; species Forficula auricularia. Next base: position 390,021 of record JALMQS010000647.1, on the reverse strand, counting down.
TTACATAATCATGATTCTTAAGCCGGGTAAAAAGGAATCTGAAGTTTCTTCATACCGCCCAATCAGTCTGCTACCACAAACTTCTAAGATTTTTGAGAAACTTCTTCAACTACGATTAAAGGCTGAAATCGAAATGGATGAAATACTACCTCATCATCAATTCGGATTTCGACATCACCATTCAACATCCGAGCAGATCCACAGAATCGTAAATATCATCGAAACAACCTTGGAAGAAAAAAATATGTTCTGGAGTGTTCCTGGATGTCAGACAGGCATTCGATAAAGTGTGGCATCCTGGACTTCTCTATAAAATAAAAAAACTATTCCCTGATCATTACTACTGGATATTAAAATCATATCTTGAAGATCGCTACTTCCAAGTAAAGATTGAAGATGACTTTTCGAAATTCCATCAAATTCGAGCAGGAGTTCCTCAAGGAAGCATTTTGGGGCCCTTACTTTATACTATATATACAGCTGATATTCCAATCCTGGAGGACACTTTCGTTGCTACCTATGCGGATGATACTGCTTTACTTGTCATAAATGACGACCCAGACGCAGTTTCCAATCGTCTCCAAGAACAACTAGACACCTTACAACACTGGTTAAAAAAATGGAGAATCCATATAAACGAACAAAAATCAACTCATATCACATTTACAAACAAAAAAATTACATGTCCACCCGTTTATTTAAACTCTAAAATCATCCCTAATAGTAGCTCTGTGAAATATCTTGGCTTAATCTTAGACTCGAGACTCACATGGAAAGCCCACATAGACTCCAAACGCAACCAAATAAACTGTAAATACAAAAGAATGTACTGGCTTATAGGAAGAAAATCCCAACTGGCGTTAAAAAACAAAATACTTATTTATAAAGCGATTTTAAAACCAATCTGGTCTTATGCATGTCAACTCTGGGGAACAGCAAGTGAATCCAATATAAGCAAGATACAACGACTCCAATCCAAAATCCTTCGATGCATAACTGATGCTCCGTGGTACATAACCAACGAATCACTGCATATTGATCTTCAGGTTCCCTCTGTTAGGAAAGTTATCCATATTGCTTACCAAAAACACATTCATAAGCTGGACAATCACTCCAACACTTCAGCCATATCCTTACTCGATAATAGCCAATCGATAAGAAGACTAAAGAAGAACCATGTCCTGGACACAGAAGACCGCTACACGACAAACAACTGGGAAAACAAATTTCACTAGAAGAGTCATTTCTGGATGATTTCTCCTATTTCATGTATCGTGTGTATGAGTGAGTGGACGAGACATGAACGTGTAATGAATGCGTGAGAGAATGAATGTATCTTTTATCAAATTTACTTATAGTTCAAATTGTATCGAACTGATTGTAAATGACATAATATTGAATAAAAAAAAAAAAAAAAATATATTAATAGTATTTTAGAAAAATTATCTCTCTATGGTAGAAAAGTAACCTGTTCAAATTTACTCCTAAATTTATGAATTTACCTAAACGCCTTTAGAGGAGTTTCATTTCCAAAAAGAAGAAGTCTATTAAATATTACATATATACAAGTATGTACTTTCGATTTTTTAGGTAATTTTCATTTAACTTTTCTTTTTATTATTAATTATAATAAATAAATACTTTTTTCAAGTAGACTTGACTTTTACTTAATGCGAAATAAATGATCGGTCTATATCTACATTTGATTTCATTGAATAAACAGGATAAACGTAATAATCATATAAATATAGCTAGTTAGTTAATTTCATTATTTGAACAGATAGGAAAGAAAAATTTGCCCTTCGTAGATTAGAGTTAAGAATGAATACATACATAATGATAAATCAAACCGTTTATTTATTATCATATACCTACATATATAGATTCAAGATAAAACTTATCAGACAATTCGTTACTCCTTTGTTAGAATTAAATATTATATATATTTGATTCTGGAAAATTTTCCCAGGAAAGAACAGATATGATGTTAATTTTCAATTAAATTAACAACGTTTCTGTTCCTTTTTCATCAAAAAGTATGTATATTTATTTTCTCTTCGGGTTATTTGAACAGAAGGAGTCGGGAAAAAGTCAAGATTATTATATTTAATAAATTCTATAATCATCAATTTTCTCTAGATACTCACTTTTAATAAACTGATTTTATACACTATCCTTAAGACCGCGATATTAATTTTATTAATAATGGATGAAGTAAAAAGTTCTGAGCCTTTTCAGTTAGATGGCCATATCTCATGATGTATACGTAGCATTTGGTCATTCTTTTTTGCGATTTAAAGGTGACATAACGCTTTAAAAAAAGTTATTTGACAGTTTTTTGTTTGGTGAAGCCAGTTGTGTGTTAGAGCGTTCCAAAATGGAGGTAAAAAAGAGAAAATTCGATACATTCTTCAGTACCACTACGACCAAGGGGAAAAAGCGGAGCAGGCGGCCAAAAAAATGTGTGCTGTTTATGGACCCAATACAGTATCGAATGCAACAGCAAAGCGGTGGTTCCAACGATTCCGTTCTGGTAATATGGACGTCGAAGATGAGACACGCTCTGGTAGGCCAATCGTCGAAAATGTCGATAAAATCATGGAAATTGTCGAGTCGGACCGGCATGCGAGCACTTATTCCATTGCCCAGGAACTGAAGATTAGCCAGAAAACCGTTTGGAACCATTTGCATAAGGATGGTCTCAAGAAGAAGCTCGATGTATGGATGCCACGAATTGACGCAAAAGAAACTTTTGAACCGAATTGATGCCTTTGTTGAATCGATGGCGATGAATAATGGGTCACATACGAGAACAACAGGCAAAAAAGATCGTGGTCCAAGCGCGGCGAGCAGGCCCAAGCGATCGCCAAGCCCGGATTAACGGCCAAGATGGTTTTACTGTGTGTTTGGTGAGATTGGAAGGGAATCATCCACTATGAGATGCTCCCATCGGGCCAATCACTCAATTCGGTCCTAAGCTGTCAACAACTGACCAGATTGAAGCAGGCGATCGACGAGAAGCGGCCAGAATTGGCCAATAGGAAGGGTGTTGTGTTCCATCAAGTGGACGCCAGGCCGCACACATCGTTAACGACGCGCCAGAAGCTCCGAGAGCTTGGATGGGAGGTTATATCGCACCCACCGTATAGCCCAGACCTGGCACCAAGCGATTATCACCTTTTCAAGCATTTGCAAAATTTTCTTGATGGTACAAAACTGGCCTCAAGAGAGGCTTGTGAAAATGAGCTGGTCAAGTTTTTCACCAATAGGGACGAGGACTTCTTCAACCGCGGAATTATGAAAGTGCCTTCAAAAAGGACAAAAGTTATCGAACAAAACGGGGCTTTGATCTAAATCGGAAAATCCTAACTTTGTTAATTTTATTGTCGAAATAAAGAGAAAAAAAGGTTCAGAATTTTTTATTTCACCTATTATTATTTTTAATTAAGTATTGTTGTTTTTTTTTATTCAAGCACTTGTTTTGTTTTGATCCAATCACTCGTTAGATTTTTTCACCCATCTGTTAATAATTATTTTTTAATTAATTAAAAAAACTAGACAAAATAATTTTTTAATTAAAAATTAAGAGAATTATAAAGAAATTTAAATTACAGACGAAATTTTAAACGGTGTTCTAAAATCACGCGCTTCGCCTGCCTGCCGGGCGAGCCTGGAATTGAAGTCACTCAAAAAATTTCAATTTTTACTTTATCCAATGCAAAGCATGGGTAAAGTATTGTAATCGGTCTCGCGGCAAGGGCGACTTCAAAGGGTCCTCAGCTAAAGACTACGGAACCCATGGACTCAATTAAAGTCACAAATTGTAGTATTCAATTACGTTGAATTTTAGCACGTGACGGTTTTGCCAAAAATTACATGGGGTCTCGTCGAGAGGCCAAAAAGTGCGATTTTTTCATTTAGTGCGTGCGGATGTATGTACCATGCGGATGTATGGATGGATGGATGGTCGGTTTTTATTGATAACCATTGCTGAAGACATTGAGGAATCGACTTAAAATCAAAAATAGCGATTAATTCTCATCTATTACTTGAGGAATAACAATTCTACATTAGATTTTTGACGCCTCGATTATTATTGGTAACCATTGCTGAAGACATGGAGGAATGGGCTTAAAATCAAAAATAACGATCGATTCTTATCTAATACTAGAGGAATAACCTTATTGCATTCCATTTTTGATGTTTTGACTATTAATGGCAACCTCTACTGAAAACGTGGAAGAATCGACTTAAAATCAAAAAGACTAAATTCTTTTATGATAAACAACTCAAGCTTTTTTTTGTGTCTATGTTACCTCATATCTCCGCCAATTGTGAACCGATTTTGAAAAAAAATTGCATTGGGTTCAGTCTACCTTCCGATTGGTCCCGTTTTTTTTTTCATTTGTATTAGACCTTTTTTGTTAGGTTTGTTCAGACCTAACTTCTTTGTTTATGAACCGATTTCGATGATTCTTTTTTTATTGGAAAGGGGGTATCTTAGGGATGGTGCCATATTAATTTGGTCAAGTTCTGATGATATGATCACTATTAATAACATCACTAAAAAGAGAAAAATAAAAATAATTAAAACCGACTTCAAAAAAATTAAATGCAACAACTAAAATACAATAAAAGGTATAAAATAATTTATATCTTATTTAGTTACAACTAAACGATGAAATATTCGACATGAAATTACTTTTTGAAGTCAGTTGCCAAACACTTATACATTTAACGAATCGCACTCGACGGAATCTTATGTACGTTTGGCGGGTACGCTCGCTTATAGGTATAGTTTGTTTGGCACCGACTTCAAAAAGTCTAGTTAGTCGTATAACTAAATAAGATAATAATTGTTTTATTTTATAACTGTTGGTGTATTTTATTTTGTTGCATTTAATTTTTTGAAGATCGATTTTCTTTTTCTTAAAAATTATTTTGAATTGTCCCACGTTGTGAAACACTATTCTAGACTTCTTAAAACACAATGAGCAAAATAAATTTTTTTTTCAAATTTTTAATTGAATTCAATATTAGGATCGCTTAGGCATAGAATTATAATTTATAACCCCATTTCAACACAGACTATTACGACAATGTCTGCATTTTAAGCGGTTTTTCTAACTTGGTAAACACCAAAGTGAAAGAGATTCATTGAATTCCTTAAAAGTTGGCAAAAACATATATTTATAAAAAAAAAGAAAATAGAAATGATCATATTATGTATTTATAAATAAATAAATTATTCATAAAAAATAAATAAATTGCATTTTATATGCTGACCGGAAATTCCATTTAAAATTTTCAATTAAATCGATTCGTATAAAACAAATAAGCTGACGTGTTCTGATGTGGCCATCCACTTGACTTTACCATACAACGTGGCCCCTCTACTTATATTTAATATTTAATAAAATTATTTATAATCATGTAGAGGAGGAGGGGTTAGTTTTTACATTTTTAGATTTCTGTGGACCCACTGATTATGTATACAAAATTTGGTTGAGTTTGGTACAAGAGCCTAGATTTTCATTTTTTGGCCCCCCCCCCCCCCCCCACCCCCGCTCCCTATTTTGGGCGGTTAGATTATTTTTGCATTTTTAGACTTTTTTCGTTGAGTTTGCTCAAATAGCCTAGATTTTTAATTTTTAACCGCCCCCCCCCCTCCACCCCCTTAATTTTCGGGTCGATATGCACCAAAATCTAATCAGCTCTTAATCTCAATGGACCAAAACTACGTGTGAAATTTGGTTTCGATATTCACACTAGTTTTTGAGCTAGCTCGTCCACAAAAATTTGGTAACGCACAGACTAACCAACAGACATTTTGACAAAACAATTATTATCTCAAAAAATATAAGTTTTTCGATGTTAACTTATTAAGGCTTTTTTGTAGACCGAAATGCCATGGTTTCGCTCAATTCTTTTAATCAAAATAGTTCAGCCGTTTTTGAGATATTTCGAAAAAAAGAAGGAAAAAAAACACTTTTTTCATGCACGATTACAATACTTGACCATACCCTGTATGGTAAAGTAATACATATTGGATATGGCAACATATTAAAAAGAGTTTAATTAGTATAATGGGCAACTGTTTGGTTATCTCCAAGCTCTCATTCAGGATTACCTACATACTTGAAATTCTTTCAAGAAGATTATTAATAGTGAAAAACCCACAGAACCGGCAATGAAATCCGGAATTGGCGATGAAAATTCATTCGAAACGGGATTCCTGACCCCCTACCTCCAACTCTCTCTCTCTCTCTCTTAAAAGACTATAATTAATCGAATTTATAGTTCAATTAATATGTCCTAAAAAAGTCAGAGATGATTAATCGCCTGTTCGACGCCAATCGGATGAGAATGAGGGGGTGGAAATTGACACAGCAGCCAGCTAATAAACCTGAAAGGTTAGAGTAAACTAGGGGGCTCGGAAAAGGGAAGGAAATCAAGCAAAGTGCCTACCTACCCTAACAGGAACAAAAATCGATGATTAACAATATAATGTGTAACATTAAAAGAAGAATAATTAGAGAGGCTGGTTTCCCAGGCAATTCGATATTACATATCGTAGCCTTGGAGTGTAAACCTGCTAAATCAATTTTTTATCATATATGACATATTAATACGTTTCTAAATAAAAAGAGATGAAGCATCACCAAGTAAAGCTGCTACTTAAAATTACGATCCTAAGTTGTAGAAACATAAGCTGACGTGTTCTGATGTGGCCATCCACTTGACTTTACCATACAACCTGGCCCCTCACTTACATTAATATTTAATAAAATTATTTATAATCATGTAGGAGGGGGGTTAGTTTTTGCATTTTTAAACTTCTAGGGGCACACTGATTTGGTTGAGTTTGGTAAATGGCCAAGATTTGATTTTTGACCCCCCCCCCCCATTTTAAGCGTTTGATTTTGCATTTTAGACATTCTCGGGGATCCACTGATTATGGGTATGCCAAAATTTGGTTGAGTTTGGTAAATGGCCAAGATTTTCATTTTTTGACCATCCACCCCCCCCCCCCATTTTGGGCGGTTAGATTTTGCATTTTTAGACTTCTGCGGGTCCACTCGATTATCGGCCGCCAAAATTTGGTCGAGTTTGCTCAAACGACCCAGATTTTTTCATTTTAACCTCGCCCGCGCCCCCCCTCCACCCCCTTAATTTTGGGTCGATGGGCGTAATCCAAAATCTAATCAGCTCTTAAATCTCAATGGACCAAAACTGGCGTGCAAGAAATTTGGTTTCGATATTCACACTAGTTTGTTGAGCTAGCCCGTCCCACAAAAATTTGGCAACGCACAGACTAACTAACTAACTAACAAATCCATTTTGACAAAACAATTATTATCTCGAAAAACATAATAGTTTAAGCCCGTTTTTGAGATATTTTGAAAAAAGAAGGAAAAAAAAACACTTTTCATCGCACCATTAGCAATACTTGACCATGCCTGTATGGTAAAGTAAAAATGTGAAAAGTAGTTTCTTTCCATAACAACAATATTAAATTTTGTTTGTTTTTTCTCTGCCCTTTAAAATTTTTTTGTTGTGAGTTAGCAGGTTTACACTCTTCTAATCTTTCTAATGAATAAAAAGCAACTTTTTTTTCTTTTTTGATTATCTAACATTCCATTGATAAAGAGAGAAATTCGCCCGAAACGTTTGGGTTTTGTTAAACGTTTGAAGATAGTTTTTTAGAAGATTTATTATATATGGCAACTTTGATGGTTTTGCTGAATAGTCCAGGTGCAATTTAGTGCATAATCCGGTGCACTCCTCTGTTAGGCTTTGACCGGCCTTGAAATCAATAGTACGACCTAGAATGTGGATTAGAATCCAAGTAGGATGACAGGCAGACAGAATGTCTTGGCGGTGGTCCGTTAATATTCCCGCTTCGGACTTGTCGTATTTGCATAATAAACTTAAAAGCAAGTATAGCTAGCCTAGAGAAACCACTGAACCGAACCACACACACACACACACAGCTGGGGTAAATTCCGCTACTCTGGCTGGTAATGTGCACTCTATGCGCCCGTCCGAAGACATTACAGATTCTTTGCTTGGTCTGGAAATACTTGGGGGGACAAACATTTCGCATCTCTTCTTGTTCCGAGTTTGGCAGCAGACCAGCCGACTCCAATTACTTGCAGATATTTCAGATTGTTGGCTCGGTAATTGAGAGGGAAAAAAATTCCCATTCAGGCGACACTTATGCAACAGTGGATTTTGTCAAGGACAGACAGACAGTAGAAACAACGAGACAATCTTGATAGTTGGACAATTTTTTTTAACATTATAATTAGATCCTTATTACGTCAAATGATAACTACCTAATATAGAGAAGAAAAAACTAATCTAATGACGGTGGATTAATTTTGTTTTTAATAAAGCGTTATAAAAGCCTTATACTCAGTAGCGTAGACAGAAAATTTTCATGAGGGGGTTCAATCCTCAAAGCAAAATATTTAGTGGGAATTTTTTTTTATTAAAACAAATAGGTATTTCAAGAAATTAAAAAAGAACATAATTCTTGATTAAACACATGAAACATATTTAATTACGGTTAAGTTGCCATAAGAAACGGTTTGTCGTTGCCGTTACTCATCCCATGAGCCCTGCCCTTGGGGGGGGGGGGGGGTTCCTGACCCCAAAACCCTCTCCGTGGCTACGTCCCTGCTTATACTATTAAATGATCAGTTCTTGTATTGTATTGTCCGCCTCGGTGGTGTAATGGTCAGAGTAACTGACTGGCAATCCGGAGGTCTCGGGTTCGATTCCCGGCTATACCCAGACATTTTTTCTGTAAGTATAGGGTCTGGTAATAAAAATTAAGTGGGAGATAAATTTAACCGAATTTATCGCGCGGAGAATTTACCACTGCTCGAAGCCCCTAAAACCTTAGTAAATTGGATATTGAATTGTATCTAAGTTTCTGAGATTGCCTCGTGATCCCGGCTTCTTTTCCTTCTGCTCTGTTCTTTTCACGATTGAGGGGCCAGCCCATACAGGCCTTTAGGGATCCACCTTCTGGTGTATCTCCTTCTCTCATCAATATCATTAAAAAAAAAAAAAAAAAAAAAAAAAAAAAAATCGGTTTCTCGAAAACGGCTCTAACGAATTCGATGAAAATTACCGATTAGGGGCCATCCATAAATTACGTCACACAGTAAGGGTGAAGGAGGTATCTCAGATTTGTGACAAAAATATGACAGTGGTTATCTTAAAAATTGTGATATCACAAAAGTCAAATTAAAAAAAATTAAAAATTTTCAAATATATTTTTTAGATTTCATGATATGAATAAAAATAAGGTTAAAATTAAAATATATTAAAAATTTCTTTAGTTAAGTTTAATTTATAAGAAAAAATTCTACAATTATTAAATTATAGGGTATAAAAGTGATAGTGTGACGTCACAATACAGGGGGCTCAATGAAAATGTGACAGAAGTGACACAGGGGTGGGGGTCTAAAAATCTTGAAATTCGTGTGACATAATTTATGGACGGCCCCTTGGAGGAATTTTTGATCTACAAATCCATCTTTCAGGGTCTTATCTTCGGGTATCTTTAATTTGATAGGTTTTTACTTTATTTCATAATTATTAACAGTTGGTTGAATAAAATTTATATTAAAATTCTTTTTGAATTTCCTTTTATTAATTAATTTAATTAATTCGTTTTTTTATCTTAAAATCCACTTCATTACAAATATTATTATATATTAATAAATTGGGAGATTTAATTAATTAGACGTATTTTCTATTGAAGACGGAGTGGTAGAACTTAATACTGAATTGATGCAAAGGCTTCCCAAGGATAATGAAAACCCAAGGGGTGAACCAAAATTGGAATTAGGTGTACACGTTATTGGAATTATATGGTATTATTTTAGTATTTAAAATACTGAATTTTTTTGGTAATATTTGGAAATGAAAGTGGAATTGGACGTAGATGTACATGATATCACCCCTCGTGAAAACCATACATTCTAAATAAAAGAATTTATTAGAACTTCATTTTTATTCTCGTAAAAAACCCAACGATTCGAATGATCGTCCTTTCTTCTTCGGGGTCTAAAAGGGTCAAAGAAAGAACCCCTATGTAGTATATTAAACCATTATTTTTAACGAGCTTTTCGTGCGTGCCTTCGGCACGCCCTCGAAGCTCGGCCCTCCGGGCTGGTGCCCTGGCGGGCAGCGTCTCGGTCCAAAAATTTTATTCCTCTTCCAAATGTATACCCGTAAACTACCGAAAATACATCGTCTCTTAAAAGTTTCGCATCTTTAATTTTTGAGTGGCGAGGGGGGGGGAGGAACAATTATCAATATATTTAATGTTTCTTAATTTAAAATGAATTGGAGTCTTTCATTTCAAAATTCGAATATATATATTTCAAATTTGCCTGGTTAATGAAAATCGATTGGAGCCATCAGTTTAAAATCCGAGCTGAGAATTATATTTCAAATTTGCCTCGTTAATTAATATATATTTAATGTTTCTTAATTTAAAATCTATTGGTGTTTTTTCATTTTCATTCGAGTTCAAATGAATACAATATTATCTAGACCCAAAGTCTAAATCAAAAATATATAGTTTTAGTAAAAGAAATCAAGATATAAATATTAATGTGACATTGGTCTAGTGGTAAGAGCTGATGCCCATAGTTCAAGAGTTCGTCGGTTCGATTCTAGGCAAGAGGGTAATTTTTTTAGAGAAATTTCTCTAAGCGTTGTTACAAATTAATCTAGACAAATATTAATAGTATTGTAATTAAGTTCAAAATCTTGTACATGTCTTATGGCTCAAAACGTTGGCATAAAATAAATTTTATTGCAATTTTGTTTAATTCTGGATTGCAAATAAAAATCCACCTTTTAAACTGAATTTAAAATAACATTAATCTATCGATTTTAATTAAGCAAAAAATTACCGAGCAACGCTCCGACAGATGCTTCAAATATTAAATTCCATTAATAAATCATATGATTTCATTCATATGGCGTTAAAGATTGCACAATTTTATAAAATATTACATTTTTTGCGAGTGATGAAAAAAGCGTTTAGTATTTTTCCTTAAATCTTAAAATATCGAACCATTTGATTGACGCAACACATTACGAGATTTTATGTTTTCAATGATCTATTCAAACCAAGTATAAAAAAATGAATGAATAGATCTGGCTCATTATTTCCCCCCTCTCTTTCTCTTTTCCTTGTATAGTAATTACTTGTTAACGTCATCTTAATTAGAATAAGAAGTTGCTTCTTTTCTATATTTATTTATTTCCATGTATAACTATAAATTTGAATTTTGCAACCTAGCGCAATTCTTCCACATTTCCTATTGAAATAACAATCTAACATTGAAATAATTAAAAATAATGATAATATTTAATTAATAAGTGAAAAGTGAAAACTTTCTCTACAAAATTATTACAAACTTTTGCAAATTTTTAGCTCATTAACTACAACCTGAGAACTTATATTATCTTTCGAATTTCTTCCCAATTTTTTTTTATTTTTTATCTATATATATAAAAGCCATTGTCAGACAGTACCTGTGGCGCTTTAGCGTACGATGTGGGAGAAAAAGCAACTAATAGTTAGATTGTCAAATTTTTCAAATAAAATATCTCTATATTCTCTATCTATAATATCTCTATATATTAATATATTCCTCTATATAGCTTAGAATATTAGATTTACGGCGTGTCTCATTTGAAATTTTAGTAAACAAATTTATTAATTTTAAATATATTATATATATTTAATTTTTTGGAAATAATTCATACCACGAAAATTAATTTTTTTTTTGAATTTAAGAAAAATATAAATTCTTAAAATTTTAGTAGACAAATTAGTTTTAATATATATATATATATATATATATATATATATATATATATATATTATGAGATTAATTCTTAATTTATTACTGCGCGGGTCATTTGAAATTTTAGTAGATAAATTAACTTTTAAAATTATTATATATAATTAATTTAGAGACACTTTTTAGATAAATTTAAATATTGAAATGTATTATTAAAAAAGAAAAAGGTTTCCAACCGATCGGGAACTTCGAGAGAAATGGTTGCATGCTCTAATAAAGTATTTATAAAGCATTTACTGATATTTTTCATCTTTCTTTGATCAATATTTGATTTGATTTGAAAAATATTTTTTTCAAAACATATAATTACGGACAGCTAATAATCACATCTCGAGACGCTGCCCGCCAGGGCCACCAGCCCGGAGGACCGAGCGGTGCCGGGCTTGCCGTAGGCACGCCGGTACTGCTCGTATATATATACAGATATATAATTTCGATATATATGTGTGTATGTTTATTTGCATCAAGCAGAGGACAACCTCTTTGTTTCTCTTTGAGAATCTTCAGTAGTACTAAAAAATGGAAAAATGAAACATTTCGTAAATTTTTTTAAGAATTATTGCTATATAAAGCATTTAATGATATTTTTTCATCTTTCTTTGATCAAAATTCATTATTCAAAAAAATATTTTTTTCAAAACATATAATTACGGACAGCTATTAATCACATCTCGAGACGCTGCCCGCTGAGGCCATCTAGCCCGGAGGGCCGAGCGAGTGCCGGGCGTGCCGTAGGCACGCCAGGGACTGCTCGTATTACTATAAAGTCCAATATTTAATCTATATTCTTCCTTTTGCTAATTCATATATTTCTACACCAGTCTGAACTTTCTAAAAGCTTCTATTTTTGAGTTATCATGGCTAGGGAACTAAGAAGAAAATAAATAATGCTTGGAAATTATTTCACTTCACGTTTGAGACATTTTTATTTTTTTATTTTTTTTAATAATATTGATACAAGAAGAAGTTTCACCAAAAGGTCCATGGTGGACCCTTGTATCGTGAACATGAGAAGAGATTTAGGGATTGGGTCGATGCCAAAGGTATCTGTGGATGTAGGTCTTGAAAGACTGAAGGTTGCCTGGAAGACGGTCGGGTGAAGGGAGTTCCAGTCTCTAGAAGTCATAGGGATAAATGAATTGGCGAATGCGTTTGTTCGGTTAGTATCTATTTTAAGGGTGTTGAATCTTGGAAAATCGTGTGTTTCGCGCAAATGAAGCCTTTGGAGGGATTATAAATTTTAAAAAGAACTAAGAAACAATAAGTCGGCCAAGAGCGAGTTAGGCTCGCGAGGGGTACTGTGCCTAATATGAATATATATCGTCACTTTAATTCTAATACTTTTTAATTTTAAAATTGGACCTGTTCAAGTTATAATTTATTTCCATTTAAATAAGCATGCCCGACAGTTAGAGAAATGCCTCGTAAGTCCAATTTTGGAGTTACGAGATATTATATTAGAACTTCAGTAGCGATATACCTACATCTGTTAGGCCTAATTTGAGAAATTGCTTATTTTTGGAAATAGTCAACATTTTGCCGAATTCATGAATTAAGAAAATCGCTTGCCGATTTTCGGAGTTAGAAATTGACGTTTTCAAGCTACAATCAAATTGTATTTATTATTTTAATTTTTTTTTTATAAATTTCATTAAACCAATTATTTTACATTAATTAATGTATACATTGTATTTTTTGCTTCGATTCCGGAGATTACTTCTCCACCATCGAGTGTCCTTATTCATCTTTAGTCCTTGTTTTTAATAAGAGGAAAAATCTAATTAGATAAGAAAAACCTCTTTTCCGATGATTATTTCAATTCCATTATTCCCCAATCAAGTCGATTGGTCATTCAATCTCTCTTCCAATCCCACCCTATCCGACCCCGATATTATTTTAAATCTATGGTAACTTTGATTAATACACCACATATATCTAAATGGTAGCAGCATATAGCGAAAAAATTAAAAATCTAATTATTAGTAATTGTATTATACTCTGGATAATTTTTAAACTAAAGTTTTATTTAATTAATGAAATATAAATATAATTTAGATATACACTTTAGTTTAGAGAAATACCTAATATATTAAATATATAACAAATAGTTTGATTTAAATAAAATTACCACTTGATTGAAATTGTCAATGACATTTAATAATTCTGGAAATTGGCAAGCGATATGCTTAATTCATGAATTCGGCAAAATGTTGCCTACCATGTTTCCACAAATAGGCAATTTCATAAATTAGGCGTAACATATATATTAGAAATATGTAATGTGTATGCCAAATTTTGGATTCAGGACCGCTCAGGATCTAATTCTGCTTAAAAAATTTTTTACTGAAATATTTCACACCCCATAATAAAAAAAAAAAAAATTATTAACCCCAAAATAATCATTCGATCAAAATTTTATTACGATTTTTGATTTCGGGGAAAATGAATAGATAGATAGGGGAGTCGGGTTGGCTGAGCTGGCTAGCGCGCTGGCTCCGCTTCAGCATCGTTGATGACGATGCTCAACCGGGAGGTCTGGGGTTCAAGCTTGGCTAGCATATAAAATTTCTTCCGGCTAAAACTCGGCTCCCTCACTAACCCTACTAACACTTTACTAATGTGTTGTCTAAATGGGCTTTGTTCCCGATGACAATAAATAAATAAAAAAACAATCAAATAAAAGAATAGATAGATACCTACAAATAATACCTAATTTGTTTGTAAATTTCAACTTTATATCTTATATTGAAGGAGACAATAAAAAAGTGTGTCTTCTGCTGGAATTATAAATTTTATTTAAAACGAGACTATAGTTTCGAGAGCTTTGTCCAATTCATACATTAATTCCATTTGTAATAGACTCTTAAGTGGGAGATAAATTTAAAAACCTAATTTATCGATCGGAGAATTTACCACTGCTCGAAGCCTCTAAAAACTTAGTAAATTGGATATTGGATTGTATCTAACTTTCTGAGATTTGGCTCGTGATCCCGGCTTCTTTCCTTCTACTCTGTTCTTTTCACGATGGAGGGGCCAGCCCATACAGGCCATTAGGGGATGGACCTTCTGGTGTATCTCCTTCTCACATCAATATCATTAAAAAAAAAAAAAAAGACTGATGAAGAGGGCGAAGTTTTAAATAAAATTTATAATTCCAGCAGAAGAGACACTCTTTTATTGTCGCCTTCAATATATAAAATTTCGCTTCTCTCGGCAAAAAATTTTCAATTTAATATATATCTTATAGTTAGAGTTACAATACTTATACTTTTTAACCGAAACCTTCTACTTAGTGAAAGCAAAATTCATTATAAAAAATTATAGGTTCTCAGCCAGTTATGATTCAACTTTTTAAATGACTAATTACAATCAAATAAATATATCAAAACGTATCTACCTATATAAATTAAAACATGTAGGTTATTATACAATTTTTGTATACATATATGGACAAGTGAAGGATTATGTTTTTTTTTTGCAAATAATTTACTAATTAAATTGAAATGTATTTTGGTCAAGGACATTTTTTTAATATATATAAAAAGAATCTTCATTTAATAGTTTAACTTTGTGTTTTGTGAAGATCAATGTCGTTGCATTGTCTTTTGGCCTCCCTAGATCAGTAGCTACAATAAATACTAGCATTGAAGTTACATCATCGATAATATATATATATTTTTTTAATCTTTTGACATTGGTTTGTAATGATCAAGGAGACTTTTTGTCTTGAGATCTTAGTTGACGAGAATTTTCAAATCCTTATTAGACGTAAATACTGAGAAAAACAATCGGAAAACTGTGGGTTCCAAAGTTAGGCTAGAATTCTTCCTTCCTAAGGTAGATCTTATCATAAAAAGGCTGAATTCAAATAATATATAAACGAGCAAAAATTGTATTATATATATATGTTATATATATATATATATTTGTATCTTAGTTCTATTTTGAAAACGGCTCTACCGATTTTGATGAAACAAATTCTATTAACAAGTTTTGAGGATGAGAAAGCGATCTGGCTAGGTCTGGACCTCGACAAATTTAATCTTAATTGATCTTTTCTTAATTAAAGTAATTATTGATAGATGAAAATCTCAATAAAAAAGTTTGTTTACATTTTTTTCAATTATCTTTTATTTATTAATTGGTTTTTTTAATTTTAAAACCCACTAATAGGTTATAGCAAATATTAATATATTATATTAAAATTAGAATTTTTGTTTGTTTTTAATTAACAGGTGTCTAAATCATAACAATACAGGTGTGTTTACAAATAAAGTGGTTGAAGTGGCTTTTTTTTATATAACTTGGAAACAAATCTTATTTAATTTTATGTTTTTATTTCAGATCCTATACGATTATTTTTTTTTATTATTATTTTCCTATTTATTTTTTTATAATGTTTATCAATATGAACGAATGTAGGCAAATTGGTGTACGAGTAAACAAATATACACATAATATGTAGACCATTAGAAAGCTAGAAATGCAAAAACTGGGTGCGGGGTGGGATGTGGGAGGTGCAGGAGGTGGGGTGCAGTTGTGGGGGATCCGGGGTGGGAGGCGCGGTTGGGGTGGGGTGGGGCGGAGTGGGGGTGCAGTGGTGGGGGCGAGGTGTGTGGTTTCGGAGGAGAGGGGGTCAGGGGTTACCGTGCATCGCTCGGTGGCTCCAGGTACTGTAAAATTAACAGGCAATTATTTTTAAATTATTATTTCTGTCCATAATATGTATTAATTTGCAAGTTTATAATGGGAAATAAGGACAAGTTTTTTGGTGTGATTTTTTATTTTCAACCAACGTTTCGTCGACTTTGCTGACTTTTTCAGGGCTTCAAATAATTACATCACACATTCGTATAACTATTTGAAGCTCTGAAGAAGTCAGCAAAGTCGACGAAACGTGGTTGAAAAATAATATATATGATCCTTATCCACATAAGCTCACGAGTGAAGTGCAACTTCTTTAGCCGTAGATGTTATTGAAATAATTTAAATTTCCTAATTTTAATAAATTTTATTTGTCATTAAATATTAGTGGGTTTTAAAAAAATTATTTCCCCTCTATTGAGTCATTTCCCCTTTATTGTAACAAAAAAATCAAACAGATACGTCGCTAAAGAAGTTTCACTTAAAAAAAATCACACCAAAAAACTTGTCCTTATTTCCCATTATAGACTTTCAAATAATTTTAAACTGATTTAATATATTAAATAATAATAATAAATAAATAATTAATATTCAACCCAAATCTATTATTTCCAAAGGAACAAAATTCCTAGCTGAGTTACAGCGCCTAGATATAGTTTTACTTTATTTAATACATTGTTGTCTATCTAGATATTTTCAAAATATTGTATTTGTATCTTAATACAATTTTCACCACTACATACTTAGTAGCCATTTATCTAAAAAAATAAATAAGATAGAATTTTTTCAAATTCAATTTTTTTTTAAATTATACTATTTATTGAAAATATAAAACTAATGTAAAATTTCCGACATTTGTTCTAATTAAATCACTAGTTCGAAAAATGCTTTATTTCTCAATATCCCTTAAACATTTTCACGGATAAAATTCGAAAAAAATCAACCCAAAACATAATTTTGTCTATATCTATAGGTTTTTTACTCAATTTGAAACTGACGTTCTCGTACAACTTTCTCTGCCCTTTCCCTTTTTCTAGATACTAAAATCAATAATCCCTTCACAAGCTTCATTTTCGCGAAATACAGGATTTTCTAACATTCAACACCCATTCGCAATTAAATTGGATACTAACAGAACAAACTCATTTGCCAATTCGCTTATCCCTATGACTTCTAGAGACTGGAACGGGGTCCGTCTTCCCGGCCTATACATATATTCAGTCTTTCAAGACCCGCATCCACAGATACCTTCAACTTTGACCCAAATCCTGAAATTTCCCCTTCACGATAGAAGGGTCCACTGTGGACAACATAGGTTGTACCTTTTTTTGGTGCAACTTTTTCTAACAATATCATTTATATAACAAAATATTCTCTTGCTACCCTTGATGCAATTCAGAAACGAGCCGTCAGGCTAATTGACGATTCTACCCTCACCGACTCCCTCGACTCGCTGGCTCATCGAAGAAATGTCTCTGCCCTTTCCCTTTTCTATAGATACTATCAGGGCAGGTGCTCTGATGAGATAAAATCAATAATTCCCCCCAAAGCATGCTTTGCACGTAGCACGCGTTTTGCCGACTCCCAACACTCTTTCGACGGTCAAATTAGAAAAGTGCCGGACCACTTCATTCGCCAATTCATATATCCCCATGACTTCAAGGAACTGGAACTCTCCCAGCCTCCATCTTTCCCAGCACTTATAATCTTCAAACCTTCAAAACCGGAGTGCATAGACACCTACGTCTGCACCCTCTCACTTAATCAACTTTCCCTTCTCTTCGGTAATGCAAGGGTCTTTCGAGATCCATAGGGGCTGCATCTTTACTGGTACACCCCTTCTTGCATTCGATTGCATTAAAAAAAAAAAAAAAAATCCGTGACTGTCAACCGTAGATCAAACAAACAAACCTTATGACTCATCGAAGAAAAATGAGTGATAAAATGTTTGAACAACGGTTTTGCTTAAGGAGGTTCGGGACCGCTTCTGGTTGATCTACGAAAAAATCTTTTGTATTTCTGCAGAATGACAACTTCTGCCTACTAAATTAAAAAAAAAAAATTTGAGAACAAAGATTAGATTTAAACCAACCCATTGTCTGCCTGGATACAAAAGAAAATAGGAACCCTTTTTAAATCCCTAAGATAAGATTGGCATTTGTCTACCTGAGAATAATTAATTTGATTACGAAAAAACCCATCAAAAACAATTTTGTCGAAGATGAGACCGTGACAGATCAAATTGTCAACCCCAAAAACCCCTAACCCGTGAATTTCATCAAAATCGGTAGAGTCGTTTTCAAAATATAACCAAGATACAAATAAATATACAATTTTTGCTCGTTTAATATGAGTAGATATGAAAATCTAAAAAAGAGGACTCTAATGATTCTACAATGGACCAAAAGACCAAGGAAGCTAGGCAAGGTCGAACCGCTCATTAATTTTCCTACTAATTGAATCTAGAACCTCCAATGCTTCATAACTCGAATTCACAAATAATCTTGAATCCAATCCAAACTATGAATCTTCTTAAAGTTCTATCACCTCATTTTTTTATTATTTTAGTATGCATGAGTCAATCTTGACTTGTGGACTTAACCTAGGTGTTTCACCTTTTTTATTATTAAAATAAGTACCAGCTGGCAGACTTTTTTGCTTTAGTTAAAAGCGATATATTAATATTATTTTTAATTTTAAATTCAGGTAAAATGGTCGATTTTTATTTGCAGCCAGAATCCCAGAATTAAATATAATAGAAATAATATTTAATTTATTTTTTGCCAACCTTCTGACTCGTCCCTGCCATTATCAAGGCATCCAGAAAGTTTTGAACTTAATTGCATTTAAAAATACTATAAACAGTGGGATTGACCCTTTTAAACCCTGAAGAAGTTGCGACGATATTTCGAATCAATGGGTTTTTTACGAGAATGAAAATGTCGTTCTAATAAATTATTATTTTATTCGGAATTTGTGATTTTCATTATCCTTGGGCTGCCTTTGCATCAATTCACCATTGGATTTTACCACTCCGTCTTCAATATGAAATACCTCTAATTAATCAAATTTCTTAATTTTATTATATAATAATAATTTGTTATAAAATTCTTCCAGAAAACAATTTATTATTAAATTTTATTAAACCAATTATTTTACATGAATTTATTCATACATTGTTTTGAGCTTCGATTCCGGAGATTACTTCTCCACCATCGAGTGTCCTTGATCATCTTTAGACCTTGTTTTTAATAAGAGGAAAAAACTAATTAAAGAAAAAATCTCTTTTCCGATAATTATTCCAATACCATATTGAATTCCTTCAATCCCCAGTTCCACTCCCGCAATTCCCTCATTAATTAAACTTAAATAAATAAATAATAAATTTTATTGAACCAATTATTTTACATGCATTAGCGTATACATTTTATTTGAGCTTCGACTTCGGAGATTACATCCCCACCATCGACTGTTCTTGATCTTCTCGTGCTTGCGATAATGTTTTTAGTCCGTGTTTGTAGTAAGAGGAAAAATTTACGAAATAAAAAACCTCTTTGCCGTTATTTATAAAAGAAAGGAAAGAATCAGAGGAAAATGATGATGCTATGATGAAAGATGAGCGTTAGGTCCTGTAGAGTTCCAGTATTAGGGGGTTTAGACAAGTTTGGGTCTTTTGTTTGAACCGATTGGTAATGTCGCTTAGGTTATCCAACAATCTCTGCATTCCTAGACCGACTAGGATAATTTCGTTTGATGTTCCGGGAGGGGTTCCAGAAAACCTTTCAATTTAAAAATAATAATAATAATATTTGTAATGAATTATTAGTGGGTTTTAAAATTGAAAAACAAAAAACAAAACAATTAATTAATAAAATTAATTAATTCACCTAAAACCTACACCACTTTCCCTAAGTAAAATTAAAAAAAAATTAATTAATTAAAAGAAATTTAATTAAATTAGACATTTTTATTGACACACCCACCTGTTAATAATTACTTTAATTAATAAAAAAAAAACTATCCTATCAAATTGAAGTTACCCGAAGACCCTGACATATCGATTTGTCCATGATTTTCATCGAAATCGTTAGAGCCGCTTTCGAGAAACCTATCCTATATAAATAAATAAATATTTGTGAAGTCCGGTGGCCGCGCGCGCTGAGCACTGCTTCTGCATCTACTTTTTGTTGTCGATGTTGAAGCTGGAGGCCCAAGTTCAGGCTTTGCTTTGACCAGCTAAAACTCGGCTCCCTCACTAACACTACTAACCCATGATAAAAATTATCATACTCAATAGAAACGGGCTAAATAGATTTTTAATCCAAAGCTAATCAAATAATAAATATCAAGAATTGCTTATTTAATAGTATAAGATTAAGTGCAAGTTTTGTTTAGGAAAGTAAAATTTTATTTTACTTAGAAGTAACCAATCAGAGGAAAAAAGGCAAACAATTAAACGCCGTGTTAAACCAATGCTTGGAATGCATATTAATTACGTATTAAATTCAAAAAAAATTGAATGACAGTGTTTTAATTTGATCAAGGTAAATTATAATGTCTGCGTTAATTTTAATGATTGTGAGTGATTCAATTGTATTTATTTTTTGTTATAGAGCCTGATGAAGCTACAATAAATTAGCGAAACGTTGCGATTGGTCGTATGATTTAACACGGTGTTTGTTTCCCTTTTTCCTCTGATTTGTTACATCCAATAGTGATTATGGAATTGATAAATAATAATTTTATTTTACTATTTATATTTTGTGATTTTTTTGAATATTGAGTAGGATGGTCCTTATTTTATGTATTTTCGAATTTTTACCCTGTCAAGGGCTCATATGGTTTGAAATAAATAAAAAAAATATCCCCCATGTTTCAAGTCTCTATCTCAATTATAACCTGTGCCCCCAGCGATGTAAGTTTCCCATTTAAATAACATGAGGTTTTTCGCATTAAAATATCAATTTTTTTATTCCGGCCAAAGTAATGGTTCAAAAAATTTGAAACTCTGTAGACTTTATTATTATAATAGTAGCTATCCATTAGAATTATCACAGATTTTTAGCTATTATAATTTTGGAGTTACAGCTAGATAATATACTGCTATATCTTATTAGTGTTACTAAGTTATAGACTCCAAAATTATAATAGCTAAAAATCTGTAAAAATTCAGAGGGATAGCTACTATTATAAGGATAAAGTCTAGAGAGTTTGAAATTTTTTGAACCATTACTTTGGCCGGAATAAAAATTGATATTTTAATGCCAAAAACCCAATGTATTTAGATGGGAAACTTACATCGCTGGGGGCACGGGTTATAATTGAGATAGGGGGTTGAAACTTGAGGGATATTTTTTTTATTTATTTCGAACCATATGAGCCCCTGCGAGCGTAAAAATTCGAAAATACCCAAAATAAGGACCACCTAATATTGAGTCAGATATAATACGATGATGAAGAAGACACCATTCATGATTTTTATATTAATAAATATTAACATTACATTTATAAAATTGGATTTTTTTAATCCCCCTAAATCTCGTTGAGTGCCTGAAATGTATATTAATTAGAATTAAATGCAAGAGAAGAATGTGATTATTGTATATTTCTTCGGCGCCTGAATACCATAGGCGAATAGAGTATAGAGAGATGTTGGTTTGGTTGACCCCAGCTGAGGGGGGACTGGCCAAATGCCTGGAGGGGGGCTTGTCTTGTGGTGCCAATTTTAGCCGACACACCTCTCTTGTTTCCCATTATTTACCAACAAGTATTTGTGGCTCAGAGCACAGTGCAGTGCCGAGGGACCCTTCTCTCTCTCTCTCTTGGACACTACCCATAGCAACGACCAAAAAGAGATCCGATACTTTCCAAACTGATAGTATTTATGCTAATGTATTTATAACACTTTTTTGTTTTGCATTCACTTCAAATAAATAATGACTTTCTACGAGTCGGAGCGTGGAATGTTAGGACGCTAAAGGGAATAGATAAACTAATGAATTTAAAGCGGGAAATGGATAGACACAAATTGGACATTATTGGGATTAGTGAAATGAGATACCCAGTAGAGGGAGATTTTTGGTTTGAAAACAGCCATAGAATCATTCATACGGGGGGGCAGAAGGGGCAGGCAGGAGTGGGCATTATTATGAATAAAAAAATAGGGGCAAAGGGTAAAGAATTATCTTCAGGTAAGCAAAAAGGATTGTTATGGATCACAGTGGATTCGAAACCGAAAGATACCTGTGATAATCCAGGTATACATGCCTCACTACATCATATAAGGATAACCAAGTTATAGAAGAAATGTACGAACAAATTGAAAACCTGATGAAGAACGCGTTAAAAGGGGATGAAAATTTAATAATTATGGGGGATTGGAATGCAAGAGTAGGAAAAGGCAAAGAAGGAAAAGTGGTGGGCGAACACGGTCTAGGAGATAGGAATGAAAGGGGCGAAAGATTAATTGAATTTTGCAGTAAGCACAGTTTAGTAGTAGCAAACACACTCTTCCAACACCATCCAAGAAGGATCTACACGTGGAAAATGCCAAAAGACAAGGGGAGATTTCAAATAGATTACATATTAGTCAAACAAAGATTCAGAAATCAAGTAAAGGACTGTAAAAGCTATCCTGGGGCTGATATTTTTAGTGATCACAATCTAATTGCGATGAAATGCCAACTAAAATTTAAAAACTAATAAAAAAGGGAGGGTCGCGAAAAAACTGGGATATATCTAAATTAAAAAATAAGGAAACCCAAAAACTTTTCGAAAACGTAATGAATAAGAAACTGGAAGAAAAAACACCCACAAATAACAAAGAAGAAGAAATCGAACAAGAATGGAATGCTATGAAATCAAGCCTGACTGAAACAGCCAACGAAGTCCTTAAATCAAAGAAAAACGAAATTAAAAAGCCATGGGTAACAGACGAAATACGGCAACTGATTGACGAACGAAGAAAATTTAAGAACAGAAAAGACGAAGAAGGGAAAGAAACATATAAAAAATTAAGATGGAAAGTTATAAGAGAATGTAGAAAAGCAAAAGAAAAAATGATTCAAGAAAATGTAAAGAAGTCAACGAAAATCTAGTATTGGGAAAAGTTGATGTAGCCTATAGGGCAATAAAAAGAAATTTCCAAGAAGACAAGCCAAAAAGCAAGAACATAAGAGATAAAGGAGGCCACATTATTCTAAACGAAAACGAACAGGCAAATAGATGGAAGGAACACCTAGAAGAACTCTATGGAGAAGAAAAACAATGAACCCAATAGAAGAAGAAGAATCTGTGGACGAAAACGAATTAGGAGACCCCATACTCAGGTCAGAATTCGAGACAGCTTT
Organism: Forficula auricularia; assembly: GCA_024734495.1. NCBI lineage: Eukaryota > Metazoa > Arthropoda > Insecta > Dermaptera > Forficulidae > Forficula > Forficula auricularia. Next base: position 366,128 of record JALMQS010000647.1, on the reverse strand, counting down.
GAAGGAACTAAAAAATAATAGAGCACCCGGAATAGACAATATACAAGCTGAAATCCTAAAGAACTCTGGAGAAAAGGCACGTGACAAACTTTTTGAACTAATTAGCAAAATCTATAAATTGGGAATCATCCCAAAAGATTTCGAAAAAAACAAAATAGTCACACTTCCCAAAAGACAGGCGCGGATAAATGTGAAAATTTCAGGACCATTAGCCTAACCTCACATGCCTCCAAAATCCTAACCAAAATAATCCAAAGAAGAATAGAACAAAGAGTTGAAGAAAATCTGGGGGAAGACCAGTTCGGCTTTAGAAGAAACAGAGGCACCCGAGAAGCAATTCTCTCTCTTAGACTAATAATAGAAAGGGCTTTTATCAGGGAAGAATCTGTCTACATCGGATTCATAGACCTAGAAAAAGCATTCGATAACGTCAATTGGGAAATTATGTTTAAAATATTAAAACAGGCGGGAATAAAATTCAGAGAGAGAAGACTAATCTACAATCTATATCAAAACCAGACGGCAATTATAAATATTGGTGATGAACAAAGAGAAGCCAAAATAAAAAAGGTGTAAGACAAGGATGTGTGCTGTCACCCATGATTTTCAACTTATACATAGAAGAAGCGATTAAAGAATTCAAAGACAAAATTGATACAGGTATAGAAATCCAAGGTCAAAAGATCGCTATGTTAAGATTTGCCGATGACATTGCCCTTCTAGGAAGCAATAAAAAAGAATTAGAGGACGCCTTGAATGGAATTAACCAAATCCTAATAGAAGAAATCAAAATGAAAATAAACAAGAATAAAACCAAGTTCCTAGTATGTACAAAAAAAGAACAAACGAGACAGGAATGCATCAAAATTAACCAAGAAAACCTAGAAGGAGTTAAGGAATTCCGCTACCTAGGAAGTAAAATAACATGGGATGGGAGGAGCGAAAACGAAATTAAATCAAGAATTGCCCAAGCAAAAATGGGGTTTAATTCAAAACAAAAACTACTATGCTCCTCCTCAATCAGCTTAGCAAACAGGAAGTTGCTATTGAAGACATATGTATGGAGCATAGCCATGTACGGGTGTGAAACCTGGACAATTAGAGAAGCGGAGAGAAAGAGATTAGAGGCTTTCGAAATGTGGTGCTACAGAAGAATGACGAATATCAAATGGATGGATAAAATTACAAATGAAGAAGTTCTTGGAAGAATCGGAGAAAGAAGAACCTTGTGGAAGAGTCTGAAGAAGAGAAGAGGTCAGATGATGGGGCACACACTGAGACATGGGGGACTGCTTAGGGATATCTTGGAGGGGGAGGTGGGAAAGAAAAGGGGAAGGGGAAGAACCAGATTAGAATATTTCAACCAAATAATTGGGGATATGGGATGCCAGACATTTAGAGAGGTTAAACAGCTGGCGGGGGACAGAGTCGAGTGGAGACGGATTGTTGCATCAAACCAGTCTTAGGACTGTATACTCAATGATGATGATTCACTTTGGACTATTTGTCAAAATTCCAAAAAATAAAAACTAGAACTTTTCTCTCGAAACATTCATTGGAAAGAGTTTTTTTTTAAATACTTTTTAATTAAATTCTAAGACACGTTGCACTCTATTTAGAATTTCAATTAGTACCTAAAATAAGAATCAAATTTCGGTATTTTAAATATTTTTCTATTTTTATGAATTTTAATTTCCGATCATCCGTTTGTCTATTTTCGTTCCTATCAACAATATGAACATTCAACAAATTGGCGTGTCTTGTGATTTTACCATGTACCCCTGCCCCCCATTCTGGGCCAGTGGTTAAGTCACATAGTGCAAAGACACAACAAAAAATTTTATGCGAAACGAATTTATCTCCATTAAAGCCATAAGAAATAACAGATAGAATATACAATTTAATTAAAAAGACTGATGATGAAGGTAATATAATCTCTAACAAATAAACTATATACCCAAGTGGTGAGCCGCGACCTAATAACGTGTACACCTACTTCCACTTTCATTTCCGAGTAGAAGACAATAGATGAAGGGGCATTATAAAATAATTCCACACAATTCCGAAGACGTGTACACCTAATTCCAATAGCGGTTCACCTCTCGGTTACAGTTAAAGTTAAAACTCTAGTCACTGTATACTTTGACTAGTGAATGTATACAACTCATGCATTTTTAGACAAAGTATCAATTGAATAATAAAATCCACACTATATATAGTTTATGTATACATTGACTAGATAATGTAAATATACATTCACAGCGAGGCATTAATTAAACTATAAATGTAGTTTAATATTTTTACATATCGTCGCCTCAGAGTGTAAACCTGCTAAATCCATTTTTTATCATAAATGACATATTAATACAGTTCGAAAGAAAAAGAGATGCAGCATCGTCCAAGTAAAACTGCTACTTAAAATGACAATCCTAAGTTGTAAAAAAAAATGTGAAAAATATTAATTTTCCATAACAATAAAATTAAATTTTGTTTGTTTTTTCTCTACCCTGTAAAATTTCCTTGTTGTGAGTTAGCAGGTTTACTCTCTAAGGCGACGATATGACAGCTAGATATACAAATATTTAGAAACAACACTTAAACCTCAAAATTTTAAAATTACTTATATGTTTAAAAAAAGAAAAAAATTACTACATTTAAATTAATTAACCTATCAAAAATCAGATTTAACTATACATAATTTATTGTAAAAATTATTTCTGTTTATATACGAATAAAGTAAAGAAAATTAGTTAATCGGATCTAGTGGAAGGGAGGCACGTTTTATCGCTCCTCAAGTGATTCGATGTTTTGATGGGTTTTTTTCCGTCTTTTTTTGTGATTTTTGTGCTGTCCTGTGAGTTGAGGAGCCGTTTTTTTGTGGATGTGTCTATTATTGTGTTAGCCAGTGTCTCTGGGCTCGTTTTGTGCTTTTTTTCTTTTGGAATTTTGTTCATTGATTTCTTACTTGTCAAGATAAGCTCTCTAATGAAGAATATTTATATAATTCTGTGAATTTATTTATTTATATATATGAGTGAAATTGAAGAATAGAACCTAGACAGACAAGATGAGTTTATGCCTGGCGTGTGAAAGGGTGGTGAAGGAAGGTGAATCTGTGAAATGTTCAACTGTTGATTGCAAGAATGTTTACCATTTTGAATGCGTTGGGATGACGAGGAGCGGCTTTTCTAAACTGAGTGCAAAATCCAAGTCTGCATGGAGGTGTCCGGATGCCTGTACACGTATTTTGAGGGATAATAACTCCAATACACCCGTTCGTTTGATTCACCAGCAGCAAAGCGTTTCTGGGGACGGTCCGTCCTCGTCGGCTTTGTTGGATAAAAATGTAAAGGACTATTTTGACAACAAATTTGCGAGCATGTTGGAGTGTTGCAGAAATGACTTCCAGGAACTCTTGTTGCCTCTAAGGAATGAGTTGAGGGCAGTGTCTGATAGAATTAACGCGTGGGAGGACAAGCTCATCGCCCTGGAGGAGAAAATTTCTGCACAGGATGAAATTTCATTGGTGTTACAAAGCGAGAATAGCGAACTTAAGGACCGAATGCATGATATGGTGAATAAATTGAATGACATCGACCAGGCCTCCAGGAGTTGTAATATAGAGCTTCAAAATATTCCTTTTAATAAAAACGAAAACCTTATTAAGATCGTGCAGAGTGTCGGTAAGCTCGTAAGTGTGGATATACCATCAAATTGCATCCGCGCCGTTCACCGTGTGGCTGCGGCCGCCGCGTCGCAGTCGGATCGACCCAAGAACGTGGTGCTGCAGCTGACTACACGCCGCCTGCGCGACGAGTTGCTGCACGCTGCGAGGGTGCGCCGGACTCTATCCACTGACCAAATAGGGATTCAAACTACACCGCCTCGCAGATTCTATGTGAACGAGCATCTCAATTTGGCGAACAAGATATTGTATAGTAAGGCAAGAAAAACCGTGGCGGATAAATCATATAAGTATGTGTGGGTTAAGAACTCGTCTATTTTCGTTCGAAAGACAGATACATCTAAAATTATTCGAATTAGAGAGGACAGTGATTTGCTTAAAATATTGTGAATTTTTGAGTTGTGTTTTTTGACGCTGAGTGCTGTTTTTTCTCTTTTTTTGTTTGTGTGATGAACGATGCCTTCAATGGATATCGTCGTGTGTGTGTTCATTGTATTTTGGAGTTGCCTTGTGATGTGGCTCATCCCTTTGTGCTTGTGCTAATTGTTTTTTGCTGTGTTGTGGGCCTTGTTGAACGTTGCATCTGTGTGGATGTGGATTGTGGTATTGAGTATTGTACTTCGAATGTGGATTGTGATGTGTTTCGGCTTTCATTGGGGTGCCCTTGCATTTTGTTGGCTTTGGGAGGTGAATTAGTTATGATAGCTGCGCGTTATGTTGAAATGATTGTTTCTGTAACTTGTTTCCTTTATGGTTGACACGGTGAAATTCTTAAATATTTATTATCAGAATTGTCGAAGTATAAGAAATAGGCTTCTTGACCTGCGTTTGGGTCTGCTAAATTCGAATTATGACGTGATTGTGTTGACGGAGACTTGGCTCAGGGCTGGCATATGTGATAGTGAGATAGCTGATGACAGATATTATGTTTATAGAAGAGATCGATGTTCATCTACATCTACCAAAAAGGACGGCGGTGGGGTTTTAATTGCGATTAAGAAGAATATTTGCTCTTACAGGAAATGCGATTGGGAGAGCCCGTGTGTAGAGGAGATCATATTGTTACTACCTTCAGTAGGACATGGTGTCATACTAGTTGCAAGTTACATTCCCCCTCTCTCCGGTCCAGCTACTTATGATGTTCATTTTAATAAGTTATATGACATCGCTCCGGATTATGTGAATCACAATTTCATTCTGATGGGTGACTACAATCAGCCCGGCATTCGTTGGTGGCCTGATGGTGATCAAAACTTGGATTGTGGCTCTATTAACGCGCCATACTTTATGACAAACATAATGTCGTTTTTAAATCTTAAGCAATGCAACTCAATCAAGAATGTTAATGATCGTCTGCTGGATTTGGTGTTTACTGATTCGAACTGCGATGTCGCACTGTGCACCTCATCACTCATCAACATTGACCCTCAACATCCACCACTTGTTTGTGAGTTTCATATTCCGCGGAACCGGAGTACGATCGGTAGTGATAAGGTAATTAAATATAACTTTAGGAAGGCTGACTATTCACAGATAAATGCAGAACTTTCGAGTATTGACTGGTGTCAGAGCTTAGATAGTCTTGGCGCACAGCAGGCGGTGGACTTCTTATATACAAACTTGTACCGTATATTGGACACCTATGTGCCTCCACTAAAGCTTGGGTTACGTAGATATCCCAGTTGGTTTTCTCAGGACTTAAAGATGCAATTGAATAAGAAATATAAATTTTGGAAACGCTGGAAAATATACGGCAGTAGATCTGACTATGACAGATTTTCATGGGCTCGTGCTAAGGTAAAGAAATTGATAATCAGTTGTTATGATGAATATATTTTGCATGTCGAACAATCGACTACCCACAACATCAAATCTTTCTGGAAGTTCACTCACAGTTTAAAAAACAGCAAAACCGGATATCCCTCTTCCATGAAACTGCGTGTTGATTCATCTAGCGATCCTGCTGAAATTTGTAAAATGTTTTCTAACTATTTTGTGTCGGTTTTTGAGCCCACGTCGGATCGAGCATATGGTGTTGATGATGATAACTTGATGGATTGCGTGGATCCTGCTGGTGTGTGTGTTTCAAGTATGGTCTTGTCCTGTAGTGACGTTAGGAGAGCATTGAGGTCAGTTGACGTTAACAAGGGAGCGGGTCCTGATAGAATTACTCCCTTCTTTCTAAGAAACGTCTCTGACGTGTTGTGTATGCCTCTCACTATTATTTATAATAAAAGTCTGTCTGAAGGCTTTGTGCCACTTGTCTGGAAAACGGCCAATATTACTCCGGTTTACAAATCTGGTGCTAGAAATGATGTCGAGAATTATAGACCCATTTCCATTTTGTCTTGCATCGTGAAAATTTTTGAGAGGTTAATTCATGATAAATTGTATCCACTTTTAAAAATTAGTATTCCTCTCAGTCAACATGGTTTCGTGGAGTCGAGATCTACTGTTTCTAATTTGTTGGTGTACTCTAACTTTATCTTTCAGACTTTAGATCATGGCGCCTCGGTTGATAGTATTTATACTGACTTCCGAAAAGCCTTCGACAAGGTGGACCACCTGATTCTGCTGAGGAAATTATTCTTCAATGGCGTTAGGGGTGATCTTTTACGGTGGTTTGCCTCTTATTTGAGATGTAGACACCAATCAGTTGTACTTAACGGCTATTCCTCCTCGTCTTGTGTTATTACTTCCGGTGTACCTCAGGGCTCTATTTTAGGGCCTTTTTTGTTCATCCTATACATATATGACATACATAAATGTTTTCTTAATAGCAATATACTATTGTACGCGGACGATTTGAAAATATATAAAAAAATCAATACTCGTAATGACTGCTTATTGCTGCAGGATGACATTAACCGTTTTACATTATATTGTTCTCTGAATAGATTATCACTTGCCACTGATAAATGCAGGGTTATGACATTTTCAAGAAAAAGATTTCAAATAAGTCACAATTACACTCTTTCTGGTCAGGTCCTTAACAGAGTGACTAGTATCCGGGACCTCGGGGTGATGTTTGACTCTAAATTGTTGTTTGACCAACATATCCGGATGATTACTGATAGGGCCTATCAAATGCTGGGTTTTATATGTCGAACTTCTGGGAAATTTAGATTGCAATCTACATATTTGACACTCTATCGGGCTCTGGTCAGGTCTCAGCTAGAGTACGGTTCTGCTGTTTGGAATCCATATTATGAGGTATACAAAGGAAATATGGAGTCTGTGCAGAGAAAATTTTCCAAAATGGTGTTCCACCGACTGAAACTAAGTCAATGCTCATATGAAATGCGACTGTCGCATCTTAAACTTCCAACATTGGAAGTTAGAAGGTTGCTTCTTGGTGCGATGACACTAAGAAATATTTGTCTGTCTGAGGTGGATTGCCCTGATCTTCTGGCACAGATAGATTTCCGGGTCCCGCGTCCGGCGTCCAGGTTGTCTCACGTATTTGCCCAGTCTAAGTGTCATACAAACGCGGGTCGGAGAGCTCCGTTGGTCAGATTGTGCAGCGACTTTAATCATAATTTTTGTGGCTGTGATTTTTATAATACAAGCGTGCGGGCTTTCAAGAACGAAATTAGATTGATTTTTACATGATTCACATTTGAGTGTTTTGATTTGCTTCGGCTGATCATTGTTACGTAAGGTTTACTCTCCTGGTCTGTTGTGTGGCGGATGTAACTCGCCTGATCTGGTTTGATTCATTCAGCTTTGACATTTTGACTACTTTGATTTTACTTGTATATTTGTTTAATTTATTTGAATGTTGGACTGCGTTGATTTTATTTATTTGTTTAATTTATTTTTGTTTTGGCATTCATGACTTTTCATTTTGGGTGGGTTAATTTATTATTTTATTCAGTTTTTTTTTTATTTTAAATTTCTGACTATACTGATGTAATTTGGTTGTTTTGGGTTTGTTTTGGTTTTTAATTTTTAATTATTTATTTATGACTGTTCAATTTTAAACTTAACTGACTTAATTTATTTAATTTATTTGATTTTTAGCTTTTTGACTCATATGATTTAATTTATTTACTTTTTGATTTTAATTTTGGTGACTATGGAGGTAGACTTTGATTTATTTGACTTTTTGGCTGTTTGAGTCATTTTGGGTTGGGTGAGAGTGGGCCACTGGGGGGCCGGGTGAGCCGGCGAGCCTTTTGGTTTGTTTGAGAGAGGCTCTGTTCTAGGTTAAGTTATTATTGTTGTTTCGTCTTTTGTAAATTTGATTTAAATGTAATTGTCCATTTCCATGTGATTCCTTCTATTAAGCTTGAAAATGGATAAGAATCACTCAACATGCTAAAATTTGTATTTCGGGCTCTGTCCCTAGATTCCAACTTTGTTTTATGCTGTATCTCTCAGTGAGAAAATGTGTAATAAGTCATAGTTTTTTTATTTTTTCTGATCTATATTATGTTTGTTTTGTATTATTTTTTTTTGTGAACTATGACTGTTGTTTTCTCCAAATAAATAAATAAAAATAAATAAATAAAATAAAAAATTTTGAAAAATGTATGGTAAGAAACTTTTTAAAATTCAAAATATAAAATACTAGGTAGGTTTCACAAAAATTGTTTAGCACGACTCGTGACGACTTGAGTCGTGCTAAACTAGTAATCTTGTCTTTTATTTTTGTGAATCCTACCTAGTATTTTATATTTTGAATTTTCAAAAGTCTCTTACCATAAATTTTTCAAAATTTTCTTTACTTTATTTTAAAATGTTTCAATAAGAACCCACACCATTCTTCATTTACAAAAAAATATATAGGTATACGTGTTTTTAAGTCTGTTTACAATATTATAAAGACTATATCTCAGGCTACTTAGAAATGTCCCTATATTTTCCAAATAACAAATAATACGACTATAAACATTATTTATTGCAGAGAATGAAGGTTTACAAAAAAATTATTGAAACTCCAAATGCCACCCCAGCCTATCTTGTTCAACTAAGTAGACAAATAATTGTTTCAAATTATTTTTACTTTAATTTATAACCATTTATAACCAGATTATTGAAAATACAATGCGAAATATAATGAATCTGGGTATACATCAGTTGCATACGAAAGGCTCAAAAAATAAATTTTATTTAATTGAACTGATTTGGACAAGGAACCGAATTCACTGAATTTTTTTAATGATAAAGTTCAATTAATTCTTAGAATGACAATTTTGCCCCCCGTGCTATATGTCAGATGTGGTTCACCTCGGAGTCAAGCCAAGTGCCCGGATTATTGCACTCTTGGCATTCGGGTTCGATTCACGAAGGGGTGAAACAACCCTTCTGACATATTAAAAAATAATCCATAACATTTCGGACCAAGTAGTAAACCATCCTCTTGAATTTCTATAGTAATATTATCATCTAATCTTATAATTTTCATATCTAAAAAACTCAATGAAAGGTTCTGTGATATAAGTATATAATAAAAAAATACAAATCTTTTATAATACAGTCTTGAACAGGTTTATTTTTAAACCAAACGTTTCGGGAGAATTTCTCTCTTTTTCAATGGTAAAAATTTTCAAAAAGAAAAAAAAGTTGCTTCCTCTAAGATTCAGGCCTCTAGGAAAATTCATCAACCACAATTCATCGACGATAATTTATCGAAAATGTCGATGAGCTGATCGTCGACCAATAGGGCGTCGGTCTATTGCCTAGTCGATGAATTATTTTTGATGAATTATCGTCGATGAATTGTGGTCGATGAATTTTCCGGATCCCAAGATTCAGAAAGCAACAAGGAATCTTAGAGGAAGCAACTTTTTTCCTTTTTTGAAAATTATTACCATTGAAAAAGGGAGAAATTCTCCTGAAACGTTTGGTTTAAAAATAAACTTTTTCAAGATTGTTTTATAAAAGATTTGTATTTTTAATACAATCATTAAATAATTTGTTCTTGAGGCGCATCCTAAAATTTCAAAACATTACAGAATTTTCACTCGTAAAAAAATCTAATGTTAAATTTGAAAAATAACGAAAAATTATATTCTCTTCGATGAAATTTGCAAAAAGAAGCCAATAATAAAATAAAAATTAAAAAAATAAGGGTTCTTTTTTGGACAACATCCCCTTTATGTAGAAACCTACCTAGTATTATATATTTTAAATTTTAAAAAGTTTCTTAAAAAAAATTCAAAAATTTTCTTTACTTTATTTAAAATGTTTCACCAAGAACTTACACCATTCTCCCTTAAGAAAACACCCCCCCTGGTTTGAAAATCACACCCATCCACTGATATTTACACTATTCAGAGGACTGCCTCGGTGATTTCTCCTTATGAATCATCAACTTTGATTCTCTCGACAAACTTTCAATTAAATCTATATTTGTATTGTATGTCAGAAGGGCTCGCCGTCTCAGTATTTGAACCCGAGTGAACCCTTCTGGCATAATATAACTCAAACATAGATATCTACCAAGGTCTAAGATTTGAATTGACATTCTTTCTTTTCTTAGTTTTCAAATCTTAGAATCTTGTTTTGAAATTTGTATATTTTTTGAAATATTCGACCCTTAGTTCTATACACTAAAAAAAACGATATATTTATAGTTAAGAAATTATATTTGATATGAATAAATGGTGAAGTTAATTATGGAGAAATCCATCTTTGTTTAATATGAATAAATGATATACGTATTTTAACTATTGTCATATTTTTGGAGCAACTCTAGATATATTAATAGTTAAGATGGCGCTATTCGAACCAAGCACCAATAACTAAATTATGAAAATATTGTTATTTGAGTAAAATAGTGGAATAGTTAAATTTAATAGTTGGGTATTTAAATGGAATAATACAAGAAATTATATAAACTTCAATATTATGTATATGTATTTCTGACTAGAAGATGAGTATATTCATTTGATGTAGAATCTACTATATTCAATCAAATGAATTATATAATAATTTATTTTAATTGAATGTAATGGAAGGCAGCCCAGAGGTAGTGAGGAAAGAAAAATTAACACATATAAAACAAGGTGTAATTTATTGGAATCCTTCCTCCTTTCCTTTCAAACCGACGTTTCGGAGGATTCTTCCCTCCTTCTTCAGGGCTTCAAAGGGTCAATGAATGAAACAAATAAAATGTTTCCTTCTTCTCTCCACAGTAGTGTTCAAAAACTCTCTTCATTTTTAACAAAGGCATAGAAAAACATTTTTTTCCCCCTTCTTTTCTTAATTAAAACCCTGAAGAAGGAGGGAAAAATCCTCCGAAACGTCGGTTTGAAAGGAAAGGAGGAAGGATTCCAATAAATTACACCTTATTTTATATGTGTTAATTTTTTCTTTCCTCACTACCTCTGGGCTGCCTTCCATTACATTCAATTAAAATTTCTACCAGTCCGTCTCTCTCCAGAGAAAATTTCGTTGCAAGAAAATTTATTTTAATTATTCATTTAGTTGAATTGATTAGATAAAAATTTGAATTTTCATATTTGATTTAAGGTACATGGTAATCTAATTTTAATATATATTAATATTTTATATACACTTATAGTGGGTTTTAAAATTAAAAAAAAAAACACACAATTAATAATGTAAACAAAATTTTTGTTAATTTTTTTTAAATATCTTAATTATTAAGATATCACTATTTGCAAAAAATCTAAGTCGTTTTATAATAACAAGACATTCGTTTAGATATAATAAGAGGTTTGACTAGAAGTAAACAAGACATTCATTTAATATTAAGAGATTTCTAATAGAATAAAATAGATCACTCAATTATATAATATATTTGGATTAAAAACCTAACAATTTGGTCATATTTGGAATGATTTCGATAAATCTTGATTATTAATAAAATATCTTTGGAATAAATAAGAGCTCATTAAAAATGCTCAACTCCAAGGGCGGATCCAGGGGGGGGGGCGACTCCCCCCCGCATAGAGGCCCGTGCCTGTCGGGAGTGCAACACGTGCGTCGCACGCAGAAGCCAAAAAACGGCGGCCAAATCGACAGGGAATTTATAACAATTTTTTATTTTTAGTTCTATGTGTGTGTGTGGGGCCGTCTCTGGACCCCCCCCCCCCCTGGCAATTCGATCGCGACACACTTTCGAGGTAAAAAGTAGATCTTATATACATCGGGCACCTTATATACATTCTCTCCCCCCCCCCCCATAAAAATTCCTAGATCCGCCCTTGCTCAACTCTATCAATATATTTATTATAAATAAATTGTTTTTTCAATGTAGATAAACTGTGAAACATTTTCTATATTACGGTAGATCACTCGTATCCATAATAAGCATTAATTAACAGGAATAGCAGGGAATTGGATAAAAATAAAAAACAGAGTTTTTATTAAATGGGCCAGACGTTTCGTCGATTAATTTCGACTTCCTCAGTGGCTCATTCTATCACTCTTTGTCAAAAGACAATTCCACTACGCGACGAAACATCCTTTAATCCTTTTTACTTAAACTATAATACATTGTTGGATCATGCCCCAATTGCTCAAAGAATCTTGAACTTTTACACACTTGAACAATCAAAATTTATCACAAAAAAAAATATAATATGTTTCTACTCTTTAAACAGAGACAAAGAAAGAAACAAAGTAAGTGTTTAAAGAGTAGAAACATATTATATTTTTTTTTGTGATAAATTTTTGATTGTTCAATGATAAAAGTTCAAGTTCTTGAGCAATTGTGCACAATATATTATAGTTTAAATAAAAGGATTAAAGGATGTTTCGTCGCGTAGTGGGTGTCTTTGACAAAGATGATGTAAGCCTGAAATGAATGATCGACGAACATCTGTATTTAATAGAAACTCTGTTTTATTTTAATCCAATTCTCTGCTATTCCTGTTAATTTTCTATATTATTTTTTTTTTTTTAAATTTATGTTTCTGTTGGTATATTGTTTTTCTAGGCCATTCCATCATCCCCCCTGAGTGCGAATTTTTCCACTTGCGTGTGTGCGTGTGTGTGTGTATGTGTGTCTATCTATCCCATGTGAACATTTATATTTAGCGTGTATGTCGTGTCGCGTGTCAGGTTGCTTCTTGCTTTTGCTGCCAACCAGCAATCCCAACAAAACTCTAACTCTTTTCTTTTTGGTTTGTCCACAGAATGTGCTGATCAAACGCAACGAGATTACAGACGAGATGACCGCCGTTGTCGGCGATTTTGGCCTAGCAGCGAAAATACCTGATCCTCTGTAAGAATTCACAAATAATCTTCCTATTCATTCACATCAATCAAATTGAATGCGGATTTATTTATTTTTTATTTCTCTCTCTCACTCTTTCAAATCAATTCAATAAATGAAACGGGATTTGATTTTAAAGGAAAAGAAAAACTCATATATATGTATTTAGTTTGGCATTTTGTTGGCATAAAGGAATTAGATTTCGAATTCATTGATCTTTAAATTGAATTTTAATTTCAATTTATTTGATCATTTCATCCATTTCCATCTCTCAAAACTCGAAGTCGTTTTTACTGGTAAATATAACCAGGAGCGAAAAATATCGAGAGACACTTTATTTAATTAAAATAAAATAAAAAATATAAATACATAGGCGCCGGAGTTTTAATTAATTTTTTTTTGGGAAGGGGGGGTTCAGAGAAAAAAAAGAGAAAATGTTTCAAATTTTCATTAAAATATAGCAACAGAGTAGAACTCAAAAACTTCAGTTGTGTATAAGATGTACACAATTAAATTCACTGGTAATTTAACCATGGCAGATTTTAACCCTAGAACACACAAGCTTTTTCACAAACACAAAGTCACGAGCCGGGCCCGTCAGGGTCACTATGTTTAATTGGCCTATAGACCGGATTTTTATGCTGTAAAAACTGACAAAATTTGCCAAAAAATATTTAGTTAAAATGCTGAAATATGCAAGTAATTTGCAGTATAATACGTTAAAATATGAAAAGATGGCAAAATAAATTTTTTTATTCAGTAAAAAATTAAAATTGAAGACAAAAAGACTATATATTTGAAGAAGTGCTATGAAAGGAATAAATAAATAAATAAATCTTTATTTCTCAACCTGCTTAGAGGCACAAGTCCTCGGTGCTCCAAACATCAACACAATCTAACTACAAACTGATAAAGTAAGCTTTAGACACCAAGTGTCAAATATCTCGAAGAGACTACTGCGAACGATTGCTACAGACAAACTGAGGGACGCGCAAGCTTCTCTAGCGAACAGAGGGTGGGGGTAGCATCACCAGACACAATCATGTTCAAACTTGTCGCAGCACGCTTGCTGCTTATCAGTAGTCAGGTTATTTAATAGCCACGTTTGTTTGTTGTTAGACAACTAAATTGGAAGATCAGTTAGGTGTATGACTACTCTGTAAAACACGGCGTGGTCGTGCATCACACGACTTTGCACATATGATGGACTCGATTCTTACTCCGAAAATTTACTTTTAAAATATCTGTATTTGGCTCGAAATATGCAATACTTGTAAGAATCCTTTAATTATGCAATTTTATGCAACATTCTTCAAATATATAATTTTATGCAATATTAGTCAATCATGCATTATAAAATTTAACCTATAATATCCTAATGTTTCGGATAGATACAGTCGACTCTCGATAATTCGAAATCCAAGTGACTACAAGAAAAATTCGAATTATCGAGACTTTGAATTATCAATACCTTTGAATTATCAAGAGGAAAGAAAATAAAATTCGAATGATTAAGAGTTTTTATTATATTTTTGAAAATATGTATGAGCTTACTCGATTTTATATAGGTATAGCCTCAAGTAAAAAAGTAAAAATAATGAAAACGACAAAAAAGTATTACTTAGGTATTAACATTGCAATAGATAATAATATACCTAATTAAAAAAATTAAGAAAAGTTTTTTGCTAGGAAAAATTTGAATTACAAAGAGGGGAAGTGGCTTAGTTCGAATTATAGAACGTTCTCTCACCCTCTTGTTACGGAAAGGATTTCGAGTTATCGAGCGTATCAAAATACACAGCATTTATTCGATTTACCGAATTAACACCCGAAGAGTTCGAATTATCAAAAAATTCGAATTATCGAGAGTCGACTGTCGGTCGTATGTGGCGGCAAACAAAATATTCAATTGCATAGGAATCCGGTCTCTGCTTATAACACATTTTTCAATAATTATATTCATTTTATTTTATAAATTTATATCAAGTTTTATAAAAATAAATCAATACTTTTTTACTGTTTTAATATACAGAGAAACGCCGGGCCTGAGAGTCCCTTATGACATTGCGTTTGTATAATCTTTCCAAGTAAAAATTAGGTATATAATTTTTTTTTAGAAAAACCCTTTAAAAATACTTTTATTATGTATTAAGGTAGTTGTTTCGCGACAATACTAGCAAAAAGTTAATTCTAGAGTATATAGAACAGACAATAAGGATTCATAATTTATAAACTCAAAACTTTTTGCTGTTTATGTACCGATTCTAGCCAATCCCGTGCTCGTTTGACAAATTTGGCATCATTGTAAGAGATTGAATATTTTTATATTAAAATGACAGATAAAATACATTTTAAATTTCTATAAAAATCGTTTTGTTATTTTTTAACAAATGTAATCAACGCCTACGTTACTCCTTATGAAAACTATAATTTTGAAAAATCTAGCGCCGTGGCCGTTTTATACATTGCGTTAAATAAATGCGCTGTTGCCAAATTGTTTTTAGTGTAAATTTTTTTATACAATTTTCATTATTTATTCATTATTATCTCAGAAACTGTGTTGTAACTATGAATCAAAATTGTCTTAAAATATGTATTGGTAATTGTTTAATCTTGGTTTAGTTTTTTATAAAAATGGTAAAAGGGTTTCTTAATTATAATTAAATATATATGCAAATTTTCGGATATCCCTTATAGTACAATGTTAAAGAGCCTGAAAAACTCGATTTTTGAAATTTAATATCTAAATTTCGTTTTGCCACCAATCGATGCAGAAGTATTTAAATAATAATCTCTCTAAATTTCAAAAAAAATCCTAAGAAAATGCATTTTGGACAACTACCTTAATGAAGGAATATTAAAAATTTGGAATTTATGGGACCCCTTTTCTGAAAGTGATTGAAAAGAAAAGGTGTGACCGAGTCTGACAGGCCCGGCTTATGCGTTCTCGGGTTAAACAATAAAACCGGCTGCTGAGTCGGCTCTAAAAAGTGAATTAAAAGTAAGTTTTTCGCCCACCCAAGAACTAACCAGGCTCGTTTCTGTTTCCAATGATAACCACCGGGCGTATTCAATATGCTCTGGCCGTTGGCTATATTTCCATAAATTAAATAAAATGAACTCGCGACACTCGCTCGGCGCCTCTCTGCTGGTTATATTTATTTTTAAACGACTTAGCAGTGATGGAAATGAAGGAAATGGTCAATAAATTTAAATTAAAATTCAATTTAAAGATCAATGAATTCGAAATATAATTCCTCTACATCTCCAAAATGACAATGTAGGTATCTATATATATACAAAGAGACATCTATACACTCTCCCTTTTCTACTACTCTTCCTAGGATACCTTAGACTAATTTATTACAAAAATTTTCTAATATTAATAACCTTACAAAAGAAATTCAATATAGGTATGTGTGTGGGCACCACGTGACTTTCATATTATTTTCTCTCTTATTTGAAATCATCTTACCAATTTTCTTCTTTCAAATTATTTCAATTTGGATTTCCTCCAATAGCCCAGGCAAATTAGACTTCTCCCAGCCAATAAATATGCACATTGTGAAAATAATTTTAATCGACGTTAGGCATCCCAATTAAGAGTTATATCCCACGTTAAAGCCCCCTTTAAGAGAAACACGCGGTGTTCCAACGCTCAGAACCCCTTCACTGTCAAATTTGATAAAAATCGAACAAGCGCTTTCGCCAATTCCTATGACCTCCAGAGACTAGAACTCGCTCCCAGCCACCGTCTTCCCCGCGACTTATAGCCTTCAGCTGTTTAAGAGCCGTATCCACAGATACCTTCGACCCCTACCCAGCCCATAAAAACTCTTCTTCTTCTTCTTTTCACGATGGAGGGGCCAACCCAGGCCTTTAGGGGATGCACCTTTTTGGTGTAACTCCTTTTCTCATCATTATCATTAAAAAAAAGTTATATGACTATGCTAAATTTGAAGGCCTTTAAACCACGAAAATTTTGGATTTTTTCAGATTTTGGCTTATAACTCGAAAACGATTCATCCTACAGAAAATTTCACTCTTACCAAAATGAAAGATCATAAATTTTTTTCGTCGAATGCAGTTTTTCTTTCATAAAATGAAAACCACTCATCCTAGAAACTTGATTCTTGTCTCATTTTCTAGGAAATTTTGTTGGCTTGAAATTTTACGCTCTTTCATTTTGCTAAGAGTAAAATTTTCTGTAGGACGAATCGTTATCCAGTTATAACCCAAAAAGTTCAAAATTTTCGTGGTTTTTAGGCCCTCAAAAATTTAGCACCAGCCAGGAACCGTTTCAAACTCATATATCTCTTATTTGGGATGCCTAACGCCAATTAAAATTATTTCCAGCTTGTGCATATTTATTGGCCAGGGCGGCCTTTTTTCGGTCTAATTTGCCTGGACAAAGACAAAAGCAAAGACAAAAGACGCCTAGAGTAAATACCATAGGTATACAACCTTAAGGCCCGGTTGTATGTCGCAAAGTAAATGCTTTTTTACCACTAACCAAGGTAGATGTAAATGGAGCCACTGGGATGGCCAATCAGATGACAGTCACTGAATGTGCCTGTCATCTGATTGGCCATCCCAGTGGCTCCATTTACCATCTACCTTGGTTAGTGGTAAAAAGCATTATTTGCGACATACAACCGGAGCCTAAGTGGGACATAAATTTAACCTAATTTATCGCACGGATAATTTACCACTGCTCGAAGCCCTTAAAAAAATATCTGTATCTAACTTTCTGCGATTTGGCTTGTGATCCCGGCTTCTTTCCTTCTACTCTGTTCTTTTCACGATGGAGGGGCCAGCCCATACAGGCCATTAGGGGATGCACCTTCTCGTGTATCTCCTTCTCAAATCAATATCATAAAAAAAAATATAGATACAATGTTTTAATAAATAAATAAATGAAAAGTTTCATAAAAAAAATAAATGAAAAGTTTCGTATTTCTAAAATAAAATAAAAACGGCTGAATGAACTGCTCTCGAATTGGTTTGCTTATTTTATCTATCTCTCTAGTGAGGGCAACGCTCTTCTTCTCTTGTACATTCTCACATGTTTGAAATTGATTCGGATGACTGAAATTGAGGTCATAATCACACACATACATACGTACAATCTTGATAAAAAAATTCGATTTTACTTTTATTTTCTAATTTTATAATCCGAAAATTGCTTTTCTTTTTCATTTTGAAGATCAGGATATCGGCTGTGTACCGTTGGATCGCCGTATTGGATGTCCCCCGAGTGTCTGAAAGGCCACTGGTATGACCATCGGTCCGATGTCTTCTCCTACGGGATTGTCCTCTGCGAGCTGATTGCGCTCGTTTCAGCCGATCCAGATACTCTTCCGAGGACGGATAATTTTGGACTGGATTACCTCGCATTTTCAGAAATGTGTCCTCGAGACTGCCCTGCACAACTTCTTCGACTGGCCTTCAATGCTTGCACGGTAATAAATAAATAAACTAAAAAAAAATGAATAAATAAATAAACTTACTTAAAAATATACAAATTTAGGTCAGAAGAAGAAGAATAATGGGACAAGTAATTGCTCTTGAAATATTTCATAGTTAAATTTAGAATAAAAGAAACAAGTTGGGGTAACTACTTCCTAAAAACATTTCTATCTATTTTTTATGATTTTCGTTAGCACAAGTTAAATAATTTTATTAAATAATTCTGACTGTTAATTCTACATATCGAGAAATAATTTTTATTATTTTTGAAAAAGGAAAAATAAAATTGATCACCCGGCAGGATTCGAACCTCTGTGATCCCACCTGTATAGCCTCAAGAGTTGCATTTATCAACACAATCTCGATTATAGGATTAACAGTCTGAATTATTTAATACAATTGTTTGACTTCCGCTGATTATTTACTTAAAAATTAAAATACTAACCATATCAAGATAAGAATTTATATTTAAAGTCTCTAATCTAAGATTTTAATAGAATAATTTTATATTGCATATCAGAGGGCCTCGTCCCTCAGAAGTCGAACCCGAGTACTAACACTCTTGCCGAGCACGTTAGTTCTGATTTGCAATATACAATGATTCTATTAAAATCTTAGATTTGGACCTTAAATATAAATTCTTATCTTAATATGTTTGGTTGCACCGTGAGTTGTATTTTTGAAAAAATTCCATCTTATTTTCAAAAAAAAAAATTACTCAAACCTTCGGGGTTAATTATTTTTTTTATAATAGTAACATTTGAAAAATAGTAGTACCTAGATTTTTATCATTTTCGTTTTTATTTATTATTTCTGTACAAATGTTAAAACAAAATATATGTAGATGTACAATGAATTCTACTTGTTTCATTTTATTCCACACTCAAAAACAGCGAAATAATTAATATAAATGAGAATGAAAAACAAATGTTTCTTACTCTTAGACTTAGAATTATATCAAGGGCCGAAATTTTTGGCGGCCCAAAAAATATAATTATCACTTTAAATCATGACCAAAATCGGAAGAGGGGGAGGGGTTCAAAAATACTATATATATTTGTCTAGATTAATTTGTAACAACGCTTAGAGAAATTTCTCTAAAAAAATTACCGTCTTGCCTAGAATCGAACCGACGAACTCTTGAACTAAGGGCATTAGCAATTCAATTCAATTCAATTTAAAATCTTTATTTACAATTATATACATTTTTTATAAATACATTATAATTCAAATAGTACATACAATTATCTTACAATGTAGTTTATTAATTAATTTTTATTTATATACTTTGTTGTTCCTGCCTTAAAGGCTTACCATTACAATTTTAGTGTACATGCTGTCAGCTTTTGATATTTAATATAATTTTACAGTAAGTATATTTACATTTTTATACTTACATCTATATATATATTTGTTTATTTCATAGTTATTAGCTCTAGCCATTACACCATTGAAACATTAATAATTATATCTTGATTTCTGTTACTATTACTATATATTTTTGATTTAGACTGTGTCGAGATAATATTGTATTCATTTGAACTCGAATGAAAATGAAAAAACACCAATAGATTTTAAATTAAGAAACATTAAATATATATTAATTAACGAGGCAAATTTGAAATATAATTGTATTTTGAAATGAAAGACTCCAATTCATTTTAAATTAAGAAACATTAAATATATTGATAATTATTCCTCCCCCCCCCCCCCGCCACTCAAAAATTAAAGAGGCGAAACTTTTAAGAGACGATGTATTTTCGGTAGTTTACGGGCATACTTTTGGAATGTGGTTTTTTTAAGAGGAATAAAATTTTTGGACCGATACGCTGCCCGCCAGGGAACCAGCCCGGAGGGCCGAGCTTCGAGGGCGTGCCGAAAGCTGCACAAAAGCTCGTATAATATATTTACAGTGAATACAAAGATTTAAGTATCTTTTTGAGTGTTTTTTTTTTTTTTTTTTTTTAAGATGGAAATTATTTCAAAAATCAACCTAGACCTATAATATTAATAAATGAATTTAACTTTTAAGGACCAATCATAGATTTTAGAGAAAATATTTTACATTGGATATCAGAGAGTTCGCCCCCTTAGGAATCGAACCCAAGCGCTAACTAAGCTTGCCGGGCCGTTAGCCAAACCTTTAAGACAAACATCTCTCTGACATGCAACATATGTATATAAGAATTATAGCTAAAGATTTTTCACTCCCTTCAACTCAAAGGGAAAAGCAAAAAATCAAGGGCCCCTCACTGAAAACTTTTTTCAGTTTAGCCTGATTTTTTGCTTTTTTCCTTTGAGTTGAAGGGAGAAAAAATCTTTAGCTATAATTCTTAGTACCTGGAGCCACCGAGCGATGCACGGTAACCCCTAACCCCCCCCCCTCCCGAAAGCACACACCTCGCCCCCACCAATGCACCCCCGCCCCACCCCAACCGCGCCTTCCACCCCCGGATCCCCCACAACTGCACCCCACCTCCTGCACCTCCCACATCCACCCCACCCCGCACCCAGCTTTTGCATTTCAAGCTTTCTAATGGTCCACATATATATTATGTGTATATTTGTTTACTCGTACACCAATTTGCCCACATTCGTTCATATTGATAAACATTATAAAAAAATAAATAGAAAAAAATAATAAAAAAAATAATCGTATAGGATCTGAAATAAAAACATAAAATTAAATAAGATTTGTTTCCAAGTTATATAAAAAAGCCACTTCAACCACTTTATTTGTAAACACACCTGTAATGTTATGATTTAGACACCTGTTAATTAAAAACAAACAAAAAATTCCTAATTTAATATAATATATTAATATTTGCTATAACCTATTAGTGTGTTTTAAAATTAAAAAATCCAATTAAAAATAAAAGATAATTGAAAAAAATGTAAACAAACTTTTTTATTGAGATTTTCATCTATCAATAATTACTTTAATTAAGAAAAGATCAATTAAGATCAAATTTGTCGAGGTCCAGACCTAGCCAGATCGCTTTCTCATCCTCAAAACTTGTTAATAGAATTTGTTTCATCAAAATCGGTAAAGCCGTTTTCAAAATAGAACAATGATACAAATATATATATATACAAACAATTTTTGCTCGTTTAATAAGTATGTTGCATGTCAGAGAGATGTTTGTCTTAAAGGTTTGGCTAACGGCCCGGCAAGCTTAGTTAGCACTTGGGTTCGATTCCTAAGGGGACGAGCCTCTCTGATATGCAATGTGTAAAATATTTTCTCTAAAATCTATGATTGGTCCTTAAAGTTAAATTCATTTATTAATAATATATTTATTTATTATAGGAATCACTTACTAGATGAAATTGATAGTGACCCAAGGGGGGGGATTAAAAATTAAATTTTTGAAACAAGAATCCATTAAAACTGATATTACTATGGAAGATATCTATTTTGGCTTGTTTCTACGCAAAAAAAGGATGTTTTATTTATCGGGTAAATGGAGAATCTTTATATCGTGACTTTTTCACAAGTTCACTGCTTAAATATTTAAAAACTTGATAAATATTGTACAATACATAGTTGTTTGCGTTACATAGATAAAAATTATACTTCGCCTCAGTCAAGCCCCTTAAAGATAGTCCACCCAACATACCTACAATTTACGACTCAACTAATTTCAATCATGTGACCCTTTCTTATAGAAAATGGCTCGAAGACCAATGGAATGACTTTCTCCAAATTGAATATGAATCTAAATTACCGATAGTATACTTTAAATTTCCAAGAAAATCTGAGATGAAATGGATCATTAGAATTTCACAAATGAAGATTTAAATCGGTTTCGAAGGAATTAAAACAACCCTTTTGACATATAATAAAAAAAAAATCCATTCCATCTCGGATCTAATAGATGACAACCTGTTTTTGTGATTTTATTAAATAGTAATCTTATTAGTGTTTTGAGGTTCAAGTTTGGCTATTTCCTGGATTATTCACCTAATAATTTAATAAAACATTTTCTATCTCAAATATCTTGTAAACAAACTAAATACAAATCTTTTACTCCACAATAATCTAGAAGCGTTTATTAAAAATTCAAATGTTTCGGGGGAAAAATTCTCCCTTTTTCAATGAAAATATATAAAATTCTGAAAAAATATGTATATGCAACTATAAACAAATGAATATTTTGAAAAAAGACAATGATACAGATTGTCTTGGATATGAAATTACCTTGAATCAAAATAAGAAATATTTATAGGATAAATTTTTTTTGATAAATATTAGAAAAACAATCCATATCTTACCTTTTATTGTTTAAAATTTTGATCATTTTTTAAAAATTAATATAACGTTTACCTTTGAGATCTTTCCTAAATATTAAATCTCTTAAATATCGTCGACTTAGAGAGTAAACCTGCTAATTCCATTTTTTTATATTATTCATAAACGACGTATGACATATTAATACCGTTCGAAAAAAAAAGAGATGCATCATCGTCCAATTAAAACTGCTACTTAAAATTACGATCCTAAGTTGTAGAAAAAAAATGTGAAAAATAGTTTTTTCCATAACAACAATATTAAATTTTGTTTGTTTTTTCTCTGCCCTGTAAAATTTCCTTGTTGTGAGTTAGCAGGTTTACACTCTTAAGGCGACGATATCATTTTCACTCAGTGTTTACGATACAAGGCATTTTTGCTGAACTTTAATTTCTATAGTAAATCCTTTAAGTCCTCTTTAATGAAATTTTGAAAAAATAAAAATATTTATCCAATTTCTAATACATATTGTTCTTTGCTTTTGTTTTTAGTTTGAACCAAAGAGTCGGCCTTGCTTTAGTGAGATTGTAAAACTGTTAGAATCGTTGATTGGTGATTATTCGGGAATGCCGGCATGTCTAACTAATCCGCCGAGTCTCCTGGGAGGATCCGGGACCCTGGGCGTCGATTCTGGAGCCACCTCGTTGACATCCGAGCTCTCTAACGGCGTATCCAATCCCGTGTGCAATTCGTCATCCTCTTCGTTGCCTTCATCGTGTGCGAGTGTCGTGTGTGAACCTGCTCTGTCCTCTTCAGTGACCATTTCGACAACGGTAGCGAAATTGGCAGCGTCCTCGGGGGCAGCTCGAAGTGAAGAGCTCATTCCTAGGGCTGTCGTCCAGGCGTCCATCACCTCAAGCTCAGCTAGTACAACTGCACACACACATCGGAAAGGTACAATCAGATTTTATTCCATTTATCAAAAAATATGACGTGACTTGTATACACAATACAGTCGGGGTGGCCAAAACGCAGACCGCAGTCGACCGGTAGACCGTAAAGCCTCTACACTGAAAAAACAATTTATTTATAATAAATATATTGATAGAGTTGAACATTTTTAATGAGCTCTTATTTATTCTAAAGAAATTTTATTAATAATCAAGATATATCGAAATCATTCCAAATATGACCAAATATTTAGGTATTTAATACAAATATATTCTATACTTGAGTGATTTATTTTATTCTATTAGATATCTCTTAATATCAAATGAATGTCTTGTTTACTTCTATCTAGTCAAACCTATTATTATATCTAAACGAATGTTTTTATTATAAAATGACTTATATTTTCTGCAAATAGTGATATCTTAATAATTAAGATATTTAAAAAAAAATAACAAAAATTTTGTTTACATTATTGTTTTGTTTTTTTTAATTTTAAAACCCACTATAAGATTATAAGAATTATTAATATAATATTAAAATTAGATTACCTTATACATACCTTATAAATATAGAAAATTAAATTAATTTTTTTTTTATTTGAATTTTGAATATAGATTCTACATCAAATGAATATAAATGATATAAGCTTGAATATTTTTTATTATAATAATCTATTCATATCAAATAAAATTCCTTAACTATAAATATATCGTTTTTTCAGTGTAGCGACCTGAACATTGACAAATTATAGTGATAAATTCTAAACTGATTTGAATATAAAATAAATAATTTTTATTACCTTTTACTGGATATAATTTTGTTCAAATAATGTTCCCAAATACTGGCTAAATAAGCACACAAATCGATATGTTCTTTGCAATTGAAAGAATACAAGTGCGATTGTAAATAGAAAGTGTGCGTATTTATTTAACTAGAATTTCATTTTTGACACATTAATGATGATAATTTTTAAATCTCGATTTATAGATTAATAAATTTCTAAAAATTTTATTTAAAAGAATTGCATAAGGTTAAAAAATAAATTTTTGAAGGGGGAATTCTGAAGTGTCAACAAGAAAGTCTCCAGTACGTTTACAAAAATTGTCAAATTAACAGTTCTCAAAATAAATAAGCAATATTGAACATGTAGCGTAGTTAGTTTTTAGATAGGTGACCTCCTACATACAATATTATGTGCTGTTTGCATATTTACAGTCTCTCAATCACAGTCGTGTTGCTTGCATCCCAATTAAATAGATTAAGAAGGCCAAAAATTGAATACTATTAATTATAACACCTCATCTCTGTTAGAAATGCAATGGCTATACCCCTTATAGATGTAAGACATTGCCAGAATAAGTACAAGTTTGCCAGTATTTATATTCTAGAAACGTCATCAATATTTGTGAATACATACTTATTTTTGCTGTTCATTTATAATAATAGTATTGAATTTTCCAAAAACTAAAACGATATTGTACTTTTTGAGTGTCAGTCTATACCAGAGCATTTTTAACTCGTAATCTTAAGGGCGTAATCTTAGGGCAAAATCTTGAAATTTACAATATATTATTTTTTGCAAACCAAAAATCGTATTAAAATTTTAATCCAATGATTTTTTAGCGGGGTCATAAATATTTTTTTTTACCATAGGATGTCAGGTATTAATGTAAAGATCTCTAATTTTATTCAATTTATTAAATGAAAAAATTCATTATATTTTATAATTATTATTATTTTTTTAATTTTTTTTTTTTTTTTTTAATGTTACCTATACAAGAAGGTGCAAGACTTATAAGTCAGGGTACCATAATAGACCTGTGCATTACAGAAGAGAAGTTAGTGTTCAAAAGAAGAGCCGAAGACGAGTCTATGAGTCTTTGAATGACTGAAGATCCGGGAAAGAGGGAGGCGGGGGGGGGGGGGGGGGGTCTATTTCCATGGAATAAACCTAGAGGCGAATGAACTGTAGTTGGGCATTTTATCAAGGAATGTTTTAAGTCAGTGAAACTTCGTGCAAACCAAGCTTTTCGGCGATTTATTTATTTATTTAATGCAATCGAATTCAAGAATGGGCTCACCAAGAAGATGGATCTCCAAAGAAAGGGTCGAGGCGTGGGTGTTTGTGCACCCGGTTTTTGAAGGTTTGAATCTTTTAAGTGTCAGGAAATACGGAAGCCGGGTGAAAGTTCCAGTTCCTTGAAGTCATATGGACATATTGGCGAATGAACTGGTCCGAAACTTTTCCATTTTAACTACGAAGAAAAATTATGAAGATGTTTTTGTTTTTCTTGTATTTTTGAATTTTTTTGGAAATTAAATTTTATATTGTTAATACTAACTTATTTTGTATTATCATGTTATCATGTGTGCTTTGTTTGTATTGCCAAACCCTAAATAACACTGCTCAACAAAAATTTGTATCCGTAAACCTAACAATGGATACTAGTAGAATTTTATACACTGATTCTCAGTGTTTTTGAATTTTTTACAAGTCAGGGTTTTGATATGTCTTTGATCTAAACACCGAAATAGGCCATTTTGGTCTATTATTGAGACGTCATAGATATGAAACAGCAGTATTTAGAACCAAAATATTTTGTTTTCTTAATAGAAAAAGGATTCTCGTTGCTTGTTTTTAGCTCAATTAGAACACGAATTATAACTAAAAAACTAAGACTATATGTTTTTATCTATGTTTATTATCCTTTATAATCACGTAGTTTTAGTTATTTTTGCTTTAAATCGAGTTTTAATCGAGATAAAAGCAAGAGGTAATTTGAAAATCAAAGAGGAAGCTGTTTTCTATAAGGTCAAAAAAATATTTTGGTTTCAAATATTGCTGTTTAATATCTAATGGGACTCGAAAATAGGTCAAAATGTCCTTTTTCGTCGTTTTGAACGATAACATCTCAAAACTCTAAACTGTTGTAAAAAATTGGGAAATTGCATGATAAAATCAGCATATAAAACCCTACTCGAATCTATTTGGTAGGCTTACGGATACAAATTTTTGTTTAATTTTTGTCGAGCAGTGTAATTAAATAAATATTATCCGTAGAAAATATCAAGAGCGAAGGATGATAGATAAGTCGTCCTCTGTCGGGTTATGGGGACCACCTTTATTTTTTTTTTATTTAATTGTCCTAAAGTATTAATCCAATTCCTAATAAAAAGAATAAAAAGTGAGTAGTCATTAAATGAGGGGAAAAGTTATAGATTGGATGAAAATATGTCACATGATCAAAATAGGTTCAAAAGCCATCGGTTATTATCAACTCCATTATTTATAAGATAAAAAAGTGTAATACTTTTATTGAAAATTTTTTATTGTTTTTATAATATAAATAAATACAAATCATTTATAAAAAAAAAACATCTTCAAACGTTTATTAGAATACCAAACGTTTTGGGAGAAATTCTCCATTGATCAATGAAATTTTTTAAGAAATCTTTAAAAATAATTGCTTTAAGAAAGGAATGATAAAACAACTATAAACAAATAAATATTTTAAAAATAGATACAATATGATACAGATTGTCTTAGAGAGAAAATTATCTTAAATAAATTTTTTTATTAAAAATACCTATAATTATTTACGAAAAACAATTTTTCCTAAAAATTGTTCATAAATGTTAGAAAAACAAAAAAAAATTAAAAAGGTCAGATATGGACTGTTTTTATAATTTTTATCAACAATTTTTAGGGAAAAATAATTTTTCTTAAAATGTATTTATATATTTTATTTTTATTCAAGGTAATTTTTCTCTACCATGACAATATTTGTATCATTGTATCTATTTTCAAAATATTTATTTGCTTTTAAGTAGTTGATTTATTAAACCTTTCTTAAAAGCAACTATTTTTTCAGAATTTCTTGAAAAATTTCATTAATAAAGGGAGAATTTCTCCCGAATCGTTTGGTATTCAAATAAACGTTTTAAAGATTGTTTTTTATACAAGATTTGTATTTATTTATGTAATTGTTTTAATCGTATCGCTCGTGGGCTGCAATAGTGGCACAACTCAAAAAATGCAATTTTTGAACTAAATACATATCACAATGTGAAAAACTACGTTCTTTCAAGCAGCTATACTGCTAGATTATAGAAGTGTCTCTATTGCATTTTCTATTTCCTTATTAATATGTGCTGCAATACTGACTTTTCTTAGTAATGTGTCCATGGTTTGGTGGAACACCTGCACTTTCCAGGCGTCAATAGTGGCTCTTTTTTGAGTTTTGCCGGTGTTGCACATATATATCGTTTTATTTCGTGACATATTTCGTGTTATGCCAGTGTTGCAGAATATTTTTGTTTTATCTCTCTTGTTCACTTCAAATTGTCCCGTTTTTGCTATTAATTTATTACTATTATTTCGCCTTTTATTCGTCAAATTTGAGAGTAAAAAGTGAAAATGAATGAAATGCCTTCACAGACAGAGCCGAATGGGCTGTCGGATGACTTGGTTAATCACCCTTGGACTCGCAAACTTTGCGCATGTTGAATGATTCAGACGAACAATTTCCTTGTCGATTCCTGTCATTTGAGCAAGACCTCGGATACTCAGACGACGATTTTCGCGAATCAATTTACCAATTTTTTCGATGTTTCGGCACAACTCAAAAAATTTCAAAAAAAGCAGTGCAATAGTGGCACAACTCAAAACTATGACAAAAAAGCAGTATGGAGGGGGAACTAATAAACTATATTTATCAAATTATTAACTGATCCCTTAAGTAAGGTCATAAGTGTTTAACTATTTTTTATTTATATACCTAAATCTTTATCTCATCAATTAAGAGCATGGTTTACGATCATAAAATCTTTAAACGCATTTATCTCAAAACTTGATTTTTTGAGTTATGCCACTATTGCAGCCCACGAGCGGTATAATCACTTGTCTTACCAATTGCCTAGGAAAATTTCCCTTTTTACTTTCTTAATCTCCTAATATTTTGAAATTAAATTAATTTTGATTAAATCCTCCTGAACAAAGATGATCTTCCCCAAGGTGTCCTCTAAGAAGAAAATATTTAAACAATAAATACTCTAAGGTACAGATAACACTAATATATTTAATATATCGAATCTTTCATATATAGATATAGAAAAATAAGAATACAATTTTATTTATATAAATAATTAAATAATTAATTAATTGATTTGTTTGTTTGATTGTTTAATTCAGGTCACCATCGACGTTCTCGGTCGGAAGACGCGGCCGCGTTGACGGTCCTCCACCCGAGTGATAAGGCTCGTTGTCACACCCTGATGAAAGCCTATCCGTCTCAGCAGATAACCCCTCAAGTGGTCGGCCAACAAGTAGCACTAGAAGATCCACATTATATCAGACCCGCCGACAGGGCCAATCCATTTGCCTCACTCACACATCTATATGGCGCTAAAAAAATACTCGGTTTGTCTAATAATAATATAGAAATTAATTTCTAATTATTAATTATAAATTTCAAATGTGATTTATAGCTAGACATCAGATAAATAATAATTAATAGAGCATGAATTTTAAATTAAATTAAAACTTTGATATCTGAAAGCGCCCTTAGATTTATTATTAATAAAATGATTGAAACTTGGGAAACGGCTTTAAAACTTAAATGGGCTTGCTCATTGCATATAAACTTTGCCTTGGTATATTAGTTGATATATTAATATTATTTTTAATAAAAAAGTCGATTTTGATTTATAGCTAGAATTAAATAAAATTGATATAAAATTTAACTTTTTTTCAACGTTTTGACCCGCTTCGGCTATCTTCAAGGCATCGCTATGCACAAAGTTAAGAACTTAATTGGAATTAAAAAAATACACTGATGTTCCTTCGTTAATCTTTTTAAACCCTGAAGGAGGGAATAAGATCATCAGAATCGTCTGGTAATTTTTTGAGAGGATGAAAATGACTTTCTAATAAATAATTTTTTTCACGACCGGGTGTAGAAGTTAGTTGCTATGACATCAAAGTAGGGATAGAAATGTCACATTATTTCCTACGGGAGCTAATATACATTATTTCCCTTGGGAAATAATTATGTTAATACAAATGAAAAGCAAAATTTGAAAAGTTGTTTATTTATTTATATTAATTACAAAATTACAATTCGAACAATCATTAAAAGTCATTTTTGGCAGTAAATTTGTATTTACTTCTTCAGTCGCCAGCTCACTTGAGCTCACTACTTCTTTTAGAATCAAGTTGCCTGAGCTTGCTCTATCATTTATTGTAAGCAACTATATACTTAATTTAATTTGATTGTGAAAAATTAATATGTCAATATTTTATTTGAATATTCGTTTTAAATATGAGGTCGTGAAAAAAATCATCATCATCATTGAGTATACAGTCCTAAGACTGGTTTTTGATGCAACAATCCGTCTCCACTCGACTCTGTCCCCCGCCAGCTGTTTAACCTCTCTAAATGTCTGGCATCCCATATCCCCAATTATTTGTTTGAAATATTCTAAATCTGGGTCTTCCCCTTCCCCTTTTCTTCTTCCCACCTCCCCCTCCAAGATATCCCTAAGCAGTCCCCCATGTCTCCAGTGTGTGCCCCATCGTGCTGACCTCTTCTCTTCTTCAGACTCTTCCACGAGGTTCTTCTTTCTCCGATTCTTCCAAGAACTGTCTTCATTTGTAATTCCTTCCCCTTCATTTTGTATTATGAAAAAATAAGTATAATATAAACAATATATTATCCCTCGGTACTTTTGTAGCCCTCTTGGCTACAAATTGCACCCTCGAGAAAAATAATGCATTTATCTCCCTTTATGTATAATAAACTATTATTCTTGTGCTGACTTTCGTATCAATTAATTCCTGATTTTCATCGAAATCATTAGAGCCGTTTTAGAGAAATCGATTCTATATAAATTAATATACCTATATTACTCATTTAATATAATAAGATAAGATGCCTATACATTTTCCTCTATTACCTAAAAAATATTTCTTTATTTCAAGACGAAACCTTCTACTTGTTTCAAGGCATATGTCGAAAAAATTATTTTCCTGGCTTGAATGTTGTACTAGAAAATCATAAGATGGTGTCATCTATTAAATCCGATGGAATGAAATATTTTTAATTATATGTCAGAGGGGTTGTTTTTCACCCCCTCGGGAATCGAACCCGAGTGCCAGTAACGGCAATCCGGGCCATCTGGCAAATTAATATCTTTCATATTGAATGTTGTAGTTAATGAAGATATAAATTTATTGTTTATTCAAAATACAATAAATATATAATTAAAAAATTATATTTTGAAAAAACATGTCAACTAAAATCATTTTTTTTTCAAAAATAAAAGTTTTATTCGGTACACCCAGCAGGCAGACTTTGCGTATAGAATGATCTCTTTTCCTCAAGGGCCTGTTTTATACTATTAGAGATTAAAATTATTGGATAAAAAAATACTTGGTAGGTTTCACATTAATGTGCCAAGTATTTTTTATCCAATAATTTTAAAAAATGTTTCACCAAGTACCAACACCAAATTCCTTAAAAACTATTAGAGATTAATTTATTAATTTCTCTTAGAGCCAGTTGTATGTCGCAAAGTAAATGCTTTTTACCATCTACCCTGTGTTTGTTAGTGGTAAAAAGCATTTACTTTGCTACATACAACAGGCCCTTATTCTAAGAACGACCTTTTTACTATGAAGACTGGGGTTCGATTCCCCTACCCGTATTTTTTTTTTAACTTTAATTACTAATTTTAATTTGCATGTGTCATTCAAATTTATCAGAGAACTAATTTGTTTTTGTTTTGTGTTTGTGTAGGTGGCCTTAAAGGACAGGTTCAGGAATTGGATTTATTCTCTTCCTGCTTCGAGCTTCCCAGTCCGTTTTACGGGCCAACCCCGCCCGGCAGTCCCGTCGACGACCCACACTCGTCATCCTCGTCGACGGCTACCAATGTCCCAACGGCGGCGACGACGGGTTCCTCCTCCTCGAGCTCGCATCTCGAGAAAGGTCCGTTCGTTGAGACCTGCAGTCGAGACCATCATCTCCCGATTGAAAATTCTTCACATTGCCAAGTGAAAGCAGACGCATGCGCATGTTAAAAATTATACCATTTTATTATTAATTAATCTCCCTTTTCTCTCCCTCTCTCTATTCAAATAACACTTGTATAAAATAAATAAATATATAATATATTAAAAAAAAATTATTAATTGTTTTGCCTATATAAATAAATACAAATCTTTTATGAGAACGATCTAGAAATTTGTATTAAAAATCCAAATGTTTAATTCTTATCAAAAATTTGTAAAGAAAAATAATTCGTAAATAATTTTTTTATATTTTTTAAATTTATTCTAGATTCAGGTGAAATTACTCCCTTATCAATGGAATTTTAAGAAATTTGAAAAAAAAATATAGTTACTTTAAGATATAGACTGTTTTTTCTAATATTTATCTATCTTATAGAGAAAGCATTTTTTTTAAATACCTATTATATTTTTGAATGGATTTTGATGAGGAGTCCAAAGTTCAAAAAAGAGAGATAATTATAACTATTTTTTATTCAAAACCGACGTTTTGGTGGTTTATTCTCCTTCTTCAGGGTTTTGAAAAGGTCAGTGAAGGAAATACAATGTGACATTCCCCTCTGTCTCCTCTCTATTTCAATAATTTTTTCCTTTTATTTTTAAATGTTAAATGAAATTGTTTTTGTACTCTCTGGGTTGAATTGAATTATGTAAGCAGATTTTTTAATGTAATATAATTTATTTCTGTTATGCTCCAGGAGAATTTTATTCTCAGAGCAAAATAAAATCTATCTATCTATCTAACTCTCTCAGTGGTAGTAACCATATTATACAGTATATAATTCTCAGCAGAATACAAAGCCCTGAAGAAGGAGAAAATAAACCTCTGAAACGTCGGTTTTTGAATAAAAAAGATAGTTATAATTATCTCTCTTTTTTTCTGAACCTTGAACTGCCTCATCAAAATCCATTCAATTCACTTATCAGTCCGTCTCCAAAAACTACTTCAATCGTATTATATTTTTTTATTTTTATTCAAGGTAATTTCATCTCCTAGACAATCTGTATCATTGTATCTAATTTCAAAATAATTATTTGTTTATAGTTGCTTTCTCATTCCTCTCTTAAGGAGGTTCTTTCGCGACAATCTATACAAAAAGTTTTAACCTCGTAACCACTCTATAAATTTGAACGGAACTAAAATTTTAGGTTATGTTTTTTTAACGTGACTGTCCACTCACACTACGAAATCTCTATATGAATACACAAATACTTGCCGGATCATTTCCAAGCCATTGTGCTTATACCCCCCCCCCCCACTAAAAATAATCGCCCAAATATGTTTTTTTTTTTTGATTTTTTATCAAAACTACGTAGTAAATAATTTCAATTTTTTTTTAAGTTACTCCGAATATATTATTCTAACAAATATTAGTTTTTCATCAAGATGGTGAAAGTCCTTCAATGAAAAAAAAATAAAATAATGATCATTTTTCCACCCTTTCCCAATCTACTCTATGTTAAAAATGTCATTTTTAATTGCAATTATTTGTTTTGAAAGTATCGATCCTTTTTGTTATGAGGGTTTTAAGGCCTCAAGGAAGCTGTTATTTACTTTATAATGAAGTAGAAATGTTTCGATAGGGGATGCTGGTTTGATTATCTAGTTAATTAATATTATACATATATGATATCCTGTAAAAGAACAAAAATGGAGAGAAGACAAGGTAGTTCTCTTCAAAAGTGGTATGAAATAAAAGATAAAACAATTTAACGTTTATATATAAAATTTATTCAGAAATTAATAAAGGGAAGGTTTTGATACAAGGGAGCGTGGTGAATTGATTAAGAAGTGTTTGAGGAAGGTACAGGCCCTTAGTAGCCTGTTTCCCGTTCCACGATGCCTTGCGTATAATTGTATACGCTGCGTGGGCGTGTGCTGTGCGTCTATGCTCGACGCTACAAGTCCGGGGATGTTTGCCCGGAAAAGTTTGGGTGTGTTTTTTGCCGCCTGGGTGGGCAAAGGAATATATATGTTTTAGTCTGCCAAGCGAATCGGGCAAACAAAACATACGTTGGGGTAAGCGTGGTTTATTTAGGTTATTAATGAACCTTTCAGTGGTATTGCCGCAATTGGTTTTGGGCATGGGGGTTTGCATATGTTTTTTGTTGGTTACCAAGCGAGCGGGCACCAAAAAAACATATACATTGCAGAACCTTCAGTGGAATTGCCGCAAGTGGTTTTGGGTGAGGGTTTGTATATGTTTTGTGCTTCGTCAATCGAGCGGACGGAAAAGCATATACATTGAGGTAACCTTCAGGCTCGTACAAGCCTAGCGAATAGCACACAGAGTAATTCTAAGTGATGTGTTGTTGAGAGTGTAAGAACGATTGGGCGCGTTAACCAGTGCTTCGAGAGCAAAAAAGTTGGTGGGGAGTGTAGTTGCAAAATGCCGACTATAGGGGTCCGAGTGCGTTGATAAAATGACTGATTTGACCATGGTGAAAAATTATGGCAATTTTGAACATTATTTCATGTTTGGTGTGGTAAATCGTATGTGTATTATGCTTTTAATGACTTATATTCCAAGTTTCAAAAACTTCTTGAATTTTTGCATTTGTGAAAGAACTGCCTTAAAGCAACTATTTTTTAAGACATTTTTAATGATTGATTTGAAAAAAGGAGAGAATTTCTCCTTAAACGTCTGTATTTTTAATAAAGGTTTCTAGATTGTTCTATAACAGATTAGTATTTATTTATAGCAACTATATAATATATATAAATAATAAAATAATAAAAATAATTATTTTTTATTAAATACAATAATAATAAATATTTTATTTTATTAAAGCTTTGATGTTAATGATATGATGATGATTACAAAATTATTATTTATCATTAACAAAATATTAATTTATATGACTATATTATAAGATTATTCTATAATTCGAGATTTATAACGCCAAATAAATACATATTTTTATTTTTTATTTTTTTAATATTATTTACAATCAACTCCCCTTACAATATAATATTAGTCGTTTGATCTATATTCAGGCAATTTTTTAATTTGTGAGTTGGGAAATTCTGAAAAGACGTCAAAAATGATAACAGAAAGATGATAAGATATACTTGTATAACATGACAAAACAATTACAAGTTATGACAACTTATTTCATTTTATTTTCAATTTTATTACTTTAGAATAAAATAAATAATTACATTTTTTGTGATAATATAATATATATATTTTTTTTGTTTAATTTAAGGTAGTTGTTTCGCGACAATACTAGCTAAAAGTTAATGCTAGAGTATTTAGAACAGACAATAAGAATTCATAGTTCATAAGCCCAAAACTTGTTGCTGTTTATGTACCAATTCTAGCCAATCCCGTGCTCAAATTTGGCACTATTGTAAGAGATTGAATATTTTTATATTAAAATGACAGATAAAATACATTTTAAATTTCTATAAAAATCGTTTTGTTATTTTTTAACAAATGTAATCAACGGCTACGTTACTCCTTATGAAAATTATAATTTTGAAAAAATCTACCGCATGCATCTTTCGCTGGTTTAATAAATGCGCTGTTGCCAAATTGTTTTTAGTCTAAATTTTTTTTTATACATTTTTCATTATTTATTCCTTATTATCTCAGAAACTGTGTTGTAACTATGAATCAAAATTGTCTTAAAATATGTATTGATTATTGTTTAAAGTTGGTTTAGTTTTTTATAAAAATGGTAAGAAGGGTTTCTTAATTATAATTAAATATGTATTTAAATTTTCCGATATCCCGTATAGTGCAATGTTAAAGGGCCTGCAAAACTCGATTTTGAAATTTAATATCTCCGGAACTGTATTGTTCATAAATTTCGTTTTGCCACCAATCGATGCACAAGTATTTAAATAATAATCTGTCTAAATTTCAAAAAATCCTAAGAAAACGCATTTGGCGGAACAACTACCTTAAATAGAATTCTTTTAAAAAACAATTTTACTATCTATTATAGACACCTTGCAGTAGCTAGCCCTAGTAGGTCTGTATCGAAATTTCTTGGAGGGTCCTTTTTCGGAAAATAAACAAAAACACTCGCATTATCAAAATATATTTTAAAATAATAAAAACAACTATACATATTAAAAAACTTGTTTCTAAAAACAAAAATTCTATTAGATCGTCCGGAAAGTCATTTCATTTTTTTTGGTGAAAATGAAAGACGATTTTCTTAAAGTGTATAAATATTTTATTAAATTATATATTCCCCATTTTGGTCTAATACCTTTTGCCATTTTTATGGCAGTAGCATTATTCCACGTTCAAAAAAAATGTTAATCTTTTATCCAATCCATTTTTGACATCTTCATTTGAAGTAAAGGTTTTGCTGTCTAAAAATTTTTACAAAAGACCGTAACAAGTAATAATCCAATGGTGCCAGATCAGGAGAATATGGTGGGTGTGGTATAGTACATCCAGTGGCGGATTAAGACAATAATAGGCCGTAGGCGCAAAAAAAAAAAAAAAAAAATTAGGCCCCGGATAACAAAAATCAAGAAATTTTAAAAGATTTTTTAATGGAAAGTGATCAACAAAGTATTAATCTAAAAGACTTCTCAATAGATTTTTAATTTTTCCTTTATTTTAAGGTCGTTTTTTTTATATAAATATTTAAATTAATATTTTGTTGTCAATTATCGTTGAAAAATAATATCTAATAATATTTGGAACAAAAATGACTATTGAATTATGTTATTTGTCTTTTTACATAAAATTGATAGCTACACCTAATATGAGAGGAAATATAATGTTACAGGAAACATTAAAATAATGATTGAATTTCATAAGTCAATTGATAAATTTTTTATAAAAATGAAATGAAATTTTATATCACGATCAAAATTAATATGATAATCAATATTGGGGGCCCCCATATTCGACGGGACCCTAGGCGCCCGTCTAGTGCACCTTGTTTATGATCCGCCACTGAGTACACCCCATCCAAGCTGTAAAAGCTTTTGACGAGTTACAAAACGTATATGAGGACTTGCGTAATCCTGGTGGAACTCTACCCTTTCTATTGAACAATTCTGGCCTTAGTTTCTGTTTTAGTGAATTATTCAATTTGCCTAGTTGATCCCAGTACACTTCAGAATTGATCGAGGTATTGGCTTACAAAAGTTCAAAAAATACGATTCCCTTGAAATCCCACCAGACAGAGAACATCCCCTTGTTTTGATGAATATCTTCTTTCGAAGTGGTTTGAGCCTATTCATCTTTTAACTCCATGATATCTTGGGTTTCACATTATTGTAAACAACCCATTTCTTGTCCCCAGTAACAATTCTCTTCAAAAATGGGTTATTTTCTTGAAGCTTTAGAAGCAAATCTCTTGGGAAACAACGAAATGACCTAATAGATTCACAAAGAGAAACAAAGAGGTTGTCCTCTGCTTGATGCAAATAAACATACACACATATATATCGAGATGATATATCTGTATATATATTATTTATTTGTTTGAGACTATAGTTTCGAAGACTTGGTCTTCATCATCAGTCAATATCCATACGGTATTGACTCCATGAAAAACAACATTTATAATTAAAAAAGACTGATGATGAAGACCAAGTCTTCGAAACTATAATCTCAAACAAATAAATAATATATATATACAGATATATCATCTCGATATATATGTGTGTATGTTTATTTGCATCAAGCAGAGGACAACCTCTTTTAAAAGTTTTTGTTTTGCCGAGAGTAGCAGAGTTGTTGATTCACAAAGAGAAACAAAGAGGTTGTCCTCTGCTTGATGCAAATAAACATACACACATATATATCTTATTAGTTCCTAGCCCTCCAGCAGTGACGAAAGAACACCAAGTTTTCAATATCCATATGATATTGACTCCATGAAAAACATTTATAATTGAAGAAAGACTGATGATGAAGACCAAGTCTTCGAAACTATAGTCTCAAACAAATAAATAATATATATACAGATATATCATCTCGATATATATGTGTGTATGTTTATTTGCATCAAGCAGAGGACAACCTCTTTTAAAAGTTTTTGTTTTGCCGAGAGTAGCAGAGTTGTTGATTCACAAAGAGAAACAAAGAGGTTGTCCTCTGCTTGATGCAAATAAACATACACACATATATATCTTATTAGTTCCTAGCCCTCCAGCAGTGACGAAAGAACACCAAGTTTTCAATATCCATATGATATTGACTCCATGAAAAACATTTATAATTGAAGAAAGACTGATGATGAAGACCAAGTCTTCGAAACTATAGTCTCAAACAAATAAATAATATATATACAGATATATCATCTCGATATATATGTGTGTATGTTTATTTGCATCAATCAGAGGACAACCTCTTTGTTTCTCTTTGTGAATCAACAACTCTGCTACTCTTGGCAAAACAAAAACTTTTCAATTACCTAATAGATGTTAAATAGGTATATTTCTTGCCTTTTTTTTGGTAAAAATATTTCAACTCAATGTGACCTTCGGTGGTTTTCAAGAGCATATTGTCAGGCCTTTATGAATAACAAAATATACATCGAATTACGCTGTAGTATTTTAATATTTATTAATTAAGGCTGGTCTTTTATCAATATGACTTAAAAGTATGAATATTTATTTATTTATTTCAGAAGTGATAAATTAAACTTATGCATTTTTAAATAAAGTATAGGATAACATTTTATGATTTTTCGATGGAGCCCTGAATCATTGCTATAACATTTACAATATTTTCATATTCTTTAAATTTGCTAACATTAAAAAGTTTCGTAAATTTAAATTTTCGATATTTCGAAATGGATTAGTTTAGTTGTATACATAGTACTCTATCTATTGAAAGATTTTTAAAAATTTTAGAAATTTTCAAATATAACACGGTATGAAATACTCTTGACATTTTGAAATTTGGGGAATACGCCGCATCCCCAGACCGGATATATTTATACCATATTCATTATAAAATATGTATTTCAGTGGCGTGCAGCTGAGGATTAATTTAAAATTTATGGAAATTTTTTACGTTAGCAAATTTCAAGAATATAAAAAGAATTTTCTAGATATCCAATTTGAATCTATAGGGCTATTATTTTTCGGAAAATACTTTGAATTTATGAAGTTGAAAAAGGAATTAGTTTTCATGATGTACTCGATGCCTAACTTTCATTTAAAATCTATAAATTGCATGAAAAAATTAATCATTTTTTTAAAGGGCCTCCACATCTCCTCTTATAGCCCTCCGATCCTCTCACTCAGGATCCGGTTGAGTGACTCAGGGTGTGGCCACAGCAGAACGGTGTGAAACCTTAGTATGCTGCCACCAAGAATAAAATAATAATAATAACAAAAAAAAGGGAATACCGCATGCCGTCCAAATAATAAAAAGAAAATAAATAAATAAATACACTGGGAAAAATAAATAAATAAATGAATAAATTAAAATAAAAAAATAAATAGTTAGAATATGTCACTGGGTTTGAAGATAAAAGATAAACTAAAAGCTTTTTGATGTATTTGATTTAATACAATTAATTTGCACTCTACTCTCCACCAGCACATCTGTTGAACCTTTATTTTCAACTCTGAAATGAATTAAAAAAACACTCACCAGAAGTAGCCAAAGTGAAGATAATAAATTATCCGCTCTGTCTTTAATATCAGTTGTAAAATAAAATAAAAAATCCGGATATTGATGAATTTTGCAAAAAGTATCGAAGAATAAAATAAAATTTAAAAAAATGATGAGCTCTTTTTTGGACAGCATCACCTGGTTGAAAAGTCACCGCCCGCCACTGATGTATATTATGTTTATTAAAAATTAATAGGGATTGTGGTGTTGGTGCAAGGTGAAACATCTTTAATAAAGATAAAAGTAAATAAATATTCATTTACTATGAGTTAAGATTTCTAGGTCATTTCTCATCAGTTTTAATGTGAAACTAGTGACCTAGAAATCTTAACTCATAGTAAATTGAATATTTCATATAATATTTATTTACTTTTATCTTTATTTATTATTAAAGTTGATATCGGGAAATAAGGACTATATTTATATGCAAACAATTTTTATTTTGTTGCCAACGTTTCATCAACTTTGTTGACTTCTTCAGGGCTCAAATAGTTATCCACCTTGCATATTTGTCATTTTTATAATTCTCTCTTAGTTACAATTAGCGAAAAACATACCAAGGCAATGTAAAACTTTCAATCTGATTGATGAAAAGGTCAATGACTTGCTTTGCTATGTTTTTCGCTAATTGTAACTAAGAGAGAATTATAAAAATGACAAATATACAAGGTAGATGACTGTTTGAGCCCTGATGAAGTCAACAACGTTGATGAAACGTTGGGAACAAAATAAAAATTCAATGGGGTACTATAATGTTTTAAATTACAATTTTGGTGTTTTTTGAGGCTCTTGAAAACCTTGAGAACAGATGGAATGTCTTCGTTAGGAAAAAGAAATAAAATTTCCTTATATTCTAACTATTTATTTTCACGAAAAACTTTTGAGACGTTTCAGCGGATATTCTCACGCCATCATCAGTCCAAGCTTTTCATAACATAGTACATATATATAATATATTCTTAGAATATAAGGAAATTTTATTTCTTTTTCCTAACGAAGACATTCCATCTGTTTCCAACGTTTTCAAGAGCCTCAAAAAACACCAAAATTGTAAAATAAAAATTGTTTGCATATAAATAACATATAGTCCTTATTTCCCGATATCAACTTTAATAATTTAATCGATGGACATAACAAATCAAAATAATTATGTTTATTTACATCAATCAGAGGACACGATTTCTCTTTATGTTATTAATTATATTTAAATAATAAAAAGTATTTTGTTTTACTTAGAGATATGTCAATAATGTTTTCAATTTTCCTCATTTCAGAGTCTGTGTCTCTGCCGGCCAGTCCGCAGCCCTCTCGTCGGCTTGACGGCTGCTCGTCCTCAGCCTCGTCAACCCCTACAGCCGTTTCTGCTACAGCCTCTGCCGGGGAACCCTGCACGGCGCTCTCTCTAACATCCACCTGTGCCAGCCCCATCCATTCAGAATTGAAAAGTCCAAGTCTAGTATTAAGCCGGCAACGGGTCTGCACCTCCACCTCCAATCTAGTTCTCGCTACATCCGGCGAGCTGGCTGGATTTCGTGACAGTTGCTGTGACGATCTCGACGATTTTGCCACTCCAATGCAACTTAAACGACGAGGTTCATGTGAATCTGGATTTTATAGCAGCATAGGCGAAGATTATGTTAGCGTTACCGATTTTTTATCGCCACATGATTTTGGAAGGAGGTAATTTAAATAAATAAATAAATCTTTATTACTCGACCTGCTTAGAGGCACAGTCCTCGGTGGCTAGGTCAACCAAACATCAATATAAATTAACTACAGAAATTAATAAACATCAATTACCAAACAAGAGAAAAAAAAATAGAAATGTATGTTCATTTAACAAATAATATAAACATAGATTTCCATCAAAAGACAAAACGTAATTTAAATAATTTTGCGCAAAATTCCGATACTAAAACCCGATTCACTAATCAATTTCAATTAATATTATAGAGAATTTCTCCCGAAACATTTGGATATAAATGTTTTGAGATTGAAAAGTTTTTGTTTTGCAGAGAGTAGCAGAGTTGTTGATTCACAAAGAGAAACAAAGAGGTTGTCCTCTGCTTGATGGAAATAAACATACGCACATATATATCGAAATTATATATCTGTATATATATTATTTATTTGTTTGAGACTATAGTTTCGAAGACTTGGTCTTCATCATCAGTCTTTTTAATTATAATTATTATTTTTCATGGGGTTAATATCTATAAGGTATTGACCCCATGAAAAATAATAATTATAATTTCAAAAGAAAAATGTTTATTTCCATCAAGCAGAGGACAACCTCTTTGTTTTTCTTTGTGTTTTGAGATTGTTTTGATGAAAAAACTGTATTTATTTATTACAATAAAAACAATCGTTTCATAATAACACTATGAATATCAAAACGTTTATTATTATTATATTTTTTTCATCTATTATATTTTATTACATTATTAAAATATGCCGATATTTCAATAATATATAAAACACAATAATGTGACAATCAACAAATTTTATATGAGAATATATTTTCACACTACAAGAGGAGCGTTTCAAATTTTTCTAGAGGGGGTGTAGATCAAACAAGTTTAAATATGGTGTATTTAAAAGTTTATACGAGTCGATCCCATTTTAAAGGAGCCCTTATTTAACGAGAACCCGGATTTAACCAGGATATCGGAAATACTTGGTTGGTACAATGTTAAGCTATAAACGAACTCGTTTTTTACGAGCAAACATTCCTGTTCCTTCGCGCTTCATTATAAGCTAGTTCGACGTATAACCTTCAGTCTTTCAAGACCCGATGGATTAATACGATTAATACCTTTTGTTACCCCCGTAGCTCATCGGTTGAATTTTGGTTGGGTAGCATTGAGATTGGCCGGGGGGGGGTTTGACCATTAGAAGACTGTGTTTACGACAAACGAACATGAAAAGTCTGCTCGCTTATTCATCTGTAGCCCATATAGGGTTAGTACTCAGATGTTTGATAACTTTAACTTGTTGAGGGGTTAGAGGAGCCCACATTCACAAATACACTCAACTCCGAGCCATTCCTTGAAATTTCTTCTTCTTTTCATGATATAAAGTTTCAAACTGCGGACTACACAGGTTTTACCTTTTTGGTGCAACTTCTTCTTGTATCAAAATCACTACAAGAAAAAAAATAACTTCTTCCGAAACCTTTGGATATTTAAAAAATGTTTTGAGAATAATCTTTTTTTTAAGAACTGTTTTTATTCAACGTAATTTCATATTCACTGGGTTTTCTTTTCTTTTATTATAAATTTGATTTATTAATCAAAACATGAATTCTGAATTGCAATACCGAGCAATACATAATAGACAAAATTTCTGTTTGTCTTAAACTTCTGGTTTATTAATATAAATATACCCTAGTGGAACAATGTTTCAAACTATATTATC
The DNA here is from genome assembly GCA_024734495.1 of Forficula auricularia. NCBI lineage: Eukaryota > Metazoa > Arthropoda > Insecta > Dermaptera > Forficulidae > Forficula > Forficula auricularia. The sequence goes on along the minus strand of JALMQS010000647.1, from coordinate 323,513 downwards.
ACTATATAGATTTTGAGAATCTATATAGGCACTATATAGTCACTATATAGTTTGAAACATTGTTCTACTAGGATTTTTTTTTTTTTTTTAATGATATTGAAGTGAGAAGGAAATACACCAGAAGGTGGATCCCCTAAAGGCCTGTATGGGCTGGCTCCTCCATCTTGAAAAGAACAGAGTAGAAGGAAAAGAAGCCGGATCACGAGCCAATCTCAGAAACTTAGATACAATTCAATATCCAATTTACTAAGGATTTAGGGGCTTCGAGCAGTGGTAAATTCTCCGCGCGATAAATTCGGTTAAATTTATCTCCCACTTAATTTTTATTACCAGACCCTATACTTACAGAAAAAATGCCTGGGTATAGCCGGGAATCGAACCCGAGACCTCCGGGTTGCCAGTCAGTTACTCTGACCATTACACCACGGAGACGGACAAACGAGTACGGGACCTACACATGGTACATGTATAAGGATTCTTTCTGGAAATTCATGAAAAAATGCAAAAAAGAAGGCGCGTCCTATATATATCCTTGCAAATACCGTACTTAAATTAGGGGGGGGATATTAAAATTCTAAGCTCATTGTTTCTATTTAGACCAAATTTTGCCTTGATTTCTTATAAATTATATATATTTGCTTTTCTTTTTTTTTCTTTTTACAAATCAAAATCTAACGATTTTTGTAATTTGTTTCAGATACAACGTTTCGACTGCAACTCTCTCCTCTTCCTCGGCAGCATCGAGTCTTTTCCTTCTTGATGATCGCGAATCGTTATTTCGCCCGGGCGCTAAACGTTCTTCGTCAATTTACACGGACAGCTCGGAGGATATTAGCAGCCTGGACGGCGGGCTTGGCTGTTGTAGCAACGTCGGGGGCGGCGCCGGGGGCAGCAGCGGGAGCAGCGGCGGCGGCAACACCCCTGGCGGACGCCATATAAGCAAAATTGTCGAATATTTTGAGGCGAAATCGAAACAACGTCCATATTGGGACGTGACAGCCGCGGGGGGCAGCTCCTCGTCCCGGCATCATTTCCGACATCATGGCTCGACATCGCAATCGCCGCTTGATTTCGCACGCCGTCTAGAAGGCGCGTCTTTAAACGAAGCGATCCGTTCAAGTAAAATCGCGCTGCTGCGCAAATCGCTAGAGAAGCAGCAACAGGTGGCGGCGGCGGCAGCGGCAGCCGCTGCAGCAGCTGCAGTGGCCGCAGCAGTCTCCACCAGGGATAAGGAATCACCTTGCGAGCAGCTGTCAGCTTCCAACTCGAACTCGTCATCGTCCTCGACATCCTCGACATCGTCAACGTCACAGTCAACAGGTGGAATAAAAAAAAAAGAAACGCAAAGGCTTATGATCTGTGAAGGTGCTGTGAAATCGAAATTACCCCTTTTTGACAGAAAGTGAGTGGGAAACGTCGTTTCTTTTTTTTCTGTAAATACCAGTAGTAACATTTTCCGATCCACCATATACATATATATATATATATAAATACAAGTCTTTCATAATACAATCTAGAAACGTTTATTAAAAATTCTCCCTTTATCAATGGAAATTTGAAAAATTATCAAAAAATAGTTGCTTTAAAAAAGAAAACTGTAATAAAAATATCAAAACTTTTTTAAATTGAGGCTTTATTAGACTTTTTTTTTTTTTTTGGGGGGGGGGGGGGCTTTTTGGCCTTTCTAGCCAATTTACGTTACTATTTTTTTTTTTTTTTTTTTTAATTTGTCTCTACCTCCCCCCTTTGTCTCTACCTCCCTCCGGCTCGTAGGGGTCAAATAACACACGTATTTATTATTAAATGTATTTATTTACAAAAAAAAGGGGGGGTTACATATTTCGTCTAGGGGTTCGTCGTGCAAACAATGTTATCATTTACATCTTAACATACTGATTAAATCATCACGTAAAATGCAACTCGTGCAATCAAAATACAACTTAGAACTCAAACATCAATTTAGAACTAAACCATCAACTATCTTTAAGCAACTCTCGTTGGCGAATGACTCCCCTTTGCAACTCACATTCACACATGCATATGAGTGTGGGGGGGGGATGCACTGTCAGTCAACACCCCATCAAAACAAGTTGTCATAGTAATATTTATGACAGAAAGCTTTTAGCCTGACTATAAAGTTCTTAGGGACAATGGGCGGCCGGGACCCGAAAGGACAACGGGCCGCAATCCCTTGACCGGGCGCGTGCTAAACATATGCTCTTAATAAAATAGAAATTATGAAATTTCATTAAAATAATTTCCCACAATATAATCTTTTAAATAGTCCGGAGTCCGTCGTGTACGAGTGCTTCGTCTTGAATGTGAAACCGGTTCATTATTCTTGTCCTTGGTATCTTGAGTCTCGTTGTTGATATTTTGGTTTACTGTTTGTCTTGATTGAATCTGTTGGTTGTCTAGATTAGTGGCGTCTTGAGCCTCTATGTTGATGTTTTGGTTTTCATTTGGCTGATTGAATTCATTGCTCATGTGTTTTGGTCATTAGTATTTTCCTCCGTTTCTTGAATAATATCTTGTTCCTCGCAATCAAGTGGCACCAGATTTTTTATTGATATTGTAACGGACTTTGGAAGAGAATAAATGAAATGCTGACTTGCGAGGTCTCAGACTTAATAAATAAACAAAAGGGTTTTTAATTGATTGTTGTCTTCTGGTTGTTGTTATTTTTGCTTGATAATAAAGTTTCCTCAAATCCGAAATTGGTTTAAATTATTTTACTCTTAAAAAGGTTACAATACCGTAGTCTCCCTTCCGTCAGGGTATCTAATAAACGCATAGTTAGGATTACCCTCTAATAACGTCACTTCTTCCCCCGTGATACTACGGTTTCCGTGGTTTCTATAAAAAAAAACAATAGAAAAAAAAACAGTATATTTTAAACTCGATATCTCGAAAACTAAGCGAAATCTCAAAAAATGGTATTCTTCACTTTCGTCTTATTTTGGTGAGTACTATAAGAATCCTAGTTAGCGGCGTCACAGTTACCGTAGAATCCACAAAATGACAGATATTGAGACGGTTTTTATAATATTTATCAACAATTTCAAAAAAAAAATTTTTTTTTCGTAAATATTTATTAATTTTATTTTTATTCAAGGTAATTTTATCTCCAAGTCAATTCGTATATCATTGTCTATTTTTAAAATTTTTAATTTCTTTATAGGTAGTTGCTTTACTTATATTTTTTCTTAAATCAATTATTTTTTCAAATTTATTAAAATTTCCATTGATAAAGGACAAATTTTTGGACTTCAAATAAACGTTTTCACATTGTTTTTTTTTTTTTTTTTTTTTATAAAAGAGTTGTATTTATTTATAATTATTGCGACATAAATTTCTTTGTCAAAACGTCGCATATTTTATATATATATGTGTATATGTAAAAAGATGGTTCTTAAAATTTAATTTTCGAAGAAACCTTTGATAAATGTAAGTAATTATTGAAAAAAAAAGATTCTAAATATTACTCTATTTTTTCATCACTAATGTTACCTTTATAAGACATTTCGAAAATTAATTTTTTATGAACCACCCCTAATATGTATATTATATGTATTAATATAACCCGGTTTCATTATTCGTTGTGTATAGATTTTTTAAAATTCTTATTAAATACTTAGAATAATATAATATATAAATAATTCATATCTGTAAGCCGGCCGATATATACGACTCGATTCTTTTTATTTTTGTTAAACAGTATTACGTATATTACATATATTTATATATATATGTATTATATATTCAAATTGGGGTTGTGTAATTTTTTTTTTTCGAACGCAATTTCACTGATATTTATTTGATATTGGTTTAATTATTATTATGTATATTATATATTATGTACCTATATGAGTAGATATATATATAGGTACATATAAATACAAATATAATAATATATTTTCCCCCTAGTCAATATAATTTTCTCTTGATTTGTAAATTTGTATTTTTTTTTTTTTTTATTCACTGAAAATAATATATTAATTTTTAGTTTTTCTACCAGTATTAAATAATGGAAAAACAGCAATTAGATTGTACTATAATGAGTAAAAAATATTTGATTATTATTTATTTATTTTTTTTTTTTTTTTGAGTTGTTGTCATGGTTGCAGCCGAAATAAATAATATTTAACAATTAGCAAATAGTTTTAACCATTATTTGATTTTTTTATTTAAATAAATATTTTATGCCAAGCAACCGAATTCACCGATCGCCAAACTCCATTTGGCTCTGGAGTATAAATTTAATGGATAAAACTATTTGCCTGAAATTATTATTATACATTTATATTTAAGAGCTTTGTGCTCTCTATCTCTACATTATGCAGCTTTAAAATAATTTAATCTTAAAAAGGCACTGATGGCTTGTAATATATTAATTTTCTTCTAACTCGGCGAGGTAAGTAAAGCCACGTGAGAACCAGATATTAAATTCAATGGTAAAGTTAAAGATTTCATTCAAAGTTGAAATAAAATACGAGGACAGGCAATTTAAAAACCGGACTTGTCTCATAACAATTTTTAGTTGTCACCAATTATTCCAAAAACTTTATCCCCCTCAAAGTACTTCCCTTACTGATCCCTACACCGCTCTATACGAATTTTCCATTGTTCAAAGCAGTGCTGGAAGTCCGCTGGTTGAGAACCTCCGTCGATTTTGATTTTACCGCTTCCAAGGGCCAATTTGTCCCTGGAAAATAAAAAAAAGTCACAGGGGGCTAGATGGGCCACAAGGAACTTGAGATTAATCCACTGACTGCTTGGCATTTTTCTGACGCCTCGCTGATGCGGAGACTACTTCGGACGATTGCTACAGACGAACTGAGCGACTCTCAGACTTGCCTATCAAGCTGAGGGTGGGGGAAGTATCACCAAACACAATCATGTTCAAATCTGCCCTGGTGCACTCTCTGTTTGCCTGTAGTAGCATCAGTCCGGTTTTTAAATTGCCTTACCTTGTATACTTTATCTTTAATTGTTGTTTATTTATATCTTTTTTGTCCAATAAACAACAATTGTAAGATAAAAATTATTTTATTTCAACATTGAATGAAATCTTTATCTTCCCCATTGAATTTAATACCTGGTTCTTACCTCGTCGAGTTAGAAGAAAATTAATTTAATCTTCTTTTACAATACACTACTACTATAGGCGAAAATCAGTGGAAATTGTTTCCCCGATTACTTTCTGCCACCATATTATGTCTGGGGTGATTCGCTATTCCATGTAATTATTAATTCGATATAACTCGAAGAAATGTCACCCCTATCGTGATTTTCTCCTTACATAGATACATATAATGGAAATATTTTGAATTTACAGTTAATTATTATCTTTCTTAATAATTTTTATTTGTAAAATATTTAGAAAATCGGTATCCCTACTTTATATACTAAAACACTTAAATAAATTATTTCTTATTTTTTCATTTAAAATAATCTGAAAATACTCAAATATTATTTTTTAGAGATTTCGTCATCTAGGCCTATCATTCTATGAACACCGCTAACTGGATGATGACCTGTGATCTGACAATAGTTAGCGCTGCATGAATCTCTGCCTCTTTGAAACCCGACTTATTTCATTTTTAATAAATAAACAGAATTATTATTAAAGGATTTTTTTCATTAGAAAAACTTCAAATACAAAAACTGTAACTTAAAAATATTTACATATATTTATATTTTATACTCAAGTAACTGAAGATAAGTGGTGTAAAAACTATATAAATAAGTTCTCTATATAAAACTGGTATGTAACCATGACAACACTTATAAATATTTATTCTTATTAGTTTAAAAAACAAAAGAAAAACAAAACAAGATTATTTTATTTATATTTTAATTCTTTTGATATTAGTAGGTTGTTTTTACTATACATACTAAATGTCTATCTAGTCTTAATAAAAACAAAAACCTTTTATATTTTCAAACAAAAACAAAAAAAAAAGGTTGAGCAGTGAAATCGCGTTCTTTTCATCTACTCCACCTGTAACCGATTCTTTGTATTTTCTTCTTTTTTTTTTAAATCTCTTCTTTATTTATTTAAACGACAAGAGTTAAGCAATATATAAATAAGGCAGCCGTCCAGTCCAGTCTTTTTTCCTTTTTAATTTATCTATTCCTCCCCAATATTACTCTTATAGTGAATTCGACTTACTACATTTGAACGAACTCATTCATTCGAAAATTTAATATACTTGCCGTAGGCATATAGTTAGAACTCTTGGCAAATGGCATTTACTATTCTTTAATTTCTATTTGACTAGACGAATACGTTTATTACTTTGAAAACAAAAGATATTTGTCTATCAATGTTGCCGTTAAATACTTTTGACTAGGTAAATAGCGTTTAATAAAAATGAGTGTTAAAAAGCTATTTGCCTTGGTAAATAACATTAATATTGTTCTAATTTCTATTTTGACTAGATTTTATTACTCTGAAAACAAAATGTTATTTGTCAATTAAATGATTCTGTTAAATACTTTTGACTAGGGAAATAGCGTTTAATAATAATAAATGAGTGTTAAAAAGTTGTTTGCCTTGGCAAATAACATTAACTATTGTTGTAATTTCTATTTTGATTAGATTAATACTTTTATTATCTCGAAAACAAAATGTTATTTGCCATTTAAATGATTCTGTTAGATACTTTTGGCTAGGGAAATAGCGTTTAATAATAATAAATGAGTGTTAAAAAGCTCTTTTCCTTGGCAAATAACATTAACTATTGTTATAATTTCTATTTTGACTAGATTAATACTTTTATTACTCTGAAAATAAAATGTTATTTGCCAATTAAATGATTCTGTTAAATACTTTTGGCTAGGGAAATAGCGTTTAATAATAAATTATTGTTAAAAAGCTATTTGTCTAGGCGAAAACTGAAGTTCTCTCTTAAAAATGGTAACTATGACAACACTCGTAAATATTTATTCTTATTAGTTTAAAGAAAAAGAAAACAAGATTATTTTATATTTTAATTCCTATGATATTAGTTTGATATTTTTATTTTTTTTATTATTCACGCCAACTGTTTAAAACTATTCCCTACGATATGTGTCCATGTTTGGTTAGCTCTAGTGTATTAACTCGAATTCACAATTATATATTATTATAAGCCCCCCCACCGTCTTATTTTTTTTCTTGAAAAATGAAAGAGATAACATTCTTAATGGTAAAAAAAATAAATAAATCTTAAATAATTTATTTATTTTTTTTTTATAAAAGTTTTATAGATAACAAAAAAAATATGAATAAAATTTTAAAATTTCTGATTAAAAAAAAAAAGTCCAAAAAAAAAATAATTAATCATAAAAATAAATATCTAAATCAATAAATAAATAAATTTGCTCAAGTCATTGAAAAAATAAATGTATTTTTTTTTTTTTTTGAAATTGTTATTTTTGTGGTCATGTCTATTTATTTATTTTTTGTTTTTTGTTTTTAGGTTTGCTGACCACCAATGAGAGAGTGTATTTAAGAAAAATAATTGAATATAATGGAATATACGATATTTTTTCACCTTTAAGATCTGTTTCCTTTATTACTGATATTCAGTCGCAGCCCAGTCTTGGACTTATGCAAAGTATTTATAATAAAAAAAAAAATTAAAATGAAAAAACACTTTAAAATAATAATTTGGTACAAATATCCGTAAAATCAAAATACTCACCCTTAATTTTGTATTTGAGTCACGTGATCAATTTCGAATTTAGTTAATATTTAGTCGGTATAAATTTCTTAACGACGCGTCCGGGAATCTATTTTTGAATAAATTATTTCGTCAAAAAATACCTTTCTACCAGCTTCAATAGATTTTGTGGTTATTAAAGATATTAGTTGCTATTACGGATACAGTTTGACGCTAGAACATTTTTTACAACAGCCTCTGGACCATTTTCGGCTACAGAATATCTTAGCCATCAAAATAAGCCTTCGATAATATATTTTAGTAATCTCTACTTTTGTAGTTAATTATGTGTTGTTCAAAAAACTGTTATAAATGTGCTGTTTCCGTAAAAGAGGTATTTTATTTTTCAAAACATCCTCACATTCATTTTCGGTATTTATTATCCCGGTATGTATTACAAACTCAACTGTTTCTCTTTCGTATGACCTTTAAAATTACCATTTTTGCTATTTTCTCAAATAAACATACTACAATTTTCTTCTTAGAGAAAGTTTTCCTCATTATTATCTCATTTTCTCTGTCATTACATATATAGATTTGATATTAATATAATATTTAAAAGCAGGAAGGTATTTAAAAGGCGAAAACTGTAAAATATTAATCAATTATACAGCAAATATGGGCTGTAAATACGGGTAAACATGGCGGAATAGTCCCCCCTCGTCCTAGAAATCTCAAAAAATAATTCAGAGAGATTCAGACGCACCCTAGAAAATAATTCTAGTTATGCTAATAAATTCGGATGCCGGGAGGATATAAAAAATTAACTCTAATTCGAGAATGTCCGGTCTTTTGATTTTTATATAGCCTTACCGATGATTAAAACTATGTTGTAAGGTGACCACTTTACAAGGCAGGTTATTCATTGGCAGCTAAAAAGATCAATTAAGAAGAAAACTGCAGCTAAAACAAAATCCGTCTCCGTCCTTATTGAAAAACCCTAAAAGTTAATTTATTTAAATACAGGTTGTTTAAAAAACAAATGAACTTAATTTTAGATAAACCACCCATGAATGAAAACTCTTACCACTTGAAATTAAGGGCAATAGAGTTTCGCAAACTTAGGTACGACTAGATTCTGTTGGTGCGCTGATAGAGCTATCTAGCAGTGGTCAATTGAAACGCTATGACTTTTAAAGTAATAGAGTTTCATTCTGTTATCTTTTGGACAATGAAACATCTATGGATGAAAACTCTTACCACTTAAAATTAAAGGTCATAGAGTTTCTCAAGCTTGAGTATGACTGTTATTAGATTTTATTAGAGCGCTGGTAGAGCCATCTACCTGTGGTCGTTTAAAACGCTATGTCGATTTAAGGGATAAAAGTTTGATTCATTAGTGGTGACCAAATAGGGTCTATTTTTTTGAAACTTTCAGTATAAAATATATCTTCTTATATCGTATATTCCCTAATTCAGTTAATATTCTTTATTACACCCCCCCCCCCCTGTGTGGTACAAAAAAATAAAACTTGTATTAAAATCACAAGTTTTTTAAATTTATTTTCTGTTGATTCTAAAATGTGCATTTTATTTATTTCATTTTTTTAATTTTGAAATTTTTATTTATTTATTTATTTTTATTTTTATTTTTAATTCGAATAAATTTATACCCTACGATATATGTATAAATGGCCTAATTCAATTTCAAGACTGAAGAGAGAAATATGTAAAAAAAGGAAAAAAAAAATAAATCAACTAATATTATATTTATCTCTTCAATTATTATTATTATTATATGTATATTTATATAATTTTTTTATTTATTATAAATAAATATATAATGATATATTTATTTATATATTTCAACTATTAAAATGTACCTATGTAGCTAATTTATTTAATTTTTTTTTTTGGGATTAAGAAATTACAAAAAACAGTTGATTTATTATGATTATTATTAATAATTTACCAAAGACCCTAATACATTTAAGAGAAAATGATATCATGATTATTATTATTATTATAAATATTAAAATATATATATATATATTATACATAAGTTTTTTTTTGTATTGTCTTCCAAATGTAATATAATTATCATTTGTAGTGTTTGTATGAAAACAATACAAATCATTTAAAAATTTATCTAATATTTTTATTGCCTGTTTCACACCAACCCTGCTGTCTTTTAGACCAATGGTCTTCAACCAGCGTTCTGCCGCCCGGTACCGGTCCACAGAAATTTTCCGCCGGTCCGCAAAAATTTCCTGCCGGTCCACGAAAAATATCGGCTGAATCTTATGCCTTCGTTGAATCAAGAATGGCTGGCAATTCTTGCTTATATGACGGACATATTCAGTCTGCTCAATGATGTTAATGTTTCTCTGCAGAGTACAAATACAAATATTTTTACTTTAAAAAATAAAATGATTGCCTTCAAAAAGAAGCTAGCTCTTTGAATAGTCGCTTACAAGAGGAAGATGTAGAAATGTTTCCTCTTTTGGATGAATTTTTTAACCGACTTCAAAAAAGGAGGAGGTTCTCAATTCGACTGATTTTTTTTTTTTTTGTGTGTCCATGTTACCTCATATCTCCGCCAATTGTGAACCGATTTTGATGATTTTTTTTGCATTGGGTTCAGTCTAGCTTCCGATTGGTCCCGTTTTTTTCATTGGTATTGGACCTTTTTTGATATGTTTGTTCAGGCATAACTTCTTTGTTTATGAACCGATTTTAATGATTCCTTTTTTATTGGAAAGAGAGTACCATAGGGGTGGTACCATATTAATTTGGTCCCGTTCTGAAGATATGATCAATGACGAAATAACGTAAATCTCCAATTCTTATGACCAAATAATCGAAATTATAATAAATAAAATCTTTTATAAAAAAATCTTAAAACATTCATTTAAAACCCGCAAACGTTTCGAGAGAATTTCTATATTTATGAATTGAATTTTATTATCATTTTCTGATTCATTCGCCCGACGCTTTCTCTTACGAGATGCATGCAAGGTATTATATTAAGTCACTATTAATAACATCACTAAAAAGAGAAAAATAAAAATAATTTTTATAAAAAAAAAATAAAACCGACTTCAAAAAAATTAAATGAAACAAATAAAATAATAAGAACTCAAAAATCAAATAAAATACACTAAAAGGTATAAAATAATTATTATCTTATTTAGTTACAACTAAACGACGAAATATTAACATGAAATTACTTTTTTGAAGTCGGTGCCAAACATATACATTTTATGAATCGCACTTGACGGATCTTACTTAGTACGTTTGGCGGGTACGCTCGCTTATAGGTATAGTTTGTTTGGCACCGACTTCAAAAAGTAATTTCATGTCAATATTTCGTCGTTTAGTTGTAACTAAATAAGATAATTATTTTATACCTTTTAGTGAATTTTATTTCATTTTTGAGTTCTTATTATTTTATTTGTTGATTTAATTTTTTTGAAGTCGGTTTTATTTTATTTTTTATAATTAATTGCTACTGATGTCTTATTCAACATAATAAATCAACATATAAGAGCATTATCTAAAAATTTTAATAATTATTTCCCTGAAAATGAAGATCCTAAGGTAAACTCTGGATTAATAACCCATTCTTGGAAGATATAGTCGTGTTCACTTGATTCTCGTGAAAAAGAAAAGCTAATCGAGTTGTCTTCTGATAATATCACTATGGTGTCCCGACATCAAATGCATTCATTGCCTAAATTTTGGATTTCGCTAGAAAAAGAATATCCTACTTTGAGTTATAAAGCTTTAAAATTATTAGTCATTTTTTCGACTTCTTATTTGAGTGAAACGACCTTTTAAAACATGTCTATAATAAAAACTAAACACAGAAAGCGAATATTATTAATAATTTACTAAAGACCCTAATACCATTTAATAGATGTTAACGGAGCGCTTGGTTTCTCAGAAACATCTGGTGGACCCTCATATATCAAATATTCTATTAAAGAAACAGCAGCAGATGTCGCACTTAAAAATTATAATTGTATAACATATCCTATATAATAAATAAAATACTATCTATTAATATATTGGCTTTTACTTTACCATACAGGAGGGTATGGTCAAGTATTGTAATCGTGCATGAAAAAAGTGGTTTTTTCCTTCTTTTTTCGAAATATCTCAAAAACGGCTGGAGCTATTTTGATTAAAAAAATTTAGCGAAACCATGGCATTTCGCTCTACAAAAAGCCCTAATAATTGAATATCGAAAAAAATTATATTTTTCGAGATAATAATTGTTTTGTCAAAATGTCTGTTAGTCTGTGCGTTACCAAATTTTTGTGGACGAGCTAGCTCAAAAACTAGTGTGAATATCGAAACCAAATTTCACAGGTAGTTTTGTTGCATTGAGATTAAGAGCTGATTAGATTTCGGTGCATATCGACCCAAAATCAAGGGGGGGGGGTTAAAAATTAAAAATCTAGGTTATTTGAGCAAACTCAACCAAATTTTGTAAACATAATCAGTGGGACCTCAGAAGTCTAAAAATGCAAAAACTAACCCCCCCCCCCCTACATGATTATAAATAATTTTATTAAATATTAAATATAAGTGCGGGGCCAGGTTCTATAGTAAAGTCAAGTGGATGCCCACATCAGAACACGTCAGCTTATTTTATTTGTCTTAGCTTTCAGCCGGTCCGCGAAATACTTATCCTATTTTCTCATTGCGCCCAGGTGCAAAAAGTTTGAAGACCACTGATTTAAACGACATCTAGTCGACGTCGACACGAAAGTGGATCATTTTCATATAGCCGACTTGTAACCGGAACTGACAATATTATTGCCGACGCCAATACGTCTTCAGACATCATAGTCTATTGTTAAAAATATTTATTTGTTTTTAGTCGCATTATATATTCCTTTCTTAAAGCAATTATTTTTTCAAATTTGTTAAAATTTCCATTGATAAGGAATACATAATTTCAAATAAACGTTTACAAGTTGTTTTTACTTTACCATACAGGGAATGGTCAAGTATTGTAATCGTGCATGAAAAATGTGGTTTTTCCCATCTTTTTTTCGAAATATCTCAAAAACGGCTGAAACTATTTCGATTAAAAAAATTGAGCGAAACCAAGGCATTTTGGTCTACAAAAAAGCCCTAATAAGTGAACATCGAAAAAATTATATTTTTCGAGATAACAATTGTTTTGTCAAAATGTCTGTGCGTTACCAATTTTTTGTGGACGAGCTAACTCAAAAACTAGTGTGAATATCGAAACCAAATTTCACACGTAGTTTTGGTCCATTGAGCTTAAGAGCTGATTAGATATTGGTGCATATCAGTGCGCCCCCCACTAGTCTAAAAATGGAAAAACCAACACTCCTCCCCTACATGATTATAAATAATTTTATTAAATATTAAAAATAAGTGAGGGGCTAGGTTGTATGGTAAAGTCATGTGGATGGCCACATCAGAACACGTCAGCATATTTTTTTTTTTAAAGGAATTGTATGTATTTATAAATATAGCGACATAAACATCTTTGTCAAAAGGTCGCCTATTTTATATATATAATATGAGCCGTTTATTTTGAAAGTGGCGTAAGTTCATTTTCCAAAAAAATCGAGTTAGCTACCTTAACAGTTACATTTTTACATGATCTTTTAATTCTGAAGCAACTTGTTACTAATATATTTAAAATCATTAAGATTTTGTAACACGAAAATTTCTTAAAGAATATTAATTATGGTGATTGGGATGATAAATTTGACACCCTAAGGGCCAGTTGTATGTCGGTTGGTAAACTCTTTTTAAACGTTGACAAAAGAGTAAAACCTTAGAATTTACCTTGTGCCTGACGGGATGGCCAATCAGATGAAAGTGTCTGTCATCTGATTGGCCATCCCGCCGACTACCAGGTGAATTCTAAGATTTTACCCTTTGTCAACGTTTAAAAAGAGTTTACCAACCGACATACAACTAGCCCTTAGAAAGCCAAAAACATTCTACTATGTTATCTGTTACCAATATTTTTAAATTTAATCCAACGCAAACCCTTCAATATCTCGATTCGAACATAAATGAACTTAGGCCACTTTCAAAATGAACGGCTGATGATGGTTCTTAAAATTTAATTTTTGAATAAACCTTTTATAAATGTAAGCAATTATTCAAAAAATAATATTCCTAATATTACTCTATTTTTTCAACAATTACTTAACTTTTAAGACATTTTTTCGAAATCAATTTTTTGTGAATTTTTAACAGTATTTATTAGGTTTCGAAGGAATAAGGATTTGAAATAACACGGATTAAATTTGGTTAGGTTTAGGGATAGGGCGTTATTCTTTTGATAAAAGAATCATGAGGTCACGTGGGCAGGGAGGCCAGGCCCTGAAGTAGGTCTGTACTTTTTAATGTATAATAGCAAAGAAGTACAGACCTACCAGTTACCCAGATATTAATATTTTATTCACGTTCTCAAATAAATTTCAAAAATGGAACGTGTAATCTTCGAATTGAATCATATTTGAAATCTCTAAATGATTTTTCATAATAATTTGTGCGAATTTTTATCCCAAAAAACATTTAATTAAAAAAAAAATATGCAGTTAGCCATTGGGTTTATTACATGTTAAATTATTTTACTACTAATTCTTAAGAGACAATGACGTCGAAAAATTTCTCTCATATTTTCAGTCGAATATAAATATTTCAAATTTCATATATAATATAAAATTATTTGCATAAATTTTGAATGAATTATAATTATTAAAATTAAACAAGAATTATTTACTATACTTTTGTAAAACACACAATTTTTAATTATTTCTACAAAAAGAGTAATTATAATTTTATATTTTAGTTTTCAAAATTGATTATTATCATTAATGGGAATGTGTAGTATTTGTAAAAAATTATGCAAATATAATTATTATATATGATTATGTCTCAATAGTTAATTTATACACAGAGACAGACAGCTGTTTAGCGAGAACAGGGGGCACCACGAGTAGGCAGCTGTCACCACCCCCCACATGGATAGATAAATAAATAATAATTAAAGGGTGATCATTAATAAAATTTTGATCGCAAATTACTTAATATACTCATAGAGTGATAGTTTTAAAATTTCAAAAATTTACAAATGTATAAAACACTAACTTAGAAATACAATATGAAATTTGAAAGGCTAAAATAATGAAAATTTCAAGGCTATACGTGTTTTGAAACAAATAGGAGACATTATATTTGTAGCAAAAACGTCTACACTTGAGATAAAGAATTGTTAAAAGACCTTTTCCGAAACAAACAGCAGTACAATGTCTCCAATACTGCAATTTGTTAGGAATCAAAGTCTTAGAACATTCGACATTTTGTATAAAAATTTTGTCCAATTTTTATTTGTATTTAAGACACAAATAGAAAAAATTTGTAGATCTGAGTATGACGAGAGAAATTGCGATATTAACTTATGTATTAGATCAGAAAGAGAAATTAATTAGATTGAAGTTTAGAGGTGAATATTTAAATATAAGGGGATTATTTTTAAAAGTGAATTATTTATGATTTACTCTTGAATGTTATTTTTTTAAACAAAATTAAAATTTTATTATCTATCCATGTGAAATAATTTTATTAAACTGAAAATGTAAAAGGCAAAATTATTTCAAAGCACTATCTCAAATTAAATTTAGAAAAAAGAATAAGATTTCGAAATTACAAATAAAGAATATTTAATTTTAATTTATTTATTTAGTTCGAATTAATGATTTAATCTAAATGTTAATATTAGTAGGACGAGCACCTACCTGAAAAAAAGAAAAAAATATTAGTAAAATAATATAGAGAATTTAAAATATTGTTTATAGAAATATTAGCAGACAAATTATATTTAAAAATTTTAACTAATCTTTTTTTTTTGAAAAATTTGAAAAATGTAATTGAAAAATTTAGAATATTTCTTAATTATTTAATTATAAGAATAGAGTATTATAAAGATAACTCACCTTAACAGGCTACATCTCGTGCCTGGATATGGATTACTCTGACTCCACAGGAACACACAATTACACTCGCGAACAAGTAAAATAATACTCGCGAAACTTTTCGATTTCGAAGGAATAAGGATTTGTGAAGACAGGGATTGAAATTGGTTAGGATTAGGGATAGGACATGATTCTCTTGATAAAAGAATCATAGGCTCACGTGGGCAGGGACGCCAGCCCCTGAAGTAGGTTTGTACTTTTTTATCTATAAGAACAAAGAAGTACACACCTACTCGTTACCCAAAGATAAAGAATTTGATTTTCCATAAAATAAGAAAACCAAAGACTTTATCTAAATGTTAATATTAGTAGGACGAGCACCTACCTGAAAAAAGAAAAAATACTATTAGTAAACTAATATAGTGAATTGAAAGTATTTTTTAAAGAAATATTCGCTAAACAGATTATATTTAAATATTTTAATTGATCTTTTTTTATTTGAAAAAGTCGAAAAATGTAATTGAAAAATTTAGAATATTTCTTAATTATTTAATCATAAGAATAGAGTATTATAAAGATATCTCACCTTAACAGCCTACGTCTCATGCCTGGACATGGATTACTCTGACTCCACAGGAACACACTATTACACTCGCGAACAAGTAAAATAATACTCGCGAAACTTTTCGATTTCGAAGGAATAAGGATTTGTGAAGACAGGGATTGAAGTTGGTTGGATGAGGCATAGGAATCTAAATGTTAATATTAGTAGGACGAGCACCTACCTGAAAAAAAGAAAAAAATACTATTAGTAAACTAATATAGTGAATTGAAAGTATTTTTTAAAGAAATATTCGCAAATAGATTATATTAAAATATTTTAATTGATCTTTTTTTTTTTGAAAAAATCGAAAAAATTTAATTGAAAAATTTAGAGTATTTCTTAATTATTTAATTATAAGAATAGAGTATTATAAAGATATCTCACCTTAACAGCCTACGTCTCGTGCCTGGACATGGATTACTCTGACTCCACAGGAACACACTATTACACTCGCGAACAAGTAAAATAATACTCGCGAAACTTTTCGATTTCGAATGAATAAGGATTTGTGAAGACAGGGATTGAAATTGGTTAGGGTTAGGGAAAGGACATGATTCTCTTGATAAAAGAATCATGAGCTCACGTGGGCAGGGACGCCAGCCCCTGAAGTAGGTCTGTACTTTTTTATCTAAAAGAACAAAGAAGTACACACCTACTCGTTACCCAAAGATAAAGAATTTGATTTTCCATAAAATAAGAAAACCAAAGACTTTATCTAAATGTTAATATTAGTAGGACGAGCACCTACCTGAAAAAAGAAAAAATACTATTAGTAAACTAATATAGTGAATTGAAAGTATTTTTTAAAGAAATATTCGCAAATAGATTATATTTAAATATTTTAATTGATCTATTTTTTTGAAAAAGTCGAAAAAATGTAATTGAAAAATTTAGAGTATTTCTTAATTATTTAATTATAAGAATAGAGTATTATAAAGATATCTCACCTTAACAGCCTACGTCTCATGCCTGGACATGGATTACTCTGACTCCACAGGAACACACTATTACACTCGCGAACAAGTAAAATAATACTCGCGAAACTTTTCGATTTCGAAGGAATAAGGATTTGTGAAGACAGGGATTGAAGTTGGTTAGGATGAGGCATAGGAATCTAAATGTTAATATTAGTAGGACGAGCACTCTACCTGAAAATAGAAAAAAACACTATTAGTAAACTAATATAGTGAATTGAAAGTATTTTTTAAAGAAATATTCGCAAATAGATTATAGTTAAATAATTTAATTTTCTTTTTTTTATGAAAAAGTCGAAACATGTAATTGAAAAATTTAGAATATTTCTTAATTATTTAATCATAAGAATAGAGTATTATAAAGATATCTCACCTTAACAGCTTACGTCTCATGCCTGGACATGGATTACTCTGTCTCCACAGGAACACACTATTACACTCGCGAACAAGTAAAATAATACTCGCGAAACTTTTCGATTTCGAAGGAATAAGGATTTGTGAAGATAAGGATTGAAATTGGTTAGGATTAGGGATAGGACATGATTCTCTTGATAAAAGAATCATGAGCTCACGTGGGCAGGGACGCCAGCCCCTGAAGTAGGTCTGTACTTTTTTATCTAAAACAACAAAGAAGTACACACCTACTCGTTACCCAAAGATAAAGAATTTGATTTTCCATAAAATAAGAAAACCAAAGACTTTATCTAAATGTTAATATTAGTAGGACGAGCACCTACCTGAAAAAAGAAAAAAATACTATTAGTAAACTAATATAGTGAATTGAAAGTATTTTTTAAAGAAATATTCGCAAATAGATTATATTTAAATATTTTAATTGATCTTTTTTTTTTTTTGAAAAAGTCGAAAAATGTAATTGAAAAATTTAGAGTATTTCTTAATTATTTAATTATAAGAATAGAGTATTATAAAGATATCTCACCTTAACAGCCTACGTCTCGTGCCTGGACATGGATTACTCTGACTCCACAGGAACACACTATTACACTCGCGAACAAGTAAAATAATACTCGCGAAACATTTCGATTTCGAACGAATATGGATTTGTGAAGACAAGGAGTGAAGTTGGTTAGGACTAGGGGTAATATATGTTTATTAGTGATTTGTGGAGTCAGCTGAGAGGGTGGTGAAGCATATTGTAATATTCCCAGTCCATGTTTCATTCACCACTGCCTGAATCACACTCCCAATCTCCCTATCACTCTCCCCCTTATATACCTTCTTCCTACTGTCCCTATCACCTCCCCTCAACCCTCTCCCCTGTCCCTATCAGATAGGGACAGTGGGAATATTACAATATGGCCTCTCCACCTTCATCCACCCTCTCAGCTGTTCCCAACCCTCACTAATAAACAACCCTTCATCCTTATATTAATTACATGTATAGAATTAAAGAAACCATTAAATATAATTTTATTTATTTCACCTTATTATACTTAGGTAAGTAAAAAATCGTGTCTGTGTGTGAATGTGTGAATGTGGGATTGAGAATTGCGTAACAAAAATTAGAATAATAAAATATGAAAATTTTTATGCCACAGCATTTCATTATTTAGGACAAGGTAGCGATTTTCCGCATTTTCAAAAAAAATGCCTATAACTCGAAAACTATTAGACTTTTATTAAAAATAATGTTTATATTCAGGAGCGTCTTAAATTAATAAATTAATCCTATCCCCTGTTTAGGGTTTATCGTTATGATTTGAGACACCCATATATAATATATAGGTACACTTTTATTTATAATATATTTTCTCGAATGAATTTCCTTAACCGATACGTTATCATTATCACAAGCCCGGTTTTCCTTCCATTTATTCTTTAGTCAGCGGCGAGAAACCATTAAGGCCATTTCTACTCCGCTGAGAATTTTATCCGATATAAAAATCCAAGTAAGTAAAATTCATTATTTTGTTTATTATATATTATTATTATTATTATATTAATTTATTTCTCCAATATTCTAACTTTTACTACTTTTTTCAATTAATTGTGAATTGCGATAGGCGGCAGTTATTCCATCATCCTTCAATGCATATTGTTTCTTAAATGATTGTTAAACGTTTTTGAAATTTTTTTATATAAATATTACAGCATATTTTTACTTAGGATTTTTTTCTCTCCCCCTTGTTATCATAGAATCGATATTTTTTACATGTGATTCTTTTGATTTCTTAAAATCTACTGGTCTTTCCGCTACATACCTTTTTGTGAGAATGGTCAGATGACGGGGGGGGGGGGGGGGTTATGGACACATAAGAAATCAGTTATATACTACTACTAAGTTAACAATTTTAACATCGCTACTAGAAAGCTTTAAGAGAAATAAAAAACAGATATGAAATATAATTTATTTCGAAAATATTCCCTGTGTGCGTCTTAGGGCCGGTTGCATGTCGCAAAGTAAATGCTTTTTAACACTAACCAAGGTAAATGGAGTGAGTGGGATGAGTGAATGTGCCTGTCATCTAATTGGCCATCCCAGCCCCTCCATTTACCATCTACCTTGGTTAGTGTTAAAAAGCATTTACTTGTGACATGCAACCGGCCCTAAAAGTCAGTCATTCTGTCATTCTGGGTAGAGAAGTGGAGGTCAGGGTTTTCTTATCGATAACTGGTGATGGTGTTTCTTCATAAAGCCTGTTTACAATTTACAACCAATCTTAACCGGCCTGATTTGCCTCATGCCACTATTTTCGGAATCTTAACTATATTTTCTTTGGCAAATTCAAATTTTATCCATGTTTTATTTTTTTTATTTTTTTTTTGGAGTCAGTCTATAGAACATCTCCCGACAGCGAATTAATAAGTAGTTCTCTATTTCATCTGTGAAGATTTGTGTAGATTTATAGTTTGGTTTTTACGATATTGTTTTATAGTTTGCTACTTGTTTAGTTTTCTGGAAATAATTTGTCAATTTGCCATTAATGTACCTACACATATGAAGAGTAGTAGTAAAAATACTCAATTTATTTGCTTGTTTCCCAATTTAAATCCATAGTACACGAGGTTTTTAATCTTTATTTTCGTCAATAGAGGAATATAGCATACTCGAATTAACATCATCATACAATGCAGGTGCTTGTGCATAATTATTATAAATATTTTAACTATTTATTCCCTCTATTATTACTTAGAAGAATTCTAAGTGGTTTTAATTTTTAACCGACTTCAAAAAAGGAGGAGGTTCTCTATTCGACTGAATTTTTTTTTTTTTTTTTTTTTTTTGTGCCTATGTTACCTCATATCTCCGCCAATTGTCAACCCGATTTTGAAATTTTTTTTGCATTGGGTCCAGTCTAGCTTCCGATTGGTCCCATTTTTTTTTCGTTTTTTTTTCATAGGTATTAGACCTTTTTTTTTTTTTTGCTTTTCGGCCTTTCTAGCCATAAGCCTAATTACGATACTAGTTATTATTTTTTTAAAATTTGTCTCTACCCCGGGGGTCAGATTTTAGCTGGATGCCTCGAGTCGGATTCGAACCCGGGTCCCCTGGTTAGCTCGCTGTCACGCTACCGCCTAGCCTATCTGACCCCCCCATTAGACCTTTTTTTTTATTAGGTTTGTTTAGACCTAACCTCTTTGTTTATGAAC
Source organism: Forficula auricularia (assembly GCA_024734495.1). Taxonomy (NCBI): domain Eukaryota; kingdom Metazoa; phylum Arthropoda; class Insecta; order Dermaptera; family Forficulidae; genus Forficula; species Forficula auricularia. The sequence continues at coordinate 302,698 of JALMQS010000647.1, read as the reverse complement.
CGATTTCGATGGTTCTATTTTTATTCGAAAGGGGTGTGTTAGGGATGGTGTCATATTAATTTGGTCAAGTTCTGATGATATGATCACTATTAATAACATCACTAAAAAGAGAAAAATAAAAATAATTTTTAAGAAAAAAATAAAAACCGACTTCAAAAAATTAAATGCAACAAATAAAATACACTAAAAGGTATAAAATAATTATTATCTTATTTAGTTACAACTAAACGACGAAATATTAACATGAAATTACTTTTTGAAGTTGGTGCCAAACATATACCTTTTATGAATCGCACTCGACGAATCTTACTTAGTATCGCTTATAGGTATAGTTTGTTTGGCACCGACTTCAAAAAGTAATTTCATGTTAATATTTCGTCGTTTAGTTGTAACTAAATAAGATAATAATTATTTTATACCTTTTAGTGTATTTTATTTGTTGCATTTAATTTTTTGAAGTCAGTTTTTATTTTTTCTTAAAAATTATTTTTATTTAATTTATCCTTTCAGATAAATACTGGATTTAAGTGACGGTAGATTTCATTCTTGAAATTTTGAGGGTTGGTAATTTTGTAAATTACTATTATTTATTATTTTTAATTCATCATACAGTTTCGCTCACCACTGGTAGACCATCCTCAGTAGTAAATGTCGTAATAGTTTCAAGATATTGTCAATATAAACACTTAATCATTTTTCATTTGTTTTCAAAGATATATATTCCTACATAGAGAATCCTTCTTTTTCGTTGAATATAAATCTTGATTTTTCTGTCTATTACTAATAATAATAATGAATAAACAATACGAACGATTGTTTATTATTGTTTTCTTGTCTATTGTTTACTTTTAAATTTATTATTCTATGATATTTGTCAAAGAGGACATCATTTTTGTACATTATTTTCTATGTTTTTTTGCTTAAAAACTATCGTTAGAATCAGTATATTTTATGTGCGACCCGAGACAATTTTATTTCTACAAATATGGCCCATGTATGGCAAAATATTGGACACCCCTGATCTAGATTTAGTGACTGAATATCTCTTTCAGCAATGACTCGTGCAGGCTAACTTGATTGTTCAAAACGTCTACTACATTTCGCATATTACTTTCCAGAAATTGCCTGTTTGTTTTTCTTTTAAAACCTGCGCATCTGAAATATTCCAGCAAAACTATATAATTCAAAAGATGGTACTTTTAAGACAGGATAGGGTTTGGACATTTGTCTATATCGTCCCCAGGTGATGCCATAGCACAAAAGACTAAATAGCAATAAACACAAACCACGAATGATAAAGAAAACAACATAAAATGATAGCTAATGACCACGTCCATGTCTAATTAAAACTATTTTTACAATTAATTAGCTATAGCGTATGCACTCCCCTTCAAAAATTTCGAGTGCATCGTCTTGATTTAATGCTTGGATTGGTTTAGAGTTGAATATGTTGTCATTTATTCCATTGGTGGTGGGGGAGAGGAATGTAATAGGGGCCGAAGCTGGGATTAAATACTTTTTAGTACAAGCCGTGGCTTCAATCATGGTGTTGTTTGTGGTGGTTTTCACGGAGGTCGAGTGGAAGCGATTAGGGGGAAGTTTGATCGATAGTAATTTAATAAGATGGGGGGTGGTATTAGCTCTGGCCATGAAATTGGGGATGGCCCCCCTGCATTTTTGATTTCAAATCAAAAAAATGAAATATTTTTAACGTTCTTCGAATGCTATCGAAGGTTATCCATCAAATATTCTCTCTTTCATCTTCACCCCATTTCTAGCTCTCTCGAGGCCACAGATAATGTATACAAAATTTTGTAAAGTTGGTCCAAAGACCTAGAATTTTCATTTTTTGACCATCTCCCCCATTTCGGGTGGTTATTTTCGTAATTTATTTAAACAAAAATGTCAAAAATTATATCCTCTACAACTATGGTTCTAATGGAATTTGCCGTAGAGAAAACACTTTAGAAGTTATTTGATTATTTCTGGAGGACGGACATACAGATACAGGCACAAATGCCCTTTAGTAGTATGTGATTGACTATCTTTTTTTATTAACAAAATCATTAGAATTAGTACCTATATTTTATCTGTGGCCCGAGACATTTTTTTCTCCATATTTGTTATTTTAATAATAAAAATATATTTAATAAATTTACGTGATTTGGGTGGCCGTGACACGTGTAGCCAATCGAACTAAGCACGGCCTCTTAAACAATTGTTTTATTTTCTTAAACAATTGTTTATTTTATAGTATAATATGTAAACAAAACATCTTGACACGTAATTTTGCATATTTCCAACGAAATATCTCAATTTGGGGGCGATTTCAGCCAGAAAACTCTTTTTCAAGTAGGTATATATAATAACGCCCTGATGAGATTTATACAGATCATTTTAATTAGTTTTTTTATTAACAAAATCGTTAGAATTAGTACCTATATTTTATCTGCGGCCTGAGACATTTTTTTCTTTAAATGTGGTCCGTGTAAGCCTAAAGATTGGACACCCCTGCATTAGACAATCCGATAAATAATTAACAAATCGTCACTGTAATATCAAAATGTCGTATGTCAAAATCACCAAAAAAATTTATTGAAGAAAAACACTTGTATTCTCTCAAATTGTTGTATACTATCCAACCACGTACCCAGGGAGGGGGCTAAGGGGCCTAAAGCCCCCCCCCCGAAATTCTGGAAAATTCGAAGAATCTAGCCCATTGCAAAAAAGTATACTTGGGAAAAAATTGTAAAACAATACTGATTTTCATAAGTGTCAAAGTTTTTTGCGAGCCGTAATTAAATTCTATTTCATCCTGCTGTAGAACATGCAGAAATGGTAGTGATACACTCGAAGATGAACGGAAAAATGCTGAAAAAGTTTTCAAGAAAATTTTCAAAGCGGCTGAAAAGCTTGCAGAAGATGTGTTTAAAATGCAACTCAAAGTTCCTAGAATCACGTCAAAGCAAACCGCCCGTGGAAACTATCAAACTGATGGTGTTGAAGCATACTACAGGGTTTCAGTTTTCAGTCCATGCATCGACTCTCTGATTCGAAATTTGTCAGAGAAATTCATTCAGAATGCAGGGATTTTATGGAGCTTTCAAATACTTCTTCCTGGATACGGTGCGTATGAAAAAGCGGAAGATTCGGAAAATCTTTCTTTATATTTTGATGATCGAGTGTCACTCTCCGCAGTTAAGACCGAGTACAAGTTGTGGTGTAAATGTGTTGCATTGCTGGGAAAAGACATCGAGGTTCTGGAGGTGTTGGATAAATCTGTTGGAGCCTATTTTCCAACTGTTAAACATCTCACAATTCTTGCTACGTTGTCAGTTACGACTGCAAGCGTCGAAACATCTTTCTCGACTTTGAAAAGAATCAAGACGTTCCTGCGCAGCGTTATGATCGACGAAAGACTAAGCGCTCTCAATACATTGGGACTACAAAGTGGATCCCGACAAGGTCCTTGATATCATGACAGCTACGAAATCTCGAAGTCTGAACTTGTGAATTGGTTTTTTGATGCATTATAATACATTTATTATGGATCAATTGTTTATGTAAATTATATATTATGAGAAAACTCGTAAAAATGTCAATAATTCTGTGTAATAAAAAAATAGTTTTCTATTTGATTAAGATCATGTTTGATTATCAGAGTATAAATATTGAAATCTTCACTTTTCGTACTTGCAGAATGAATTTTAAAAATCACCTCAGACAGGGGCGGATTTAAGAGACCCAGGGCCCCTAGGCACTTGACATTTGCCCCCCCCCCCCCACCACCACCACCATCTCGAAGCTATTTTGGAAATTTAGCAAATTAAATGCACTAGTACAGAGCATATTTTTTTTTTTTTATTCAAGAACATTGTATTTGTAGGGGCATCTAGCCTTTTTAATGAACAATATTAGCCCAATTTAATTACAAAGAAAATAAACAATATGATACAAACAGATCAAGAAAAAAAAATTTAAAAAGCGAAACAACAATTAAATGAAACAAAAACAAATATACTGAATATAGAGAAAAGAATAAAACTAAAAAATGACATGATATATATAGACAAAAGAAGAGAGGAAAATAATAGAATTAGAAAATTTGAAAATTAAAATTTAGATGTTTATGTTTTGTGTTTGTGCTTTTTTTCATCATAGGCTCCACTGAAGAAAGTCATGATTTAAAAAAAATAAAACAATAAATAGTCAAATAAATAGAATAAATAAACAAACAAATAAACAAAACAAGATCATGTTTGATTATCAGAGTATAAATATTGAAATCTTCACTTTTCGTACTTGCAGAATGAATTTTAAAAATCACCTCAGCCAGGGGCGGATTTAAGAGACCCAGGGCCCCTAGGCACTTGACATTTGCCCCCCCCCCCCCCCACCACCACCATCTCGAAGCTATTTTGGAAATTTAGCAAATTAAATGCACTAGTACAGAGCATATTTTATTTTTTTTTATTCAAGAACATTGTATTTGTAGGGGCATCTAGCCTTTTTAATGAACAATATTAGCCCAATTTAATTACAAAGAAAATAAACAATATGATACAAACAGATCAAGAAAAAAAATTTAAAAAGCGAAACAACAATTAAATGAAACAAAAACAAATATACTGAATATAGAGAAAAGAATAAAACTAAAAAATGACATGATATATATAGACAAAAGAAGAGAGGAAAAAAGAAATTTTTAATCGACTTTAATGAGTTTAATAAACATCAGAATAATACAGTCTATGTTACTATTTAGTTACGTTATTCTATAAAATTTATATAATCTTACGGCGAACTTTCTCTGTTCAAAAGAACGAATGACGTCTTCATAGTCAATTGACTTCATTATTTCTGACTCTATGTACATTACAGAGAGTGAATTGAGCCTGTTCTCTTCTATGTTAGATCTTAAGTAATTCTTTACTCTCTTTAGCGCTGAAAACGACCGTTCTGCTGAGCCGTTTGACGCTGGTGTACACAACAGCATTCGGAACGCAATTCCTACGTTTGGATAAATGTCCAAAAAGCCTTTTTCCGATTAGTATTTGTATAGCTTCAGTGACGATAACTCCATAACTTCATCGTTCGACGACGAATGAGCTTGCAGGTGCAGACACTCGTTTTCCAAAGTCCTATCCAAATCCCCCGGATAAAAAGTTATAAGGTTTCTGGCTCCTTCACGGATGTCTTTAGATTCCAAACGATATAGTTTCGTAAGAAACTCTTAGTAATTAGTATTTTAATGAGAATGTTAAGCGATATTTGTTTAGCCAGAAATTGTGATTGCATACTTGTATGATATTTGTAATGCCTGTTGTAGATCCCTTGTGATCTTTTTAGGTTGAAAAATAAAAAAATAAATAAATAAAAGATACAGCAACCGGGGCCCCCAGGCCGGCTGGGCCCCTAGGCCCGGGTCTTGTGGGCCTAGGCGGAAATCTATCACTGACATCAGCCCCACCCGAATGTAATTTCTGGGTACGTGCTTGATACTATCGGTGATAGGATCAAGTATTTAGGGTTAATACAAACTGAAAACACAAGTTTTCTTAGCTACTGAAAAGAGTTGATTTTTACATTTTGATATGTGTGATTCAGCCAAGCCCGCTTGCCCTCGTTTCAGAAGAAATAAGAAAACACAAGATTCAAGAATACTTTTCTATTCAATTTATTTTATATCAAGCATTTTATATTATTTTAAAAGCATTTTAATAAACGAATATTTTCAAAACACTTGAATTTTTTTCACCTAGTCAAAGTCACCCAAGAATCCTTCAGATATAACAGCGACGAAATGTATATTTACATTAGCTTATAAAGTTATAAATTAAGCCCATAAGGCTTTCAATTGATAAAGATTTATAGTTATTAAATAACATTTCACTTTTCTTTTAAGAGATAAAACGTTGGCAAACTTTTGATCTCCAAAGATATATTATTTTAAGTTTTTATGACCGTATTAATTAAAATCTTTAATGGCACCCTAACATTACTGGCATTTATCCTTAAATCATGCTTATAGAGATCTCATATTATAATCATGTTTAAAAATTATTTTCATAAAACACTCCTGAATGTTTCTTTAGAAAAAATATTACTCCCCATAATGCAGAGGTCATGTACAGTTAAAATATCAATTGTCTGGATTTGTTTACAGTGTTTTTATTATATGCTCAGCATTAAGAAATTGTACTCCAATCCATATAAAACTCGTTTGTAAAATTTACCTGTGGTTTTTGAAATATTTCGAATAAACCCATTCAAATTTCCATTGGGAAAGGGAGAATGAATTTCTCTCAAAACCTTTGGTTTTTCGATAAAATATTTCTTATTTTAACAAATTTTTAATTCTCGCTTAAATTATAAGCGATGTTTTTCTCTTAATTAGAATTTAGTATCACATTTTGTACTAATCGTTTAGAATCTAACAAAAATATAATAATAGTAAGAAAAAGTGGGTATTTTTTCAAAATAAGTACGCTAATGCCTTTAACTTAAAAACGGCTTAAAACCTCAAATAAAATTTTTCTATATATATCTATTATCTGAATTTTGGGTGAGGTGGTGGGGGGTCCGGGGATTAATATATAGCTTTTAACTGAAGCAAAAAGTTACCGAGCATCGCTCGGTGGCCAGGTACTTATATTTAAATAAAAAACAGTTGTCATATAGTCAATTCACAAATTAAAAATAGATTTGAAGGAATGTTAAAAATTGCAAATCTTTTTGAATTTTTAAGGCCAAAAACATTGCTAACATTATCAGAAAAAGAACTTAGAAAGTCAGCAACAGAATTACCTAAAAAAATTCCTAAAAAATCTATTAATCTAATTACAAATACCTATAGAATATATAATAATAAAAAAAAAGTGGGATTTTTTCAAAACTAATGCCTTTATCTTAACAACGGATTAAAAACTCAAATAAAATCTTTCAATATATAGTGGTACCTTGAGATACGAATTTAATTCGTTCTGTGATCATCGTCGTATGGCAAAAAAATCGTATCTCAAAGCAATTTTCCCATTTAAAATAATGTAATATATATTAATGCGTTCTAGCGATATGAAACTAACCCAAAACACAGTTAAATTACATATAATATATACAATTTGTAAAAAAATAAACGAGTAATAACACACATAATGTTTATTAATTTATTTTTTAATATATTAATAACACACAATGTTTATTAATCATCACTTTGACGTCGGGCCTTTTTGGCCTCACTTTCCTGACTTTCACTGCGTGAGACCTTCACAAGGTAACGATCAAGAGAGGTCTGTTTCTGCCTTCTTTTTAAAATGTTACGAAAGAATGTGAGACACCTATCATCAAATAAGGCACTCGCTCTCCCTGTAGACAATTTCTCTGGGTGTCTTTTTTCCACAAAATCAGACACTTCCTGCCACTTGCCAAGGATATCACTAATTTCACGTGAAGTAAGTTTCTCCTCCGGCTCGACCGCCTCCTCACTGCTGAGTTCCATCATTACTCCCGAGTGGGAAATCTTCTGTAACTCCTTCAGCTCCTCCGTCGTGAGTTCTTCAGCATACTCCTCAATAAGATCAGCAGCATCTGCCCCGTCTACCTCTAGGCCCATGGAGCGACCAATGGATACGATCTCCTCCTCAATAGGTTCGAATCCCTCAAATCCCTCTCGTTCTAAAACAACATCTGGCCATAATTTTCTCCAAGCTGAGTTCAATGTTCTTTTGGTAACACCTTGCCAGGTAATATCTATAAGCTTAAGACAGATCACAATGTTGTAATGATTCTTCCAAAACTCCCTCAATGTTAGGTTCGTATTTTCGGTAACTTCGAAGCAACGCTTGAAAAGATGCTTCGTGAAAAGTTTCTTAAAATTGGAAATAACTTGTTGATCCATGGGCTGAAGGGTAGACGTTGTATTGGGTGGCAGAGAGACAATTTTAATAAATTTAAATTCATCTAAAAGGTCATCCTCAAGGCGAGGAGGGTGAGCGGGAGCATTATCCAACAGAAGGACACACTTAAGCGGTAGACCATTATCGATTAAGTATTTTTTCACTGAAGGCCCAAAAACTATGTTCATCCACTTAATAAAAAACTGACGGGTCACCCATGCTTTACCGTTTGCACGCCACAGAACTTTAATTTTTCTTTCATAACTTTATAAGCTTTGAAGGCCCTTGGGTTTTCCGAGTGGTAGACTAGCAATCTAGGGATCACCTATGCAATTATCGCACATCGCAAATTCGTATCTCAAATTTTTCGTTGTATGTCGAGTTATAAATTTTAAAATATTTCATGTAGTATCTCAAAACATTCGTATCTCAAGGTACCACTGTAATATAACATACTATATACTCGAAATACTATATATTTTCTCGAAATATAATAATCTATTAGGGAAAGTCGACACGTAATTTTACTCCTTCATTCAATCGATAAATATTTCTTATTTTAACAAATTTTTAATTCTCACTTAAATAATTATAAGCGATGTCTTTCCCTCAAGTATATATTATTGGTGAAATACAATTTACCTTAAAAGTAGAATTTAGTATCACATTTTGAACTAATCTTTTTGAATCTAACGAAAATACAACAGTAAGAAAAAGTGGGCTTTTTCACTCAGCACGCTAATGCCTTTATCTTAACAACAGCTTAAAAACTCAAATATATATTTATATATATATTTTCTGCATTTTCTCTTAATATAAAAATCTATTAGGGAAAGTCGACATGGAATTTTACTCCTTCATTTAATCAATAAATATACTTAATTTTAACAAACTTTTAATTCTCACAAATTCTCAATTAAATTACTTTTTTTTTACAAAAATAATCATTTATTTATTTTATTTTAAGTACATAATATTCTTTTGAATAATTATAGTAATATATATATATATTTTGGAATGAATATAATTTTTATTACATATATTGATATAATAGTTAAACGAAAATTTATAAAACAACTTGTTTCCTATTAATTTTTTTAATTTATAATTATTGGAAACCTTTATTTATTTATTGAAAAAAATCTATTTTTTTTTTAAAATTCTATGATTATTAAACTAAATATAAATTTAAAGAATTGAAGAATAATTTGAGTAAAATTTTATTAAAAGAATATTATAATAAAAAAGGTTAGTTGTAATTGAACCACCTGTTTCGTTGTTTCTACCTAATATTATTAAATTTATCAAATATTTAGGCCCGTTTTCACTAATTTAACTTAAACTAAGGCAGCACACTTAAATTAACTTCAAAGCAACTTTAAATTATTGAATTATATTTAAATAAGACTAAGTGATGCTTTTCTCTTTAAGTATTTATTATTGGTGAAATACAATTTACCTTAAAAGTAGAATTTTGTATCACATTTTGAACTAATCTTTATTTGGAATATAACGAAAATATAATAGTAAGAAAAAGATGAATTTTTTTTAAGAATGCCTTTATTTTAAAACGGCTTAAAAACTCAAATAAAATAATTCATTATATGTCTGAATTTCAGTAGAATAACAGTTCGTTCTGATGCCAAATTGTTTATATTTCCAATGCGAAGAACTGATTATTATTTTCTTATGCAGAAAATATATAGGTATATAAGTACATAGCTATATATATTTTCTAGATTTTTGAACCGGAAGAAAAGAAAATCATAATATCAGTCTTCGCATTGGAAATATAAACAATAGTTTTTAAGGAATTTGGTGTTGGTACTTGGTGAAACATTTTTTATCCAATAATGAAATATATCAGGCATCAGAACGAACTTTCTACTAAAATTCAAACATAGGTATAGGGAGAAAAAATAATAATAATGAAAGGGAAAATTAAGTGGTAGTAAAGATGTATAGTCTGTTATTGGTGAATTATTAATTATTGAATAGTCTTAAATTTTTCAAAAAAAATCTTTGCTACAACTTCTAATGTCGAAAATATTTTTTTATTTGTTATTTTTAATGAATTTTTTCCTTCTTATAATTTTATCATTTATTTATTTGTTTTTTTTTGTTTCTGAAAATATATATGATGAATTTACAATCTCTTACAATAGTAGAGACACCAATTTTTTTTTTAAATGTTTCATTAGTTAATAGAAAATATATATACGAATATATGGATATTGCTAATATCACAATTTTTACAACGAATTTTTTCTTTTTTCGATTAAAAAATCCATGTGTATTAAACTTTAAATTGAAGAAGAGAATTTTTGAATTTAGCCATTTTATCGGTGGTTACGTTCGTTGTTTATTTATCAGTAAAAAAGTGTTTCGGCTGAAGTTAGAAAACTTTATTCATACTATTGAGTATAAATGAATACAATTCTCTAAGAACAATCATAAAAAATATTTATTAACAAATTCAAACGTTTCGGGAGAAAATCTCACCCGTTTTCTAAAAAAAATGTATTTTTTTCCTTTTGAAATCATTAATAAACATTTTTTATGATAGTTCTTAAAGAATTGTATTCATTTATATATATTATACAATAAAATAATCAAAAATTTATTTTCAAATATTTTATTTAGTATTTTCCTTTAATTTTTGGATTTTTTATTAAATTGTTGAGAACATTTTTGATTTGAAAATCTCTTGATCAAAAAAAAAAAAAATATTACTTACTTTGATTAATATTTTTATATGTATATTTTTTTTTAGTTTTTGTGGTTTTATAAATTGGTAATTTCTTTTATCTACATATTTGTTATTTTAATAATAAAAAAATATTTAATAAATTTACGTGATTTGGGTGGCCGTGACACGTATGGTCAATGCAAGCCATTTAAGCACGGCCTCTTAAACAATTTAATTTTTATTATTATATGGTTGTTTATTTTATAGTATAATATGTAAACAAAACATCTTGACACGTAATTTTGCATATTTTCAACGAAATATCTCAATTTGGGGGCGATTTCAGCCGAAAAACTCTTTTTCAAGTAAGTATATATATACGCCTTGTTGAAATTTATACAGATCATTTTAATTACTAAAAAAAAAATCAGATTTTAAATAAACCAGAAAAAAATTAACAAATTATATATAATTCAAATTTGCTCTAATCAGATTACAAGAATATCTTATAAATATTAAATAAATAAAAACTTATTATTTATTTATTTAATCTAATAACATTAATCAAAAAATTATTATCTCAAATTTTAAATCAGTCTTTTTTTTTGATTTTTTTCCTTTTTACATTTTTTTTCTTAAGAACATGAAAAAAATAAATAATAATAATAATTTTATTATTTTTATATATACTTATAGTGAAAATTAACTATAAAACTTTTTTTTTTATTTTTCTGGATTATATTTTTAATAATAATTAACGGAAAAACATTGTTAATATTAATGAAATTATTGATGTTAAGAACAAAATGTTATTTTGAGTGCTTGAATTGGCGCCCAGACGTCCCGTTTTGATATCATCATCGCGTAAAAGTTTTCCACAAATTGTTACTTTTTTGATAAATTTGAACATGCTCTCCATTATGTTGGCTGGGGTCGGTTGCGAGCAGCCTTCCAGAGTCTGAAAAAAAAGAAAATAACAGTAATTATTAAAAATAATAGAATTAGAAAATTTGAAAATTAAAATTTAGATGTTTATGTTTTGTGTTTGTGCTTTTGTTCATCAAAGGCTCCACTGAAGAAAGTCATGATTTAAAAAAAATAAAACAATAAATAGTCAAATAAATAGAATAAATAAACAAACAAATAAACAAATAAAACAAATATACAAAGTAATCCTGCCGAGAATATGACAGAAATCAAGTCCAGGCATGATCGTCGTCTTAAAAACTCGCCAACCCGATAATATGCCTTTTTTAGTAGTGTTTTCGCTTAATGGAGGATTTAAATTTATTTAGAGCTAGACTCGTAATTTCCTCCGGAATTTTGTTGTAAAAGCGCACACCTTGACCCATGAATGAAGCGTTTACCTTTTGTAAACGAAACCTCGGGATGGCGAGTTTATTCTTGAATCTAGTATTGAATTCATGCCTGTCACTATTCTTTAAAAAGTCAGTAATATACATTATATTCGTAAATATATTGGGATGCCACCGTCAGAATATTTATCTTTTTCCCTAAGAGACATTTGTGGACCCAAATTATGGCTCTCTTTTGAATAATAAACATCGTGTCGATATCAGTTGCCTGTCCCCAAATTAAAATACCATAGGACATCACACTGAGGAAGTAGCTATGGTATACTAAGCGAGCCGTATCGATCGTATTCGTCAGTTGCCTAATTTTTTTGACAGCGTAAGCCGCAGAAGAAAGCTCACCTGCCAGAGCCCCAATATGAAGACCCCATTGCAACTTGGAGTCCAATTTCATGCCCAAAAATTCCGTAGAATCAACATAATTAAGGGATCCCCCACCCAAAGCCAGATCAGCATCGATCCGTCCCACGTTCGACAATGAGAATCTAATGCATTTGATCTTTCCTGTGTTAAACAGCAAATTGTTAACCGTGAACCAATCCATAATTAACGAGAGAGTAGTGAAATGTTTATTCTCTTTATAAATAACTCTATGTGAATAATAGTTTGTATATATTATTAATAGAATGGCAAAGTGAAGAAATGCTTAGAAGAACGTTTCTATGGGCTCGTTGCAATTGGATTATGAAGCACACTAATTTCTCTTTACGTAAATTTAAATGTTAAGTAATTAGTTATATAAGAATATTTTTATTTATATATTTAGGGTATGTCGTTTCAAGGCAACGTTTATTTTTGAAATTTCCTCCTTCATTTAATCAATAAATATTTCTTAATTTTAACAAATTATTAATTCTCACTTAAATTATTAGCGATGCTTTTCCCCTAAATATTTATTATTGGTAAAATACAATTTACCTTAAAAGTAGAATTTAGTATCAAATATTGAACTAATCCTTTGGAATCTAACGAAAAGTAAGTAAGAAAAGATGAGATTTTTTTCAAAACTCAGCACGCTTGCCTATATCTTAATGGATTAAAAATTTAAATAAAATCTTACAATATATATACATATATTTCCTGCATTTACTCTAAATATAATAACCTATTAAGGAAAGTCGATATGGAATTTTACTCCTTCATTTAATCAATAAATATTTCTTATTTTTCCAAATTTTTAATTCTCAATTAAATTATAAGCGATGCTAAGTATTTATTATTGGTGGAATACAATTTATCTCAAAAGTAGAATTTAGTATCACATATTGAACTAATTTTTTGGAATCTAACGAAAATATTATACCTAGTAAGAAAAAGTGAGATTTTTCGAATTTGAAATACTTTTCAACATATAGCAAAAAAATAAATAAATAAAACAAAAAAATATTTTAAATGATAGATGTTAAAATTGGAGGATAAATTTAAAAAACTTAATTTCGGATTATTAGGCCAACATCTCTTTGTATCTCCTGAAGATGAGCAAATACTAGGGTTTGACCAAGAGACTTGGGGTTTCGATGAGTTATCTCCGGGCTCCGGGTTTAATTATTATTTCTACAGGTTATGTAAGTAAAATTGAATATATAACAAAATTATATGCTAACTGTGGCGTGTATCTCGCGTACCACGTACGGAGAAGGAATTTCTTCTTATTTACCTGTTTTTATTTTATATGTAAATTGTAATTGAAAAGTTTTTGTTTTGCCGAGAGTAGCAGAGTTGTTGATTCACAAAGGGAAACAAAGAGGTTGTCACAAAGAGAAACAAAGAGGTTGTCCTCTGCTTGATGCAAATAAACATACACACATATATATCGAGATGATATATCTGTATATATATTATTTATTTGTTTGAGACTATAGTTTCGAAGACTTGGTCTTCATCATCAGTCTTTCTTCAATTATAAATGTTTTTCATGGAGTCAATATCATATGGATATTGAAAACTTGGTGTTCTTTCGTCACTGCTGGAGGGCTAGGAACTAATAAGATATATATGTGTGTATGTTTATTTGCATCAAGCAGAGGACAACCTCTTTGTTTCTCTTTGTGAATCAACAACTCTGCTACTCTCGGCAAAACAAAACTTTTAAAAGAGGTTGTCCTCTGCTTGATGCAAATAAACATACACACATATATATCGAGATGATATATCTGTATATATATATTATTTATTTGTTTGAGACTATAGTTTCGAAGACTTGGTCTTCATCATCAGTCCTTTTTAATTATAAATGTTGTTTTTCATGGAGTCAATAACCGTATGGATATTGACTGATGATGAAGACCAAGTCTTCGAAACTATAGTCTCAAACAAATAAATAATATATATATATACAGATATATCATCTCGATATACCTATATGTGTGTATGTTTATTTGCATCAAGCAGAGGACAACCTCTTTGTTTCTCTTTGTAAATTGTTAAGTTTTACTTATGGAAAGTGGTGTAGGTTTTAGGTGAAACATGATGTTAGTTAATAGAGTAGGGTGTGTAGTTTCATCAGTGAATGAAATAAAACTCAAAGAGGTTTATACAGCTCAATATATATTTCGGATTATTAGTCCATCATCAGGAGTTTACAAGTTAATACTAATAATACCAATGGTGACCACTCGTTCAATTATTATTAGTATTAACTTGTAAACTCCTGATGATGGACTAATAATCCGAAATATATTGAGTTTGTATAAACCTCTTTTGAGTTTTATTTCATTCACTGTGAAACTACACACCCTTTACTCTATTAACTAAATTGTTAAGTTTGTTTTTTATTAGTTATATGGATAGTAACTACTCTGTGATCATTAGAATTATATTTAATTGGTAGGAATATGTAGGTTTTGAATTTGTTAATTTATATAAATAAAATAATTGCATATGTATGCATGTGTGTTTTTTGGGGGGATTTTTTAGTCATCGTCTCAGGGCGAGACTTAGTTTTGAGTTGGCTAATACCCCGAAAAATATCGAGTTAAATAATTTTCTTCTATTTTTCTGAAACTCACCTTGCATTTATTTAATTCAACTATTATTTAAGTTTATAAAAAAATTGTTTGGGCCATTTCATGAAAAAATTACGTAAAGCATAAATACATTTGAAGCTACACATCCGTTTGTCTGATTTATAATAGGTGCATTAACCTTGCTGTGAATGATATTTTCATACATAACAAGCTTTACATTACAGTTTAACTCTAAAATAATTTTTTCGTCATAATAGTAACTTTAATTACA
Organism: Forficula auricularia; assembly: GCA_024734495.1. Lineage (NCBI taxonomy): Eukaryota > Metazoa > Arthropoda > Insecta > Dermaptera > Forficulidae > Forficula > Forficula auricularia. The sequence goes on along the minus strand of JALMQS010000647.1, from coordinate 287,504 downwards.
TAATATTTTGTTGTTTTGTTTTAATTTGTATAAGGAAAAGTCACGTGATGTGCACTAAACAGGTTAGAAAATACATATTTTATTAAATTTTAGTATTACTAGATTTATTGATTGATTGATTTTTTTTTTGCCTTTTCGGGCTTTCTAGGCATAAGCCAATTTACGATACTACTTATTATTTTTTTTTAAATTTCTCTCTACCCCGAGGTCAGATTTTTAGCCGGATGCCTCGAGTCGGATTCGAACCCGACCCGTGGTTAGCAGGCTGGCACGCTACCCCTAGCCTAACCCGGCCCCCGATTTTATTTTATTGAAAAAATAAAATTCTTTAAACAAACTCATAACGTTTATTATTTATTACCCAAACCATTTCGAGAGTAATTCTCCTTTATCAATATAAATTTGAAATTATAGTTGCTTTAAAAATGATAAAACAACCAAGTATCTGTTTTATTGTATTGAATAAATAGAGTTTATTTTATCAAAACAATCTCAAAACGTTTCGGAAGAAATTTTCCCTTTAACAATGAAAATTTCGAAAAATAGTTGCTTTAAAAATGAATGATAAAGCAACTCTTTATTTTTATTTTATTTACAATTTTCAAAAATTATTTTAATTTTAATCTTGAATTTGGCTAAAAAATAATAAAAAAAAAACGTTTTTTTTTTATATTTATTTATTTTTTGACCATATTTAAGATCTTTTTACTGTTATTTAATATATCGGTCAAATTAATTAATAAAGTAAAGGGTGTGTAGTTTCACAATGAATGAAATAAAACTCAAAGAGGTTTATACAAACTCAATATATTTCGGATTATTAGTCCATCATCAGGAGTTTACAGGTTAAAACCAATAATATTTGACCGTGCGATCACAATTTTAAATTATATCTAAGTAAAAAAAAAAATTTAAATTGTGATCGCACGCTCAAACATTATTAGTTTCAACCTGTAAACTCCTGATGATGGACTAACAATCCGAAATATATTGAGCCTGTATAAACCTCTTTGAGTTTTATTTCATTCACTGTGAAACCACACACCCTTTACTTTATTAATTAATATCATGTTTCACCTAAAACCTACACCACTTTCTCTAAGTAAAAAAAAAATAAAATATATCGGTCAATTAAAAAAAAGACTTCATTAAAGATTGTAATTCAAGTGTGATAAGCAAAAATCCAGTGATGTGCACAATTCACAGCACATTTTTTTTACTACTATTAAAACATATTTTTAAATTAAAATTCAAAAAGTGTGTTTTTACCTTGACAGCACAGATTTGTAATTGGTCCAATGATTGACAATGTTTAAGATCTAATATCAAAAGAGGAATGTCTTCAATGTCGGGAATTTTGCCATGTTCTGGATCGGTCCATTCTTTAGGGACATAAGATCCAAACGATTCGTTGAGACAACGAGCCAGGCCATCCTGTTGGGATTCAATGCACTCGGGGCCGCCTTCAGCGATAAATACTGAAACAACAACAAACAAATCTTGATTAAATATTTTTTTAAAACAAACATATGCATTTGTTTATTCAAGTTAAAAGGGATTGAGAATGTATAAGGGGCATTCCACACCAAATTGGACAGTTTGGAAAATTTTGATGTGCTTAATTTCTTGACATTTTTTTGTACTTTATGAAAGTCTTAGAGATAAATTTTCAAATTTTTTCGATAAGCCGTTCAAGGGAAGGTTTTTTCCACATTATTGGCCATTCTTGAAAAATGAAGCAAATTAGACCTTTTTTTTTAATGTAGTTAACAGAATAAAATAGGAAAAATTTATTAAAAGTGTTTTTAAACTCAATTATTTACTTTACCATACAGGGTATGGTATTGTAATCGTGCATGAAAAAAGTGGTTTTTTTCCTTCTTTTTTTCGAAATATCTCAAAAACGGCTGAAAGTATTTTGATTAAAAAAATTGAGCGAAACTATGGCATTACGATCTACAAAAAAGCCCTAATAAGTGAACATCGAAAAAATTACATTTTTCGAAATAATAATTGTTTTGTCAAAATGTCTGTTAGTTTGTCTGTTATTCTGTTAGTTAGTCTGTGCGTTACCAAATTTTTGTGGACGAGCTAGCTCAAAAACTAGTGTGAATATCGAAACCAAATTTCACTCGTAGTTTTGGTCCATTGAGATTAAGAGCTGATAGATTTTGGTGCATATCGACCCAAAATTAAGGGGGGTGGAGGTTAAAAATTAAAAATCTAGGCTATTTGAGCAAACTCAACCAACCCAGGCCTTTAGGGGTTGCACCTTTTTTGGTGTAACTCCTTCTCTCATCATTATCATAAAAAAAAAAAAAAAAATTTTGTATACATAATCAGTGGGACCCCAGAAGTCTAAAAATGCAAAAACTAACCGCCCAAAATGGGGGGGGGGTGTATGGTCAAAAAATGAAAATCTAGGCTCTTGTACCAAATTCACCCAAATTTTGTATACATAATCAGTGGGCCCCCAGGAGTCTAAAAATGCAAAAACTAACCCCCTCCCCTACATGAATATAAATAATTTTATTAAATATTAAATATAAGTGAGGGGCCAGGTTGTATGGTAAAATCAAGTGGATGGCCACATCAGAACACGTCAGCTTATTTGGACTTCATGAAAGAATGTCTTACAGGTAAATTTTCAAATTCTTTCAATAAGCCGTTCTAAAGAACGGGGTTTTTCAGTTTATTGACAATTCTTGAAAAATAAACAAAATTAGATTTTTTTTATGTACTTAACAGAATAAAATATGAAAAAATTATTAAAAGTGTTTTTAAACTCAATTTTTTTTGTTTGAAATAATTTTTAATCAAACTGAGTGTATTTTTTGAAACTTTTGAAAAATTGTCATCTCGAACTTTTATCTATTTAAGAATTTTTAAGGCTGGTCTGATAATGCGAATCTTTGGAAATTCTTCAAAAGAATCAAAAGATTTTTGCCCATAATTTCTTGAAAAATGGACCAAATTAGTAATTGGACCATTTTTTCCAAAATTTTTGTATTTTATAAACTTGTTTTAATAATGATAGGGAATAATAATAATAAGGGGAAATTTAGGAATTGTTGGGAAAGAAGAAATCATGTTTTGTACATTTTGTGGCGAAGTAACGGATTGGGCTTAAGAAACGGTTAAGGTTGTGTAACTTCAAGTAAAAGAAGGTTGTTAGTTAAAAGCGAGGGGTGAACCGCGACCTAAAATCGTGTACACCTACTTCCACTTTTATTTCCAAGTAAAAATAGATGACAATAGATTATTTAATGAATTCCAAAGTAGTTCCAAATAATTCCAAAGACGGTGTACACCATTCGCGGTTCACCCCTCGGTTGAAAGGTTTGCTCTTTTGGGCCAGACCCCTGGGGGTGGTTTCAATAAAAGTTGGCCGCCAAGATCACGAAAAGTTCTCGATTTTTTTGTTTGGAAATTTAAATAATTTTTGTGAAACTACATATTTGTAGATATTTATTGATAAAAAAAAATTATCTCAAACTTCTATTTATGTATGATAAATATGATAAAAAATTATTTTTGCATTTAAATAAGTTGCTAGTGTTGAGGGTGCCGATTAGGGTGTAAAAGTTTTGTCAATTGTTGCTGCCACCACGGACAACGTGAAGTAAAGTTGAAGATTGGTAGGTTTTTAAGTGATTTATTCATAAAATAGTTAAAAGTACAACTTGGTGTACCTATAAATAAATACAAATCTATAAAAAAAATCTATCTTCAAACGTTTATTAAAATCCCAAACGTTTCGGAAGAATTTCTCGCTTTAGGGGCCGTCACATGAATTTCAAAATTTTTATCCCCCCCCCCCCCCCCCGTGCCACATTCTGTCACATTTTTATTGAGCTCCCCCTCTATTATGACGTCAAACTATCAATTTTATACCCTATAATTTTTTAATTTGACTTTTGTGACATCACAATTATTAAAACCCCGAGCTCCCCTGTCACATTTTGTCACAAATCTGAGATGCCCCCCCCTACTATGTGACGTAATTTATGGACGGCCCCTTATCTATGGAATTAAAAAAAAAAAGTTTCTCTATGAAATGTAATTATAAAGCAACTTTTTTCTTTTTTTTGAAAAATGTTTATTTAATTTCATTAATAAACGAAGAAATTCTCCCGAAACATTTGGGATTTTTGAAGATATTTTTTTTAAGATTTGGATTTATTTACAAGTATAAAAATATTCAATTTTCACTCGTTTAATAAAATTACATACCTAGATATTTATATACGAGTTTTTTTGTAGGGGGGGGGGGATTTAAGAGCTTTAAGCCTTGGAATGCTTTCCTACGTCACGTGACAATTTATAAGATTTCTTTAAAATCCCACCCAGCCCCTCTCTTAAATAAAACTATTCTGTAATTTGTAAAAACGCTAGCTATTCATATTTATATTCATAAAAAAATTGCCTTGATTTGAAGTTCAATTCCAGTCATTACATAAATTTACATAAAAACAAATAAATGAAAAAATTGATTAGAATAGTAATGATGGTATCTCTAGGTATATAAATAAATCTATTTACTTACAAGCAATTCGATCGCCTTCTTTAAAGCAAACAAAGTTGATAATCTGGTCGGTGAGGTTCTTAAACACAATTTGATGTTCTCGCTCCTGCTTTTCCAGACACCCGCTCACTTTGCCCAGGAAACTAGTCAGACAGGTGTCGAATTCGGGAACTTTGCTGAAATTAAATTTAAAATTACATATATAAACTTTGTGTGTATATAGACTTATATATTAGTAGTCGATATAGGTATATCGATTTGTCGAGTATATATATATATATATATACACATAGGTCATAAAAAATTATCATATTAATGAGATAATTATTACTTAGAACAATCAGAAACCAAGGTTTCTTCTTTCTATTTATGAAGTAATGGAAAAATTCCTACATCTTTTCGTTTCAAGGTTCAGCGAGTCTAAAAATTCTTTTTTAGGGTTCCGTTTAAAAACTAAACCCCTCTATTAATGTCGTCACAATGTCTGTTTTTCTATCTGTCAGAGCATTGTAAACTAAATAAGATATAAACTTAAAATTTACATGTTATATGTATTCATTTTCCTGTTAAATAAAAAATCGTATTGAAATTTTATTCGAATGAATATTTTGGGGAGGGTCAAATGTTATGTGGTCAAAAATATATTTTTGTTATCTTAGATAGAAAAACAGACAGATAAATAAAAGGCTCACCATTAGAGGTTTCGAATTTATCTTTTAAATTCTTCATCAGTACTATAGTGGTTATTAATATAATTATTTATGAAAAAACCCAATGTTTAATAGAAAATAAAAACGTTTCAGGAGAAAGAAATTCTCACTTTATCAATTAAAAAATGAATTTTAAAGCAACTATAAAATAGACAATGTTATTGCTTCAATTGATAAAAGGAGAATTCTCCCAAAACGTTCTATTAAACGTTTTGAGATGATTTTTATAAATAATTAATTTAATTATATAGATAACAATTTATTTTATATATCACACAGGAATTATTTAACGGGTTATAGTGGTGTTTCATCAAAGTGGAAATAAAATTAAAAATTAAATTTTTAAATTATTTTGGAGATTTTTTATTTATCTCTATACATATTTCGGGCTATGAACCCTTCATCAGGAGGTTTAACAGAAAACAGTTTTCTGTTAAACCTCCTGATGAAGGGTTCATAGCCCGAAATATGTATAGAGATAAATAAAAAATCTCCAAAATAATTTAAAAATTTTTAATTTTTAATTTTATTTCCACTTTGTTAAACACCACTATAACCCGTTAAATAATTCCTGTGTGAAATATAAAATAAATTGTTATCTATATAATTAAATTAAAATAATTATTTATAAAAATCATCTCAAAACGTTTAATAGAACGTTTTGGGGAGATATTCTCCTTTTATCAATTTCGACTAAATAAATGAGTCTTTTTTTTATTTGATTGCACGGAAAATAAAACTTATTATTATTATTATTTTTTTAGGTATCGTAAAAATTTGATTAAGTAGAATTAGAAGATGTTGTTTAAAATTTAATTCGCTTGGTTCTCAAAATGGTCATTTTTGGATGAACTTTGTACCTGTCGGCATTTTGAGTATTCTGACATGGCTTGGTCTAAAATTATAAGAAAAAAATTAACCACAAATTCGTTTATTCTCTCCTAATACAGGCAAATAAAAAGGATTTTGAAAACTTAAATATTTTGGAAGATATATAATTTTATTTCTTATATAAGTGTACCAGAAAAATTATAACTTGATTTTTATTTTTTCTTGATTCAAGTTCAATAGCCCGATGGATAAAGCGTCAGAGACGATTGCGTAAAGACCTTGATTAAAACCCGATTATTTAATTATTTATTTGTTGAATACCATTACAAGAAATAATCGTTTAAATATTTTTTTTTTGCCTTATTATTAAATGATAATATTTTTACCGAGAGTAGTACTTTTTGAAAAAAAAATCCATCTTAAACAAAACATGATCATATTATATTGAAATAATTTATTGATTGTTTTTTGTATAAAATAAATATAAAAATTCTTTTATAAAACAATCTCAAAACGAAACTTATAACCTTCAGCTATTTAAAACCCGTATCCACAGATACCTTTGAACCCCGTCTAGCCCATACATTTTCTTTCTTCTTCTTTTCACGATGGAGGGGCCAACCCAGGCCTTTAGGGGCTGCACCTTTTTGGTGTAACTCCTTCTCTAATCATTTTCATAAAAAAAATTTCCTTTTATATAATCATCAATTATAATATAATTTTAAGGACGAAATTTGATATGTGAGTCCGACTCGCACTTCTCCGGCTTTTTCAATTGATTATATTTTATGCATTTTTGTTTTAAAATTGTATCGTTTTAATTATCCCATCCCTTTAGGACACTTTCACATGGGGAGTCATTTCTGTAAGGTCGCATAGGCGAAATCGATTAAAGTGTCTAGGACTTATATTGATAGTTCTATTTTTTGACCACCCCCCTCCATTTTAGTCCCCCAAAGAATAAATGACTCTTTTTTATTAGAGGACTCTTTTATAGTAAATTCCATTTTTACTTTACCATACAGAGTATAGTCAAGTATTGTAATCGTGATTGAAAAAAGTGTTTTTTTTTGCTTCTTTTTTTTCGAAATATCTCAAAAACGGCTGAAACTATTTTGATTAAAAAAATTGAGCGCAACCATGTCATTTCGGTCTACAAAAAAGCTCTAATAAGTGAACATCGAAAAAATTATATTTTTCAAAATAATAATTGTTTTGTAAAATGTCTGTTAGTCTCGATCAAAAACTAGTGTGAATATCAAAACCAAATTTCACACGTAGTTTTGGTCGATTGAGATTAAGAGCTGATTAAATTTTGGTGCATATTGACCCAGGGGGGTGGAGGGGGAGTTAAAAATTAAAAATCTAGGCCATTTGAGCAAACTCAACCAAATTTTGTATACATAATCAGTGGACCCCCAGAAGTGTAAAAATGAAAAAACTAACCGCCCAAAATGAGGGGGGGGTCAAAAATGAAAATATATACCTTTGTACCAAACTCTCCCAAATTTTGTATTTATAATCCGTGGGATCCCAGAAGACTAAAAATGCAAAAAGTAACCCTCCAAAATGGGGGAGGGGGGGGGTGTCCCAACTAGCAAAGTAGCTGTATAATTTTAGGTTATATAACTTTTATGTTTTGTTACTGTTGTATAAGTGCTCCATAACGCTTATAAAACATTAATAAAACATAACAGTTGTATAACCTAAAATTATACAGCTATTTTGCTAGTAGGGGTGTAGGTCCAAAAAATGAAAATATAGCCCCATGAACCAAATTCAACCAAATTTTGTATATATGTATAATCAGTGGTGCCCAGAAAACTAAAAATGCAAAATCTAACTACCCGAAATGGGGGTGGATGAAATTCTTGGCTCTTGTACCAAACTCGACCAAATGTTGTATACATAATCAGTGGGCCCCCAGTAATCTAAAAATGCAAAAACTAACCCCCCGTCTACATGATTATAAATAATTTTATTAAATATTAAAAATAAGGGAGTTGTATGGTAAAGTCAAGTGGATGGCCACATCAGAACGTGCCAATTTTTCTTGGTATTTTTAGTTTGAAAATTGTATAATTTTAATTTTTTAAACCCTCCCCCATCCCTTAATTTTAGGTTCGATTTCAACCATAATCTAATCAGCTCTTAATCTCAATATAAAGAACCTACATGTGAAATTTCGTTTTGATATTCACACTTAAACTAGAGCGTACACACAATTTATAGAAATGTACTAACCGACGCACACAGGCGGATTTTCAAATATTCTCGATCAAACCCGCAATAATCGAAGTCGGCTCTGACAGTCACGTGACTTAATTGTTTGAATCTGATTGTTTTCTTAAAATATTGTTGTGCTTTGAAATTGTTCAGTGTAACTTTTATCATGGTTTATGAACCTAAGGTCTGCCTAGGGGTATGTATCTGTGTATTTTGAATGGATTTACTTTTTTCTCAGTTTAATTATAAAAACCAAAATAAAACTAATTTATAAGTTAAATTTTAAATTATAATTGATCCTATTAAGCTACAAAGTTATAAATTCATTAGAATCAAACTAGTTGAAAAGTTTTTGTTTTGCCGAGAGTAGCAGAGTTGTTGATTCACAAAGAGAAACAAAGAGATTGTCTTCTGCTTGATGTTGCTTGACGCTGCTTGATGCTGCATCAAGCAGAAGACAATCTCTTTGTTTCTCTTTGAGAATCAAACTACATTGTCAAGTTATAATAAAGTTACATAGCTTAATATCTGTTTTAATTTTAGTTGCTAATAAGTGCTACTAATTAAATAATTAATAATTTGAATTCGAAAATATTAAAAATGTATTGGTGTTGTTATCGTCCATGATGAATATTTTAATTTGTGGTTGGTTATTGGTAACTTGGACCCGAAATAAAATTAGAAGTCAAATTTTTGGAATATGTTGCTACGTTTCGCAGTATATTTTTCTGCTTCCTCAGGCAATATTTCAACTTAACCTCCTCGTAAAAATTAATATATAGATCATTTAACCGTATGTCGATCAAAATTCAGCACAGCAATGACATCCTTCTTTTACACTATTTTTAAGAAAAACACAATCGTATTATAAGGGCTAACTGATACAGATAGATAATAATATTCATAAAAATGAATCTTTTTTAATGTATTATCCTTGACAAGATTCTTTATTTTTATATTATTATCTATCTGTATCAGTTAGACCTTATAATACGATTGTGTTTTTCTTAGAAATAGTGTAAAAAGAAAAGGATGTCATTGCTGTGCTGAATTTTGATCGACATACGGTGTAATGATCTATATATTAATTTTTACGAGGAGCTCAAGTTCAAATATTGCATGAGGAAGCAGAAATATATACTGCGAAACGTAGCAACATTTTCGAAAATTTGACTTCTAATTTTATTTCAAGTCCAAGTACCCAATAACAAGCCACAAATTAAAAATGTATTTTTTTAAGCTATACTTGTACTTCTTTAATTTGAAGTTCATTTTCTGAGAATCTTGTCATATATCGTCGGCAATTAGTCGAATATTCAGGAGTTACCTAGCAATGAAAAATTCGAAAATCTTGTCACCAAAGTAAATAAAAATGTTTTACTTGTTGAGGATGAGTTAACCGAAGTATAGCTTAAAAAATAAATATTTTTCATGTTTTTGAATTCAAATTATTATTTATTTAATTAGGGTAGCACTTATTAGCTACTAAAATTATCATATTATTGTGGTTTTGACCGAGATTAATTGAAAATCCGCCTGTGTGCAACGGTTTGACAAAATAATTAATATCTCCTAAAACAGTGGTTCTTAATGTTTTTAAGCTGCGACCCAAATTTGAGAAATATGTTCATGTCGCGACCCCCCCCCCCCCGGCAAAAAATTTAATAACCTTTTTTTAGACGATACTTGAGAAATTTTCATCAATTTTCAATGATAACTTTTTTTAACTCACATATAATATTATTTTGTAACAATTAAGATAACCAAAGGTACTTTTCGATCAAAGGTAAATTTAATGAAAAAGAGCGTGTTTTTCATATTTTCATTTTTTTATAGTATTGAATAAATCAAAATATATTTTTCAACTTATAATAATAAGTCAAATATTTGATTAACGACTCTGCGCGACCCAAGGAATTTGCTTTGCGACCCAATTTTGGGTCGCGACCCATAGGTTAAGAACCACTGTCCTAAAATATAATTTTTCCAATGTTCACTCATTAGAGCCTTCTTATAGACCAAAACGACATAGTTTCGCTGAAGTTTTTTTATCAAAATAGTTTCACCCGTTTATAAGATATTTCGAAAAGACGAAGCAAAAAGAAAAAAACACTTTTCATACTCAATTACAATACTTGACCATATTCCTGTATGGTAGGTAAAGTAATAAATTAATAAATAGAATTTCCACTAATTACGAATAAGAATTTTCCCTTTAGCCTGTTGTTTCTTTTTTATGGCTGCCCGATGCCTTGCAGGTTGAAGTGGCAAAGTCCGCTAATCGACTTTCAAGGTTCACTCCATTAATTAAAATACAGTACTGGGGTTTTATTTTTTTCTCTGCAATGTGAATTGATTGGTTAGTAAATGCGTGAGTCAATGGATAGATTATGTTCCAAGCCAATAGACATCGAAACATATACTATACTAATATATACAGGAATTATTTGACGGATTATAGTGGTGTTTCACAAAGAGGAAATAAACTTAAAAAAATTAAAACATTTTATTTCCTCTTTGTGAAACACCCCTATAATCCGTCAAATAATTTCTGTGTTTAATATGTTTCACTATAAACCAACACCGCTTTCCCTAAACGTTATTACACTAATATATTTTGAAATAAATAAATCCAGTTGTTTTGGTGCCGATTGTGAACAAAATTTGCGCGGACAGACAGACATTTTTTGGAGGGTGTTTTTTTTTTCTTAACTTTGCTTAAAACGTGTATATCCAAAATTTGGTGGGATTTTGATAAAAACTGTTCATTTAATATACACTGTGGTGCAAAAAGAGATTTATTGGGTGATTGGGTGTGAAAAGAGGGCCTGTCGCTGGTCTCCTTGACATCAACCCTAATTCCCGAAGACGTCTTTTGCTAGTCCAAACACTTAGGTTGACTTGCCGAGTTTGTAGAAGGTGCTGTTGAATTTGAGTTGGTGTACAATGCCGACCCCTCAATACTTCGGTCATCTCTCTCATTTGAAGCTCTAATTCGACCAGATCCCGGTCTCCTGGCATAAGAGTTTATTCCTCTATATCGTTTTCCAGCTCTGTGGATACTTCCAACCGATGCTTTAAGTCGTTGAGCGACTTACCGATACGATAATTTATTAGAGCTACAGCTTGAGCTACTTCCTTGGTCTCTAGAGGCATTATGCTTGGACAATATTTCAAATGAAATTAAATTAAAAGATGAAATATTCAAATCCAACTGATAAACATTAAAATATTCAATTCAATTCGAGATTAGACGATAACCATTTAATACAATTCAATAAAGGGATCAGATTTCAAACCTGAACATTATGCTAGTTTAAATAAATTTTATTTTAATGAGTTTAAATTAAAGTAATATATTGTTTCCACTCTAAAAAAATGTTTAAAAATAATTGTACAATCACATAATATATTAAAAGTTTAAATAAAATATGTTTTTTTCTGAAAATTATTTGAAAAAAACTAAATTTTTCTAAGCGTTCCACTTTTTTGCACCACAGTGTATATGTATATATTTATTTGCATCAAGCTCAAGCAGTGGACAACCTCATTGATTTCTATTTATATATACTGTGGTGCAAAAATATCGAGCCACCAATAAAAACTTTATTAAATAGCAAATTATTTATAAAATTGCTACAAATAACCATATATTATGTTCTATTAACTCTTAAACTAACATACTATATTCAATAACTATTGTTGATTATTTTTGAATTTTATAGAAAAATAAGTAAAATTAAATTAAAAAATACAATTACAAATTATCATACTTTCTCAATTTCCCTTTACATTTAAATAAAGTTTTAATAAAATTTCATTTAAAATATCATTAAAATGAATAATTTTGAATTAAGCATCATTGATAGAAAGATAAAATATACAAAATGGATATTTCTCAAGGTCAAGCAGTTCGAATTAAGTGCCTAATTAATCAAGGGCTAAGTCAATGATAAGTGCCAAGTATCTACACTTGCAATATGCAATAATTTCAATAATGTATGGTTACTTGTAAAAATATTCAAAATGATTTTCTATTTAAAAAGTTTTTATTGGTGGATCGATTTTTTTTCACTGTAGTGTAGAATATTTTACTGTTTTAAACAAAAATTCGCATTTTGCGACCTTTAGTACCAAAAAAATAAATAAAAATAAAGTCATTATCTCCATATGGCAAAGCCATATACATATTATTTTTTAACGACGTCTGTTTTATTTTATTCCCATAAGCCACTTGTATTAAGCATGAGGTTAAATTTCAAACCCGGAGGGGGGTCTCAGGCTGGTTGGTCTGTTTACTCTCTTTCAAATAGAGAAAAAATGCTTATTTCTCAAATGACAAATAGTTCTGTTGAAGCAATTCGATAGGAAAAACAACAAAGTGATTATTCATTCGGGTGAGTAACCAAATATATTTTTGTGATTGGAAACTAATCATTTACCCCCCTTTCTTAGTCATTTCCTTTCAATTGATTAGTTTAAAAAGTTGCTGACTCGGCCGGGGATCCCCTTCCGAACGAACCTCTAACTATGGGATTTTCATTAGTTAGCTTGTTTGTTGGGCGAGCCTAATATTGAATTTTTTGCTCATTCTGTTAAAAAATGTCTGAAACGCGGTGAAAAATCATTATCAACAATGATTTTTTTTTCTGTCTATGTGTCTGGATTCAGATTACACACGATATCTTAAGAAGTAAAAGTCGTAGAAAGTTCGTCCTTGTGCTAAAATGTTTTTATTACCAATACAGAGAACTGATTAGATTTTGAGAATTCTAGTTTTAAAACTTCTGGTTCAAAAATGCAGAAAACACAATTTTTTGAATGATTTTATTATATTTAGATTTTAAGTCGATATTATAATATAAACATAAATGAACTACACTGCGGTGCGAAAAAAATCGAGCCACCAATAAAAAATTTATTAAATAGTAAATCATTTTTAATTTTTTTACAAGGAACCATACATTATTTAAATTATTGCTTATTGAAAGTGTACTTGTCGTTGACTTAGCCCTTGATTAATTAGGCACATAATTTGAACTGATTGAACTTCAGAAATATTCATTTTGTATATTTTATTTTTCTATCAATGATGCCTCTTTCAAAATGATTCATATTATTGATATTTTAAATGGAATTTGAACTTTTATTAAAAGTAACTTATGAGGAGAATTTTCTAGGTTAGGTTTCACAAAAGGAAATATTAAAACAAATGTATGTTTTTTTGAGTTTGATTCACTCGATATATATTTCGGGTTATTAGCCCATCATCAGGAGTTCAAATGAAAACTGAATACAAATTTGTAAAAACATTCAACAGGTAAAATTTTGAGAAAGAAGAGTACGTTCAGAATTTTTTTTTTTTTTTTTTTTAATATAAACAAAATGTTATTATTTAAAATAAAAAATTAAAATTAAAAACAAAATTACAAACAAAATCAAATTAAAAACAAAAAACAAATTACAAACACCAAATATGTAATCGAATTTAGGAGCCAATTTTTAGTTTATTAATTTTAGCCAAATTAGAATCAATGATTACATCTTTGTCAAAGTCCAATTGATTGAGAATACTGAATTTATTCATAAGTGCCAATTTAATTTCAGTTGATTCTAGAAGAAGAAGTCTGGGACCACTTCTTTCAAAATGAATTGGGGTAGGATTGGAAGTAGAAGCATTAAAACTTTATTTAAATGTAAAGGGATATTGAGAAAGTATGATAATTTGTAATTGTATCTTTTAATTTAATTTTACTTAGTTTTTTTTTATAAAATTCAAAAATAATAAACAATATTTATTGAATATGTTAGTTTAAGAGTTAATGGAACAAATTATATGGTTATTTGTAGCAATTTTATAAATAATTTGCTATTTAATAAAGTTTTTATTGGTGGCTCAATTTTTTTGCACGACAGTGTATTTATTTTATTTATATGAGAATTTATATAAGGAGAATTTTATCAAAGATCTTAGTAGATTATTTTTATATGTCAGAAGGGTTCGCCCTCTCAGGAGTCGAACCCGAGCGCTAACTTGCTATCCGGGCATTTAGCCTAACCCTAGAGACGAATTTCCTCGGAAATACTCGAATATAAATAGGACAAGAAAATTTCTCTCCAATCATAAAATAATTCAGAGATAAGACACTCAAATTTTCATATTATTTCTTTTATATTTAAGTTTATTATTAATTAATTATAAGGGCGTCTCTAGCGTAAATAAATTTTCACTTTTTTGTTAATTATTTAATAAGTGTGCGGGTGAGCAATTTTTTCATTAGAATCTAATCGAGGGAAATTACTAAAGAGTGTGCGGATATAATGATCTCGCTTCTTTTAAAACTAAAGAATTGAAAGGATACCAAATACAAGTTCAGACCTGTTTCACACTAGTAGAGATTAACTTTCTTAATTTCTATTATTCTAGAAACAGCCTTTTTTTGACTCTAGCTAAAAAAACATTAAATTGAAATATATATTTTTTCATTTAAAATTATTAATTTATCCAAACTACAAACTATAAAGTCTTGAAAAAGTTTCATTTTTTCCTTCAATTTACTAGTTCAATAATGAGTAGAAATTTTATTTAAATTACACATAATTTTATTTAGAATTATTTATTGAACACTGAAAAGATAATTCAATATAACTACGACGTTTCGATCGACGTATATCGTAGTTATATTGTATTATTTTTTCGTGTTCAATAAATAATTCTAAATAAAATTATGTGTGATTTAAATAAAAATACTATTCTTAATACATTTAATCACAAAAACACAATCTTTAACAGCTACATTTCTACTGATACATTTTTTGTTATTCAAAATCTGCTTGTCAAAAATACGTCTTTATTTAAAATATTTTTTCAACCATCTCAAAAGTGTTTATTTTCAATTTCGTAGGGAAAAACAGGATGAAGGAAATTATGTATTTATTCCTTAATAACATTATTTTCAATGATCTGAAATGAATGTAAATATAAGTGTTTTAGACATCTAAAATAATTAAAGAGAGAATATTCAAATGACTTCATAGCCCAGTAAATAGAGGGGTTTCAGCTTACATTAATTGGTGAAAAGAATTTTTTTTAAGATTGTTTGGTATGGTGTGGGCGAGGGGTGAACCGCGATTGGAATTAGGTGTACACCGTCTTTGGAATTATTTGGAATTACTTTGTAATTCATTAGATAATCTATTGTCATCTATTGTCTTCTACTTGGAAATGAAAGTGGAAGTGGAAGTAGATTTACACGATTTTAGGTCGCGGTTCACCCATCGGGTGTGGGTATGCCAAATCCAAGTTTGGGACCTCGAAAGTGTGGAGGACAAATTTTGGTGCCGAAAAACCTCGAAATTTTTGGAGTTTTTCCAGTTTTTCGCTTATAACTCGAAAACACTTCATATTTTGTAAATAACCGTCCTATAGTAAATTAAAGAGGACAAAATTTCGCGACGATTGAAAAAAAATTTGCAAAATTGGTCCAGTAGTTTGATTTTTAACAGGGATCCAAAAAACAGCCCCCGGGATCACTTTTGAATATCCCCAAAACTCGCACTTTTTTCGATTTTTCCCATTTTGACCATGAAGGAGGACCTTTTCGACAAAGACCTCTCTATACATTTTGAAACTAGATTACATTTTCTACAATTGAAACAAAGTGTCTTCTTAATTGGATAATAGTAACCCGCGCCGCAATGAGGTTGAAGTTTTGAAAAAATGCAATTTTTTGCAAAAAATCGTAATTTTTCCTTCATAAAATGAAAACCACTCATTCTAGAAACTTCCTAACTCATTGTCTAGTAAATTTTGTTGACTTGAACCACTTTTTAGTTAAAACTCTTAGATTTATAGATATCCTATATTTTCCGGACAGGATATGATCCGAATCCTCAAAAGCGTCATGGAAAATGCTGGACATCTATAAATATAAGAGTTTTAACAAAAAAGTGGTCCAAGTACACGTTCAAGTCATCAAAATTTCTTACAAAATGAGATAGGAATAAAGTTTCTAGGATGAGTGGTTTTCATTTGAAGGAAAAAATACAATTTTTTGAAACAATGGATCATTACCTGTCATGGAAAATGGTGGATATCTATAAATTTAAGAGTGTTAACAAAAAGTAGTCCAAAATTTTTCGCAATCCAATTAAGATGAAACTTTGTTTCAATTGTAGCAAATTTAATCTAATTTAAAAGTGTATAGAGTGGTCTTTGTCGAAAAAGGGCTCCTTCATGGTCAAAATGGGGAAAAAATAGAAAAAAGTTTTTGTGATGAGTATTCAAAAGTGATCCGAGGGGCAGTTTTTTGAATCCCCATAAAAATCGAACTACTGGACCAATTTTGCATATATTTTGTCCTTTTTAATTTATTATAGGAGGGTTATTTACAAAATATGGACCGTTTTCGTGGTATAAGCAAAAAACTGGAAAAATTTCGAGGTTTTTCGGCCACCAAAAGTTGTCCCCCCACACTTTCGAGGTCGCAAACTTAGATTTGGCATACCCACACCACAATCCTAGAAAAAAATATTTCCCCGCAATTAATGACACTTTTTGGATCCTCTATTTACTGGTCTATTACTAAAATTCAGACAAAAATGTAAAAAATCAATCATTTGCTGCTGCTTTAACAGGCGAACGTAGATTTTGAATTTATATTCTAGATAAGAAAATATTCCCGAAATAAATATCAGATTTAGATATTTATTATTTAAAATTATTAATCCCCGGAAACTGCAATGAGCGTAGCGAGTCTTGAAAAAGTTTCATTTTTTCCTCCAATACTAGATTAAATTTAGATAAGATGCTTGCTTTATAGTAGGTATTTGATTGATCAAGTGATTTATTATTATGCTATAATAGATATTATGTTGTCTCCATTACCTGCAGTATTTCTTGAACACCTGGTCCATATCGCCGGTGGGTTTTGCTTTGTCAATTTCCTCTTGAATACCGGTAAAGTTGAAGAGTGAGTTGACACACTCGGTGAACTCTTCTTGGCCTATCTAGACAAATAATAGAAAAGGAACAAATTTAAAATTTTTTTGCAATATTAGATAATGCATTATGTAAAGTATGAAGACATGCGATCGAGTTGCCTCTCTTTTTCTTATTTTCACTTAAAATGTTTCTAAATATGTATATCATTTATTACAAATCACTATCGTCACACTTTTATTATTGGCGAAAATCATAATAGCCTTGGTGACATCTCTTCGAGATATATAAAGTTAATTAGTAATTTCATCACCACGACAATTTGTATCATTGTCTACTCTTCAAAATATTTATTTGTTTGGTGTTGCATTATATATATTTCATCAAGTCATCGCCCCTCATGAAATTTCGGCCCCGGGGCCAAAATTTAAACAGAGCCCCTTATTATGGAATAACTATGTGCTTTTTACTTTATTCAATGCGAAGCATGGGAGAAAGTATTGGAATCGCTCTCGCGGCAAGCGCGACTTCAAAGGGTCCTCAGGTAAAGACTACGGAACCCATAGTCTCAATTAAGGTCACAAATTGAAGTATTCAATGAGATTAATTTTAGCACGTGACAGTTTTGCCAAAAATTACCTGGAATCTCGTCGAGAGGCCAAAAAGTGCCATTTTTTTGGAAGTGCGTGGGGATGGATGGATGATGTATGTGTGTGTGTGTGTGTGTGTGTGTGTGTGTGTGTGTGTGTGTGTGTTATCGTTTTTTTCGTCCACGATTTTTTCCACACCGTTGTACCGATTGAAATGAAATTGAAAACGTACCATTAGTTTAACAAAATGAAGCGCTGATTAGTTTTTGGTACATATCGGCCCACAAACATTAGTACTTTATTTCAGTACTTTTTTAGTTTTTTCTAAATATCTTGAAAATGACTTAACCAATTTTGATGAAATTTAATATCCTAATTAAGTACCTTGGGAACCACAAAAAAGGTTAAATAAAGTTTTTAGTAAAATTATATTTTAAAGTACTTTACTCAAGAACATTAATATTTCAAATGAATTTGGATAAAGTTTAGCAACGATCCGTTGCAGTTTATTTATGAGGTGGAAAAAGTTGCTCACCCTACGCAATTTTTTTTCCAAGATCCCCTTAAACAACACGTCAAGTCCGAGCCCCGGGCCCGGGACCCACAGGTGCATTAATAATAATACACAAAAACAAAAAAAAATAAATAAATTCGCATTTGAAATTGCTTTGAATGATTTTTTGTTCTTATCGAGAGAGCGTTCGAAGAAATTCGGCCTGCCCTGCTTTATCAGTTTACTAACAGTTAGTTCTCTCTTTCTTTCTAGATTTAGTTGACGACGAGAAAGACCCAACGCATCATCTAATATTACCGTACAGCTAATTAAAGGTAAATAAATCTTAATAGAACTTTTTATTTATTTATTAATACACGTATAATAAAATGAAAAAGTAAAAACTTTTATAAGACGCTAGTGTTAAATCTTGACTAATAATAATATAGGGAGGGTTTTTAAAAATTTGAACCAAATTTCGCTTAGTTCTTTAAATGCCTTAGAAAACTATCAATGCAAAAATTAGCTTACTGACATGAAAATGGGGGGTCAGTCAGGTATATGGTAAAGTCATGGGATAGCCACATCCCATATTTTTTAGTTAAAAACGTCCATGCAGAGAAGTTTATTAGGCAATAAAGAATTTTTTTTAATTCACTTTAAATTAAAGGATACTTTTTTTTTAAAGTAAATTTTTATTCTTAAAATATGGTTTGATTTCATTTGTCTTAAGTCTGACCTGCCATCATCTGATATTCTTAGTAAATTTTTTGATTAAATAATAGAAACAAAAAAAATATTATTTCAATATTATTATTATTAATATTAACTCAAAAATGACATCCGAAAGAAAAGAGTGAGATTTTATGGGCTTATAAACAGGCTTCCAGCAAATAGATTAATTAATCCACAAGGTCCTCACATATATAAAGACACCGAAGAATATCCAGTGAATATGTTGCAGTAAAAACCCGTTTTTTAATAAGAACTGGTTCTTACTAGTTAAAGCGCGTTTCACTGAATACCCTTGTGGCAACTAGATTTTACTGATATTGGTTGAGTTTTGTCCAAAGGTCTAGAATCTTCATTTTTGACCTTTCTCCTCATTTTGGGTGTTTATTTTCAAAATTTTTAAACGAAAATATCAAAAATTACATCCTGTACAACTTCAATGTAATTTTTGACATTTTCGTTTAAAATTTTTTGAAAATAAACACCCAAAATGAGGAGAAAGGTCAAAAATGAAGATTCTAGGCCTTTGGATCAAACTCAACCAACATCAGTAAATACTAGTTGCCACAAAGGTATTCAGTGAAACGCGTTTTAACTAGTAAGAACCCGTTCTTACTAAAATATATTTAGAGAGGGCCGGAATCTTTGCTTCCGAAATATCCGATAGAAACCTCTATAGAACTAAGATAAATAGATGGGAGGTTTGACCGGAGAGAGAACTGGAATTAATTAAGTGGACAGAAAGACGAAAGAGGATCCACGGAGAAAAAATGAAAGCTCTATGGCAGATCAGAATACAGAATCAATGAGGGGCTATACGTGATCCTTAAGCTACGTACACATTGGACGATTATCGGTCGATTCGAATATTTTGTTGTATTATTTTTATTCGGCCGAAGGCTCCAATGTGTACGTAGCTTAAGGGTTCATATGCAATTAATAATAATAATTTTGATTAGTTATGTCTATCGATTAAATTATTAAAGTTGTTATAGGGAAATAAGAACTATATTTCTTATGCAAATAATTTATTGCCAACGTTTCATCAACTTTGTTGATCCCTGAAGAAGTCAATTAAGTTAATCATAAGTTTCCTGTATTTTGATTCGATCGTGAATCGAAAGCAGGTGATTTTTGTCAAATATTAAGTGAATTATAGCTAAATGGTCATATATGGTATTTTTCATTCCCTCTTGGTCCAGACTTAGACTCAGCAGACTCCAATAGCCTCAACCAGCAGTAGTCTCTCGATATATATCTTGTTTAAAAAGCGCGATCAAAAACAATTCTCGTTAATATGTTAATTATTCTTTGATATATTAATGAGAAAATTATAAATTTAATATTTCATTATTCGGGTCCATGATTAATAATTAAAGGAATCGTAGGGAGTTGGACAAGACTTTGAGTACATAATAATAATAAAAAAAAAATTCTTTGTTCAATTTGATTCTTTTAGTTTTTTGACAGAAAACAATTACTTTGTTTAAAAGGTTTATATTTTATGTTATTTGATGAATTGAATGAATTGTGATAGAAAAGAGAATACTGTTTGAAATGTTTTTTCTCTTAGTTAAAAATCCTGACAAATAAGTTTAATAAATGAGCCACTGAGGAAGTTGCAAAACAGCAACGAAACGTATGGCATATTTAATCAAAACTTGTATTTAATTTAATTTAAAGTCTTGTCCAACTCCCTACGATTCCTTTAATTATAAATTTATTTAACTTCATTATTTCAAGTTAGAAATATATAAATTCAGATATTATTTTCACTTTATATTTGACAAAAATCACCTGCGGGGGGTCAGATAGGCTAGGCGGTAGCATGACAGCGAGCTAACCAGGGGACCCGGGTTCGAATCCGACTCGAGGCATCCAGCTAAAATCTGACCCCGGGAGTAGAGACAAATTTTAAAAATAAATATATAGTATCGTAAAGTGGCTTATGGCTAAAAAGGCCGAAAAGCCCAAAAAAAAAAAAAAAATCACCTGCTTTCGGTTCACGATCGAATCAAAATATAGGAAACATGATTAATTAATAGCAAACACCTAACATACGTGTTAACAGATCTAGCTAGCGGGCTGGACTGGAAGATTGAATATATAACATCTCAGATTTCAAATTCATTTGGTGGTCTATATCAGTGTTTGATATAAAAAACGTCATGCGGGCTAAACGCGAAATGACGTTGGATTATAGCTAAATGGATCATATCTTTTTCATTCTCTCTTGGTCCAGACTTAAGACTCAGCAGACTCCAATAGCTTCAACCAGCAGTAGTCTCGAGATATATATGTATCTTGTTTAAAAAACGCGATCAAAAACAATTCTCGTTAATATGTTAATTATTCTTTGATATATTAATGAGAAAATTATAAATTTAGTCAATTAAGATGCTGGAACGTTGTATAGTATAGTTCTTATTTCCCCATAACATCTTTAATAACTAATAATAATAATAACATTAAAATGATTAAATTAAATTTAAAATAAGAAAAAAGAGGAAGTTACCTTGGCGGTATCCCATGCTTCATCCCCTCCATATTTTTTACATTTCTCTTCTAGCATTTTAACGCCCTCTTCAATATTTGGTAACGAGACATTTTTAAATTCTTCCGGGATTTTGTCCGCCCAACCGGACTCTTTCAGCAACGATTGGACTTGTTCATTCGGTGATTCATCGGTTTGGAAGGCGTTGAAACTTGTCAGAGATGCCAACCCTGAAACAGACACAAAATTATAAACATTTATTTTTTATTTATTTATTACAATTATTTTTTTTTTTTCAAAAAAATTGTAAAACAAAGAGACTGGGCGCTCGGGTTCGACTTTCCTAAAGGAGCGAACCCTTCTGACATTTACTAAAAATATAGGTATGAGATTTAAATCGGCATTCTTTCTTTTCGTATCTAAATATTGTGGCAATAAGTTGTTACAATTTTTTGAAAATAATCCATCTATTTTTCATAAAATAAAAGTTGCATAACACTCAAATGTTCGAATTACTATTATATAATAAACGGTCTTATACTGTAAGCTATTTATTAAGTCTTCTATAAGTGGAGTAATTTTTTTTTAAATTAGCATATTATGTCAGAAGAAATTTGTCTCTAGGTTCAGGGCAATTGCCCGGAGAGCATGCTTGGTGCTCGAATTTGACTGGCAAACCCTTCTGACATAATTATAATAAAAACTTAGATATCTACCAAGATCTAATTTGATTTAAATTGGCCTTCTCCCATTTCGCATTTATTTGGAAACTTGTGTGCAACAAGGAAGATAGTTTTAATTAATTAAGTATTGATATAGGTTTAATTGAAAAGTTTATGTTTTGCAGACAGTAGCAAAGTTGTTGATTCACAAAGAGGATCTCCTCTGCTTGATGCGAATAAACATACACACATATATATCGAAATTATATATCTGTATATATATATATATATATTATTTATTTGTTTGAGACTATAGTTTCGAAGACTTGGTCTTCATCATCAATCTTTTTTAATTATAAATATTATTTTTCATGGAGTCAATACCGTACGGATATTGAAAATTTTCGATCTTTAATTAGCTGGGAGCCAGTTAAAATTTAACTATTTAACTAACTTAACTATTTAACTAAATTAAAATTTTAACTGGCTCCCAGCTAAGTAAAGATCGAAAATTTTCAATATCTATACGGTATTAACCCCATGAAAAATAATATTTAGTACCTGGAGGCACCGAGCGATGCTCGGTAACTTCTTCCTTCAGTTAAAAGCTTTATTTTAATATTATTTTTAATTTATAATTCTGATAAAAAAAAATTTTATTTGAGAGCCGTTTTCAAATTAAAAAAAAAAATACAAAAATATATAATATTCGACCACTATACCCCACCCCCGAAACCTCGAGCTACCCCCGGATCCCCCACCACTGCACCCCACCTCCTGCACCTGTTTTGATTCAACCATATGATTCATTTTTATTCATCCAATTGTTAATAAATAAAACCTATCAAAATGTGTTGTTTTTTCAGAAAATTGAGACCTGATTATGCGAAATATATTTTTAAATAAATTCTTGATTATTTTTTATTCTATTAAATAAATAAAGTTCTTTATAAAAACAATTATAAAACGTTTATTAATATTTCTAACGTTTAGGTTGAACAAAATATGTTAAAAACCACAATCACAATACTTCCTCAAGGACTTTGAGAACAATGTATTAGGCAACCCATTGTCTGCCTGGGCACAAAAGGAAAAGGGAAACCTTTTTTAAATCCCTAAGAATGGGATTTGTCTACCTGAGAATAATTAATTTGATTACGAAAAAAAACCATCAAAAACAGTTTTGTCGAAGATGAGACCTTGACAGATCGAATTGTCAACCCCAAAACCCCATAACCCGTGAATTTCATCAAAATCGGTAGGGCCGTTTTCAAAATAGAACCAAGATACAAATATATAAATATACAATTTTTGCTCGTTTAATAAGAGTAGATAATTAAAAAAGACTGATGATGAAGACCAAGTCTTCGAAACTATAGCCTCAAACAAATAAATAATATACCATATATACAGATATATAATTTCGATATATATGTGTGTATGTTTATTTGCATCAAGCAGAGGACAACCTCTTTGATTCTCTTTCTGAATTGATATAGGTACTATAAATATTTTATATATATTAAAAAATTTAATTTTTAATATTTTTTACAAAAATTGGGGTGCCTTATTCTGCTACCCGCTAAAACCACTGGTTAAATTATGTATTTTCAGTTGAAACTTTTCTTTAAATAAATATTTTATAATATAGTAGTTCAAAAGATTTGTATATTTTTTTTTCATTAAAATAGATTTCGAAAACTTTCTTTTCTATTCCTACTAGATAAATATATAAAAAGTATAGAAACGGAATTTCTTTTCTATATAAGATAGTAGGCAATGGAAATTTTCTATTTGTAAAAAAATTCAATGCTGAAATTTCTGAAAATGTTTATAATCAAAACAAAGGATGGACAGTAATATCAATTACATCCGCGAACAGTTTGATCAAGAATATGAATACAAAAAATATTAATAAAAAAATAAAGAGCATGTCAAGAATGTTGTTAAATGTGCTTAATTTCATCTCTGACAAGCTTCTATGCCAAATTTTAGCTCTCTAGCTACAACCATTCGTGTACCACTCTTCCCGTGGGGTGAACCGCGACTTAATATTGTGTACACATACTTCCACTTCAACTTTGATTTCCAAGTATAAGACAATAGAAGAAGGGGCATAACAAATGAATTCCAAAATAATTCCACATAATTCCAAAGACATGTACACCTAATTCCAATCGCGGTTCACCCCTCGACTCTTACCAAACATAACGATTCGACTTTTTAGAATCGCAAACATTTCGGTCTACAAAAAATCTCTAATAAGTGAACATCGAAAAAATGATATTTTTCGAGATAATAATTGTATTGTCAAAATGTCTGTTAGTCTGTGCGTTACCAAATTTTGTGAACGAGCTAACTCAAAAACTAGTGAGAATATTAAAACCAAATTTCACACGTATTTTTGGTCCAGCTGATTAGATTTTGGTGCATATCGACCCAAAATTAATGGGGGTTAAAATTTAAAATTATAATATTTACAAACTAAAAAAAAACAAGAAAAATGAAATATACTATAAAATGAACCTAAAATAAAGAAAATATTTTTTTCTGGGAGGGGGGGGGGTTAAAAAATAAAAATCTAGGTCATTTGAACAAACTCAACCAAATTTTGTATTCATAATCAGTGGGCCCCTAGAACACTAAAAATGCAAAAACAAACCCCCCAAAATGTCGGGGGTCAAAAAATTAAAAACTAGGCCCTTGTATCAAACTCAGCTAGAAGTGTATGGTAAAGTCAAGTCGATGGCCACATCAGAACTTGTCAATTTATTTTTCTTTAATTTATTGGAACGTCAGTTTCATCTTCTTAAATTAAACAGTGAAATTAATATGACAATTTAATTCATACACTAAAAGTCCCATAAGCAACGGTGTTTTTGTCACTATGACAGCGAAAAAAGTTTACCCTAACTTTTCCAGCGACAAAACTGAACCTAGCTTTAAGATTCTAGTAGGCCTGCATCATCGGTGTCTAGCAACACTGACATGACAACCAACATTGTAAACAATTTTATTAATTTTTAATTAATTTATTAATTTTGTTAATTTTGTGATTTACGTATTGACTCATTAAATTGTCTTACCGAATTACACTCAAGCTTTTTTTTTGGGTCGAAGTAAACTTGATATTTTATAATTCGAGTTTTGTTGCCTTTGGGCAATTTAACTCAAAAAACTACCAGAAAAAATTACTCGTCCTACGGACTCGTAATTTTTTCACAGGTAGTTTTTTTCGTTTAATTGCCAGGCAACAAAATTCTCATTAAAATGTCAAGTTTACTTCGGCAAAAAAAAGCTATCGTGTAATTATAAGTGAAAATATTTTATTCATACACTTGTATGTATATTTTTCCCGAATTCCATAATTTTCATTGTTTTATAACAGGGATTCACACCATCTCTGAATGATATCCTATCAACGATGAATGTAATTAATTAAAGCGTCACTTTAATCCTCTGTTTATCGAACATTTT
The DNA here is from genome assembly GCA_024734495.1 of Forficula auricularia. Classification (NCBI taxonomy): domain Eukaryota; kingdom Metazoa; phylum Arthropoda; class Insecta; order Dermaptera; family Forficulidae; genus Forficula; species Forficula auricularia. The sequence goes on along the minus strand of JALMQS010000647.1, from coordinate 261,823 downwards.
CTTTTTTTTTTCTTTTCTTTTTTTTTCTCGATTGCAAAAGACGCATAGACATTGACTTGCAAGCTCTTCGGACCTTGCATCTTGATTTAATTAGAAATTAAAAATTGAAATTCAGATAACTTTATAATATAAAAGAACAGCCTTGATTTAAAAGAATTTCAATATTTACACTTGTGTGTGTGTTTTCATTTCGATGCATACTTACTATACTTATTTATACTGATTATAAATTTATTTATTTATTTATTCTCTGTCTCTCTTTTAATGAATCAATAGCGACTTTGTCCATTAAGAAAACATTTATCACACACATTCATGATAAATATTATATATTTTTTAAATTTCTAGTTATCAATAAGATAATATTTTGGTTTAAGAACTTGCAAGTGAGCATGTGTGTGTCTATTTCCTCTTGCATAGATTTATCATAATAATATTCAACTAACTTGAGCCGTTGACTAAAATTAATATGTTTTTGTCATTTTTCTAGTAATAATCTATACTTTGGAAATAGATTCTTACTAAGAGTTGTAGATTTTAAAGAAGGAAAAAGATATATCTCTAATAAAAAAATAATTGTATTTGATAGAGACTATATAGTTTCGAAGGCTGACCTTTATCTTCAGTCTTTTTAATAATAAATATTTTATCTGTTCTTTCTCATGGGTGCAAAAATATTTATTTGGAAATTCGTTTTTAAAATAAGCCGCTCTTTTATGTGCAAACATATAGGTATTTATTTTACCTATTTAATCTTAGTAAACAATCCTAATTTCAATAAAAATAACTTTTTTAAATAAAACAAATCGTCAAGTCATTTTTGTGACATGCCTAAACAACCCCTCTCTTTTTAAATTTCAATCAAAACAAAATTTTGAAATAAAAAAATCATTAAGAATAATTTTTTCGACATGCCTGAATAACTTCTACCCTCCTTTATTTAATTTTAATCAAAATAAAATTTTAAAATAAAAAAATCATTAGGAATCATTTTTGCGACATGCCTAAACAACTCGTACCCTCCCTTCTTTAGATTTAAAATCAAAAAACAATTTTAAAATTTAAAATCATCATTTTTGCGACACGGCTAAGGAACGTCTCCCCTCCCTTGTTTAATTTTAATCAAAATAAAATTTAAAACCAAAAATCATTAAGAGCAATTTTTGCGAAAATAACTTCTGCCCTCGCTTGTTTAATTTTAATCAAAATCAAATTAAAAAAAAAAAAAAAAATCATTAAGAATAATTTTTCCGACATGCCTGAATAACTTCTCCCATCACTTCTTTAATTTTAATCAAAATAAAAAAAATCATTAAGAATCATTTTTGCGACTCACCTACTCATCACTTGTACCCTCCATTCTATATATTTAAAATAAAAAAAATTAATTTTAAAATTAAAAATTGTTAAATATTTTTAAGACACGCCTAAACAACTTCTCCCCTCTCTTCCTTAATTTAATCAAAATCAAATTTTAAAATTAAAAAAAAAAATGATTAAGAATCATTTTTGCAACATGCCTAAAAATAACTTCGCCCCTCCATTCTTTAATTCTAATTAAAAACGTTAAGAATCATTTTTGAGACACGCCTAAACCTCCCCTCTTTTCTTTAATTTTAAAATCAAAATAAATTTAAAAAAAAAAAAAAATACGTCTTGAAGAATATTATATTCCTTCAATCAGATACAAAGTTTAAATTTCCATACCGTGTCTGAAATCAGGGAATACGTTTCCCTAAGGGTCGGTTGTATGTCGCAAATTAAATGCTTTTTACCACTAACACAGGGTAGATGGTAAATGAAAGGATTGGGATGGCCAATCAGATGACAGGCATTGAAAGGGCCTATCATCTGATTGGCCATTCCAGTCCCTCCATTTACCATCTACCCTGTGTTAGTGGTAAAAAGCATTTAATTTGTGACATACAACAGGCCCTAAGTGTCTTCCTATATCAAAATTTTTAAACATAATTTAAAATAAATATTTTGTAAACGCAATTAATATTATTAAATTATTATATATTATACTGTCCATATTAGAGGGCATACCCATCTAATAATCACAATCATAATAATAATAATAATATTGCTTCTTAATCAGTATCTGCCTGTCCTTGTACTATTATCTAATAACGTGTTTAGATATTTTCAATTTCTTAAGCGAGTAAAAATGTTTTTATATGGAAAATTCTTAAATATAAATATAATTATATAAACCTTTTAAATAAATGAGTTTAAAAAGCCTTAAATCTCATTGACCATATAAATACATATTATAACAACATAACTCTAGATAAAATCGCGTAAATGTATTGTTCTATGTATTTATCAATAAAAAGTGGGTTAAATTTAGGGTCAGGGTTGCATGAAAGGTCGGAATTTGTTTTTTATTTTAATTGGATTTATTTTTGTACTGGTACAATAAATTTCTGAATGATAAATACACGAATCCTCTAGTAATAAATGTACTTTCTACTTTTCAAAATTTCAAATTTGTATATCTTATTTAATTTACTAACTACAATGTTCTGACATATATACGAACATTATAGTGAAAATAATTAGGTTGTGGTTTTACTTTTAAACGGAACCCTAAAATGCTAACCAAAATTTTTAAGAGGTCACTCAGGATTTTTAAACATTTCCAAAATGGTAGAAAATTGAATTTTTTTTCTCGTCATTTTATTAAATATTGCCTACTTTGAAAATTATAATAAATATTCTGAAAATTTTAAGTCGATAGGTATATCAATTTATAGAGGTCGCTCAAGTTTTTTTTAATTTTGAAGGTAGTCTACTTTAGATGTTTTCGAGAGACCTGTAAATATAAATATTGGATTTAAAAAAAAAAAAAATTTCTTGTTGTTGACATCTTGAGGAATAGAAATGAAGCACGAGGCATGAAGAAAAAACATACAAACAATTATTAATACAGCAAACATTTTAATATTTATATTTACAGGTCACCCGAAAACGTTTAAAGTATTCTAATTTAAAAATTAAAAAATCTTGAACGACCTCTAAGTATAAAGTGATATATCGACTTGAGAATATTTATAATTTTCAACGTAGGATAACATTAAGAGAGAAAAAAAAATCGGGGATTCTACGGTAACTATGACGATGGATTCTTATAGTACTCACCAAAATAAGACGAAAATGAATAATACCATTTTTTTGAGATTTGGCTTAGTTTTCGAGATATCCATTTTAAAAAATACTGTTTTTTAACCGACTTCAAAAAAGGAAGAGGTTCTCTATTCGACTGATTTTTTTGTGTGCCTATGTTACCTCATATCTCCGCCAATTGTGAACCGATTTTGAAAAAAAAATTTGCATTGGGTTCAGTCTACCTTCCGATTGGTCCCATTTTTTTTTTCATAGGTATTAGACCTTTTTTGTTAGGTTTGTTTAGGCCTAACTTCTTTGTTTATGAACCGATTTTAATGCATCTTTTTTTATTCGAAAGGGGGTATTTTAGGGATGGTGTCATATTAATTTGGTCAAGTTCTGATGATATGATCACTATTAATAACATCACTAAAAAGAGAAAAATAAAAATAATTTTTAAGAAAAAAATAAAGCCGACTTCAAAAAATTAAATGCAACAAATAAAATACACTTAAAGGTATAAAATAATTATTATCTTATTTAGTTACAACTAAACGACGAAATATTAACATGAAATTACTTTTTGAAGTCGGTGCCAAACAAACTATACCTATAAGCGAGCGTACCCGCCAAACGTACTAAGTAAGATCCGTCGAAGGCGATTCATAAAAGGTATCTGTTTGGCACCGACTTCAAAAAGTAATTTCATGTTAATATTTCGTAGTTTAGTTGTAACTAAATAAGATAATAATTATTTTATACCTTTTAGTGTATTTTATTTGTTGCATTTATTTTCTTTTATTTTTCATTTGTATTTTATTGAAACCTTGGAAACCGTAGTATTAAGGGTCCCGTGTGTCGGCGCTATTTGATGACGGATTCTTTTAGAACTGACAAAATAAGTAGGAAAGTAAAAATAAAATTTTAAACTACAAATTTGAACCTAAATTGAGTTTATGGACTGTGCTGTCTCAAATTGTCTCAAGTGACCGCCAGTGGGCGTTGGCAATTTTCACTTTTAGAACTTTCTATAGGTTCGGTTCTATTCATCATCTCGGTTCATTTACCTATATAAAAATGGGTTCCCGATTGAACTTTAAAAGGTTCGGTTAAGATATATTCAGTTCGGCTCGTATATCTTCAATTCGGGCTGGTTTTTAGGCGATTAGGTTGGCTAACGAACCTAAAAGCCTAAATGCCAACCCGAAATGAAGATATACGAGCTGAACTGAATATATCTTAGCCGAACTGGTAGCGACTTTTACATATTCGAATTTTTTGGGCATTTACTATTTTTTTTTTTGGCTTTTCGGCCTTTCTAGCCATAAGCCAATTTACGATACTAATTATATTTTTTCTAAATTTGTCTCTACCCCCCAGGGTCAGATTTTAGCTGGATGCCTCGAGTCGGATTCGAACCCGGGCCCCCTGGTTAGCAGGCTGGGACGCTTCCACCTAGCCTATCTGACCCCCACTAATTATTTTTTACTTAATATTTATTTTCTAAAAGAATCCGTCATCAGATAGCGCCGCCACAAGGGACCCGTGATACTACGGTTTCCCTGGATTCAATAAAAAACAACTGAAAAATAAAATAAAATAAATACAAAAAAAAACACTATTTTTTAAAATGGATATCTCGAAAACTAAGTCAAATCTCAAAAAATAGTATTCTTCATTTTCGTCTTATTTTGGTGATTACAATAAGAATCCATCGTCAGATCGCGGCGCCACAGTTACCGTAGAATTGCCAAAAATTCAATTTTCTACAATTTTGGAAAAATCTTGAGCGACCACTTTAAAAATTTTTAATCGAGCTGTTTTTGGTGAGCATTTTAAAAACATGTTAAATTAATATATTTTCATGCGAGGTCAAAAATAAAAAAATAAAAAAAATCGTTTTTTTTTTTGACCACCCTAATATGTATATCCCTATGTAAAAGTGGATTTTTTATTTCAAGCACCTGAGCTGGTGTAATTTTGCCTAACTTCTTGACACTATCAATATTTATTTATTTTGAATAGCAATTATTTCGCCAACCTCCCGTCGAGCTAGACAAATCGTGTCTTGGTTTTGAGGAGACGCTTTGTCTTTTTATTTTTTCCTTAAGGTAGTTGTTCCGCCAAATGCGTTTTCTTAGGATTTTTTTTGAAATTTAGAGAGATTATTATTTAAATACATCTACATCGATTGGTGGTAAAACGAAATTTATGAACAATACAGTTCCGGAGATATTAAATTCCAAAGATAGAGTTTTTCAGACTCTTATACATTGCACTATACGGGATATAGGAAAGTTTACATATACATATTTAATTATAATTAAGAAACCCTTCTTATCATTTTTATAAAAAACTAAACCAACATTAAACAATAACCAATACATATTTTAAGACAAATTTGATTCATAGTTACAACACAGTTTCTGAGATAATAAGGTATAAATAATGAAAAATGTATACAAAAAATTTACACTAAAAACAATTTGGCAACAGTGCATTTATTTAACCAGCGAAAGATGTATAAAGCGCCCATGCGCTAGATTTTTTCAAAATTATAATTTTCATAAGATGTAACGTAGGCGTTGATTACATTTGTTAAAAAATAACAAAACGATTTTTATAGAAATAAATCGACCTTTAAAATGTATTTTATCTGTCATTTTAATATAAAAATATTCAAACTTACAATGATGGCAAATTTGTCAAACGAGCACGGGATTGGCTAGAATTGGTACATAAACAGCAAAAAGTTTTGGGCTTATGAACTATGAATCCTTATTGTCTGTTCTATATACTCTAGAATTAACTTTTTGCTAGTATTATCGCGAAACAACTACCTTAAATGAATAAATAAATAATAATACACATCATAATTTAAAAAATAAATAAATTCGCATTTGAAATTGCTTTGAATGATTTTTTGTTCTTATCGAGAGAGCGTTCGAAGAAATTCGGCCTGCCCTGCTTGATCAGTTTACTAACAGTTAGTTCTCTCTTTCTTTCTAGATTTAGTTGACGACGAGAAAGACCCAACGCATAATCTACTATTACAGTACAGCTAATTAAAGGTAAATAAATCTTAATAGAACTTTTATTTATTTATTAATACACGTATAATAAAATGAAAAAGTAAAACCTTTTATAAGACGCTAGTGTAAATGTACTTTCTACTTTCAAAATTTCAAATTTGTATATCTTATTTAATTTACGAACTACAATAATCTGACAGACAAACATACAAAAATTATAGTGAAAATAATTAGGTTGTCAAGTCGCATTTTAAACGGAACCCTAAAATGGCCAATTTGGATGCTCTCGCACAGTTTTAAAAATACTTAAAATATTAAGAATACAATTAATTTTGCTTGTAAAACAAAGAGAGTTTTTCACAAAGTAAAGTTTCATATTAGTTGAATAACAGATTTCACTGTCGATGGTAACAGAATTGTTTTTATTTTAGGTTAAAAATAAAATGAGAGAGTCTTCTGTTTTTTAAATAAAATAATTTTTAATTATTTCTAGAGACTATAGTTTCGAGAGGCATTGCCTTCATCATCAGTCTATCACAAATATTTCAGTATTTAGTTACAAATTAGTTACAAATTAAGATTTATACATTGGAAATTTTGAAAAATATATAATGTCTTTTTCTTCATGTTTCCTCTTGGGAGATTAGAATGTAAATGCATTCTAATCTCCCAAGAGGAAACATAAAGAAAAAGACATTATATATTTTTCAAAATTTTCAATGTATAAATCTTAATTTGTAACTAAATACTGTAATATTTGTGATAGACTGATGATGAAGGCAATGCCTTCGAAACTATAGTCTCTAGAAACAATTAAAAATTATTTTATTTAAAAAACAGAAGACTCTCTCATTTTATTTTTAACCTAAAATAAAGTTTCGTATTTCGAATACCAACCTCACCGTAATTATAGATACTTTAATTTAATTTACAAATTCGCAACAGGATTATAATGCGTTAAATTTAATTTATTTAAGTATCAAAAGAAAAATTTCGTCTAAAAGCATCTAGAATGCACATTTTTAATGAGAGAATTTCTTCAAAATGCACGACGTTTCGACCCCTAATCTATTTCTGAAGTCGTTTTCAAAAGCTATGAGATGTCTGTTGAATGAGAATTTTTCGTGTTTGCAAGTTCGAACTTGTTGTAGGCATATTTCAATCTCTAGTTTTGAGTTAATCTGATTTTTTTTGAAAATTTTGGTTTTATCGAGCTGTTATGCTACAAGTGCGAACTTGAAAACTGACCAAGTCTTTCAAAAGACTTTTCTCACATGATTTTAGAAAACGACTTCAGAAATAGGTGTCTGATAAGATCTTCTCATTAAAAATAAAAATCTAGGTGTTTTTAGACGAAACTATTTCTTTATCGATAAACAACTCAACCACCAAATCACCAAATTTACGACTAATTATTCTAAATGCAGAGATAAAAACACGTCCCATTATTTTAAAATATTGTGAGAAGACTAAAATCGCCATCTTTTTGGAGATTTTTGTGCCTAATAGCGTTTAAAAATGGCTTGAAACTTAAAACTATGAAAAAATTCAACAAATTCCTTCATTATCTCCTTATCAACGACAAATAAAAACGGATTTGATATCTAAAGTATTTTGAAAGATATAATCATATTTCTGTGGCTTGGGCGGGTCATTCAGCTAATAATATATATAGCTACGGAACAGTCCATGGATGCTGTGGATGCAGCGCCTCCCTAAAATTTCAAATATTTAGAGTATTTTCATAAATATATAAGACCGACATCCAAATTATTATCTGTTATTTCAAATGTTTCTATAAAAAACATTTTTTTGTTTTGAAAAGTATATTGGTTCTCGAAATGAAATAAAATTGTTGCATAGTTTCAAGGGGCAATTAAAATGAATGATTTTACCGAAAAGGGCGCGTATATAAAGTCCCTGCCTGGTATATTTTCCAGTTCAAGCATGTCAAAGACAAGTCCAGACGAGTTTTGGTCGAATAAAATAAAAAATAAAATTGTTCTCGCAGAGGAACTATTAAAATAGAAATAATACAAAAAAGGAATAAATAAAGATGAATCGAGAATTTTTGGACTAATCCATTTCTAAAAACTCTCAATATATAAGATCGGAAATAACTAAGATTGCTATAAACAAGTAATAGCTTGCTTATAGCAAAAGAGAAATTTAAGATTTTCATATCGGATAGGCTGATTCATTGTGGAAGATAATCGATTTCCATCTCAGGGACTGTCGAGTTTAAGTCATAAGATTTAATTTCTGACTCATTCACACAAAGACGTATCCGTTTGGGGACGAAGGTGCTAAAATATATTTTTTTTTAAATCTAATGTTAAATATGAAAAATAACGAAAATGATGCCGAATTCGATGAAATTTGTAAAAAAAAAAGCGAAGATTAAAATAAAATTTCAAAAAAATGAAGGGTACTTTTTTGGACTGCATCCCCTGGTTGAAAAGTCACCAACCGCCACTGCTACGGAACTCTCAGTATAAGAGTTTGGTAGACTTATTTTTGTTTTAATGAAAAGAAAAAGCAAGCGTCTGACAAGATAATGGAAAGATCCTTGTTGTTTTTGCTTTCTACCGTATTTTATATAAGCTATAAGAATAAAATAAAATAATTTTATAGGTTTATTATTGATAATTTGTTGTTGTTGAAAAGTTAACTAATATTAGAAAAAAAATACCTGTGATTTTATTAATTCTTGAATAAATATTATACTCAAGTAAATATTAGAATGTAAAATATCAATAATTCCAATTCTTTATATAGAGTTATTTTATTATATATGAACACAAAATTGTAGTGTTTAACTGATATGCACACGGATTAGATAAAATATTTGTACTAGTATTATTTGGTATTTGTACAGATTAGAAAAATAATACGTGTATTTTATTTATTACTTGTGTAGAAAAATTCAAGTTTACTACTTTATTATTATTATTATTATTTTTTAAATTATTCATTCAATAAGTTATTTTTTATGGGGTTTAGGCAGGGGGCGTCCACAGAAAAATTTTCAAGGGGGGGGAGGGTAAGCAAAGCTTGTAGTATTTGTTCAGATTAGAAAAATAAAACGTGTTAAGTGGATATTGATGAGGCAGTCCAAAAAAGAAGAAGATAATTTACACTATCTTTTTATTCATAAAACCGACGTTTCGGAGGATATTCCCTCCTTCTTCAGGGTTTTGAAAAGTCAGTGAAGGAAATCCAATGCGGCATTCCCTCTGTCTCCTCTTTCAGTGGCAGTAACAATAATATCTTGTATTTCATTCTCAGCAGAATTACAATGTAATAATGATTTGGACAATGATTTTACATTGTAATTCTGCTGAGAATGAAATACAAGATATTATTGTTACTGCCACTGAAAGAGGAGACAGAGGAGAATGCCGCATTGATTTCCTTCACTGACTTTTCAAAACCCTGAAGAAGGAGGAATATCCTCCGAAACGTCGGTTTTATGAATAAAAAGATAGTGTAAATTATCTTCTTCTTTTTTGGACTGCCTCATCAATATCTACTTAATTCACTTATCAGTCCGTCTCCAAAAATTACTCCAATCTTATAAAACGTGTATTTTATTTATTACTTGTGTAGAAAAATTCAAGTTTACTACTTTATTATTATTATTATTTTTTAAATTATTCATTCAATAAGTTATTTTGTATGAGGTTTAGGCAGGAGGGGCGTCCACAGAAACATTTTCAAGGGGGGGGGAGCAAAGCTTGTAGTATTTGTTCAGATTAGAAAAATAAAACGTGTATTTTATTTATTACTTGTGTACAAAAATTCAAGTTTACTACTTTATTATTATTATTTTTTTAAATTATTCATTCAATAAGTTATTTTGTATGGGATATTGGCAAGAGGGGGCGTCCACAGAAACATTTTCAAGGGGGGGGGCAAAGCTTGGAGTCAAATAATTACATTTTTATTTAAATATTTTTACAAGTAGAATACACTAATACATTGGTGCTTAAATATAAAAACTTATACATTAAACATAGTTTAGTGAGGGCGGGTCGGAAGTCAGGACTGTTACAGTTACATAATTTTTTATTCTATTTCGGAGGGGGGCAAATGAAGTGGACCCTCTTGACCCCCCCCTCCCCTACGTACGCGCTTGGGTTTAGGGACTTAAAGGGTTTAAATTTACATGGATATCTCACACTCTATGATGAAAAAATGATTTTTTTATTTTTGACCCTCACATAAAATTTGATTCTGCCCGAAATAAAATATTAACACCAGTGGCTCGTGGTCCATGGATGCTGTGGATGCGGCGCATCCCTAACATTTCCAAATGTCATAGAATATTTTAATACGGTGTGTCATATTGGAACCTCGTGTAGATTTATTTCGCTTTGAAACTATTTAACGTAGCAAATTAAAATAATTTTCTGGATGAATCACTTCAGCGATCTTATGGACATTACTTAGATTTTATAATGTTGAAAAATGAACTAGTTTACATGTACACGAAGCCTGACTTAAATTTAATATTAAATTCGAAAAATTATGGATGAACTTTGCAAAAAGAAGCCAAGAATAAAATACAATTTATAAAAAATTAAAAGTTCTTTTGTGGACAGCATCCCTTGGTTAAAAATTCACACCCCGCCACTGGTTAATACGATTTTTGATTTGCGGAAAAATGAATACAAATAACTTATAAATTTTAAGTTTTTATCCTATTTAGTTTATGAATTACAAACAATAATGGTCTGTTACCAAAATAAGGAGTGAGAAAAATATGTAATAAATTAAAAATAATGGACATTCGATGGTGAGGCTTTCGGGCCTCGAGGTCGAAGTTTTTTTACTTTACCATACAGAGTATGGTCAAGTATTGTAATCGTGCATGAAAAAAGTGTTTTTTTCCTTCTTTTTTTCAAAATATCTAAAAAACGGCTTAAAGTATTTCGATTAAAAAAATTGAGCGAAACCATGGCATTTCGCTCTACAAAAAAGCTCTAATAAGTGAACATCGAAAAAATTATATTTTTTGAAGATAATAATTGTTTTGTCAAAATGTCAGTTAGTTAGTTAGTCTGTGCGTTACCAAATTTTGTGGACAAGCTAGCTCAAAAACTAGTGTGAATATCGAAACCAAATTTCACACGAAGTTTTGGTCCATTGAGATTAAGAGCTGATTAGATTTTGCACATTGAACCAAAATTAAGGGGGGGTGGAATGGGGTTAAAAATTAAAAATCTAGGTCGTTTGAGCAAACTCAACCAAATTTTGTATACATAATCAGTGGACCTCCAGAAGTCTAAAAATGCAAAAACTAACCGCCCAAAATGGGGGGGGGGGGTCAAAAAATGAAAATCTTGGCCATTTACCAAACTCAACCAAATTTTGTATACATAATCAGTGGGTCCCCAGAAGTCTAAAAATGCAAAAACTAACCACCAAAAATGGGGGGTGGGGGGTGGAGGGTCAAAAAATGAAAAACTTGGCCATTTACCAAACTCAACCAAATTTTGTATTCATAATCAGTGGGTCCCCAGAAGTCTAAAAATGCAAAAACAAACCGCCCAAATGGGGGGGGGGGTGTAGAGGGTCAAAAAATGAAAATCTTGGCCATTTACCAAACTCAACCAAATTTTGTATACATAATCAGTGTGCCCTACATGATTATAAATAATTTTATTAAATATTAATGTAAGTGGGGGGGCCAGGTTGTATGGTAAAGTCAAGTGGATGGCCCCATCAGAACACGTCAGCTTATTTGTAATTGTAAAACATTTGTTGTATTTTTGTATTGGATAATAATGGTCATTATTTATTTATTAAGAAAAAAACAATGGTCTGAGAGACATGTAGAGGAGACATGAATAGGAACTCGTTTTACTTTTTAAACGGAACCCTAAAAATCGATTAAATAGAAATCTGATTGAAAACAAGTCTCATTAGATTCGTAATTATAGGTACACATCTTATCAGTTGTTTAGTTGTTATAGGGTTCAATTTGGATCGCTTTTATTTCAATGGGGTCCCTACAATCTAATCGAATCGAACAATACTAAAAGTAAAAATGTGATTTCTGATTTCTACTTTTCGTATTTGGACGGGTGTAATAAGCCAAAACGCAGTCAACAATTGTAGAGACGTGATGCTTAACTTTCAATATCTATGGGATCAAATGTTTGCATTGCTTGAATCCAAATATGCGCATATCATCCTAATTGACGCGAATTGAGAGTTTCTAAAAACTCAACTCCATATTTGTGTGTCCCTTCCTTGAAATTTGATAGCATTCTCATTTGAACAGATTCTATTTTGGTAATCTGCTTCTTTTCAAGATTAGCCAAACAATTTACAGCTATTTCGCGTCAAATAAATAACCCACTTTTATTGTACGTAGTATGGTGAAATATTCCTGTTTTGGTTTAGATATAGATCAAGTTGCAATTTATATTTTTAGTTAATTATTTATATTAGTTGATCTAATGGGCATTGTATGTATTATTGTTTTGCTATTGTTAGGAAATGTAAAAAAAAACGAGTTACTAAAATATGTACTAATACTACTAATGTACTATATTTGTGTTCTTCTTATTCCTTTAATAAGAAATATTTAATCTCTATCTCATAACCACAATTATAATCTTAAAAATATTTAGTAAACATGTTTACACCACCTCTCTTTAAATTGTAATATGTTTATATACGTTGACAAATAACACAATATGCCCATGACAATGTTTCAATGACTTATATCATAGTAATGGTTAGTTTTTTTTCAAATTGAATATTATTTGTTAAGCTTTAAATCCTTAGGTTGTGAATATAATGACACTTTATTCTTAAAAAACTTTTGAGTTATGGTGATATTTTTAATTTTTATCGTATATACATTTTTAAATTTTTAAAAATTTATTATTATCCAACACTACCTAACCTTTACAACTATAATTCAGTTTTTAAGTAAATGAACTACGCAAGTCAAATACATAATTTATTAAATAAAGATTTTCCTTTTTTTTTTGTTTGTTTTCAAAATAATAAAATAATTTATAGATGGGTAGAATTAACTTCCAGAATTATTTAATCAATTATTTGATTAGCGTGGTTCATTTACTCAAAAGTAACAATTAAACTAAAGTTTAAAATCAGTGGGGGTGGGTGCGGTCCGCACCGGGGGGCACATATTTAGTTATAGTTGTAAAAAACAACTTGTTGACTTCAAATTTACTAGCCGATTTCCACGAATTATGAATTAGGTACTATATGAATATTTTTCCTCGTCGTCAAGTCAATGTAGGGTAGAAAATATTATCTCTAAAAATTTTCTAAAGTTTCTTATGGCCTTTAAAAAAGTATCTTGTATTTTTATAAAATACATGATATATAGGTATTATCAATTGATGCGGCCTCCTTTATTACTGTCTAATTTAAATATGGCATCTAATGGTAAAAAAGTTCCACTACTTATAGTTTGTCTCAATTACGATTATTTATTTATGTTTATTAATTTATAAAAACCACAATTTGATTGACTGAGGGGGGGGGGGGATTGGAGACCGCCGCGGCCGGCAAAAGTTCTATAATTCATTTGTTTGTCAAGGGATAAAAAAATAAGCTAACGTGTTCTGATGTGGCCATCCACTTGACTTTACTATACAACCTGGCCCCTAAAATTATTTATAATCATGTAGGGGGGAGGGTTAGTTTTTGCATTTTTATACTTCTGGGGGTCCCACTGATTATGTATACAAAATTTGGTTGAGTTTGCTCAAATGGCCTAGATTTTTAATTTTTAACCCCTTCTTCACCCCCCTTAATTTTGGGTCTATATGCACCAAAATCTAATCAGCTCTTAATCTCATTGGACCAAAACTACGTGTGAAATTTGGTTTCGATATTTACACTAGTTTTTGAGCTAGCTCGTCCACAAAAATTTGCTAACGCACGGACTAACTAACAGAATAACAGACAGAGTAACTAACTAATAAACATTTTGACAAAACAATTATTATCTCGAAAAATATAATTTTTTCGATGTTCACTTATTAGAGCTTTTTTGTAGAGCGAAATGCCATGGTTTCGCTCAATTTTTTTAATCAAAATAGTTTCAGCCGTTTTTTTTTGGCTTTTCGGCCATGGTAGCCACATAAGCCATTTAAGATACTATTTATTTTTATTTTTAAATTTGTCTCTACCTCGGGGGTCAGATTTTAGCCGGATGCTTCGAGCCGGATTCGAACTCGGGTCCTCTTGGTTAGCTGGCTGACATGATACCACCTAGCCTACCCGACCCCCCTTCAGCCGTTTTTGAAATATTTCGAAAAAAAGAAGGAAAAAACCACTTTTTTCATGCACGATTACAATACTTGACCATACCCTGTGTGGTAAAGTAAAAAAATGACATAGTTTAGTTACATTCTGTATCTCTTTGTTGAACAAGTAATAGAAATTAAATTATATAAATGAAGGGGTGATGGGGGGTATGGAGCATTAAAAATCACATGGGGGTGTTCAAGTCACGCCATATTTTTAATGGGGAAATTTTTTTTTTCTTTCTGCGATTACATTAATAGAGAAGGAAATGTATAAAATAATGAATTAAAGAAATCTGAAAACCTTTTTAATTTTATTCAAAGAAGGAAATGTCTTTTTTTATTGACCATGAATGAATGGATTTAATTGACTTTTAGAGTCTAGTTTTTTTTTTTTTTGGACATTTACTCTTGGCCTTATTTAATGTATAATTATTTTTTTTATTTTTTCCATGTAAAAATTAGTATATTAGCTCTTAGAAAGAGCAATTCACGTTATAAAATATATCCAGGTGAAATATTCATATCGTCGCTGATCTTACAAAACCTCGTAATTCCGATTTTTGGCCAAATACAGGTTTTGTAAGATCAGCTGACGATATTAGTTTTGATTATTTCTAGAGACTTTATAGGGAATTTTTATGAGGGTTGCCAAACGAATTTTTTTTTTTTTTAATTAATATTTTTAATGAATTTAAAATTTAAATTTAAATTCTAAAGTTTCGCAGAATATTTCCAGCTTCTTCAGCATCTATAAATATTCATATATTAAAGTGAAGTTCAAAATTATAGTCTCTAATAAACAATAAAAAAATTTCGAAACGGTGTGTCAAATTTTTAGTGATTAGAATTTTTTTTTATCAGCGAACAGTTTGATGATATAATGTTAAAACATGGCACATAAATACAAACGTTGAGTGCCAAATTTTACCTCATCATTCGATAGCTGTCCAATAAAACAATTCGATTTTTATGTGATTTTCTGAATTATTTTAATCGAAAGTTCTTCTAGAAAAAATCAAATCGTTTTTTTTTTCATATCGAAGAAAATATTTCAATTAAGCAAAAGATAGAATAGTTTGGTTAATCGTATCCATAATTTAATTAGTTTACAAGATCGTAGGAAATTGGATAACAAAATTAATCTCAGAGTTTTATATTAAATAAGACGTACGTTTCGTCGTCACTTTATTTGCGACGTCTTCAGCGACTTATTTCTCAAATAGGACAATTGAGTTGAGAAATAGCTCGCTGAAGACATCGCAAATAAAATGACAAAACGTAAGACTTATTTAATATAAAGCTCTGAGATTAATTTCTTTATCCAATTTCCTATCCGATCTTGTAAACTAAAAGATACAATCTTATCTATTTTATTATTTATAGACTTTGCTACTCACGGCAGAATATCATTTAAATTATATTAATGGAACGATTTATACTTATACTTTTTAATCCCAATCCATTAAAGAGTAAGATTCGCCACCACTCGCCTAGCTAGATTTTTATTTCAGCTTTGAAAACACTAGATTTTTTGCATTGATAAACACATTTATCTATTTATTTTAATTAGATAAAATTGTAAAAAATAGGCTACGGGCAAGGGGGGACCGATAATTCTGTAGTTTTTTCATATGCTAGTCAAAATCACGAATCTTCAGTATAAGTAGTGGACAATAAATAAAAAACAGTTTTTATTAAATGGGCCAGACGTTTCGTCGATTTATTTCGACTTCCTCAGTGGCCCATTTTATCATTCTTTGTCAAAAGACATAGTGGAATTGTCTTTTGACAAAGAGTGATATAATGGGCCACTGAGGAAGTCGAAATAAATCGACGAAACGGTCTGGCCCATTTAATAAAAACTCTGTCATGGTTGTTATTGTCCAATTCCCTTCTATTCCTGTTTTAATTAATATATATATAGAGTATTCAATAAAACTCCAAAAATTAAATTAAATTTTTTTAAATTTTTATTTTTATTTGTGAAACACCACTACAACCCTTTAAAAACTCCTGTGTTTAATATGTTTCACTATAAGCCAACATCGCTTTCCCTAAATGTTATTTCTAAGATGTATTATTCTATAGGAACGGCCTTTTGATTCTAGGTAAGAAAATATTAAATCGAAACGAATATCACAAATTTAGATATTTATCATTTCAATTTATTAATTCACCGAAATTAAATTGCACACAGCGTACCGAGTCTTAAAAATTTTTCACTTTTTTCCTCCACTTTTTAATGAAAACCTTGTCTGAATGTGCGTGATTATATTAATTCCATTCTTTGTGTTAATCACCTTGAATTTTCAATTCCAAAGTTTAACTACATACATACATCTTTGAAGTCATGATTGACCATCAAACTAAAATAATACATTCAGGTTACAAGAGTCGATTCACCTTCAAATTATATAATTCCTATTCTGGGATATCTTCAAAAAAAATATCTAAGAATGTGTATTCGTAAAATGCCAAGCCAAATATAGGACGAGCGAAATTTCAAAACTCAGTTCGATTTTATCTATTTATTATATTTCGCTTATATAAATATGGAAATAAGCCTCCCCATTTCGATTAAATAAGAGATATGCTTTTGGCTTTAAT
Organism: Forficula auricularia; assembly: GCA_024734495.1. NCBI lineage: Eukaryota > Metazoa > Arthropoda > Insecta > Dermaptera > Forficulidae > Forficula > Forficula auricularia. The sequence goes on along the minus strand of JALMQS010000647.1, from coordinate 244,773 downwards.
AATTTTCATATTTAGTACTTGATATCTAAAAGGGAGAGAAGATCTCTCGGAATTAGTGTTAATTAAAAAATTAATTTGCCGATAGTATTAGAGTTTATTATGTGAGTGTCCTCTAATAAATAGGAGTGCAAAAAAGCCAGCCCTGCGAGGTGGATTGATCTGCCTATAATGGCATATCACGCAAAATTATGCATTCTAATGATTTTAAATTTAATCATATTAGTCATACAATTAATTTAAATAAATGAGCAATACTTCTATATACTTACATAGAATCGGTTTCTCAAAAACGGTTCTAACGCTTTCGATGAAAATTACGGATTGGGGGGTTTTGGGAGGTCGACAATTCGATCTGTTAGGGTCTCATCTTTGGGTAACTTTATTTTGATTGTTTTTTTCTTCTTAATTAAACTAATTATTATTCACTGGTGGGTGGGTCAATAAAAATTTAGAATTTCTGTATAAAAAACAAAAAAAAAATGTTTAATTGTTAAAGAAAAGTACAATATGCGTACAATTATGCATTCCAATGATTTTAAATTTAATCATATTAGTCATATAATTAGTTTAAATAAATGAGCAATTCTTCTATATACTTACATAGAATCGGTTTCTCGAAAACGGTTCTAACGCTTTCGATGAAAATTACGGATTGGGGGGTTTTGGGGGGTCGACAATTCAATCAGGGTCTCATCTTGGGGTAACTTTATTTTGATTGTTTTTTTTTCTTAATTAAACTAATTATTATTCACTGGTGGGTGTGTCAATAAAAATTTTGAATTTCTGTATAAAAAACAAAAAAAATGTTTAATTGTTAAAGTAAAGTACAATAATGTTGATTAATTGGAGCCAGGAATGCATTTAAAAAAAGATAAATCATGTTTTGTCGAATAGTTAAATTGTTTTTTGACAAAGATTGATTAAATGGGCCACTGAGGAAGTCAAAATAAATTGAGGAAACGTCTGACCCATTTAATAAAAACTGTGCCTTTAATTTTTGTCCAATAGGGACCGTGCATTAAACATAGAGGCAGCTGAAGGTAGCGCTCTCTTGTGTTTATTTATTCAAATAATTTGGGGAGAATTGGGACAAATATTGTATTATAGTATATCATATATCATAGATAAAAGATTGCACGGAGCCTAGGGGGACGTGAGTGAGTCTCTTTGTCTTGGAGGTTTAATAAATATTATCCCCCAAAGCTTACATTTTCGTCGCCAGTTGGCGCTAAAGTCGTGACGCACGGTCCCTATTCCCTGCTATTCCTGTTACAATGATACAACATTATATTTAGAATTACTTTTTTCAATTGACTTTGATTAATTAATTGTTTTTTTTTTTAATTTTAAAATCCACTAATAATTCATTACAAATAATATTATATATTAAAATTAGTAAATTTAATTGGAGGTATTTTCTATATGAATATATAATATAATGAATACTACAAATTCCGAATAAAAGAATATAATATAAGGTCATTTTCATCCTCTTAAAAAAACCCGACGATTCGAAGGACTTAAGAGTCAACGAACGAGCCTCCGTGTATCTTAATATTATTTTTAATTGCAAGTATTTTCAAAACTGTCCACAGCGATCCCTTGGTGATGGCCTGAGTGGGTCAAAAAATAAATTAAATTTTATTTCAATTTCATTTAATTCTGGCTGGAAATAAAAATCAGTGGAATTTAAAATTGAAAATTATTTATATATAGGTTTTAACTAAAGCAAAAAAATTACCGGGCAAAGCTCGATCCGCCAGGTGCTTATAGTTTAAATTGAAATTGCTAATTCGGATTTTGATTTTTTTAAAAACCTAAAGACAATAGGATAACTGTGAATGTGAGTGTCAATGTCGAGAAAGGAAATCCTGCTATCATGAAATAAGTTAATAGATACTGGGTTTTATTTAATTAATTTATACGGCCTTAGTACACTCTCTCATGTAATAATTTGAAGCCAGATTTTTAAGCAATCAAAAATAATAATATTAAATTTACGTTTTACAACTCATATAAAAAATATTGATTATTAAATTATGAATATTTATTTTTTGAGTTCATTATTTAGGTATTTGGAGCAAATCAAAAGAGATGGTCATCTTCTAAATCCAAGGTGTTATGGATTATTTTTATTATGTCAGAAGGGTTGTTTCACCCGTTCATGATTCTAAATCTTAACATACATCCAATCTTTATATTTTGATTAGAATGTTTTGATAATTTCAATTTTTGATAATTTTTTTTCGTTAAAAGCGAGAAATCATCCCCGTGACGTCACATGCAAACAGAGCCGCTAACGTGACGTTGGTTGTCAATAGAGTTCGCCCACCCTCTTCCACCCCTAATTTTTTTTTTTTATTTATTTTTTATTTTTTTTATAAATTTTATTAAACCAATTATTTTACATGAATTAATGTATACATTGTATTTGAGCTTCGACTCCAGAGATTACTTCTCCACCATCGAGTGTCCTTGATCATCTTTTTAGTCCTTGTTTTTAAATAAGAGGAAAAAATTAATTAAATAAAAAAACCTCTTTTCCGATAATTATTTCAATTCCATCATATCTCCACCCCTAAATAAAACACAAGATTTAAATCGACAGAATTAAAAAAAAAAAAAAAAACTATAAATATATAAAAATTGATTTTTAAATTATTTAAAATAAATAATAGAAGTAATATATTTGAAGAAATTTTCTCATTGTATCAGAGTCGATTCATCCCCTCAGGGTTTGAACCTGAGAGGTTTTTGTCTCGAGGGTTGAGCTGACTGCCCGGAAAGCATGCTAGTTCTCAGGTTCATCCCATCTGATATCGCAATATAAAAATATTTCTACTAAAATCCTAGATTTTGTCCTAAAAATTAAATTCTTTCTCTCTTAATATACATTGGTTTTTAACCGGAGCTGATTTTTTGAAAAACATTCCAACTATTTTCAAAAAAAAGATGCTCAAATCTTTAGTTTTAAATACAACTATTTTTTTTTTAATCTATCAAGATTCAAAACTAAACGCATGATAATTAAATTAAATTAAAATTTTAACTGAAAAGTTTTTGTTTTGCCGAGAGTAGCAGAGTTGTTGATGAAACAAAGAGGTTGTCCTCTGCTTGATGCAAATAAACATACACAGAAAAAAAGGGATACATGTGTTTAAATATGAATGTGAACTGGAAGATGATTTTAATTTTAGCTGGCTCCTAGCTAAGAAAAGATCGAAAATTTTCAATATCCATACGGTATTGACTCTATAAAAAACAATATTTATAATTAAAAAAAGATTGATGATGAAGACCAAGTCTTCGAAACTATGGTCTCAAACAAATAAATAATAACTAATAAAGTAAAGGGTGTGTAATTTCACAGTGAATGAAACAAAACTCAAAGAGGTTTATACAAACTCAATATATTTCGGATTATTAGTCCATCATCAGGAGTTTATAGGTTAAAACTTAACCTATAAACTCCTGATGATGGACTAAAATCCGAAATATATTGAGTTTGTATAAACCTCTTTGAGTTTTATTTCATTCACTGTGAAATCACACCCTTTACTTTATTAATTAATATCATGTTTCACCTAAAACCTACACCACTTTCTCTAAGTAAAAAAAAAAATAAAATAAATAATATATATATATATATAATTTCGATATACTATATATGTGTGTATGTTTATTTGCATCAAGCAGAGGACAACCTCTTTGTTTCTCTTTGTGAAATTTTAACTCTTAAATATATTTGATAATTTTTATCTAAAGTGAGTTGAATTTTTCAAATAATAATTTTTTTTTTAATGTAAAACATACTTAGATTTTAAATTTTATATTCTTGAAGATAGAAGACTTTGAAATTTGAACGTCCCGAAAGTGAATGCAATACTTACTTCGCTATATAAATGAAAGTGAAAATAAAACACATCCCCCTAAAGAGCTGGTAAAAAATAAAAATTCGCGTACCCCTATTGATTGAATGAACAGTTGAATGGTTCTTTTAAAATCCTGTTAAGCCTGTTTTCTTGCAATTTATATTGTATTATGAAGGCCCAAGCTTTCAAAGTCGCTTTACAATTTGCATATCCCTAGATTTGCCAACCCTTTGATTAAAAAAGAAATGAAATAATCCATTGAAAGTAGCTGAATGTGAGTTGGGTACTTAAATGAATGTGAATGAGGACCGTCAACGGAAAAAAGATTTCAACCATGTCTGGTTACAAATATCCGATGATAACTTAGGAAAGGAAAGTCGTAGATTTTTCGTTTTTGTGCTAAAATATTTGTATTTCCAATGTGGAGGACAGATTAGATTTTGAGATTTCTAGCTTTAAAATTTTTGATTTAAATAATATAAACATAAATGAACAATTTATTTTATTATTATTATCATTTCCATCCATAATTTGTATTAATTTGAAAGTTTATAACAGAAAAATAACTTGTGTGCCCGATGCCAATAAATAATATAAAAAAAAAAAAATTAAAGTAATACATTGTTTTCACTCTTAAAAATGTTTATAAATATTTGTACAATCACAGAATGTATTAAAAGTTTAAATAAAATATATTTTTTCTGAAAATTATTTGAAAAAACTAAATTTTTTTGCACCACAGTGTATATATAGAGAAACATTCAATTAACTTTTCTAAAATTGAGACAAAAATCTAAAAAAAAACATTTATTTGCTGTAGTTCTAAGTAACTAGCGAGCGTAGTAGAATTTGAATTTATATTCTAGACAAGAAAATATTTACATATTTATCATTTAAAATGATTAATTCACAGAAACTGTAAACAGCGTATCGAGCCTTGAAAAAGTTTCACTTTTCCTCCAATTTTATCTTATCTCTTGTACCTATATAATGCCAAATAATAATAATAATAATAATAATTAAACAAATGCTATTTACGTTGGTATTTTTTAATCAAAAGGTACTAAATTCAAGATTTTCTAATAATCTGTTTGATCGTCTATCCCAAATGAGAGGGGCCTTGAAACGTCAACATGTGTAATAATACTTTCAATTCTCAAGAAAACATGAGTTTATAAATTATGTATATTAATGTTTTATAAAATGAATGACTTAAATTTCAACATTTTATTTTATAAGACATTGTATTAAATAATAATTATTAAGATATGAAATTCAGTAGATAATGTCCCGAAAACTCGGCAATCGGGATAACTCGGTCCCACCCTGGCAGGGCGAAAAAACTCATTAATTTTTATTTTTCATAAAGTACGTAGTTTTCCTTTGTTTAAGGAGTATTTGAGCAGTTTATTCTCTGTTGTATTCTTAAGCAAACAATACATACAAGTACATAATACTGTGAGATTCGAGTAATTTTTGGAGTGATGTGGCCATCCACTTGACTTTACCATGCAACCTGGCCCCTCACTTATTTTTAATATTTAATAAAATTATTTATAATCATCTAGGGGAGGGGGGTTAGTTTTGCATTTTTAGATTACTCGGGGCCCACGGATTATGCATACAAAATTTGGTTGAGTTTGGTACAAGGGCCTATATTTTGATTTTTTGACCCTACACCCCCTCCCCCCATTTTGGGCGGTTAGTTTGTGCATTTTTAGACTTCTCGGGTCCCACTGATTATGTACACAAAATTTGGTTGAGTTTGGTACAAGAGTCTATATTTTTAATTTTTAACCTCACCTCCACCCCCCTTTTGGGTCAATATGCACCAAAATCTAATCAGCTCTTAATCTCAATGGACCAAAACTACGTGTGAAATTTGGTTTCGATATTCACACTAGTTTTTGAGCTAGCCCGTCCCCAAAAATTTGATAACGCACAGACTAACGGACAACCAGACAGACAACCGGACAGACTAACAGACATTTTGACAAATCATTTATTATCTCGAAAAATATAATTTTTTCGATGTTCACTTATTAGAGCTTTTTTGTAGAGCGAAATGCCATGGTTTTGCTCAATTTTTCTAATCAAAAGTTTGAGCCGTTTTTGAGATATTTCGAAAAAAAGAAGGAAAAAAAACACTTTTTTCATGCACGATTACAATACTTGACCATACCCTGTATGGTAAAGTAAAAAGAAGATAATTTATCCTATCTTTCCATTCATAAACCGACGTTTCGGAGGCTATTCCCTCCTTCTTCAGGGATTTGAAAAGTCAGTGAAGGAAATCCAATGCGACATTCCCTCTGTCTCTCTTTCAGTGGCAGTAACAATAATATATTGTATTTCATTATCAGCAGAATTACTACATTATAATTCTGCTGATAATGAAATACAATGTATTATTGTTACTGCCACTGAAAGAGGAGACAGAGGGAGATGTCGCATTGGATTTCCTTCACTGACTTTTCAAACCCCTGAAGAAGGAGGAATAGCCTCCGAAACGTCGGTTTATGAATAAAAAGATAGTATAAATTATCTTATTTTTTTGGACTGCCTCATCGATATCCACTCAACATAGTACTGTATTTTCTGAGGAAACATTCGTACTTATTGTATCCCAATAGCTCCGAGTCATTTTGCCATAAAAACTCTGGCACCATTCGGTCCTAAGTCTATTCGGCCGACGTTTTCAGTGACTTGCTGTATCTAGATAGTCAAATTATATCATAAGATGAGAGTGCAATAAGGCTTAGATTCCATCTATTAGCATGAGAATACTTTAGATCGTTTAATACTTTTGAATATTTATTCTCGATGTCAATGTCCATCGTCTTCAGCAATGGTTACCAATTAATACATCGAAACGTCAAAAACCTCGGGTCGCCAGTTAGTGCCTGCTAAGTATTCGATGAGACTCGACGGCCACATCGAATTTAGGTCGATTCCTCCATGTCCTCAGCAATGGTTACAATAATAACTGAAATGTTAAGATAATAATGCGCACGGTTATTCCAACTGTTAACTGAGCTACTTCTGAATTAATGCTCAATGTGAGCTACAAATTGCAAGTGATATCTGATTAATAGTAAAGGAACAAACATATTAATATTTCAAATGAATTTGGATCAAGTTTAGCAACGATCCGTTGCAGTTTATTTTTTAATAACATAGATAAAGAAAGGTACTTTTCGATCCAACGAAAATTGAAAGAAAAAGCACGTGTTTTTAATATTTTCTTTTTTAATAGTATTGAATATGTTTCAACAGTTCCGCGAAATTATTATCTATAAAATTGGCCTACTAACTTTGAAACTACTCTTGAAAGATCTATATGGTAAATGCTCAGTACAATTTACAACGCAGTAAAAATACAAATTTTGAGTTTTTGAATAAACTTACAAAGCAAGTGTTTCTGATTGCTTTTCGTTTGAAAAAGCCTATTTTTTAGATGTATATATTTTAGTTTAGAATCGAAAAGAGTAACATTAGTTGTTAATTTTTAAGAGTAAATTAAAGAGAGTGCCATCTCCTTGATGCAAATAAACAATCATATCTACAAATTCTATAAATTAATAACTTTTGAAATACAGCGTAAGTTTGAAGTGTCTTCATGTGCCTGCGTTGAAAAAAAAACCCTAGTCGATAGTCCTACCACACAGATGTTAGATAGTTTCAAAAGTTTAACTTTGACTATCAGTTGTTTTAATTATAAATGTTATTGTTGTTATTTCTTAAAGGTGCAAATAAATTAATTGGTTTTATTCTAATAGTAATCTGGTTACTTTACAAACGAAACTCATTTACCTATAACCAATCGTTTATTTTAATCCATGAGAAATACAGATATAATATTTTTAATTAAAAAGAATGATAATGAAGGTTAAACCTTCGAAACTAGAGTTTAATAAATTAGTACCTGGAGGCACCGAGCAATGCTCGGTAACTTCTTCCTTCAGTTAAAACCTTTATTTTAATATTATTTTTAATTTAAAATTCTAATAAAAAGGTCGATTTTTATTTGAGAGCCGTTTTCAAATTAAAAAAAATACAAATATATCCACCACTGCACCCCACCTCCTGCACCTGTTTTGATTCAACCATATGATTCATTTTTATTCATCCAATTGTTAATAAATAAAACCTATCAAAATGTGTTGTTTTTTCAGAAAATTGAGACCTGCTTATGCGAAATATATTTTTAAATAAATTCTTGATTATTTTTTATTCTATTAAATAAATAAAGTTGTTTATAAAAACAATTATAAAACGTTTATTAATATTTCTAACGTTTATGGAGAACAAAATATGTTAAAATCCACAATCACAATACTTCTTCAAGGCCTTTTAGAACAATGAATTAAGGCAACCCATTGTCTGCCTGGGTACAAAAGGAAAAGAGTAACCTTTTTTTAAAACCCTAAGAATGGGATTTGTCTACCTGAGAATAATTAATTTGATTACGAAAAAACCCATCAAAAACAATTTTGTCGAAGATGAGACCGTGACAGATCGAATTGTCACACCAAAAACCACATAACTCGTGAATTTCATCAAAATCGGTAGAGTCGTTTTCAAAATATAACCAAGATACAAATATATATACAAATAAATATACAATTTTTGCTCGTTTAATAAGAGTAGATAGATATATAGGTACATGTTTATTTGCTTCAAGTAGAGGACAAGCTTATTGATTCCTCTTTATAAAAAATCTATCAACTAGCGAAAATTTTAACAATGAATTTCCTATATAACAAAAAAAATGAATAAAACGATCTGGGAATTATTTTATAACTGAATCTGGATTTAGATAGGTACTAATTTTTATAATTATTATATCTAGATATAATTGTATATCGATATTTTTGAAATTTTCTATCAAAGCCCTAAGTTTAAACCCATTAAATGTATGAATATCGTCGGTGATCTTACAAAACCTCGTAATTTCGATTTTTTGTCAAATGCGTATTATACGTTTATACCGACCAACTTTTCACGGCGCTTCTATTTATTGAAACCTTATTATTCTATTCCTTTTACTTTCGCGCTACGGACAAATAATAAATATTGGATTGGATTTGTTTGTATTCGTGTTTAAAATGTTTTTTCTTGAGGAGGTTTTGTAAGATCAGCGACGATATGTATATTATAGGTCATTGTCATTAATAAATTCAGGTCAATAATATTTTTATTATTAATCGACACTGTTTTATTTATTTAGAGTCCCGGAAAAATTGAAATTTGTAAATTTTAATATATAGTATATTAGAATTAAAAATAGTGAAAAACATTCTCTAACGAATGTAAGACAACGATTAGTCTTGGGACTTTGGTCTATGGCGAGATAAAATTATCTCGAGAGAGTAATTCAGAGCACGATTTCAAAAGAAAAGAAATAGATTACCAATCAACAGATGTTATATATATATATATATATATAGGATAGGATATGATTCATTATTATTTTAAGGTTCCGTACTAAAAAAAAACAAAAGACATGCCCTAGGGTCTTTGTTGTCTGTATGTATGTCCTGAATGTCATAATCCATAGTTCCTAAAGTTTTTAAAAATTTGAAAAATAGCATAGTAGTGAATTTGAAGATCCGAAAGTCTAAAAATCGAAAAAAATTGAGGATCTCGCCGAATATAATAAACGGTCCATATGCCAGTCTGATCGTATACTGAGGGTTCCGTATACCTTATAATTATAACTTCCAAAATATTTGGCAAATCAAATTCGTTCTTATGTTGATAAGGAGTAGATGAGTGAATTTGTGAAATTTTTCCTTAATTTTAATTCAAGTATTTGAATAAAATTGACCTGGTATAAAAATCACCTAAAATCAGCGTATTTGGACCTCTCTAAATCTGTAATTTTAAATTTAAATAAATTAAAAAAAATTAAACTTAATTCATTTAAAGAGATCTTTACATGGATACATCACAATATATGATAAAAAATATTTATTTTTATTTTTGACCCTACATAAAATTCGACGCCCTCAAAATAATCATACACTTCAAGTACATATTAAAATATTAATTTTATATTCAAGGGAAAATGAATTCATAGAGGTTATAAGTTTCAAGTTTTTATCCTATTTAGTTTAAAAATGAATAATTATTTAATGCGTTTTATCTGTATATACTAGTATAGGTACGTCGTATTGTATTTAATTGCTTATTTTTGTACATTCCCATTTAGAAAGTGTTAACTTTAATAAAACATGTGTTTTAACAAATAAAAATATAAAAAAATAAATAATTTAGGAGCTACACTGTTCTGACAGACAAACAGATGTTAATAAAACCCTGTTTTACTTTTTAAATGGAAGAATGGAACCCCAAAAAGCTTGCACAACTTGTCGATTCGGTTCCTTTTGAATAATCCTTTTAAAATGCTATTAAACATGTTAATTGCAAATTTTAAGGTTCTCTTTAAAAAGTTAAACGGAACCCTACTAGAGTCGTTACAATGCCTCTCAGAAAATTGTAGCTCGTAAACTAAATAAGATAAAAACTTTTGAAACCTTACAAGCTGTACGTATATTCAATTTCCCATAAATCAAATTTCTTATTAAAATTTTAATCGAATGTAAAAGTCGAATTTTTTTGCAGAGAAGGAAATAAAAAAAATATATAAATATCAGTGGCGGGGGGTGACTTTTCAACAAGGGGATGGTGTCCAAAAAAGAACCCTTCATTTTTTAAAAATTTTATTTTATTCTTCGCTTTTTTTTGAAAATTTCATCATTGCTTCATAGAATTTTTCGTAATTTTTCAAATTTGGCATAGATTTGTTATAACACCTTATGAAAATATTCTATATTTTTTGAAATTTTAGGGATGCACCGCATCCACAGCATCCAAGGATCGCAGCCCACTGATAAATATATATATTTTGTGTGACCTATTTTTAAGTAGAATTATTAAAAATTAAAATAGTAGTAGTGTAGTGTGATCTTATGTTGAAATAAATTTAAAAAAATTAAACCTAATTCTGCTTAAAGAGATATTTACACTCCTCGATAAAAAATAAATATTTTTGACTCCACATAAAATTCGACCCTCCCCAAAATAATATTAAAATTTTATTATAATTTTTGATTTCCAAGAAAATTAATACCTGAAATTTCAGGTTTTTATCCTATATTTAGTAAACGAGCTACAGTACTCTCACTGACCGATCGACAGACATTGTACCGTGTATTTACAGTAATAGGGTTCCATTTTACTTTTTAAACAGAACTCACATAGATAAAAACTTCTTCCATAAAGAAAATGGTGTTAAAAAATTGTCACAGATCCACAGCATACCAAATCTTGAAAAAAAAATTCTCTTTAAAATAAGTATGAGAAAGTCCTCAAAGAGGCCATTTTTAGGTGATTTTTGGATCTCTCGGTATTCAGAAATGAATTAACTTAAAATTATGAAAAAATTCCACAAATTTCCTCATTATCTATTTATTAATAAGAAATAAGAACCAATTTGATATCTCCAGAGGCGTAGCCACGAGGGGGGGGGGGGGGGGTCAGAACTCCCCAAGGGTAGGGCTCATGAGATGAGTAACGGCAACGACAAACCGTTTATTATGGCAAACTAACCGTAATTAAATATATTTCATATGTTTAATCAAGAATTATGCTCTTTTTTAATTTCTTGAAGTACCTATTTAGTCCAGCTAAATTGTTCTCTAAAGGGCCCCGCTCGGGAAAATGTTGATTTCTTGATTCTATATGTTTTTTGGTGTGCTGAATCCGAATCTGAGGTTTGCTAACAAAATTTCGTCACAGAACATTATCAAAAATGCAAAAAAATCTCATTTTTTGGCGGTTTTTTGCTTATAACTCAAAAACTATCAACTTTTCCTAAATAACATTCCTATTCAAAATAAAAGTTTATAAAATTTCATACAAATTTCATCATTTAGGTTTTTTTCACCGACCAAACCGTTCGGGCTGAAGCGCTAGTTGAAAATTGGCGTATTTTTTCTCTTTCCGCAAATCCCAAAAACTCGCACTTTTTTCGATTTTTTCCAATTTTGACAATGAAAGAACACGTTTTCGACAAAGACCAAATGAAGTTTCATCTTAATTGGATAATGGTAACCCGTGCCACAATGAGGTTGAAGTTGTGAAAAACTACAATTTTTGCAAAAAATTGCAGTTTTTCCTTCATAAAATGAAAACCACTCATCCTAGAAACCTGATTTTTATCTCATTCTCTAGGAAATTTTATTGACTTGAACGCTTTACTTGGATCAGTGTTTTGATAAAACTAAGAGATTTATAGATATTCAGCATTTTTCATGATAATTTTGAGGATTCGGATCATATCCTGTCATGGAAAATGCTAGATATCTACAAATCTAAGAGTTTTATCAAAAAAGTGGTCCAAGTAAACGTTCAAGTCAATAAAATTTCCTAGAGAATGAGATAGGAATCAAGTTTCTAGGATGAGTGGTTTTCATTTTATGAATGAAAAACCGCGATTTTTTGCAAAAAATTGCAGTATTTCAAAACTTCAACCTCATTGCGGCACGGGTAACCATTATCCAATTAAGATGAAACTTTGTTTCAATTGTTGAAAATTTAATCTAGTTTAAAAATGTTAAGAGTGGTCTTTGTCAAAAACCTGCTCCTTCATGATCAAAATAGGAAAAATCAAAAAAAGTGCGAGTTTTTGGGATATTCAAAAGTGATCCCGGGGCTGTTTTTTGGATCCCCATTAAAAATCGAACTACTGGACCAATTTTACATATTTTTTATAATCGACGCGAAATTTTGTCCTATTTAATTTACTATAGGACAGTTATTTATTATATACATTTTCCGGACAGGAAATGACCCGAATCCTCAAAAGCGTCATGGAAACTTCTGAGTATCTATAAATCTAAAAGTTTTAACAAAAAAATGGTCCAAGTAAACGTTCAAGTTATCAAAATTTCCTACAGAATGAGATAGGAATCAAGATTCTAGGATGAGTGGTTTTCATTTTATGAAGCAAAAAATTGCATTTTTTCAAAATTTAACGAAATTACAACTATCCCAAAACTTTCCGGGTAAAAACACAATTTAACTGGACTATTTGTTTTATTAAAAAAAAATTCCCGCTAAATATTTTGCTTTGTGGATTGACCCCCCCCCCCCGTGAAAATTTTCTGTCTACGCCACTGGATATCTCAAGTATCTACGAAGATATAATTATATTTTTGCTGACTGTCGGCCTCTGGGCGGGCCGAAGTATTAAATTAACGGGTCATTCAGCTAATTTATATATATTTGGTACCGAGGGGTGAACCGCGACCTAATATGCTGTACATCTATTTCCACTTGTACTTCCAAATATTTCCAAGTACTTCCAAATATTTCCAAGTAATTCCAAATATTTCCAAGTACTTTCAAATATTTCCAAGTACTTCCAAATATTTCCAAAATACTTCCAATCGCGGATCACCCCTAGTATGGTACAAAATCCTCGGTATGCGAGCCCGACTCATACATGTTCTTTTGCCGCCCCTCCAATTTGCCGCCCTAGACAATTTAATTTTCTTGCTAATGTTCCACTAGATATAAAAATCTGAAATAATTCCTGAAAGTAGCTTAATGAAAATACTTTTATGGGAAATTATTTTATTTCCTATAAAATAATTAGTTTAAATGAGATGTAAAAAAAAAAAAAAAAAAAACTACGGAACTCTCGATTTGACAGTCCACATTCGTCGGTAGTATTTTTATTTCATTTTTTTATTTTTTGTGTGATTTATAATATTGTTTTTTAAAATATGACAAGCGGTAATGTGTAAATTAAATATAATACCTATATTATATTAAATAGCAATTTACTTACCTATTAGTAAACAAAATGTTAAGCTGTTGATTCGGATCATGATGAAATTAGGAACGATAAGTTTGGTCTGTTGTTGTTATCAAAAAGTGACACTTGAAGTTTAGTAGGTAAATGTGTGTTGAAATGGTTAAGAGAAGGAAACTTGTTCTAAACTAGATTCGAATTCGATGTCCTCAATGCTACTGAGTCATGGACACACGGACGGACTTAGGGAGCGACTTCAAAAGGGGCAAAGGGGGACTCTCTATAGCAATGGGGGGATAGAGAGGAAGGACATTGGAGCGACACTAGCGCTATCAGCTGAATGGCGAGCGAAGTAGGAACGAGGGCGGGAAATTGAATTGAAAACACTTGTTTGTTACATAGTACTCGTGTTGACATAAATAACTTGCGAAATAACAAACGAATTGCAATCAATATTTCGATATAAATTTGAAATAAGATTCAGAATTCCAGGCAATGGTATTCGTACTCAAATGTTGAGCAATAGGAGTTAAGAGCCATTTTTAACAATGCGTGGATCCAGGGGGGGGGGGCGATGGGGGCGACCACAAACATTCTTTATGTTTATTTAATTTTTTATAACATTAAATTTTAAAATTAAAGTTCAACGTGGGGCTCTGACCCCCCCCCCCCCGATCTTATATACATCGGCCACCCCTGAACTATATAGGTCAATTGAACTAGTTCCATATAATGAACGAACAAACTATAAAAGAACTATTCCCTAAAAAGAACGATTTTTCTCATCTCTATTAAAAATGTTGAAAAAGGAAATGAATTTAAAAAATATAATGCTCTTTTTATTTATTTTTTTTATTTATTTTATTTTATTTATTTCACTAAGTATACAAACATAGGACCTTAGGTCCCACCTAGTGCTTATACATAATTTAGCAATAATATTTTACAATGTTGGCAAAAGATTTCACAGATACACAAATTTTGGTGGGGAAGAAGAAAAAAAGTAGAGAAAGATTAGAAGACATAAAGGAAATAAGAGTAAGGAGTATCAGTTATTGGGATCCATAAATTTAGTTTGAGATAGGATCTATTTTTCATTAATGCGGGGGGGGGGGGGTAAAACTCAGTGGCTGCCGACCGCCCCCCCCCCCCCAAATCAGAGGTCTGGATCCGCGCCTGTTTTTAACCGACTTCAAAAAAGGAGGAGGTTCTCAATTCGACTGATTTTTTTTTTGTGTTTATGTTACCTCATATCTTCGCCAATTGTGAACCGATTTTGAAAAAAAATTTTGCATTGGGTTCAGTTTAGTTTCCGATTGGTCCCGTTCTTTTTTATTAGTATTGGACCTTTTTTGTTATGTTTGTTTATCAATAACTTCTTTGTTTATGAACTGATTTTAATGATTCTTTTTTTATTGGAAAGAGGGTACATTACGGGTGGTACCATATTAATTTGGTCAAGTTCTTAAGATATGATCAATGACGAAATAACGTAAATCTCCAATTCCTATGACCAAATAATCAAAATTATAATAAATAAAATCTTTTATAAAAATTTTTTAAAACATTCATTTAAAACCCGCAAACGTTTCTAGAGAATTTCTATGCTATTTATGAATTTAATTTTATTATCATTTTCTGATTCATTCGCCGGACCCTTTTCTCTTACGAGATGCATGCAAGGTATTATCATAAGTCGCTATTAATAACATCAATAAAAAGAGAAAAATAAAAATAATTTTTATAAAAAAAAAATATAACCGACTTCAAAAAAATTAAATGCAACAAATAAAATAATAAGAACTCAAAAATAAAATAAAATACACTAAGAAGTATAAAATAATTATCTAATTTAGTTACAACTAAACGACGAAATATTTATATGAAATCACATTTTGAAGTCGGTGCTAAACAAACTATATAAGCGAGCGTACCCGCCAATCGTACTAAATAAAATCCGTCCAGTTTGATTCATAAAATGTATATGTTTGGCACCGACTTCAAAAAGTGATTTCATATAAATATTTCGTCGTTTAGTTGTAACTAAATTAGATAATTATTTAATACCTATTAGTGAATTTTATTTTATTGTTGAATTTTATTATTTTATTTGTTGCATTTAATTTTTTGAAGTCGGTTATATTTTTTTTTTATAAAAATTATTAGACAAAAAGTACAAATTGGAAAAAGTGGTATTTTTGACAGGCGCTATAGTAGACAGAAGAAGACAAAGTGATTATAGAACTTTACCGTATAAAATTTTTTAATTTTATTGTCCGGGAAATTTTTTTTCTGAAAACCTAATAACCAAAAAAATTGATTATAAAAAATTATATATAATATAGTCTTATCTCGTAGAAATTTTTTTTTTGAAAATAAGTGTAGTGTTGCTTTTTGAAAAATCGGAACACACGGCTGAAAATGGGTTAATATTAATTTTTTAATATCACATATATAGGGTGTTTTTTTGAGGTATAGAACTTTAAAATGAAATAAAACAGTTGAATTCTCTCTATTAATTGCAATGAAATTGGCTTTATTTAAAAAATGTTTTTTTCTATTTTTATTTGAATATGATTTCTAGCACATGGCCGCCGCGGCTGGCTCGGACGTAGTCCAATCGGAGGTCCAATTTTCGACCACTTTTTGCACCATTTGGGGCCGTATATAAGTAATTACGCCGCGAATGTTGTCTTCCAAGTCTTCAATCGTCTCTGGCTTTTTGGCGTAAACTAGCTATTTCACATACCTCCACAGAAAATAGTCCATCGGTGTTAAATTGGAGGCCAATTTACAGGTTCAAAACACGAAATTATGGGCTCGTTGCCCCGTCTTGTTGAAACCACAGCTCTCCCTCATCAAGGCGATTCAATTCAGGAAAGAACAAGTGATTGACCATTGGTCTAATGCGGTCACCATTAGCTGTAACTGCATCGTTTTTGAAGAAGTAAGGAGCAATGATTCCAACAGCCCATAAAGCTTACTAAACATTCACTTTTTCTGTATATAAGAGTGTCTCAAGACTGGCTTGAGGATTATCTTCAATTCAAATGTTGCCGTTTTGCTTAGAGGCCGTCCATAAATTACGTCACACGAATTTCAAGATTTTTAGCCCCCACCCCCTCCCTCTGTGTCACATTCTGTCACATTTTCATTGAGCCCCCTGCATTGTGACGTCACACTATCACTTTTATACCCCTATAATTTAATAATTGTAGAATTTTTTTTATAAATTAAACTAAAAGTGATTTAATATATTTTAAGTTTAATTTTTAAAAATTTTTAATTTGACTTTTGTGACATCACAGTTTTTAAGATCCCCGGCCCCCCTGTCACATTTTGTCACAAATCTGAAATCCCTCCCCCTTACTGTGTGACGTAATTTATGGACGGCCCCTTATTGACGTAACCATTCAACCAAATATGAGCTTCAAAATCCTGCAAAAAGTGTTCGAAAATTGGACCATATGACAGAAATCATAAGGTTAAAAATTATCTTTCAAATAAAGCCAATTTCAATGCAATTAATACAATTCATCTGTGTTTTATTTCATTTTAAAGTTATATACCTCTAAAAAAAAACACCCTAGGTAGATTAGTATCAATCACACTAGTTGATTGATGGATAATTTCAAATTTACTAAATTCCAAATCGAAATGAATTCGCTGATTGAATAATATATTAAAAACCGAAACGACCTTTGAAAACTCCTCTTGACCTTCTGCGTGCAACAAGTCAGACTAACAAAAAAATTAAAACACAACAAGGATGTACGATTACTAATTAAACATAGATGGATTGGTATGATGATCCGCTTTTTTTGCCCTTCTTTCTTCAATTAGTTGTTTATGGATTGGTTTCAAAGTGCAATGTACATTAAACATGCAACAAGGTAACATAAAATCTCTATCTATAGAGATATTATTATTTAAAGCAGCCCACTGAACGTATCTTACATCTGCTAAAATGGTTGAGATATTGAATTTATACTATTTAATTTGGAGAGAATGAGTGAATTTAGGTTTTTTTTTCATAATTTTAAGTTAAGCCAATTCTAAACACCGACAGGTAAAATAAACTGGACAACTACCATTCGGGCTCGTATACCGAGGGTTCTGTGCCTAATTTATAAATAGGGGAAATACGGACAAAATGACATAGGGATTTATTTTTTGGTCATAACTCTTTATTGGTAATACACAAGACAGTCATATTCTTCACATATCTTCTTTAGTTCTTTATTAATTGAAACTAACAAAGATTTATAGAATAAAAATAAGAGAAAATAAGCTGACGTGTTCTGATGTGGCCATCCACTTGACTTTACCATACAACCTGTCCCCTCACTTATATTTAATATTTAATAAAATTATTTATAATCATGTAGGGGAGGGGGGGGGGCTAGTTTTTGCATTTTTAGATTACTCTGGGCCCACTGATTATGTATACAAAATTTGGTTGAGTTTGGTACAAGAGCCTAGATTTTCATATTTTGAACATACAACCCCCCCCCCATTTTGGGCGTTAGTTTTTGCATTTTTAGACTCCTGGGGGTCCACTGATTATGTATACAAAATTTGGTTGAGTTTGCTCAAATGGCCTAGATTTTTAATTTTTAACCCTCCACCCTCTTAATTTTTTTGGTTCGATATACTCCAAAATCTAATCAGCTCTTAATCTCAATGGACCAAAACTACGTGTGAAATTTGGTTTCGATATTCAAACTAGTTTTTGAGCAAGCTCGTCCACAAAAATTTGGTAACGCACAGACTAACAGACAGACAACCAGACAGACTAACAGACATTTTGACAAAACAATTATTATCTCAAAAAATATAATTTTTTCGATGTTCACTTATTGGAGCTTTTTTGTAGAGCGAAATGCCATGGTTTCGCTCAATTTTTTTTAATCAAAATAGTTTCAGCCGTTTTTGAGATATTTCGAAAAAAAGAAGGAAAAAAAACCACTTTTTTCATGCACGATTACAATACTTGACCATACCCTGTATGGTAAAGTAAAAATATATTCTTAGTTCAAATGAGATCATCCAAAATCCATTTTGTCCATATGTTATGAACAAAATGACATACACTAAAAACTATATAATATAACTAGCTGCAAGGCTCGCCTTCGGCGGCCCTCTTGCTAACCAGAGGGCACACCCCCTGGACCCCAAACACACGAACCCCCTGGGGTCAAAATATCAAAACCTTATATAGCTAAAAACGTAAGTTAGAAGACATTTGAACTAAATATGAAATTTCATAATAATCCATTAAGCCGTGTTTACGTGAATCGTGAGCAACTTCGGAAACATACAGACACACAGTCAGACAGACAGACAGCAATTTTGTTGAGAGTGTTTTCGTTCATAACTTTGCTTGAAACGTGTGCAAACAAAATTTAGCGTGATTTGGACCAATGTACAGACAAAATCTTAATTTTATATATATATATATATATATATAGATTATTGACAAAGTTGACAAATGAAACGCTTGGTTCTCTTAGGAACATGAGCGCAAGAAACGTGAGCAAAATGCGAACAATGTAACCACCCCAATTAGTCTTCTCCAGGCTTAGATAGTGAAAAAAGATGATTGCAATATAGGTATGCATGGATAGTCCTCTTCATCATCTTAAGATTTATATGGACTTTTTTCTTCTTCACTGTCCTCTTCAAATAACTTTTTAGTGACGTTTCGTCTCCTCTTTGCAGGAGGGCCTTTGAGCTAATTTTTTGATTTAATTTCCCTTATATTAGGTGTAGAAGTTAAAACTAAATAGGTCTGCTGAGTCTCTGGTTTAGGTTTCCCTTGTACACTAATAAAGGACACTAAGAATAGAGAACGGTGGATGTTTTTTTATTAGTAGATGACCCAGCAACGGAAACATGACCAGGAGTCGTTTGTTGGTGACATACCTATGTCATTATGTCCATTGTCTAGGTATGTCGTTTGTCCATACAATGTTTTGTTAAAACAAAATTCAAAAATAAATACAAAGAGGATGTTTTTTTGGAAGAAGTTATTTGAGGGCAACAAGAGATCTTTGCGGAATAAAATAAATGCTACCCACATAGGTACAAATGCGAAAAACTTATAATTTATACAAAAACACTTGTCGAAAAGAAAAAACTCGTAACAAATACTTGTCGTCGGCCATGACACGGGGACGAATGAGAGGGGGGCGTTTATCGTTTGACAGGTAGTTAAAAACCATTCGGGTCACCTTATGTGGTTGACAGTTGTGCCCTAGAGTCCACCAAATTCGAATTATACCAATTATGTCATTTTGTGGGTATATGTCATTTTGTACGTATTTCCCCTAATAATTGATGATAATTAACAGATTATTATTTAAACCTCTTTTTTAAATACCGATTAATCTATATTAATGAAATAAATAGGAAGTACTTTACCTAGTTAGATGGCAGCATAAGTAGGTTACTTCAATTACGTACAATATATGGCAGCACTACCAGCTAGAATATGTTTTGTTAAGAAGATTGGGAGATTTTCAATTATAATAAATTTAAAATCCTTGAGATAACATTTTAGGGTTACAAAAAAAGTAAAAAATGCTATTTTATTAGCATCAGTTATCTACCAAATTGCATTCTTCTAAATTCTTCCATAGTCGATATATTGCAGTAAAACAGGTTCTTACTAATTAAAACGATTTTCACTGAATACCTTAGTGGCTACTAGAATTTACTGATGTTTGTTGAGTTTGGTTCAAAGGTCTAGAATATTCATTTTTGAACCTCCTTTTAGCTTCATTTTAGTTGTTTATTTTTCAAAATTTTACATCTTCATTAGAAGCAAAGTTGTAGAGGATGTAATTTTTGACATTTTCGTTTAAAATTTTTTGAAAATAAACACCTAAAATGAGGCGGAATGTCAAAAATGAAGATTCTCTAGACATTTGAACCAAACTCAACCAACAGTAAATTCTAGTTTTCACAAAGGTATTCAGTGAAACTCGTTTTATCTAGTAAGAACCCGTTCTTACTAAAAACGGGTTTTTACTGCAACAGATATATTATATAAAAACAATTTTTACCCCTAACTTTAGAGGGCTGTAATTTGGAGGGGAAGGGGTTTTGAACAAAAAGACCACCCTTAATTTTTGCTAAAAAATTGCCTTTTAAAATATTACACATCAGTTTAGAAACATCCTGTATACCTATACAAGAATTGCTCATTTATATTGATATAAGATACAAATGGATAAATAATTCAAAAAAATAATCATTTCACTCAACACACTCAAAATATATATATTTATTTTAAAAATCAAATTCACATATTATATAATATTAATAATAATAATAATATAAAAACCAATCTTTTTTTGTTGTTTATGTTATTCTTTAGTATATATAAGTAAAAACTCATTATATATAAATGTATAGTTTAGTATAGTATAATAAAAAGAGGATTAGAAATTGAAATAGGCGCAGACAGGCAGGCATGTAGCAAGCATCTTTGAATGACTGATGGAAATTATAATTTATAGGATTGACGCATCATCAAATCGAAATAGCCGTCTTGATCTATCGAAGCACTTACGCCAGCGTAGTAATTCAGAAACTCTTCATATGTCACCTGAAAACATACCAGAAATGCAAATCATTACAACAAAGGTAAGCAAAATGGATTATTATTATCTATATCAGGGCTGTCCATACGCCCCAGCAATGCACTGAGTGTGGCCCTACATAAAATCATAAATTTCCTTAAAACATTGAGTGTTATATATAGAGATATATTTATTCCCTTTTTCGAAATATACATGTACATTTGAAGCTTTTTTCAAGAATACAATTCATTAAAAGCAAAATTATAAGCTCAACTATATAAGATAAAATAAGCTGACGTGTTCTGATGTGGCCATCCACTTGACTTTACCATACAACCTGGCCCCTCACTTAAATTTAATATTTAATAAAATTATTTATAATCATGTAGGGGGGGGGGGGGTTAGTTTTTGCATTTCTAGACTCCTGGGACCCACTGATTATGTATACAAAATTTGATTGAGTTTGGTAAATGGCAAAGATTTTCATTTTTTGACCCCCCCCCCCATTTCGGGCGGTTAGTTTTTGCATTTTTAGACTTCTTGGGTCCCACTGATTATGTATACAAAATTTGGTTAAGTTGGCTCTAAGGGTAAGAATTTTCATTTTTTGACCCTCCACCCCGCCCCCCATTTCGGGCGGTTAGTTTTTGCATTTTTAGCGACCCACTGATTATGTATACAAAATTTGGTTGAGTTTGGTAAATGGCCAAAATTTTCATTTTTTGACCCCCCCCCCCCCATTTTGGGCGGTTAGATTTTGCATTTTTAGACTTCTGGGGGTCCACTGATTATATATACATTTGGTTGAGTTTGCTCAAACGACCTAGATTTTTAATTTTTAACCCCCTCTTGACCCCCTTAATTTTTGGTCGATATTCACCAAAATCTAATCAGCTCTTAATCTCAATGGACCAAAACTACGTGTGAAATTTGGTTTCGATATTCACACTAGTTTTTGAGCTAGCTCGTCCACAAATTTGGTAACGCACAGACTAACTAACTAACAGACATTTTGACAAAACAATTATTATCTGGAAAAATATAATTTTTTCGATGTTCACTTATTAGAGCTTTTTTGTAGACCTAAATGCCATGTTTTTGCTCAATTTTTTTAATCGAAATAGTTTCAGCCGTTTTTTAGATATTTTGAAAAAAATAAGGAAAAAAACCACTTTTTTCATGCACGATTACAATACTTGACCATACACTGTATGGTAAAGTAAAAAATAATAATGAAGTTTCGAATTTTTAAAAATTCTTCTTCTGATATTTTCATTTTCTAAAATATTTATTATT
The DNA here is from genome assembly GCA_024734495.1 of Forficula auricularia. Taxonomy (NCBI): domain Eukaryota; kingdom Metazoa; phylum Arthropoda; class Insecta; order Dermaptera; family Forficulidae; genus Forficula; species Forficula auricularia. The sequence goes on along the minus strand of JALMQS010000647.1, from coordinate 222,196 downwards.
TATATGCCACGACACCAAACAAGTCTATAGTTATCATTCTAGTACAATGAGACAATGCATTGGGGGTTTTCTAGAACAATCACAATTAATTGATAATTTCTCTCGTAGACTAAAACTTGCTCAGGACTTGCCTTTTATATCTTTGCACGTTCTTACATAGATAATGGATAAAGAGGGATTATTATATCCATGACCCTTTTAAAAAATAAATGATCATTCCTCATATCCTTTTTTAAACCCATTCGATTTAAACCAGGGCTGTCCAACTCTTGGTCCAATATAAAGTCATAAAATTCCTTAAAACATTATATCTAGATACTGGAAAACACCTAACAATTTGGCCTGTATAATTTTTTCTCTAAAATAAGTAATCTGAAAATCTACTGTGAAGTTTTCGAAAAATAAAAGTTCTTATTTTAAATTTTGAAACTGGAACTAAATTTTAAGATTTGCAAAAAAAATCATCATTTGGCTCTATTTTCGAGTCCATTTTCATTAGAAATAAATTTTCTACTTGCAAACTTTCTGATTGAATATTCTAGAACAACAAGTAGAATCCGATCTGAAAGGAAAATTGAATATTGTCTCTTTATTAGAATTTTATGTTAATTATCCAGCCAGGAATAAACATAAACAAATACTAAGTAATACATACATACATAATATCACTTTTTATAAGTATGTAGGTATGTATTTACATTTACGCGAAGCTATTTTCAAGTATAAAATTCACGAAAAGTAAAATTAGAAGCTCACTATGAGCTAAAACAAGCTCTCAAAGAGCCAGGACCCAGGCAGGCGATCGCAATACTTCCCCATTATGTTCTATAGAACTTAAATATGAAAGTAAAATTAAAGTTCTTATTTCTAAATTATTAACTGTCTTTTTTGAATAACAAATATCAATAGAATTATAATATTTTATCCGCGGCCCAAAACATTTGTTTCTTCTTCAAATTTGGCACGTGTAAGCCAAAAGGTTGGACACTCCTGATCTATATCAGTGGTTCCCAAACTGTGGGTCGGATATTAGGTGGGCCCTGAAACTGATAGGACGTAGTCGCAAGACGTCGCACAGTGGGAATTTTAAAACTTTTAGGGGACCAAAATTCTAAAAATTGTCACAGGGGGGTTTTCCATAGCGCTGAGTCAATTTTTCATGTCATTTTGACCCAATTTTCTAAATTGACCTCTAGAGAGGGGTGGGGCAAACCTGAAATTTTTAAAAATCTCGTGTTTGATATGAAAATATATGTTTTTAAAATTAAATTAGGTTGGAGCTGGTGGTGTTTCACAAGGAGATCTCCTTGTGAAACACCGCCAACTCCAACCTAATTTGAAATTTTAACAATGTTTCACCTATAAACCAACACCGCGTTCCCCTAAATTTTATATGTTTTTAAGCCTCCTTAATCTGTTTCTGACAATATTTAAAAAAAGAAAAACTTGAAAGGAACCTCGACTCGTCGGCCGACAGCTTTATTGACAAATTCCGGGTACATTTTGATTAGAATATTATTTAATATAATTTAGATAAACATAAAAGTGTAATTTTCCATAAAAATTCAAGACCATCCACCCGCCCGGCATATAGGCAACCGAGAAGTCAGACGTTCGTAAATAACATGGACAAGTGGGAGTCAGGCTAGCTCGAACCGAATATAGGTACCATATAATAATAGATTATTTAAACCTAGATTAAAGGTTCTTAACTGAGTAAAAATGATTGATTTTAGGTTGAAAATAATGTTAAATGATTTTCTCATAATCTAAAAAATTGTTTAAAATTTTAGCAAACGAAAAAGAAAAACTGGTTTCTTAGGAAGTGGCCACGTTTTTCAAAAAATTGTTCTCGTAGAAAGTTGTTCCCATATTATATTTTAACAATTTACTTTTAGTACATTAGATATGCCTTTAAAATCACTACAATCTTTAGCTACGAGTCAAAGTCTATATTTTTATACACTGATATTATGTGTGACGTTTTTTTATAAAAAGCAGATTGCCAATTTGACAAACATCATTAATTCTAAATGATTGCTATGTTTCACAAAAGCCCGTTAAAATGTTACCAAGTTATGTCATCATCATTGAGTATACAGTCCTAAGACTGGTTTGATGCAACAATCCGTCTCCACTCGACTCTGTCCCACGCCAGCTGTTTGACCTCTCTAAATGTCTGGCATCCCATATCCCCAATTATTTGGTTGAAATATTCTAATCTGGGTCTTCCCCTTCCCCTTTTCTTTCCCACCTCCCCCTCCAAGATATCCCTAAGCAGTCCCCCATGTCTCAGTGTGTGCCCCATCATCTGACCTCTTCTCTTCCTCAGACTCTTCCACAAGGTTCTTCTTTCTCCGATTCTTCCAAGAACTTCTTCATTTGTAATTTTATCCATCCATTTGATATTCATCATTCTTCTGTAGCACCACATTTCGAAAGCCTCTAATCTCTTTCTCTCCGCTTTTTCTAATTGTCCAGGTTTCACACCCGTACATGGCTATGCTCCATACATATGTCTTCAATAGCAACTTCCTGTTTTCTAAGCTGATTGAGGAGGAGCATAGTAGTTTTTGTTTTGAATTAAACCCCATTTTTGCTTGGGCAATTCTTGATTTAATTTCGTTTTTGCTCCTCCCATCCCATGTTATTTTTACTTCCTAGGTAGCGGAATTCCTTAACTCCTTCTAGGTTTTCTTGGTTAATTTTGATGCATTCCTGTCTCGTTTGTTCTTTTTTTTGTACATACTAGGACCTTGGTTTTATTCTTGTTTATTTTCATTTTGATTTCTTCTATTAGGATTTGGTTAATTCCATTCAGGGCGTCCTCTAATTCTTTTTTATTGCTTCCTAGAAGGGCAATGTCATCGGCAAATCTTAACATAGCGATCTTTTGACCTTGGATTTCGATACCTGTATCAATTTTGTCTTTGAATTCTTTAATCGCTTCTTCTATGTATAAGTTGAAAATCATGGGTGACAGCACATATCCTTGTCTTACACCTTTTTTTATTTTGGCTTCTCTTTGCTCATTTTCAATATTTATAATTGCCGTCTGGTTTTGGTATAGATTGTAGATTAGTTATGTGCAAAATAACATTTTTTGAAGAACGCTGATTGCACTTGAACCCATTACCATAAGGAAATAATTTTAGTTGTAAAAAACGTAAAACATAATTATAGAACTACTCGGCTTAACAAAATTTCAGCCATTTTCATAGAAGGGTTCTTAGGGGACTTAATTGCCAAAAACAAAAATATTTCGATTTTTTGCAAAACAGAAAAATAATCATACCTGTTAACCTCTTGGATAAATGGTAACAAAAATAGGGTCCTTATTTAATGGCTCATATATAGAATTCTTTTAAGAGTATTTTGAGTTTCTAACATTTTTAGTTTTTGAGATTTTAAGCCATTTAGAGGGGTACGTCCTTACATTTTACATTTTATTAATGCATTTTTGCCATTCTGAAGGGTCAATATATGAACATTTTTTAAAAATTTTGTTTCTAATTGTAGACCTATTATAGTACTTCAAACTGTAACATTTTTTTTGTATCATTCGCGAGGGTGGTATACAATTAGAATTTTATTTTGAAAAGAAACAAAAGTAATTTTACGTCTTTCCCGTATAAAATTTTAAATTTTCTTTGTTTTTTTAGTTTGAAAATTTTATAATTTTAATTTTTTAAGAACCCTACCTCCTTAATTTTGGGTTTGATTTCTGCACGTCAAACCCTCACTCCCGAATAATCGAATCAATGTTGCCCCCTCAAATACTCTCGACCTAGACAAACTGAATAAATGGGGCTCTCAAAATTTAGTTAACTTTAATACAAACAAGACTCAATGATGTCTAATTTCTAGGCGCGAAAATAAAGATTTCCCTGATATTCACTTCGATTCGAATACCCTGAAAATGTGTGACAGCCTATCCATGTTGGGTGTCTCTGTCGCATCTGACCTGTCTGGAATGAACACATCTCCTCTGTGGCGAAATCTGCAGCAATGAAGATTGGCTTCTTATTCAGGTCCAAGCGATTTTTTTTTTTTTTTTTTTTTTTTTTAATGCAATCGAATGCAAGAAGGGGTGCACCAGTAAAGATGTAGCCCCTATGGATCTCGAAAGACCCTTGCATTACCGAAGAGAAGGGAAAGTTGATTAAGAGAGAGGATGTAGACGCAGGTGTCTATGCACCCTGGTTTTGAAGGTTTGAAGATCATAGGTGCTGGGAAAGATAGAGGCTGGGAGAGAGTTCCAGTTCCTTGAAGTCATGGGGATATATGTATTCGCGAATGAAGTGGTCCGGCACTTTTCCAATTTGACAGCGAAAGAGTGTTGGGAGTCGGCAAAACGTGTGCTGCGTGCAAAGCATGCTTTGGGGGGAATTATTGATTTTATCTCGTCAGAGCACCTGCCGTGATAGTATCTATAGAAAAGGGAAAGGGCAGAGACATCTCTTCGATGAGCTAGCGAGTCGAGGGAGTCGGTGAGGGTAGAATCGTCAATTAGCCTGACGGCTCGTTTCTGAATTGCATCAAGGGTAGCAAGAGAATATTTTGAGGCTCCTCTCCATAGATGAGAGCCGTATTCGAGACAGGGGCGGATTTGGGCCTTGTAGATGGTGAGAAGTTGTGGGGGTTTGTAAAATCGCTTGGACCTGAATAAGAAGCCAATCTTCCTTGCTGCAGATTTCGCCACAGAGGAGATGTGTTCATTCCAAGACAGGTCAGATGCGACAGAGACGCCCAACATGGATAGGCTGTCACACATTTTCAGGGTATTCGAATCGAAGTGAATATCAGGGAAATCTCTATTTTCGCGCCTAGAAATTAGACAACATTGAGTCTTGTGCAAATTAAAGTTAACAAATTTTTATTTTTGTTGCAAACCCCCACAACTTCCTCACCATCTACAAGGCCCAAATCCGCCCCTGTCTCGAATACGACTCTCATCTATGGAGAGGAGCCTCTAAATATTCTCTTGCTACCCTGAATGCAATTCAGAAACGAGCCGTCAGGCTAATTAACGATTCTACCCTCACCGACTCCCTCGACTCGCTGGCTCCATCGAAGAAATGTCTCTGCCCTTTCCCTTTTCTATAGATACTATCACAGCAGGTGCTCTGATGAGATAACATCAATAATTCCCCCCAAAGCATGCTTTGTGCGTAGCACACGTTTTGCCGACTCCCAACACTCTTTCGCGGTCAAATTGGAAAAGTGCCGGACCACTTCATTCGCCAATACATATATCCCCATGACTTCAAGGAACTGGAACTCTCTCCCAGCCTCCATCTTTCCCAGCATCTATAATCTTCAAACCTTCAAAACCGGAGTGCATAGACACCTACGTCTACACCCTCTCACTTAATCAACTTTCCCTTCTCTTCGGTAATGCAAGGGTATGGTCAAGTAAAAATAAAAATAAATAAGTTTCCAAGTTTTGAACCCACCGTTCCATCTTTTGTCGCTTCGTCTGTTTCGAAATTATTTAAGACTCTAGTTAGAATTTGTTCTTCGGATTCTTCGCCGGACATGAATCGCGGATTATTCCTTACGGAATAGACCCCCTTGAGGTCATCCAGGGTGATCACTCCGTCGTGGGTCTTGTCCATCTTATCGAACGCTTCTTTAATAACATGAATACGATGCTGGCGTTGGAAGCTAGAAACATAAACATTCAATAAATTAACTTAAAATAAATAAAATAAATGGGAGCTAGAAGCAGCAACACATAACACGATAACACGTTTTCCTGTCTTGGTATTTTTATTTCAGTTGCGCAGTATTGAATTCACTATTATCTTTTTCACTGCTTAAATAGATATATCTATAATACTTATCATTTTTAAATTGAGATTACCAGACTGCTAGGCGAAGCTCGAATTGATTTCAAGTGGAAATTTTCAAAAAAAAAAAAAAAAAAAGAAACTTGGAGAAAAATAACTTTAAATTTAGATTTTTTCATGTTTGTGTGTCTGGATTCAAATATAGATAAAGTTCTTTCTTGTGCTAAAATGTTTCTATTTCCAATGGGGAGAATTGGTTCACAAAGAGAAACAAAGATGTTGTCCTCTGCTTGATGCAAATAAACATACACACATTTATATCGAAATTATATATCTGTAAATATATATTATTTATTTGTTTGAGACTTAAATAATTAATTATTTAATCATTATTATTTGATAATTAAGTTAAATAATTGTTAAAAATATTTATTAAGATTTTTTTGAGATCTAATTGATTCATGTATTTTGTTTATTTGATGTCGTATAAAAATAGTTCTTATGAAAGTTGTTCGGTTTTTTTTCTAGATTAAGTAGAAGTATAGAAAAATATAGGGTTCTATTTAAAAAACAGAACTTGACATTGTTATACCCATGAAAGCTTGTTCTACGTCGACAAACAATAGCGTAGTTTAGTTTCCCCCTCGATATAAACAAACTTTTATTTGAAACTTTTTTCCATATAATTCACAGTTATGAATTATAAGACTGTCTCAAGTTAAAAAACTCACCCGGTATATGTATGTTTATTTGCATCAAGCAGACGACAACCTCTTTGTTTCTCTTTGTGAACCAACAACTCTGCTATTCTCGGCAAAAACAAAAAATCGGTTGTCTGTAAAGTCGGTTTACTGACGATAGTTGAACGTGACAACGTCATAAGAAAATACTGATGGAATGGTATTTTCTTATGACGTTGTCACGTTCAACTATCGTCAGTAAACCGACTTTACAGACAACCGATTTTTTTCATAAAATTCTTCGTTCAGAAAATCATTTTAAATTTACAAAATACTTGAATAAAATTTATTGTTTAAATTTCTACTCGACTGTTAAAATTTAATTTTTGATTTTATTATTTTATAATAATAAATTTTGTATTGACATTATTTCTTTCAGCAAGTAAACTGAATAAAAGTTGTTGTTCAATTAGTTACTTAATTATTTTTGCAAATTTAATTGTAATTTGTTGTAAAAAAGTAATGATTTTGAATAATTTATTATAAGAAAAAAAACGTGCTAAGTAAGATCTGTCGAGTGCGATTCAAAAAAATGTATATGATGTTTGGCATCGACTTCAAAAAGTGATTTCATATAAAAATTTCCTCGTTTAGTTGTAACTAAATTAGATAATTATTTTATACCTTTTAGTGGATTTTATTTGATTTTTGAGTTCTTATTATTTTAGTTGTTGCATTTAATTTTTTTGAAGTCGGTTTTATTTTTTTTATAAAAATTATTATTATTCCATCATGAAATGAAAACCACTCATTCTAGAAACTTAATTCCTATCTCATTCTCTAAGTTTTATTTACTTGAACGTTTACTTTGACCACTTTTTTGATAAAACTCTTAGATTTATTAGATACCCTACATATTCCGGACAGGATATGTTCCGAATTCTCAAAAGCGTCATGGAAAATGCTGGATATCTATAAATATAAGAATTTTATCAAAAAAAGTGGTCAAAGTAAACATTCAAGTAAATAAAACTTCCTAGAGAATGAGATAGAAATCGAGTTTTTAGAATGAGTGGTTTCAAAATAAGTTATCCTCAATGTTGAGGAAACGGAGTGAGAAAAAATATTTAAAAAATTATATTAATATAATGAATTTAAATACTTATAAATATTATATTATTACTAATGCTATCCGGCTCGTGAACGTAAAGCATCATCATAAGTAGATGAATCATCGGGTGATCATCAACCACGCCCAGTTGCATATAAAAATGAAATCAACTGGGGTGTTCACCACACGACTTTCACATTTTCATTTATTTGAAGTCATCATAATTTACACCCACTTCCTTTATTTCTTCGGGTCTTCCGATTTCAACCAAAAGTTTGCTGTACTCTTTCTAGCCTTTATCAAGCTTAAGTTTCGAATTTGGTATCTCTGACTTATGGTTGCGAAATTCAGGGGGGGGTAAATTCTTACGTACGTAAACATCAACTTGCGGTTTATTCTGTTTTATCCAAAATCTTCTTATACTTCTTGTAGCCTCTAGATAGCTTAAATTTCAAATTTCATGGCTCCGAAGACGAGATATGAACAATTAAAATATTTATTTTGCGACACTCCTAATTTTACAATCCCTTCCTTTAATTCAATCGGATCAAAAATTTGACACAACTATTAGCTCATGACAATTGATAAATACATTAATTTTATAAAAAAATCGTTAGAACCGTTTTTGAGAAAAAAAACGACAAATCTTTCATGTAAATGTCCACTTCCGGTTTTCTGATTTTAATCAAAAGCTTGCTGTACTCCTTTTAGCCAATATCGAGCTTAAGTTTCGAATTTCGTAGCTCTGAGACTTATGGTTGCGAATGCTTTTCGCAGAGAGGGTACATACGCACTGACCAATGGATTTTGGACCTCTTTTTGGCCTCTGGGGACCACAATGTCCTAAATCCGGTTTCCAACTATTAAGGGCAACAATTCCTTCCACCATGTTAAAAAATGAAATTAACTTTTTTCGTCTCTGAGATACAAGCTCTCAAAGAGTCAGGACCCAGACTGGCCATCGCAATACTGTCCCATTATATTCTATAGAATATAAATGTGAAAGTAATACTCTAATGAGATGAACAGCCATACTAAGTACTTACACGGACAGCTACTAGAAATTCGTTAATATCAATAGTTCCACTGCCATCTTTATCAAAAAGATTGAACAATTCTTCGAGTTGTGGATCGGTCAATTGTAATCCTGTGTCTTTCATGCCTTCGCCGAATTCTTCAAGATTCAAATCACCGGAATTGTCGTCATCCATCCGACGGAAGATCCTGAAAAATAGTTCAAAATAAATTTGATTAGAGTTGAAGATTATATTTATCTGAAATAGAAAAATGTGCTAGAGCAGCTAAAGCAAAGAAAAACAAATTTTCTTGAAACGTTTCGGATAAATTATATTTTACCATTTTCAGTCAAAAAAATCAGTCATGACTCCTCAAAAATAAATTTTCCTTTCACATGAAATTTTAAAATATTATTTTTAAGAAGTTACCTACTATAAAAGGCATTTTACCAGTCCTTAATGCCGAGTTTATTTTATTTTTTAACAGCCGGAGGCACGCCGGGTACAGCTAGTAGTCTTATAAGTATTACATCTTTTGGCGAACACCCTGTATATGGTTTTGTATATATCATATGTATATTTCTTGTATATAGTATTCGACTGGTGTATCCGACTGGTGTATCCAAAAATTTTTTTTATATAAATATTGACAAATTCCCCCTCTGAAGATGGCTACAACCACTAGCCTAAACGTTAGCGGGAGTTCATAAATAAAAAGAAATATAGGAAATAAAAGCTGCATGTCTCTTATTTAAACCCTTACTAAAATATTTATTAAAAAACTAACAATTATACACAACACAACGTTTCGATCACTTCATTTGTGCTTGAACGTATAATAATTAGTTTTAATGACAGAAGAAAAAAGGCTACGGAACCCTTTGTATAGGGGTCACACTACTATCGCACTTGGGCGTTTGTTTTTTCTCAAGGTATTTTGGTAATTACCATTCAATCAATACCTGAAGTAGGATTTGGCTATAAAAAACTACCCAGTACTTTCTAGTACCAAGTTCAAAAATAATCTATATATATATATATTTCCTATCTCTTTCTGTCTCGAACTTTTAAGTATTGATTGATTTCAATTCCAATTTAGTTAAATGAAAGAAAAAAAGACACGTCGTTAACAGAATGACTAAAATAGAAACAGTGGGTATAGAAATCACAAATTAGATTCTTTAATGAAAATAACAAAAGTAGGTAATTTATCTCACTTTGGTTCTTAATTCATTTTTATAGAAAAAGAAAAATAGATTTTATTTACTCAAGTAGGTACTTAAGTAAGATTTTTAAGATTCTTTTTGTACACTGTTCAAAATAACAATTGTAAATTTTCTTTATGTTTACAATACAAATGAGGCATTCCACGCCAAATCGGACGGTTTGAAAATTTTAATTTATGATTTCCTTCATTTTTTGACATTTTTTAGTATCCACCAAAAAACTCTTCCTGGTAAATTTTGAAATTTTTTTTGATCGACGTTTTAAAAAGATATCGAATTTTGTGTTTTAGCTCATAACTTCTTCAAAAATGGTCCAAATTCAATTTTTTTTTTTTGAAATATTTGTTTTTTTTACACACTTTTTAGAAAAAAATACAAACAATTATTTAAGGTGTTATTATATGCGAATTTTGAGTTTGAAAATTATAATCTTGTTTTTGAAACTATGTAGGTACTCTTCGATTTTTTGATAATATTTTATTTTTAAACTTCTATTCATTCTACAAATTTTAATTAAATTTTAAGGCTATGATAATTCTTATTTTTTTTCGATTTTTGATTTTTGATTTTGATTTTCTTTCAACAAACTAAAATACTAATTATTTATTTTAACCACCTGTTAACGAAAAAAATCACTTCAAAATAATTAAAAAAAAGAGAACTGAATACCAAAAAGTGGTTTTAATAATGGTTAATAGCGAATAAAATTTTTTTCGAAATTTTCAAAAATCGAAAAAATAGTAATTATCATAGAGGACCATTATAAACCCGGTCTTAAAATTTTTAGAATTAATAGAAGTTTAAAATAAAAAATTACCAAAAAAATCGAAGGGTACCTACATACAGTTTCAAAAACAAGATTAAAATTATCAAACTCAAAAATTGCATATAAAAACACTTTAAATAATATTTTTGTATTTTTTTCTAAAACATGTAAAAAATCAAAAATCTAAAAATAAATAAATAAATATAATCTTTATTCCTCGACCTGCTTAGAGGCACAAGTCCTCGGTGGCTAGGTCCTCCAAACATCAATACAATCTAGCTACAATACATTAATAAACATCAATACAAATTTAATTACAACAATTTAACAAATAATAAACAAGTAAAAAAAAATAATAGAAATGTATGCTCATTAACAAATAACATGACCATAGATTTCCATCAAAAGATTTCCATCAATTTGAATTTAAACTATTTTTGAAGAAGTTATGAGCTGAAAAACCAAAATTCGATATCTTTTAAACTGGTGATCAAAAAAATTTCAAAATTTATCAGGAATGAATTTTTGGATGGGTATTAAAAAATGTCAAAAATTAAAATTTTTCAAATCGTCCGCTTTGTCGTGGAATGCCTCATTATATTGATAAAATCAAATAAACTCATTGCAAAAATACAAAAATAAATGGTAAATTAACTTTTTTCTTGTATTAATTATATACTTAGTATTAGTAAAAAAATATGTTGTAACAATACTAAAATGTTTTGAAGTTCGACTTACCATTTTTACTTTACCATACAGGGTATGGTCAAGTATTGTAATCGTGCATGAAAAAAGTGGTTTTTTCCTTCTTTTTTTTCGAAATATCTCAAAAACGGGTGAAACTATTTTGATTAAAAAATTTGAGCGAACCCCTGGCATTTTGGTACAAAAAAGCTCTAATAAGTGAACATCGAAAAATTATATTTTTTGAGATAATAATTGTTTTGTCAAAATGTCTGTTAGTTAGTCTGTCTGGTTTTCTGGTTGTCTGATTGTCTGATTGTCAGCCCGTTCGTCTGTGCGTTACCAAATTTTTGTGGACGAGCTAGGTCAAAAACTAGTGTGAATATCGAAACCAAATTTCACACGTAGTTTTGGTCCATTGAGATTAAGAGCTGATTAGATTTTGGTGCCTATCGATCCAAAATTAAGGAGGCGGAGGAGGGGGGGTTAAAAATTAAAAATCTAGGCCATTTTAGCAAACTCAACCAAATTTTGTACATATAATCAGTGGACCCCAGAAGTCTAAAAATGCAAAAACTAACCTCCCAAAATGGAGGGTCAAAAATATGAAAATCTTGGGCATTTACCAAACTCAACCGAATTTTGTTTACATAATCAGTGGGACCCCAGAAGTATAAAAATGCAAAAACTAACCTCCCAAAATGGAGGCGGGGGGGTCAAAAAATATGAAAATCTTGGCCATTTACCAAACTCAACCAAATTTTGTTTACATAATCAGTGGGACCCCAGAAGTATAAAAATGCAAAAACTAACCTCCCAAAATGGAGGCGGGGGTCAAAAATATGAAAATCTTGGCCATTTACCAAACTCAACCGAATTTTGTTTACATAATCAGTGGGACCCCAGAAGTATAAAAATGCAAAAACTAACCTCCCAAAATGGAGGGGGGAGGGTCAAAAATATGAAAATCTTGGCCATTTACCAAACTCAACCAAATTTTGTTTACATAATCAGTGGGACCCCAGAAGTCTAAAAATGCAAAAACTAACCTCCCAAAATGGAGGGGGGAGGGTCAAAAATATGAAAATCTTGGCCATTTACCAAACTCAACCGAATTTTGTTTACATAATCAGTGGGACCCCAGAAGTCTAAAAATGCAAAAACTAACCTCCCAAAATGGAGGCGGAGGGTCAAAAATATGAAAATCTTGGCCATTTACCAAACTCAACCAAATTTTGTTTACATAATCAGTGGGACCCCAGAAGTCTAAAAATGCAAAAACTAACCTCCCAAAATGGAGGGGGGGGTCAAAAATATGAAAATCTTGGCCATTTACCAAACTCAACCAAATTTTGTTTACATAATCAGTGGGACCCCAGAAGTATAAAAATGCAAAAACTAACCTCCCAAAATGGAGGCGGGGGGTCAAAAATATGAAAATCTTGGCCATTTACCAAACTCAACCAAATTTTGTTTACATAATCAGTGGGACCCCAGAAGTATAAAAATGCAAAAACTAACCTCCCAAAATGGAGGCGGGGGTCAAAAATATGAAAATCTTGGCCATTTACCAAACTCAACCAAATTTTGTTTACATAATCAGTGGGACCCCAGAAGTATAAAAATGCAAAAACTACAACCCCCTTACATGATTATAAATAATTTTAGGGCCCAGGTTGTATGGTAAAGTCAAGTGGATGGCCACATCAGAACAAGACATTATTATTATTTATATAGTAAAATTTTATAAGAAATTTTCAACAGTTTTATCAAGAATATGGATTGGATTCTGAAACCCATTTCATGACTCTTAAGGGGGCCATTATACGATTGTATTGATATATAGTTGGCCTTGAATATTTCTAGCTGACAAAAATAAATCACATTACTATGGAAACAAACGTTAACTTACTTTGACAAGTTACATACGGTAAAGTAGAAAAGATTTTGTTAGATTGAAAATAAAATATACCCTGTGGGAGATGAATAATCAAATTCGTTCTGTCATCAAGTAGGTTCCTGTTTTTTAAAGAAGAAAAAACTGCCTGGTAGAGAAAATTATGATCGCATGTCAATTATATTATGAGATCACTGGTGATTCTTATTCAGCCTTAGGGCGGTGGTTCTCAAAAGGTGTGCCCGGTGACATTCTTTGCTGAGCTTTAGAAAATCCCAGATATGTGTGGGGTAATTATTAAAATAATTTTTTAATTCTTAATTTTTAATTTATTCAATGCCAAGCAGATAAAGTATTATAATCGGTCTGGCGACAAGCAGCAATTCAAAGGGTTCTAAGGCAAAGACTACGGAACCCATGGTCTCAATCAAAGTCACAAATTATAGTATTCATTTAGGTTGAATTTTAGCAAGTGACGGTTTTGCAAAAAATTACATGGGATTACCCTTAGACCATGAAATATATAGACACGCCCTCTGTTACTCTCCACACAGAGTGAAGTGAGGCCAACATCGTCTACAGATGACGTCACGTTCTCGCATAAATATTTTGGTTATATTAATTTAATACTAATTTGCGATTATTGGAATCCGAAATAAATAATCTAAACTACGATAAATTTATCCCAATGTATAATAATTCCTATAGTGGCCATGCTATTTCTGGGTTTTCCTACCTACAGATGACGTCAAGTTCTCTAGGAGATGTTGGCCTCACCAAATCGACACCAGGGCGTGTCTATATATTTCATGGTCTAAGGGATTACCACCATTTAAAGGGCAGATGAGAAAATGCGAAAGGTGAACCGCGATTGGAATTAGGTGTACACCGTCTTTGGAATTATTTGGAATTACTTTGGAATTCATTAGATAATCTATTGTCATCTATTGTCTTCTACTTGGAAATGAAAGTGGAAGTGGGTGTACACTATTTTCGGTCATGGTTCACCCCTCGGGAAAATGCATAGCTAGCGGTGGCGCATTCTTTGAATAAATTAATCATTTTTTTATCTTTCTCCCAAATTAAATGTGTTTTCTTTTAGAAAAAAATATGAATTATTAACCGGCACATCTGGTATTTATTAGCATATTGTGTATAGTGCAGTAGCGTAGCCAGAAAATTTTCATGGGGGTGGGGGTGGGGTCAATCTACAAAGCAAAATATTTAGTGCGAATTTTTTTTATTAAAACAAATAGTCTAGTTAAATTGTGTTTTTACCCGGAAAGTTTTGGGCTAGTTGTAATTTCTTCGACCCTTTATGTTTTTGGGTGTGCTGAATCCGAATCTGAGGTTTGCGAACAAAATCTTGTGACGGAACATTGTTAAAAATGCCAAAAAATGTAAAAATCTCGTTTTTTGGTGTTTTTTTTGTTTTTTGCTATAACTTGAAAAATATAAACTTTTCCTAGATAACCTAACAATTCAAAATGAAAGTTCATAAAATTTCCTACAAATTTCATCACTTAAGTTTTTTTCTGCAACCAACCGTTCGGGCTCAAGCTCTAGTTGAAAATTGGCGTATTTTTTCTGTTTACGCCAATCCCAAAAATTCGTACTTTTTTCGATTTTTGTAGAAAATTTTATAAACTTTTATTTTGAAAAGGAAGTTTATTTTACGAAAAGTTGATAGTTTTCGAGTTATAAGCAAAAAACCGCCAAAAAATGAGATTTTTTACTTTTTTTGCATTTTTGACAATGTTCCGTGGAGAAATTTTGTTAGCAAACCTCAGATTCGGATTCAGCACACCAAGAAATCAAAACTTTCCCGCGAGGGGGACTTTAGAGAGCAATTTAACTGGACTAAAAAGGTACTTCAAGAAATTAAAAAAGAACATAATTCTTGATTAAACGTATGAAATATATTTAATTACTGTTAGTTTGCCATAAGAAACGGTTTGTCGTTGCCGTTACACATCCCATGAGCCTGCATTTGGAGGGTTCTGCCCCCCCCCCCCCGTGGCTACGCCTCTGGTATAGTGTGCCTTCGATTTTCTGTAAGACTTCAAGAGTGTCACTGACTTCAAAAAGTTTGAGAACCTCTGCCCTAGGGAGACAAATCGTTCTATCAAAGAAGGAAAACTTGACACTATTTTGTATAACAGAGAAATTGGCCTAAAATAATACAAATTTTCAATATTAATTAGTACCTATTTTATATAAAGGGTGTATTTTTTAGAGGTTCACAACTTTAAATTAAAATAAAACAAAGAAAAATATTTTTAATATCAATGAAACTGACTTTATTGGAAGGTTAATTTTAAGCCATTAATGTTTGAATATGATTTTGGCCATGTGGGTGGCGTGTAGATGGCGTAATCTGGATTTCCAATTTTCACCCACTTTTCGCAGCAATTGCGCCCGTATTTTGCCAATAATTTGCCGAATGAATACGTCAGCTTATTTAAAACATAAATCAAAAGATTTGAGCATCTTTTTTCGAAAATAGTTGGATTGCTTTTCAAAGAATCAGCTCTGGTTAAAAAACCAATGTATATTTAAAATAGAAAGAATTTAATGTTTTAGGACAAATTCTCGGATTTTAGTAGAAATATTCTTTAATTGCGAAATCAGAATATTTAATATTAGGTATTTGCAATAAAAATGCAAATATTTTAACGTTCTAGAATTTTCTATTCTTGAGTCGATGTATTAGAAGTTGAAACTGACCTTCCTAGTCCCATAATTCCTGTAGACCCCCGAGCCAAACATAACAGTCGTAGTTTTTCAATTGGATCCTTGGCATTATTTAAATTACGTTTCGATTTTTCCATTAACTCTTCATCACGTCGGACACTTCCACTTTTAGGCCGATGAAACATTCCTGAAAAAAACAAAAATAAAAGAAATAAAAACATTGTCATTTCAATACATATTTAAATGAAATTATAATAAATAATTAAAAAAAGCTATTTCTAGTTATTATTTTAACTTAATTTAACAAGAATATAATATTAAATGAATTTAACTTTTAAGGACATCATATATATTAGTAGAAATATTTTTACATTGCACATCAGAGAGGTTCGTCCCCTTAGGAATCGAACCCAAGCGCTAACTAAGCTTGCCGGGCCAGTAGCCAAACCCTTAAGACAAATCTCTCTCTGACATGCAACATATATAAGTATTATAGCTAAAGATATGCAATGTAAAAATATTTCTCTAATATCTATGATGTCCTTAAAAGTTAAATTCATTTAATAATATTATATACTGGGTTGATTTTTGAAATAATTTCCATCTTTTTTTAAAAAAAGACACTCAAAAAGATACTTAAATCTTTGTTTTCACTGTAAGAATATAATAATTTGTTAATAATGTTTGAGAAATGAGAAGCCCGCCTATATTGAGCCTTAATCTACCCCTAAGGCTCTTAAATTTTAGTATTTTTCCATTTCACCCCAAAATGTGTATTTTTTAAAATCCATTCTTTCTATTCAAGTACGTCTTAAGACTCATCTCCGTACAAAATTTCAAGTTTCTAGCCCTGGTAGTTTCCAGAGAAATTGTGATTAAATAAGCTGACTTGTTCTGATGTGGCCACCCACTTGACTTTACCATACAACGTGGCCCCTAAAATTATTTATAATCATGTAGGGGAGGGGGGTCAGTTTTTGCATTTTTATACTTCTGGGCTCCCACTGGTTATGTATACAAAATTTGGTTGAGTTTGGTAAATGACCAAGATTTTCATTTTTTGAAACCCCCTTAATTTTGAGTCGATATGCACCAAAATCTAATCAGCTCTTAATCTCAATGAACCAAAACTACGTGTGAAATTTGGCTTCGATATTCACATTAGTTTTTGAGCTAGCTCGCCCACAAAAATTTGGTAACGCACAGACTAACGGACAGACAACCAGACAGACTAACTAACAGACATTTTGACAAAACAGTTATTATCTCGAAAAATATAATTTTTTCGATGTTCGCTTATTAGGGCTTTTTTGTAGAGCGAAATTCTATGGTTTCGCTCAATTTTTTAATCAAAATAGTTTCAGCCGTTTTTAAGATATTTCGAAAAAAAGAAGGAAAAAAACCAGCTTTTTCATGCACGATTACAATACTTGACCATACCCTGTATGGTAAAGTAAAAAATTGAGTTTGTATATATATGTGACTAATTTAATTATTTGTATTGAATCGTTTTGAAAGCTTTTATTTTATAGCCCAAGAGCCCACGACGGCCAGACCTTCGTTATTTTATAAAAGCTGAAAGTTTTTCTGTGCATGTCCCCTATAAAGGTAAGAACGACCGACTTTTTTTTTGTATTTTATAATATTAAAATAACATTTTTTACTTTATATAACATGGTTATGAACGTAATTAAATTATTTTTTATTGGATATTTTAAAAGATCGCAATCGACTAAGCACTCGCGCTCGCACCTACAGCGGACTTTCAATGTGTCTGGCAAGATGTAAAAACCATTAAAACTGTCCGCCTATTGAGGTAACATTTTTTTATAGGTCGCCAAGTAACATATATAAAATTTATCTTTTATATTATAACGAAAGTATAATTATAATTTATTAAAGTTTAGGGGTGTCTGGCAGGGGTAGCAACTGTCATAAGTGTCCGGCAATGGATGACGAGATTTCTAAAGTTATCCCGAAGAAAATATAAAAAATTGAGCTTTATACTTTAACGAATTTAAAGTACTATTTTATACACCTTTATTACCTGTTACCTGCCAAAGTAACCACAACCCAAACTCTATAGTCGCTGGTCGTTCTTACCTGTATAGGGGACATGCACAGAAAAACTTTCAGCTTTTATAAAATAAAGAAGGTCTGGCCGTCGTGGGCTCTTGATCTATTACTTTTCTACTAAATTATTTCATACGTGTTTTAGCCTATAGATTGAGAGTATAATTCTTTTTCATGTGTTTTTATTTTGCAATTTTTTAAACATATTTGAACTATAATATAATAGACTTTGTATGTAATTTTATTATTAGTATTAGCGTGTTTTAAGGAGAACTAGACGGTATTGATAAAACTCGTACTATACGTGATTAATAGAAAATTATTTATTTCGTGTCTGAGCTTGTTTCAATGCCGCCAATGGGTATGGACTTGTCTTGACATGTATCAGGGATTATTATAAACGTGCCCAAGTTTATAGCTATTCGCTCCCTTTTCTTTCTAAACCAGAGTGAGACATTCTAGCCCAATTGCATTTCAGACAATTTATTATTTTTTAAATATTTTTAATCTTTAATTGTTTTTAAAATATTTTCATTGAAAAAAAGGGAATTATTTTTTTTGAAATTTCGCTATATTCTTTTCTCTTTGCTTTTAGGAAAAGAAAAAATTTATCGAATACATTTTTTTCATTAAATAATTATATAAAATAAATTTATTTTTATTTGTTAGATTTTTTTAATCTAATAAATAAAGAATTAACAGATATTTATCATAGGGGTATTCATTTTAGAAAATCAATTTATCCGAAATTTGTTTTAATAGAATTAATAATTTATTTTTTTTAATAAAATTTCTTCGGTGGTCTTGCAAGTTAAAATCCGCTGGGCTTGTTTAATTTGATAATAAAATTTCCAAATCAAAATGATTAAATTTTTTATTTTTGCAAAAAAAATTCGAATTCGATTTTTTTTTCCCAATTTTCATAAAAATTGAGACTTAACATTCACCACAAGCAACTTTTGTTTTTCTTTTTTTGAAATTAAATTTCTATTGAAAAAGGGAAAAAATTCTCCTTAAACTTTAGGAGTATAGGAGTTTTAATAAACGATTGAAGATTGTTTTTTTATAAAATATTAGTATTTATTTATATTTAAAAATCAAACCAATAACATTACGAGTATATATACAGTGTGTCCCAAAAGTCAAGGATCAAACGTGAACACGAGATAGATGAGTTCACGATTGTCCAAAATATAAAAAAATTTAAATAAAACTCTCTTAGTTTTCGAGTTATGGTCATTTTTTGAAAACCGTGAAAATCGCTACCCTGCTCTAAATATTTGAATGCTGTTGCTACGAATTTTCACATTTTATAATTCTAATTTTTGTTACTGAATCGCGAATAATACTGCTATCGTTCACAAAACAGAAAATAACTAAGAGTATTATACTTTTTGAGAAAAAATATTTTTGTCAGATTCATGTGTCAAAAAATTTTAATCAGCTAACTTTGACTCTTGATATCTTAAAAAAAACTGTTTCAAACAATAATGGCAAATTATCTAAAAAATTGACGCATTTAATCAAGATTTCAAAATGGTAGAAAACATTCCACTTTTTTTAAAAAACAAAAAATAATATTTGCATTTTTATGCGAAAGAAACTAATTTCAAAACACAATTCGTAATTGGCTAAAGGGTAGAATTTAACATGAAAACTAATTTAATTTATTAAAATATTTTTATTCAATTAAAGTAAATGTTCAAAATAATAATTGTTTTTATATTCAATATCTAATAATATTTAAAATTACAAATTAAAATTAAAATTATTTGATATCTGTTTTCATGTTAAATTCTACCCTTTAGCCAATTACGAATTGTGTTTTGAAATTAGTTTCTTTCGCATAAAAATGCAAATATTATTTTTTGTTTTTTAAAAAAGTGGAATGTTTTATACCATTTTGAAATCTTGATTAAATGCGTCAATTTTTTAGATAATTTGCCATTATTGTTTGACACAGTTTTTTTTAAGATATCAAGAGTCAAAGTTAGTTGATTAAAATTTTTTGACACATGAATCTGACAAAAATATTTTTTTCTCAAAAAGTATAATACTCTTAGTTATTTTCTGTTTTGTGATCGATAGCAGTATTATTCAGGATTCCGTAACAAAAATTAGAATTATAAAATATGAAAATTCGTAGCCACAGCATTCAAATATTTAGAGCAGGAGTTTCACGGTTTTCAAAAAAATGCCTATAACTCGAAAACTAAGAGAGTTTTATTTAAATTTTTTTTATATTTTGGACAATCCTGAACTCACCTATCTCGTGTTCACGTTTGATCCTTGACTTTTGGGACACCCTGTATATATATCAGTCGCGTGAAGTCCATGGATGCTATGGATGCTGGGTATCTATAAAATTTCAAAACGTCAAGATTATATTTTCATACCCTGTTACAAAAAATCTAATGTTAAATTTGAAAAATAACACGTTTATCGATGAATTTTACAAAAAAGTGAGAGTGGGTGTGATTTATATATTTCTCGAAAGACAATTACAAAATTTTTCATTTGGAAACCGATAGTACACGTCATATGATCCTAGTCGGCTGATACGGGGAAGAATCTTCGAAAGGTGTATGGTAGGGATTCGCTTAGGTATGTATTGTTCGATAGGGTTTCTTTTTTTCAGCAGACATACCGTGGACCTTGAAACTTACGCTGTATTTCAAAAGACTAGGTATACTATGTTGTAAATAATCGGTGTCCCATCGTAATTTTATTTAATTCAACCAATTCAAAACTCTCCTCTCTTTAGTTCGTTTCGAAATTCCCCATGCGTAAGCGAAAAATAAATAAAATTTTAAAAATTGAAGGGTTATATTTTGGACAGCATCCTCTGGTTGAAATGTCACCGCCCGCTAATGATATCTATATATACAAGAATTGCTCATTTAATATTTCTGTATTTAATGTTTTGGTTGTCTTTTTATTTTTTGACTTTTGTTTATCTCCCCCCCCTCCCCCATTTGTATATATTTCGGCACCCTCCGCCCCAGGTTGAGAACAGCTGTCTTAAACGATATTTAATATATTTGTCCTTTTTGTCATTCATTCTTTCATTTTATCGAATTTTCTAATATAATTACCTACCTACCTACCTGCCTGTGAACTCAGTTTAGTTAAAGTTCTTAACTATATGGTAGACACGAACACCTTCTGAACATGCATGAATATAGTGAATAAAAAAATATTATTCTCTCGATAAGGGAGTATTTCCATTATCAAGTTTGTTTTTGTTTTTGTTTTCTACACCCACTATAACTTAACTACAAAGAGTGAGTTCAATTGACTCGTTACAGCCAGATGTTTATATAAAAAAGTTAAGATTAAAATGTTCGTATTTATATGGTATATTAAGATTAGTAAAAAAAATTAACACATATTATGGTCGTTTATTTCTTTATTATAATTCAGTATTAAGATTATTAAAATACAAAATAAATTGAGCTAGTAAAGTCATTCAAATCATTAAAAAATGTGAAATTAATATTTTTAACAAGAAGATATCAATAAGGTTTTCTTCTGCTTGATACAAATAAACATAATTATACCTATACAGTATACAGGGTGTTTCATAATTTAATGTCAACATTGAAGAGGGTTAATCTGTGTATTATTTTAAGACAAAAAGATCATATAAACCTAGGTCCGTTTTTGCTTTATTTTTGATATACAGGGTGATAAATATTGATTCCGCGACATTTCAGCCCCCGACAAAATACCCCCGACAAAATATCCTTCAGACAAAATAACCCTTCCCCGCGTGAATCTTATGAGTAATGCAAATCGACTCCGGTTCGGTTAATATATATTCAGTTCGGCTCGGTTGGGTTCGTATAACTCCTTTTCGGGCTGGCATTTAGATGCCAACCGAACCGTCTAAAAACCAGCCCGAAGAGGAGCTATACGAACCCAACCGAGCCGAACTGAATATATATTAACCGAACCTCCGAAAGTTTAGTCCGGGCGGGGTGTGTTTCGGGCTCCCATTTTTTTTCTAATCAAACACACATTGAAAACCGAACCAGCCAATCGTCGGGCGGGGTGTGTTTGGGGCTCCCATTTTTTCCTAATCAAACACACATTGAAAACCGAACAGCCAATCGTCGGGCAGGGTGTCTCTTTTGTATTCTCCCTTATACTGGGGAATATTTTGTCAGAAGATATTATGCCGGGGGATATTTTGTCCTTGGTATATTTTGTCGGGGGATGTTTTGTCGGGGGATGAAATGTCGCGGTACCATAACATATTTTTTTGAAAATGTTTTTTTTTTAACTCCGAAAACTATTATATATTAGATATTTTTTATAAAACTTTGCTAATAAATAATCTTTCGTTTCAACCAATGGCGTCCCAATTAATTTCACCCTAATAATTTTGAATGAAAAAATGATTATTTTTATGTAAATCGATATTAAATAATATTATCTGGTTCTACTTTGACCCTTAATATTAGCGAAAATGGCTCTGGCGATACCATAAAGAGAAGAAACAGGATACAGTCTTGAATTCGCACCCAGTTTTTGCATTTCAAGCTTTCTAATGGTCCACATATATATTATGTGTATATTTGTTTACTCGTACACCAATTTGCCCACATTCGTTCATATTGATAAACATTATAAAAAATAAATAGGAAAATAATAGTAAAAAAAATAATCGTATAAGATCTGAAATAAAAACATAAAATTAAATAAGATTTGTTTCAAGTTATATAAAAAAAGCCACTTCAACCACTTTATTTGTAAACACACCTGTTTTGTTATGATTTAGACACCTGTTAATTAAAAACAAACAACAAATTCCTAATTTTAATATAATTTATTAATATTTGCTATAACATATTAGTGGGGTTTAAAATTAAAAAACCAATTAAAAATAAAACATAATTGAAAAAAATGTAAACAAACTTTTTAATTGAGATTTTCATCTGTCAATAATTACTTTATCGAGGTCCAGACCTAGCCAGATCGCTTTCTCATCCTCAACACTTGTTAATAGAATTTGTTTAATCAAAATCGGTAAAGCCGTTTTCAAAATAGAACAATGATACAAATATATATAAATATATCAAACAATTTTTGCTCGTTTAATAAGAGTAGATTTAATTAAACGAAATTACCCTATTTGTGACTAAATAAACCCTAAAATTTATAAAATTAAATTCTACATAAGCTACTTAAATTTTAGAAGAATCTTATAAAAAAATGAAACAAATATGTATAGGTAGGTATACAAAAATATTATAGATGGTGTAGGTATGCTTAAGAGCACACGGCAGAATTGAAACCCATGCATGGCAATTGTAATCGATTTATGACGCAATGAGAACAAAAATGACATAATTTACATAGAATATGTTATATATTTGCCTAATTATTGCTCTCAATGCGTCATTGAATCAATCACGATTGCCATAGGTTTCAATTCTGGCGTATGCTTTTAAGCATACACATTTATTTTTTATTTCATCAAAATTTTATTTATTTTATTAGTGGTTTTCATTATTCTTGGCCTGCCTTTCCATCAATCCGCTATTTAATTAATTAGATCTTTAATTAAATAAAAATATATAAATTTTGAATATTAGTTGAATAAAAGATTTCACTGTCGATGGTAACAGAATTGTTTTTATTTTAGGTTAAAAATAAAATGAGAGATGGAGTCTTCTGTTTTTTAATAAAATAATTTTTAATTATTTCTAGAGACTATAGTTTTCGAAGGCATTGCTTTCATCATCAGTCTATCACAAATATTTCAGTATTTAGTTACAAATTTTCAATGCATAAATCTTAATTTGTAACTAATTTGTAACTAAATACTGAAATATTTGTGATAGACTGATGATGAAAGCAATGCCTTCGAAACTATAGTCTCTAGAAATAATTAAAAATTATTTTATTAAAAAACAGAAGACTCATCTCTCATTTTATTTTTAACTAAAGTTTTGAATAGTTTATTAGAGAAAGCGTACCGATTATTGAAAAATTTTCTTCTTTTTAACGGACTTTGAAAAAAAAGAAGAGGTTATCAATTCAACGGAATATCTGTTTTTTATTTATATTTTATTTATTTTTTTTGTGTGTTTGAGCAATTATTTCTTTTT
The DNA here is from genome assembly GCA_024734495.1 of Forficula auricularia. Lineage (NCBI taxonomy): Eukaryota > Metazoa > Arthropoda > Insecta > Dermaptera > Forficulidae > Forficula > Forficula auricularia. Next base: position 198,141 of record JALMQS010000647.1, on the reverse strand, counting down.
ACAATGTGGACCGATTTCGATGAATTTTTTTGTATTGGGTTCATTCTAGTTCCCGAATTGTCCCATTTTTTTTCATTGGTATTGGACCTTTTTTGTTAAGTATGTTCACGCATAACTTCTTTGTTTATGGACCGATTTCGATGATTCTTTCTTTTACTGGAAAAGGGATCCCTTAGGGGTGATCCCATTTTAACTTGGTCAACTTCGATGATCAATGACAAAATAACTGAAATCTCCAATTCTTATGAGCAAATAATAAAAATTATAATAAATAAAATCTTTTATATATAAAAAAAATAATCTTATAACGTTCATCTAAAACCCGCTAACGTTTCCGGATAATTTCTCAATTTATGAATTGAATTTTATTATAAATTTCTGATCTTACGAGATGCATACAAGGTATTATCATAAGTCACTATTCTTAACATTCACTAAAAAGAGAAAAATAAAAATAATTTTTAGAAAAAAAATAAATAAATGGAACAACTAAAGTAATAAGAACTCAAAAAATAAAATAAAATGCACTAAAAGGAATAAAATAAGTATCTTATTTAGTTACAACTAAACGATGAAATTATTACATAAAATCACTTTTTGAAGTCGGTGCCAAACAAACTATATAAGCAAGCTTACGCGATGCTGTCTTCATTACCCACCAAACATACTAAGATCCTTCGAGTGCGATTCATAAAATGTATGTTTGGCACCGACTTCAAAAAGTGATTTTATGTAATAGTTTCATCGTTTAGTTGTAACTAAATAAGACAATTATTTTATACCTTTTAGTGCATTTTATTTTATTTTTGAGTTCTTATTATTTTATTTAGGGAATCGGATTATCCGAGAGCTTAAAGACACTAGCCTTCTAAGCAGGAGTCCCGGGTTCGAGTCCGAGTCCCTGCATTGATATTTGACCGGCTATAATCTGATTCCTAGTCACCAATCCGTCTGACAAGCGTGGTGACTTAATGCCAATCCCCTTCCATTTGATGGAAGAGGCCTATATTCAGCAGTGGATTGTCGCTATCGACAGGCTGATGATGATGATGATGATGATGATTATTCTTTTATTTGTTGCATTTAATTTTTTTGAAGTCGTTTTTTTCTCAAAAATTATTGCTATACAATTTCTCTAAAAGAAGTCGGGTTTGTTGAAGATCAATAAAAGCGAAGAGGAGGTGGAATTGCGAGTGTTTTAATTGAATATGGCATAATTCAAGCGACGATAAAACAAAAGGCGGAAATGTTGTTTCGATTATACTAGGCGGGGCTCCTCAGTCAAACGATCTCAAATCATCCATCCATTCGAGACAATCTAAGCTTTTAACGATATTAACTGAGTGGGAGTAGGCCACATGAAACGCTGCCAAAATTACTTTAAAAATTGATCAATACTCTTCTAACTAATACAATCTAATCTGGCTTCGAATTTAGCCGGCTTATTTGAATTGTTTCAATCAGAATGTAAGTAGTTGTGATGATACCTATTGGGCAAGCACTTAAGATTATTCAGCTACCCAGAAACTTATTTCTAAACTGCTTAAAATGTGATACAATAATTTTAATTATTTTTTTGGAGATGTTAGATGCAGTGGTGTGCTTTGGGACATATATTTCCAAAATTTTCCGGGGGAGGAAACACAGATCCCTCAAGCCCCCCAAAATTTCAACGTTCCGGCAGTGCTAAATTTTCGATGACACCACTTGTTAGATGTATAGTTATGTTATATTATTTTTAACCGACTTCAAAAAAGGAGGAGGTTCTCTATTCGACTGATTTTTTTTTTTTTTTGTGTCTATGTTACCTCATATCTCCGCCAATTGTGAACCGATTTTGAAAAAAAAATTGCATTGGGTTCAGCCTAGCTTCCGATTGGTCCCGTTTTTTTTCCATTGGTATTAGACCTTTTTTGTTATGTTCGTTCAGGCCTAACTTCTTTGTTTATGAACCGATTTCGATGTTTATTTTTTATTGGAAAGGGGGTATCTTAGGGATGGTGCCATATTAATTTGGTCAAGTTCTGATGATACGATCAATGACGAAATAACGTAAATCTCCTTATGACCAAATAATCGAAATTATAATAAATAAAATATTTTATAAAAAAAATCTTAAAACATTCATTTAAAATCCTCAAACGTTTCGAGAGAATTTCTATATTTATCAATTGAATTTTATTATCATTTTCTGATTCATTCGCTCGACCCATTCTCTTACGAGATGCATGCAAGGTATTATATTAAGTCACTATTAATAACATCAATAAAAAGAGAAAAATAAAAATAATTTTTAAGAAAAAAATAAAACCGACTTCAAAAAATTAAATGCAACAAATAAAATACACTAAAAGGTATAAAATAATTATTATCTTATTTAGTTACAACTAAACGACGAAATATTAACATGAAATTACTTTTTGAAGTCGGTGCCAAACAATCTATACCTATAAGCGAGCATACCCGCCAAACGTACTAAGTAAAACCCGTCGAGTGCGATTCAGAAAATGTATATGTTTGGCACCGACTTCAAAAAGTAATTTCATGTTAATATTTCGTCGTTTAGTTCTAACTAAATGAGATAATAATTATTTTATGCCTTTTAGTGTATTTTATTTGTTGCATTTAATTTTTTTGAAGTCGGTTTTATTTTTTTCTTAAAAATTATTAAATATATTTTTTGAGTTTTTTTTAGACATAATAATAATAAATATATCGAAAGTAATGAGTATCTTTTTTTGAAAATTAGATGGAAATTTTTTTCTAAAAATCAACTAGTGGTTAAAATCAATATACTTATATCATATTATTAAGAAAGATACTAAATTTAAGGTCAACATTTCAAAGATTTTGGTAGAAATAACTCAAATCCCGAGGGGATGAACCCTCTTTCTGATAAGCAATTTAAAATTATTTCTACTAAAATGTTTGAAATTTTGACCTTAAATTTAGCATCTTTCTTAATAATAATAAATTTATTTAAAAATAACATAACTTATCCATTATATTTAACATCTCCAAAAACACAATTAAAAGTGTTCATAAAAAAAAAATGAAATCTTCCTATCATATTTTAAGCCCTTTAAAATAACTTTCTCCGATCGAATTTTTATTTGATCTTTTTATGGGTAAATCAGGGAAATAAATTGGTCTTTTGGAAGATCTGAAAGGGGAATAAAATTTTTGGGAGCCCAAGACGCTGCTCGCCAGGGGCATCAGCTCTTTTTTTAAATAAGAACTTGTACAAATATCCAGGTGATTTATTTTTGAACAAAGGAAAAAGAAATAGGATATAGGATATTGTATTTTGGATCGGACTGTACATGTCCAAGTCAAACCCCCTTATCCAAGTTCCATTACTGAAGATTAATCCTTGAATTTTTAACCAACACCCTCTGAACCATATATACCTATACTTTCGATTAGATTCTCTAGATTCCGGGATGATCCTTATTTAGTGACCTCGTTATTACACCCCCCCCCCCAATACAGGTTAAACGATGCGTCTGTTTCATTGCTACGTGCTGTCCTATCGATTTCCTCATTTAAACGAACATTTAAGACTTTTATAATGAAATTTACTAAAAGGTATCCATATCCATACACGAGATTAGATCACTAAGTATATACTAAAAAAAATATTTTAGAATTTAACATTTAGACATGACATGATTAGGGATAATAAATTCGGTGTCACTCATACTGATAAATATACCAAGATAAACTCGAAAAATATGTATTAATTGGTTAATGAATAACGAGCTTAATTATTATTGGAGTTGTAGAAAAATATATGTAGGTATATAATTGATTTGACGGGTGATGTAATTGTTTCTGACGCAGATGGAATTGATCCAATAGGAAGAAAGAATGCGAAGGGTGATCCGCGATTGGAAGTAGGTGTACACCTCTTTGGAAGTATTTTGGGAGTACTTGGAAAAATTTGGAAGTGCTTGGAAATATTTGAAAGTACTTGGAAATATTTGAAAGTACTTGGGAATATTTGGAAGCACTTGGAAATATTTGGAATTAGTTGGAAACATTTGGAATTACTTGGAAATATTTGGAAGTACTTGGAAATATTTGGAAGTACTTGGAAATATTTGGAAGTAGGTACTTGGAAATATTTGGAAGTACTTGGAAATATTTGGAAGTACTTGGAAATATTTGGAAGTACTTGGAAATATTTGAAGTACTTGGAAATATTTGGAATGGTACTTGGAAATATTTGGAAGTACTTGGAAATATTTGAAGTACTTGGAAATATTTGGAAGTACTTGGAAATATTTGGAAGTACTTGGAAATATTTGGAAGTACTTGGAAATATTTGGAAGTAGGTACTTGGAAATATTTGGAAGTACTTGGAAATATTTGAAGTACTTGGAAATATTTGGAAGTACTTGGAAATATTTGGAAGTACTTGGAAATATTTTGGAATGTAGTTGGAAATATTTGGAGGAAGTACTTGGAAATATTTGGAAGTACTTGGAAATATTTGGAAGTACTTGGAAATATTTGGAAGTACTTGGAAATATTTGGAATTACTTGGAAATATTTGGAATTAGGTACTTGGAAATATTTGGAAGTACTTGGAAATATTTGGAATTAATTGGAAATATTTTGAATTACTTGGAAATATTTGGAATTAATTGGAAATATTTGGAAGTACTTGGAAATATTTGGAATTACTTGGAAATATTTGGAAGTACTTGGAAATATTTGGAATTAGTTGGAAATATTTGGAAGTAGGTACTTGGAAATATTTGGAAGTACTTGGAAATATTTGGAAGTACTTGGAAATATTTGGAAGTACTTGGAAATATTTGGAAGTACTTGGAAATATTTGGAAGTACTTGGAAATATTTGGAATTAGTTGGAAATATTTGGAAGTAGGTACTTGGAAATATTTGGAATTACTTGGAAATATTTGGAAGTACTTGGAAATATTTGGAAGTACTTGGAAATATTTGGAATTAGTTAGAAATATTTGGAATTAGGTACTTGGAAATATTTGGAATTACTTGGAAATATTTGGAATTAATTGGAAATATTTTGAATTACTTGGAAATATTTGGAATTAATTGGAAATATTTGGAAGTACTTGGAAATATTTGGAATTAGTTGGAAATATTTGGAAGTAGTACTTGGAAATATTTGGAATTAGTTGGAAATATTTGGAATTAGTTGGAAATATTTTGAATTACTTGGAAATATTTGGAATTAATTGGAAATATTTGGAAGTACTTGGAAATATTTGGAATTACTTGGAAATATTTGGAAGTACAAGTGGAAGTAGGTGTACAGCATATTAGGTCGCGGTTCACCCTCGAAAGAATGTATAATGGAACAAAAAAATGTTCGGATTAATAAAACAATGTTGCAAACATTTTCCTGACAAGTCATGGGAAAGTTTAAAATGTCCGGAAAGTTAGGGAATAAATCGGAAAAACTTGGTTTATATATCCTCGAGGGGTGAACCGTTAGGTATACACCGTCTTTGGAATTACTTTGGAATTCATTAGATAATCTATTGTCTTCTACTTGGAAATGAAAGTGGAAGTAAGTGTACACGATTTTAGATCGCGGTTCACCCCTCGTATATTCTTAAGAAATTATTTTAATAAGTTTCTTCATTTGTTCAAATGTTATTACAGAAATAATGTATAAAAAATATGTGTGAGCCTCATCCACATAAGCTCACGGGGAAAATTAAACTTATTTAGCCGTAGATGTTATTGAAATAATTTAAATTTCCTAATTTTAATCAATTTAATTTGTCATGAAATATTAGTGGGATTTAAAATAATAATTTAAATTTCCTAATTTTAATAAATTTTATTTGTCATGAAATATTAGTGGGTTTTAAAAAAATTATTTCCCCTCTATTGAATCATTTCTCCTTTATTGTAACAAAAAAAATCAAACAGATACCTACGTCGATAAAGAAGTTTCACTTCAATAAGTCAAAAAGATATTAATATTTATTTTGAAACATTTACTAAACAATTTCGTTCACCAGTGGTAAACCATCTTCAGTAGTACTAGAATAATGAAACATTTATATTATTTTATTAATCCAAATTAAATAACAGAAGACAAAACTATATATGTATATTCAATACCATATTAATTTATACTCTGTATATAAATAAATTAATATTTAAATTGTTTCTTAGGAAGCACATAAGTGGTTACGGTTTTCCAGAAAAGTGTTTTCGTAGAAAGTTTTTCTCATATATTTTAACAATTTACTTTTAGTTAGTTTAAATGCTTTTAAAATCAACTACAAACTTAACTACGTGTCGAAATCTATATTTTTATATTCTGATGTTAAGTGTGACGTCATTTCACAGAAAACCCGATTGTAGATTTGACAAACAGCATTAATTCTAAATGATTGCTGAGTTTCATAAAAGTCTTTTAAAAATGAACAGAGTTATCTCCAAAATATATTTTTTTTTCAAAAAACGTTGATTGCCCTTAAAACATAAGGAAATAATTTTGAATGCAAAAGACGTAAAAATAGTCAAGTTAAAAATTCCAAACATTTTCATTCGAGGGGTCTCGAAAAAATCACGAAAAACCGAAATAGTAGCAAAAATTGGTTACTTCTATGGCAATGCCCTATATATAATAATTATTTTAAAAGTATTTTGAAGTTCCTGGCATTTTTAGTTTTCGAGATATTAAGCTATTTAGAGTCGGTTGTATGTCGCAAAGTAAATGCTTTTTACCATCAACAAACGGTAGATGGTAAATGGAGCCACTGGGATGGCCAATCAGATGACAGGCACTGATCCATTTACCATCTACCGTTTGTTAGTGGTAAAAGCATTTACTTTGCGACATACAACCGGCCCTTAGAGGGATTCACGTCCATACCAGTGGCGGTTGGTGATTTTTCAACCAGATGCTGTCCAAAAAAGTATCCTTCATTTTTTGAAGTTTTATTTTAATTTTTGATTTTTTTTTTTTCAAATTTCATCGAATACGGCATCATTTTCGTTATTTTTCAAATTAAACATTAGATTTTTTAAAAATTTATTTTGGGACCTTTGCACCAAACGGATACTGCTTTGTGTAAGAGTAGGAGTCAGAAATTAAATCTTATGCCTTAAACTCCATATCGACGATCTTCTACAATGAATCAGCCTGTCCCTATAAGAAAATCTATAAGCAAGCTATGAATTGTTGTCTATTGCATTCTTAGTTACTTCCGATTTTATATATTGAGAGTTCTTACAAATGGATTAGTCCAAAGATTCCCTTTTTTATAATAATAATTCCTCAGTGAGAACAATTTTTATTTTACTAAATCTTGTCTGAACTTGTCTTTGACATGCTTGATACCAGGCAGAGACTTCAAACCTTCTATCCGGGCCCTTTTCGGAAAATCTTTCATTTTAATTGCCCCTTGAAACTAAGCAACAATTTTATTACATTTCGAGAACCAATATACTTATCAAAACAAAAAATGTTTTTTATAGAAATATTTAAAATAACGGATAATAATATTTTGAAAATTTAAAGATCCTCCTGAATTTATGAAAATACTCTAAATATTTGAAATTTTAGGGATGCGCTGCATCCACATCATCCATGGACCGCAAGCCACTGGTCCATACATACTTTTAACATTTCTGCCCTTCTAAAGGGCTAATATGTGAGAAAATTTGAAAAAATTTGGTTCCTAATTGTGGACCTATTGTAGTACTTCACCCTGTATCAGTGGTGTCGTTCGCGATATTATGCATTTTTAGTGTATTTCATCTTTTGATGAACTTTTGGTAACCAAGTTTTATAGCAAGCGCAAATTACTACTGATTCGCAATGGGTGTAGGCATAAAAGGGGATAAGTCCTAAATATAAAAGGGATAAGTCCTAAAAATAAAAGGAGATAAGTCCTAAATTTAAAAGGGGATAAGTCCTAAATATAAAAAGGATAAATCCTATATATAAAAGGGGATAAATTCTAAATATAAAAGGGGATAAGTCCTAAATATAAAAAGGGATAAGTCCTATATATAAAAGGATAAATCCTAAATATAAAAGGGGATAAGTCCCATATATAAAAGGAGATAAATCCTAAATATAAAAGGGGATAAGTCCCAAATATAAAAGGGGATAAGTCCTAAATATAAAAAGGGATAAGTCCTAAATATATAAAGGGATAAGTCCTAAATATAAAAGGGGATAAGTTCTAAATATAAAAGGGGATAAGTCCCAAATATAAAAGGGATAAGTCCTAAATATAAAAGGGGATATAAGCCCTAAATATAAAAGGGATAAGTCCTAAATATAAAAAGGGATAAGTCCTAAATATAAAAGGGGATAAGTCCTAAATATAAAAGGGATATGTCCTAAATATAAATACACTTATATGTATAAATGCAATTCTCTGATGAAAAACTATTAATTTAATTGATTAAATTTTTTAAATTAATTAAACGTTTCTGGAATATTTATTTATTTTTATTTAATTATTTACAATGTAAAATCATTTTTACAAATGATTGATTAAATAAACAATAATTAAAAACAAAAAAATTACCGAGTGAAGGAGGGTTTCCAAGATAGTTATCAATTTCTACTACCTTAATAATAATATTATTTTTTTGAGTATCGTAAATTTGTTAGAATTTAATATTTTAAAAGAACCATTTCCAAATTTTAGCTCAATGAGATTTATTTTAAAGGTCACTCAACACAACAGATGGACGAATAAATATTTTAAAAATTCATTCAAAATTACGTTTTCAAATTCCAGCATTAATATTTATATTTAAAGATCGCTCGAAAACGTAAGCGACCTTTAAACATTTATATTTCGAGCTGAAATTTTCAGGCAATGATTTTTTTTTCACATAGAGATGATACACTTGCTGTATTAAAATTAAAATGTTTTTACTTTATCCAATGCCAAGCATGGGGAAAGTATTGTAATCGGTCTCGCGGCAAGCGCGACTTCAAAGGGTCCTCAGGTAAAGACTACGGAACCCATGGACTCAATTAAAGTCACAAATTGTAGTATTCAATTAGGTTTGAATTTTAGCACGTGACGGTTTTGCCAAAAATTACAAGGGGTCTCGCCGAGAGGCCAAAAAGTGCGATTTTTTTATTTAGTGCGTGCGGATGGATGGATGGATGTATGGATGGATGTATGGATGGATAGATGTAATCGTTTTTTTGGCCCACGATTTTTTACACACCGTTGCACCGATTGAAATGAAATTGAAAACCTACCATTAGTTACCAAAATGAAGCGCTGATTAGTTTTTGGTACATATCGACCCACAAACATAAGTACTTTATTTCAGTACTTTTTTAGTTTTTTCCTAAATATCTTGAAAATGAATTAACCAATTTTGATGAAATTTAATATCCTAATTAATACCTTGGGGACCACAAAAAAGGTTAAATAAAGTTTTTAGTAAGATTATATTTTAAAGTACTTTACTCTAGAGTAAGATAGTACCTTTTTTTAATTTTTTATTTTAAATTGTTTAAAATTTATTCATTTGATCGGTAACATAGCTCATTTAACCTTGCTTAAGTAAGAATGGATAGGCTTCTCTCTGTGAAATGCTAAAAATTTGGGAGAAAATTTTATAAGTAACCATAGCAACTGCGTTGTTTTCTTATCCGTTACCTTTGCTGAAGACATAGAGGAATCGAGTTAAAATAAAAAATATCGATTGATTCTCATTTAGTACTTGAGGAATAATCATTCTATATTGGATTTTTGACGTTTCGGCTTTTATTGGTAACCATTGCTGAAGATTTGGAGGAATCGGCTTAAAATCAAAAATAACGATCGATTCTTATCTAATACTAGAGGAATAACCTTATTGCATTCCATTTTTGATGTTTTGACTATTAATGGCAACCTCTACTTTAAACGTGGAAGAATTGACTTAAAATCAAAAAGACTAAATTTTTTTGGTAAACAACTCAAGCTTGAGTTGAGAGAAAAATTAAAATCGGTTTCAACTTCCACTCACTCAACGAACTTGAAACTTATGAAAAATTGCAAAAATTACTTTATTTTTAATTTTTTTATTAGTTTATATTTTTAAAATAAATACACTCTAGTGTTTTATGGTTTAAATACCCTAAATAAATTAAATTCTGATCAATAATATACTTTTTATGTTCGCTCAAAATCTTAGAAAAATTCTATTTTTTAATAAAAAAAAATAAAAAAATATCGTGATTTTTGCAATTTTTCATAAGTTTCAAGTTCGAAAGTTATTAACCGATTTTAATATTTTATACCGTTTTTCTTCTTATTACAATAGACAACTTTTCCGCACTAAAGCGTTTTAGAAATAAAAATTTCATTTTTTCGACCCACCTAATTTCTAAATCTAGATATAAATTTTGATTTAATATTCTTTTGCCTAAAATCTATATTTTTTCTTGATATACAAAGGAGTTACATCAAAAAAAGATTCTCATAAATTAATTTTCTCACTCCTAAAATCTAAACTATTCTAAAAAATAATTGTTCATTTTTGCCTATATTATGACAACGCCTTAAAATCACAATAAAATAATAGAAATAACTTTTTTCATCCAAAATTGAATGACTTCTCCGCATATGAAATACAGATATTTTAGCACTAGAACGAAATTTACTCGACACACAGACACACTGGCCGAAAAAAATAATAGTTGGAAATTATTTTTCTCCACGATTCCGATATTTTTAATCAAAATGAATAAAAATTTTATTTTTTATTTTTATTTGAATTCAATACTAAGCGAAGTCTTCCTGTCGGACAACAGAATAATATAAATGGGACATTCCACGGCAAATCGAACCGTTTGAAAAAATTTTAATTTTTGATTTCGTTCATTTTTTGACATTTTTTAGTACCCATCAAAAAACTCTTCCTCGTAAATTTTGAAATTTTTTTGATCACCGTTTTAGAAGAAATCAAATTTCAGTTTTTCGCTCATAACTTTTTCAAAAAATGGTCCAAATTCAATTTTTTTTTTCATTATTTTTTAGAAAAAAATATAAAAAAATTATTTAAAGTTTTTTTATATGCGATTTTTGAATTTGAAAATTTTTATCTTGTTTTTGAAATTGTATGTACTCCTGGATTTTTTTATTTTAAACTTCTATTCTTTCTACAAATTGTAAGACTGGGTTGATAATTGTCCAACCACTTTTTGTATTGAGTTCTCTTTTTTTTTAGTTATTTTGAATTTAATTTCATCGTTAACAGGTGTTTAAAATAAATAATTAGTATTTTAGTTTGTTGAAAGAAAATCCAAATAAAAAATCGAAAAAAAATAGTAATTATCATTGACCCACTATCAACACAAGCCAGTTTCAAAAACATGATTAAAATTTTAAAACTCAAAAATCGCATATAAAAATACTTAAAATAATTTTTTGTATTTTTTCCTAAAAAGTATGTAAAAATTTTTTTTTAATCTAGACCATTTTTGAAAAACCGAAATCCGATATCTTTTAAACCTGTGATCTAAAAAAATTCAAAATTTACGAGAATGAGTTTTTTTGATGGATGCTAAAAAATGTCATAAAATGAAGGAAATCAAAAATTAAAATTTTTCAAACCGTCCGATTTGCCGTAGAATGCCCTAAATATTCTATCTGATTTTATTTCTCATGGGTTCAAATACCCAATTGGATGTATAAGTAAATTCGTTTTGTTGTAATAATAAGTTGGTCACTTTAACAAAAGAAATTCTCTAATAAATAATTAAAGTTTAATCGTGTGCATAAGCAACTACTATAGAATTTTTTTTTTTTGGTTTAACTCCATCGTGATCAAGAAAAATATAAATAAATAAAATTTAAGACATTTTTATATTAAAAAGTTAAATTTTATTTATCTATATTTTTTCTTGATATATGATGGAGTTGAACCAAAAAAATTCTCATTATTTAATTTTCTCACTTCTAAAATCTAAAATATTCTATAAAATAAATTGTTCTTTTTTGCCTATATTATGACAACGGCTTAAAATCTCAATAAAAACATTCAAACACATTTTTGAATCAAAATTTGAATTACTTCTCCGCATTGGAAATACAGATATTTTAGCACTAGAACGAAATTTACACGATATAAAGACACACTGGCCGAAAAAAATAATGATTGGAAATTATTTTTTCTCCATGATTCCGACAATGAGCAAATTTTTTTTTTTTAATTTTTTTTTAATTCAATAATAAACGAAGTCTGCCTGCCGGACATACCAAATATTATATTTGGGGTATTATTCCACGCCAAATCGAATGGTTTGAAAAATTTTAATTTTTGATTTCCTTCATTTTTTTGACATTTTTTCGTACTCAACAAAAAACTCTTCCTGGTAAATTGTGAAATTTTTTTGATCACCGCTTTAAAAGAAATCGAATTTTAGCTTTTCGCCCACAACTTCTTCAAAATGTCCAAATTCAAAATTGTTTTTTTCATTATTTTTTAGAAAAAAAATACAAAAAAATTATTTAAAGTGTTTTTATATGGGATTTTTGAGTTTTGAAAATTTTAATCTTGTTTTTGAAACTGTATGTAGTCTTCGATTTTTTTGAAAAATTTTTATTTCAAACTTCTATTCATTCTACAAATTTTATTTTTTTTTTGGATTTTTGAAAATTTCAAAAAAATTTTGCACGCTATTAACCATTTTTAAAATCACTTTTTGGTATTGAGTTCTCTTATTTTTAGCTATTTTGAATTGATTTTCATCTTTAACAGGTTTTTAAAATAAATAATTAGTATTTTAGTTTGTTGAAAGAAAATCAAAATCAAAAATCGAAAAAAATAGTAATTATCATAGGACCATTCATTATCAACCCGGTCTTAAAATTTGTAGAATGAATAGAAATTTAAAATAAAAAAATTATCAAAAAATCGAGTACATACAGTTTCAAAGGCAAGATTAAAATTTTCAAACTCAAAAATCGCATATAAAAAACACTTTAAATAATTTTTTGTATTTTTTTCTAAAAAGTATGTAAAAAAAACAATTTTGAATTTGGACCATTTTTGAAGAAGTTATGAGCAAAAAACCAAAATTCGATATCTTTTAAACCGGTGATCAAAAAAATTTCAAACTTTACCAGGAAGAGTTTTTTGATGGATGCTAAAAAATGTCAAAAAATGAAGGAAATCAAAATTTAAAATTTTTCAAACCGTCCGATTTGGCGTGGAATGCCGTAAATATTCTATCTGATTTTATTTCTCATGGGTTCAATCAAATTTCCGAGCGGATGTAAGTAAATTCGTTTTGTTGTAATAATAAATTGGTCACTTCAACAAATGAAATTCTCTAATAAATAAATAAAGTATAAGCTAGTGCACTACTCCATCAGTATATCGAGAAAAAATATAGATAAATAAAATTTAAGACATTTTTATATAAAGTTTTAAATTTTATTTATCTAAATTTTTCTTGATATAACGATGCAGTTAAACCAAAAAAAATCCTCATTAATTAATTCTCTCACTCCTAAAATCTAAATTATTCTATAAAATAAATTGTTCATTTTTGTCTATATTATGACAACGCCTTAAAATCTCAATAAAAACATTTTTGAATCAAAATTTGAATTACTTCTCCGCATTGGAAATACAGATATTTTAGCACTAGAACGACATTTAAACGACACACTGGCCTAAAAATATAATGATTGGAAATTATTATTCTCCACGATTCCAACATTTTTATCATAATGAGCAAAATTTTTTTTTAATTTTAGTTTAAAAGGATCTTAGGGATATTTAAATCAAGTTTTTTTTATTAAATGGGCCAAACGTTTTGTCACTGATTAGCGACTTCTTCAGTAGCTGAAATAGTGAAAACAAGACTATTTTATTAATTATTTCATGCTTTTTACAGAGGAAGTCGCTAATCAGTGACGAAACGTTTGGCACATTTAATTAAAAAACTTTGCGTTTGATTTAAATTCTGGTCCAACTCGCTTTTAAATTTTTAGGTTAAAAATAAAATGAGAGATGGAGTGTTCTGTTTTTAAATAAAATAATTTTGTAATTATTTCTAGAGACTATACATTCCCTTTTAAATATTTGATTATGCTATGGATGCAGAACAATAGAAATATTTAAGAATATATTGTTTGAATTCAATACCTGCAAGCAAAAGTCAGCCTGCCCGGGTATACCGAATAATATAAATATATAATCTTATCTCTATAAATATCTGATTTTATTTCTCATGGGTTAAAATCCCCGATTGGATATAAGTAAATTCGTTTTGTTGTAGTATTGGTTAGGGATGCTTTATTAGAATAGTCCTATTGGACAAAATACTTGTAGGTTTCGCCAATAATTATTATACCAAGTATTTTATCCAATAATTAAAAAATGTTTCACCAGGTACCAACACCAAATTCCTTAAAAACTATTAAAATAAATCCTCTAATAAAGTATAATAAGGTATAATAAAAGCGTGTGCACTACTAGTAAGGGTTAAGTGTGTGCGTGGGTGGCATGCTTGTTGCCCAGCTGGATTGGCTAAACCTTGTCTGAGAGCAGAGTAGATCAGAGCACAGTAGCTGCAGCAGTGGTTGGGGCCTAACTAACTGAAACTGAAGCAGGAACTAATGGGCAGGTAGGTACTTATTGTTCTTACGATAGGAGTTCTCCCTCATCTTGGGCGGGTCCATGTCTGTCTGGGTGCTCTGAGAGGGTCGATGTCGTCGGCCAACGCCGAGACACGACTGAGCAGCTCCGGCAGAAAGAGAACCCTTGCGCACTCGACAACCCCCTCGGCCCGGCCCCGGCCGCGTGGGCTTTTAACCTCCACACTAGCATCCCCAACTTTTTAGCTACCGCCACCTCTAGAGCACTCACCCCTCCTTTTGTTATTTAGCTTCTACCCCTATTTGCCTATATTGAAAAAAATATTGATTGTTCTTTTGGTGTGTTAAGAAATTATAAATATTTTATAAAAAAAAAAAAACAACAATCTAAGAAACACGTTTATTTGAAGTTCAAACGTTTAGGGAGAAATTCTCCCGTTATCAAAAATTTTTTAAGCAATTTTAAAACGTAGTTGCTTTAGAAAAGAAATAAAGTCGAGCTCTCGACAATTCGAATTTTTCCGATAATTCGAACTCTTTAGCTGTTAACTTCGGTAAATCTTTAATGTTGTGTATTTTGGTACGCTCGATAACTCGAAATCTTTTTCGTAACAAGACGGGGAAGCAAACGTCCTATAATTCGAACTAGAGCCACTTTCCCTTTAATTCTATTCTTAGTTTTTATATTATAATTAGGTACGTTATTATCTATTACAATGTTAATACATATATTGTTAGGGCTCTCGTGAGGTGAGTGCTGTGTGGTGCTTGTCCGCCCCCCATCAAGTCGATGGGGTCCTAACAATCTGTTGAGTGCAGGTTGTAGGTTGCGTGTTCATATAGGGTGTGTGCAGGGGAGGGGCTGCTGGATGGCGTTTGGCCCCTCCAGATTCGAATGTTTGAATCCGTTCGCTTCTCCAGTCGAATCGAGTCGCTTTAATTATAGCATGGGTGAATATATTTCACTCATGCAAAAGCGACTCAATGATCCGACTGAGTCATCTAGCGGCCGTGTCTCAAGGCTCGTCGCTATGAGCGAGAGCGGGCCGCTACACATATATAATTTTTTTTGTCATTTTCATTATTTTTACTTTTTTACTTGAGGCTATATCTATATAAAATTTATGTAAGATCATATATATTTTCTAAAATATAATAAAACTCTTATTAATTCGAATTTTTCTTGTAGTCCCTCTTGGATTTCGAATTATCGAGAGTTGATTGTATAAAGCAACTATAAACAAATAAATATTTTGAATTTAGACAACCCTTCAGATTCTCTTGGAAATAAAATTACATTGAATAAAAAAATAAAAAATACTTAAAAATTTTCATAAGAGAAGTTTTTGAGACAGACTGGTAAGTGAAATTGAAATACTATATACCTTTTCCCTTCAATGTCCTTTCAAATTGAGTGGAATATATTTTGATTTATAAAATTAAAATGTATATTTATATGTATAAATTATATTAAGTTCTAATTGTGATAGTTTTGATGATAATGAAAGCCAAATCCCATTTTAATTGGTTTTGAACCTTGCTTTGGACTACCTCATCAAAATCTTTTTCAAACAATAAAAATATTTTCGTTGTTTAAAAATCTCTGATCATTCTAGGGCTCATATCCGGACATTTTAATCTGGGGCTTCAAAATTTGACGGGGGGGGGGGGGGCGGGAATTTTAGCCTGAAGTGTGAGAAAAAATATTGATGTGTTAGTATCCCCATTTATTAGAAAATTTCACATTTTTTTCTTATTAAATTGAAAGATTTTTTTTCCCAGGGTAGCAGAATTTTTTATATATTAAAGGAGACAATAAAGGTGTTGTTGTCTTCTTCAAAAAAAACAAAAAAAAAAAACGAAAAGTCTTTCATGTAAATGTCAACTTCCGGTGTTTCGATTTCAATCAAAAACTTTCTGTACTCCGTCTAACCCAGCGGTTCCCAACCTTCTTTTGACCAGGGACCATTTTGATTTCGTTATTATTAGCATGGACCACAAGGTTAAAAAATAAACTCTATCAATCTAAAAATAATCTTTAATCGTAACGTTTAACATAATCATAAAATTCAAAAGTAACATTAATTAACAGTGTTATAGTTATTGAAAACATATAATTTTTAGTAAATAATTATGTTTGCATCAATGAGATTTTTGAGGTTGCATGTTATGTACAAGTTCTTGAATTCTTGGGGTGATATTTTTGCTCAAAGCTACACGCATGTACTTACATTTTTATATTGTATCAAAAGTTGAAAAAAAAATTCAAACGACTTGAAATAACACAAAAAGTCTCTACACTTAAGAGTTAAAAACACAGAAGTTCCTACTTTGTTTGAAGTCGCTTAATTAAAAATAATATTAATATTCAAGGAGGTTCCTTCGTTGACAGTTTTAAGGACTGAAAAAAGATAGACGATGATCCGATTCATAAAGTTTTTATGAGGAAGACAGTCGACGTTCTAATAAATTCTTTTAAAATAAATTTTATTAAACCAATTATTTTACATGAATTTATGCATACATTGTTTTTGAGCTTCGACTCCGGAGATTACTTCTCCACCATCGAGTGTCCTTGATCATCTTTAGTCATTGTTTTTAATAAGAGGAAAAAACTAATTAAAGAAAAAAACCTCTTTTCCGATAATTATTCCAATTCCATATTTCTCCAATCCAATTCCATCTCCCTTCCATTCACCAATAAATACTTTTTTATTTATTTTTATAAATTTTATTAAACCAATTATTTTACATTAATTAATGTATACATTGTATTTTTTGCTTCGATTTCGGAGATTACTTCTCCACCATCGAGTGTCCTTATTCATCTTTAGTCCTTGTTTTTAATAAGAGGAAAAATCTAATTAGATAAAAAAACCTCTTTTCCGATAATTATTTCAATTCCATTATTCCCCAATCAAGTCGATTGGTTCCTCCATCCTTCTCTCCCTCTCCATAATCCAATAAATACTTTTATTCGGAATTTGTACATATATTTTCATTTGAAATGAACTATTTGTAGGTTTTAAAATTATATTTTCTAATTTTTAACCGACTTCTTTATTATATATTTATATTCGAAATGCACTAGGTATTTGTGGGTTTAAAAATTAAATTTGATGATTTTCCTCGATTTCCATGGAATCTCCTCATCAAATTCTGACTTGGTGACAATCGGATCACCTCGAGAGAATACCTATCCTACGCTCGCTATTTGTTATGCATCAGCGAGTGTTGATTCAAAGTTTGAAATCTTTCGCGGACCATATTTTAGTTCTTACGGACCACTAGTGGTCCGCGGACCACAGGTTGTGAACCAATGGTCTAACCTATCTAGAGGTTAAGTTTTGTAGCTCTGAGACTTAAGGTTGCGAAACGCAGGGTGGTGGGGGTACATATGCTTTTACCAATGGACTTTTGGCCCCTTTTTGGCCTCTGGGGACCACAATATCCGGTTTTATGTCCTAAATTTGTTTTCCAACTATTATGGGCATCGATTCCTTCCACCTTGAAGTTACATAATGAAATTAGCTTTTTTCATCTCTAAGATACAAGCTCTCAAAGTGTCTGGACTCCAGACAGGCGATCGAAATACCTCATATTACTATATTCTCTTGAATATAAATTAATGTGAAATTAAAAATTAAAAATATTTATATATAAATATAACCGAACTTTTGAAAATTCGTAATTTAAATATTTTATTTTTACTGTTACTATAGAGGTAAGTGAAAGTCAGTGTTCCTCGTAATCTACTCTACTAAAGTACTGCCAGATAATTAATTATATTAAGATTAATTATAACATGTAAAATCTGTTGTTTTTTTTAAATATATTTTTTAGAAATTAAATCGGGGGGGGGGGGGGGAGGGGTTCTCAAACCCTCTCGACCAAAGGGCAGATCCAAAATAAGTACATATTTAGATAAGAAATAGGATTTAATATGTAGATTTGCATTTTGAAGGTATTTTTTGAAAATATTGAAAATTTCCCTCCACACCTCCTCTCTTTAGTTGCAATATAAGGAGCTGAGCCATTTGAGTTCGGACTTTCTTACTGAATACATCTGTGGAAATTGTTCTTTACTAGGGAATAGTGAACTATTTCCCACCCTTATTAAATATAATCAACCCCTTACATTATTTAACGATGTTTTGAATAAAATTAAGTGACTTTTTCAATAATTATCCTTAAGGACCTTTTCAAACTATTCTTCCGAATCGCACCAAATTTTAAAATTAATTTTCTCATAACGTTTTGAATCATCTTTAAGTACCTTTTTCACTTTCTTCATTCATATTTATTTCTTTATAGTTGCTTTACATTTCATTGTTGAAGCAATTATTTCTCTTAATTAGTAATTAGTTTACATATATATGAACCTTTAATCGGTACTTCTGGCAGGTAGACGAAATCCGAGTTGTCATAGATTATTTTTTGATAATACCTTTACAAGTCATTACAGCTCAATACAGAATAAATTGGTAAATGGCCAAGATTTTCATTTTTTGACCCCCCCCCTTTTGGATGGTTAGTTTTTGCATTTTTAGACTTCTGGGGGTCCACTGATTATGTGTAAAAAATTTGGTTGAGTTTGCTCAAATGGTCTAAATTTTTAATTTTTAACCCGCCCTCCACGCCCCTTAATTTTGGGTCGATATGCACCAAAATCTAATCAGCTCTTAATCTCAATGGACCAAAACTACATGTGAAATTTGGTTTCGATATTCACACTAGTTTTTGAGCTAGCTCGTCAAGAAAAATTGGTAACGCACAGACTAACAGACAGACTAACAGACATTTTGACAAAACAATTATTATCTCGAAAAATATAATTTTTTCATTGTTCACTTATTAGGGCTTTTTTGTAGACCGAAATGCCATGGTTTCGCTCAATTTTTTTAATCAAAATAGTTTCAGTCGTTTTTTTTTTAAATGATATTGATGTGAGAAGGAGATACACCAGAAGGTGGATCCCCTAAAGGCCTGTATGGGCTGGCCCCTCCATCGTGAAAAGAACAGAGTAGAAGGAAAAGAAGCCGGGATCACGAGCCAATCTCAGAAACTTAGATACAATTCAATATCCAATTTACTAAGGTTTTAGGGGCTTCGAGCAGTGGTAAATTCTCCGCGCGATAAATTCGGTTAAATTTGTCTCCCACTTAATTTTTATTACCAGACCCTATACTTACAGAAAAAATGTCTGGGTATAGCCGGGAATCGAACCCGAAACCTCCGGATTGCCAGTCAGTTATTCTGACCATTACACCACGGAGGCGGACACACGTTTTTAAGATATTTCGAAAAAAGAAGTAAAAAACACTTTTTTCATGCAGGATTACAACACTTGACCATACCCTGTATGGTAAAGTAAAAATTCCCAATTTACTATAATTTTTGTCGTTTTATTTAAAATATCTATTTTCTATTTATATAATTTTTAACGAGGGTTTTTTTTACTAAGGGTTTCGCAGAAAGGTTAACACCCTGGACGGAATGCTATTAACCCCTATTTCCCGCTCTTCCACCTTCAGGGGCAACCTGTTAGGTTGAATTAAAATCAAATCAAACTAGAGAATATTACATTTATACATGCTTTCACAATGTTATTAAACTAAATCTTTCAAACAACTACAGTGGACTTCCGTACAACACGGGAGATACGTTCCGCGTAATAGGAAATCGCGTTATACGGGACATTAATTATTATCAGACCAATTTAACAAGACGGCTTTGATGTAACTTTTTTTTTTTTAAAGGGAGAAGGTTTTTTTCCCCTTCCTGGCTTTTGGTCAGAACCATTTAGCCAATCACATTCTTTGTATTATTTTATAATTTTAAATATTTACACTAGCCTTTAGTACAAATCTCTGAAGAGCCATCACAACTTTTTCACTGCACTCACACAAGGACAAAAGATAATCACTATTTATTGGGAATTTTACACTTTCGTTGATTTCACAGTATAGCAATTGTGTCCACTTTTTGTTTAGCTCACATTCAAGCAGCACATGATTGAGCCCTTCACTGGTAAGTTCACACCTACACAATGGGGACTCCACCACTCCAACTCGATGCAGATGTAACTTCAGTGTCCAGTCCTCATTCTTGAAATTGATGTAATAGTTGATGTAACTTATTTGTTGAAACTTCCGTGAATAAATATTAAATACTCTGAAGAGGTGCAGATATTTTTATTAAAAGTTGAATAAAATTATATTTCTCTTGTAATAATTAGATACCTGGAGGCACCGAGCGATGCACGGTAACCCCTGACCCCCTCCCGAAACCACACACCTCGCCCCCATCACTGGACCCCCACTCTGCCCCACCCCACCACAAACGCCCCTCCCACCCCCGGATACCTCACAACTGCAGCCCACCTCCTGCACCCCCCACATCCATCCCAACCCCCACCCAGTTTTTGCATTTCTATCTTTCTAGTCGTCCACATATTATGTGTATATTTGTTTACTCGTACACCAATATGCCCACATTCGTTCATATTGATAAACATTATAAAAAATAAATAGGAAAATAATAATAATAAAAATAATAATCGTATAGGATCTGAAATAAAAACATAAAATTAAAAAATGAGTGCGTCTCGCGACGCGAGACAGAAGTGATAACTTTCACCAACCAAATATTTTTTTAGGAAGACAATTTCAAGGATAATTGCCCGGAGAAAAGAGAATTGAATATTTAATTTTAATTAGAAGAGAAGGGGGGGGCAAAGGAATAATTATTAATATATTTAATGTTTCTGGATTTAAAATTAATTGTTGTCTATCTTTCAGCTTAATTCAATTATACATATTTCAAATTTACCTCGCCGCAATTTATTCAATAAATTCTATTTATAAAATACATAGCTATATATAATATATTCAATTATTTCCACACTCATAATAACGTCTAATTCAAAAATATTCATTTTAGTAAAAGTAAAAAGCAAAGATTTTTAAAATAGTTCTATGGTCCACTGGTAAAGTGTGTGCCTCTAATGCAAGAGGTCTCAGGTTCTAATCTGACATCGGTACATACCTTCTCTGTATTGAGCTTGTACTGTATGCCAAATTCTACTTACGGTTAGCCGCGATACTTGAAATGTAGTAGCAACGTCATTGATTGCATCGTGTTTTAACTTGTTCTCTTTCATATGCTGTAATAATTTTTCTAAGATACCATGACGTTGTTCTGTGGTCAATAGTTTATATTTGGAATCTCTTCTTTTTAAGTTTATCAATTCTTCTTCGGAATTTTCCATATTGATTTTGCAGCGGTACCAATTTTATTTATCATAAAAAAAACTCATCTTTGATCATTAAGTTTTAAACCAAAAGAACATTATATTAGGTTATATTACTTTTAATATATACTATAATAATATAATGAATGTTGTCATTTGTTTCTATATTCACCAAATGTATACCATATTTCCGGACGGAGGGAGTAGTAAATAAAAAATTAAAAACAAAAAACAAAAAGAACAACACACAAATACATAAATATATCTTAATTCACAAATTATAAATTATGCCTACAACTCGTCCAATCTATAGAGAATTAAAGTTAGCAAGTAGCATTTTAGTTTTGTCTTCAAAAGAAAGAGCGTTGGCAAACTCTTAATTTCCAAAGGTACTTTATTATAAATTTTTATGACGTTATTAACTGGACTTTTTAATGTCACAGACAAACAACTGGCATTTATCCTTAGATCATTCTTGCATCTAGTATTATATTCGTGTCTAAAAATATTTTTATGAAAAAGTTCTGGGTGTTTTTTTAAAAATAAAATACTTTCCATAACGCAGACGTCATATATAGTTAAAATGTTGAACTCTTGGAAGATACTTTTGCAGTGGGTTCTCGGTCCCGCCCCTACAATAGCTCTAACACACCTTTTTTGTGCAGTAAACAATGTAGCAACATGTGAAGACGCTCCCCAAATTACTATACCATATCTTAAACTCGATTCAACATAGGCATAATAAATATTTAAAAGAACCCTAGAGGAACCGTATGTCG
Organism: Forficula auricularia; assembly: GCA_024734495.1. Lineage (NCBI taxonomy): Eukaryota > Metazoa > Arthropoda > Insecta > Dermaptera > Forficulidae > Forficula > Forficula auricularia. The sequence goes on along the minus strand of JALMQS010000647.1, from coordinate 175,526 downwards.
AAGCAAGGGCGGATCCAGGATTTTTTTATGGGGGGGGGGGGATGCGGTGCCCGATGTATATAAGATCTACTTTTTATCTCGAAAGTGTGTCGCGATCGAATTGTCCAAGTGGGGGGGGGGGGGGGGGTCAGAGACGCCGCCCCCCCACATACACATAGAACTTTATTTTCAATTTTAAAATTTTTTTAAAAAATTTATGTTTTTTTTTGCCAGGCACGGGGCTCTATGGGGGAGGGGCGGTCGCCCCTGGATCCGCCCTTGTGTCGAAGAGTGCGCATCAGAAAACCATCGACCCTTTGTATAATCATATTGATGTGATTACTCCAGATGTCTGTCAATATTTAGTCCCAAGAACTTCACCTCGTCTATAATTCTTATTCAAGCCTAAATTATGTTGTATATCTTTATATGTGTATTTATTAGGTACTTTGTTTATATAAACCGCTGCTTCGTCAGCTTCAAAAATCAGAAAATATGTGAAAATGCTAAATTTATCTTACTCGTTAAATACAGAGCTGTTTATCGAGCTATCTGACTAGGTACTAGTCGCAATTTTTTTCGTCGCGTTATATATAAGAATTCGCGTTTCACGGGAGCGCGTTAACGTACCTAAATTGTGCACAATTCTGGTCAGATATTTTTTTACCCAATTGCAGTGTCAGAGTAAAAGTTTTGAATATAAATAATCTTTCTGGAAAAACTTCAGATATAATAGATCATATAAAAAGTCTCCGCGGTTTTTTTTGGTACATTTTTAAACAAACAATTTCTTTATTGAAAATCAATTTTAATCAAGTACATATTGACCATTATTATCTATGACCTTTTGCCATTTTTTGGGTAGCTTCATAATTCCATCGGTGTAGAACTTCTGTGGTTTATCGTCGAAAAACTTGGCCAAGTGATTTTCAGCGGCGCTTCGGTCGGCCAATTTTTAACCATCAAGAGAGTTTTGCAGAGACCGAAACAAATGGTAGTCAGACGGTGCAAGGTCCGGGCTATACGGTGGATGCATCAAAACTTCCCAACCAAGTTCCGTCAATTTGTTCCGAGTCATCAAAGATGTGTGTGGCCGCGCATTGTCATGATGGAACATTAATTAATTAGCGTTAATTGATGTGGCACCCAAACATCGAGCTTCTTTTTGTAGCCTGCTCTTTTCAAATGATTCCAAACTGTCATGTGGCTGATGTTTAGTGCCTCCGCTATTTCCTGACAGCTTGCGTGCCGGTCTTGCTCCACCAGTTGCAAAATTTCATCGACTTCTTTGACTGGCGGCCGACCAGAGCGAGGTGCATCTTTGACATCGAAATTTCCGGAACGGAATCGAGCAAACCACTCCTGGGTCCTTCGTTCACTCACACCATTCTCACCGTACACTTCACAAATTTTTCGGCATGTTTTTGCAGAGTTTCTACCTTTTTTATAGTAAAAAAGCATCACATAGCGTATTTCTTCAGATATTTCACTCATTTTCAAATCAATATAAGTTTTTACACAATCAACGAATTAGAAAACTACCTTCACAAAAAGTCTAACCTCTAATGTCACCGTAATTTTTGTTTTTCAGACGATGAGAACAAAATAAGTGTTTGTTTATGACTTATCAATTGCAACGTTTCGCCACTTTTATTGCAGCTTCTTCAGGCTCTTGATAAATAAATCTCCAAACACTTTGTCATTTTTTTTAAGCTCTGCCATTAAGTACATACAGACACTGGAATACATCTCTATTTTATCATCAACAACTCAACTTTTTTTGACAGACATACAGACACTGGAATACATCTCTATTTTATCATCAACAACTCAACTTTTTTTTTGACAGACATACAGACACTGGAATACATCTCTATTTTATCATCAACAACTCAACTTTTTTTTGACAGACATACAGACACTGGAATACATCTCTATTTTATCATCAACAACTCAACTTTTTTTTGACAGACATACAGACACTGGAATACATCTCTATTTTATCATCAACAACTCAACTTTTTTTTGACAGACATACAGACACTGGAATACATCTCTATTTTATCATCAACAACTCAACTTTTTTTTTGACAGACATACAGACACTGGAATACATCTCTATTTTATCATCAACAACTCAACTTTTTTTTGACAGACATACAGACACTGGAATACATCTCTATTTTATCATCAACAACTCAACTTTTTTTGACAGACATACAGACACTGGAATACATCTCTATTTTATCATCAACAACTCAACTTTTTTTTTGACAGACATACAGACACTGGAATACATCTCTATTTTATCATCAACAACTCAACTTTTTTTGACAGACATACAGACACTGGAATACATCTCTATTTTATCATCAACAACTCAACTTTTTTTGACAGACATACAGACACTGGAATACATCTCTATTTTATCATCAACAACTCAACTTTTTTTTGACAGACATACAGACACTGGAATACATCTCTATTTTATCATCAACAACTCAACTTTTTTTGACAGACATACAGACACTGGAATACATCTCTATTTTATCATCAACAACTCAACTTTTTTTTGAGTTGTTGATGATAAAATAGAGATGTATTCCAGTGTCTGTATGTATATTAATGGCAGAGCTTAAAAAAAATGACAAAGTGTTTGGAGATTTATTTATCAAGAGCCTGAAGAAGCTGCAATAAAAGTGGCGAAACGTTGCAATTGATAAGTCATAAACAAACACTTGTTTTGTTCCTCATCCTCGGAAAAACAAAAATTACATTTATAAATCATAGAACTGAATCCCAATGATGACATCTAATGTCACCTTTTCAGTACATGTTCGTTTGAGACAATCGGGTGAGTATTGTCCGATATTTAGGCATCAACACACTCTAGTTGAAAAAAAACCGCAGAATTTTTATATGATCCATTATTGCATTAAGGAATCACTGTCAAAATTTGAAATTACTAATAAATTACTTGCTTTGTGTGCTGAAAAATCCAACAGAAATTTTGGAGGTTCCCAAAGAAAAGGAAAGAATAATGTTTTAATTGAAAAGTTTTTGTTTTGCCGAGAGTAGCAGAGAGTTGTTGATTCACAAGAGAAACAAAGAGGTTGTCTCTGCTTGATGCAAATAAACATACACACATATATACCGAGATGATATATCTGTATATATATTATTTATTTGTTTGTCAAACAAATAATATATGTATACAGATATATCATCTCGATATATATATGTGTGTATGTTTATTTGCATCAAGCAGAGGACAACCTCTTTGTTTCTCTTTGTGAAAGAATAATGTTTTATTTAAAACACAACAATCAAATAAACATAAATTGATAGGCGTTAATTGTCCTGCCCAAATATTGAACAATTGCAAAGCATCAAAACTAATGTTATTTAAATTTTTACAATGTGAGTGTATGTGTAATAATTAAGATTATTTAAAATTTTAATGTATGCATTGTTGTATGCTACTATTTTCGTAATAAATGTTATAAACTTATAAATTTTATAAGATATTTTTTATGTCCTTTATTTTCCCTAAAAAACATTGTCACTGTAGTTATACGGGAGTACACTGTACTCATAAAAAAAAATAATAATATAAATTCTAGATTCTTGATTCTTCTGTAACGATTTAAAGTAAAATTTAGCACACAGGTTTAGTTTTTTAAATTAAAAACTTTCTTTTAAATATATAATGATATTGCTACAAGAATAAGTTGCACCAAAAAGGTACAACCTCTGTACTGCGCGGTGGAAAATGTGAAAATTAGAAAAGATTTATGAATTGGTTCAGAGTCGAAGGTATCTGTGGATGCGGGTCTTGAAAGACTAAAGGTTATATGAAGCTGGAAAGACGGTCAGAAGATGAGAGTTCTAAATCCAAATTATGTTTAGCTTTGATCCAAATTTTAGCTTATTAGCTACCTCGTTCTATATGACCTTTTGTTTTTGTGAGTTTCAATCCAGAGATAAAAAAATCATGCTTACAATATACTTTTCACCGTGTTTGTAACACGAATAAGCAAATAGCAAATTTTCGACTTAGTTCAGTCGCCAAAGTTGAGCTAGGCTCGCCGAGCGTACTGAATAATATATGTCAAATGCATAGGTTGGCAGGGATTCCTTTTATAATATGTTAGCATCTAGAAATCAATAACAACACAATAATGATAATTGATTCTTTTATTTTAGGGGTCGACTAGTGTGGGCCACCTGTTATCACGACCTATAAACCATCAGCTATACATACAATATTTAATTTTTCATTCTTTTATTCATTCTTCAAATAACTAAAAAATCCTCTCACATATTAAATTTTTGTATTCTTTTTATATATACATGTTTCGGGCTTAATTCAGCCCATCTTCAGTTTTTTTAGAAACGTAATTATAAGTAATTAATAAAAAACTTATAAATATATAAACTGCTCACAAATTGAAGTCGACCACTTATAAAAATTCAGATTTTTTAATGTTAATTAATTGTTCGACTTTAAAACCTTAATTATTCAATTGTAATGGATTTTGTGTTTAAAAATAAAGACACCTGAACGAGTGTTAAAGGCAACAATTTATTCTTTTTTGCATCAAATTCATTGATCAACTTCAATAGTGTTTTTAGTTTTCCGAAATTATTCCAAAAAGATTTCATAGCAGAATCCAGATTTTTAGATTTTCGATAACATCTGAAAAATTGAATATCAGCGTTTTAGATAACCGCTGAAGTATATTGATCCAACTTATACATATTACACGCATACTCTCTCTCTTTTATAAAAGTTGTCAATTAGTTTGCAACATATTCGGTAACCTTTATCAGATGTCACGTTAAAGTAATGAAATAAGTAGTTTTATTTGATAACGGATGTTTAATAACCAGTCGTCGCTTTTCTCAATTAATTTTACTGACATTCAATATATTGGCTATATAGTGATATCTATTATTTCAATCCTCTGTTAATTATAACTTGAACCTATATAATCATTTTAGATTTTTAGTTTGGTTTTCAGAAATTGAATAAAACTCAGGGATTGAAAATTAAAGATTTTTAAAATTATTAAAAAAAAAAAAAAAAAAAAAAAAAAAAAAAAATAGAGAAATTTATTCACACAAATTTGTGG